>JAPPVO010000029.1:164978639-165623212 GCA_030407325.1 Camellia japonica
CCCCTTGGGCAGACTGACCAATCCCTTTCATCGTGCTTTCCATTATCGAAGGCGGCCTTCGCTTCCGGTTTATCCTCTCATGTGCGAGTTCCTAAGGCGCACCGAGTTACACCCACACAAGTTTCAACCAATACCTTCAGAATAATAAACGGGATAGCTGTAGACACCCCATTTTTGACCGTCCTCAAGACTTGGACGTCACCGCTTGAACACTCGGTGATCATCCATGTTCGTGTTCGTTTGGAGTTCCCGGAGTTCTCGGCTACGCGCCTTGCCTCAGGATTCCGAACTTGACCGTTTTGTGTCTGGTTTGCACCAAACACTTGTGCTTTGCCTTGGAGGGGCAGGGAATGCCTTTTGAGGCATCCCCACACACCACCGGCAGTGGCTAGAGGCCACCGGCTGGTTGATGTTGCCATCGGCACTTTATTGTGCCGGTCGGCACTACTTGTGCCGGTCGGCACTCTTTTGGCAAAATGACATTTTGCCCTGCCGATCACTTTACAGCTGTTTTTGGAGATATTTTCAGACAGCTTGTAGCATTTGTTTCCCCTCCATACACGTGTATGGAGGGATGAGCCCTTTGGTAGCTTAGCTTGTAAGCTTTGATTCCTATAAGAGAAGACTCTCTTCTCTTGCTCAAGGTTGAAGAGGAGACATTTTAGAGAGAAAATACAGAGAGAAGTCTGGTTTTAGGTTAGAAATCCTATATCTATCCTATCTCTCTTCCTTGCTCATTTGTACACTAGGTGCTTTAGTTCACACTATTGCACACAAGCACCTAGTGTTTCACTTTCCTCTTGGAGTTGAGGTTCTAAGAGCTTATTCTTGGTGTTCTTGACTGGTTTGAGCTCAAGGAGCAACAAAGCCACCATTGTTGAAGAAAAGCTCAAGGGTAAGAAACTAGTCTTTTTTACCCCATTCTTGCACTCCATTTTTACCTATCTTTGAACTGTTTTTGTGCTTAGTGTTTAACACAAAAAGTTCTATTTTTTAAGCCTCTTTATTGTTTATTAAGAGTGCTTGGTGGTTTGGGCAAGTTTGACCACCCTTAGGCCTTGAAAAGGCCTCTTTTTGTGCTATTTTGTGAGAGATCCGAGACTTTGGTGCTTGGGCCTCTCCACCACTGAAATCTTGAGGGATTTCAGTGGAGATGGTGCCTTGAAGTCTCCAAAAGGGAGGGCCCCTCTCCTTGATGTCCTTGAAAGGGCAAGTTTTGGCCTCCAAAGGAGCACCATGTTTGGTTGTTTGTTGAGCATGTCTTGGCTGCATTTTATGTTTATTATGCCCTAATATGACATTGATAAGTTGGTTTTAGCACTCCTTGCATGTTTTGCATAGTTGCTTGTAATGCCTCTTTTGTCCTTAACATGCCTAGGTTGCTAGCCTTTGTTTCTAGCATGTTTTAGGCTTGCATTTGTGAAGATTTTGTTCATATTGCCATGTTTTAGGTCTGTCCTAAGTTGTTTTGGTCAATCTTAGCATGCATTATATAGCCTCTTTGTATTTGGCTTGTTGCCTTAAGAGCATGAATGTATAGCATGCCTTGTTTGCATCATTTTAGTGGCTTGGAACCACCTAGCATGTCATTTCAGTCCCTTTGTGTGCTTGTATGCTTGCCTTAGTTGCCTCTTTAGTGCTTCAAAAGCATGTGTTGTATGCTCCATGTTTTGGCCTTAATGCATGCCTTTGGTTTCATGTCATCTAGATGCCATCTAGGTGGTCCTTTAGACTTAGTTTTATGTGTTAAAACTCTGTTTTTAGTTGCTTAAGTATTGCCATTTTGTTTGTCAAGTGTAGTTCAAAACCCTTTGATTAGCCTTGAAGCATTTGGCCAATGCATTGTAACGTTGTCTATTTTGATTGGTTTGGCACCATGTTTGCATGATTTTCAGAGCTTACAATGCATGCTCATGCCTATGTTTGGTTCCTTAAGTGTGCTTGAAAGTTGCCATGTTTATGCCTAAGTGTTGGACCATAATTACAACATGTGTGTGTGTATTTTAGCCTTCATTTTTGGGCACTTTGGCCACTGATTTTAAGCCTATTTGAGTTGCCTAAGTCATGTGTAAGATCATCATTTAATTGGTTTGCATGCTTGTCTTGAATGCTTGCTTGAACCCTTTGCATAAGTATGTTGCATAGTCCATGTTGCATGCCTAGTTGACATGCTTAGTTGCATTTGCATTGTGCATGTTTGACCTCTTGAATGAGTATGATAGAGGTTTAGCACCCTTGTTTGCTTATTTGCATTGCATGCATTTGAAATCAAAGTTGCACTCTTGTTCTTGGGCCATCATGCATGGAAATGCGTGTTGGTGGTCCGGGAATCGAGGCACATCCCCTTGAGTCAAAACATGATAAGGGGTGTGTGTAGTGCATAAATACCTTGAATCACATTGCCATGCATGTTGTTGTCCTCTGCTGCTGTGAGTTGCAGGTTTTGCAGGCATTTAGTGCCGGCGGCAGTGTTTAGTGCCGACCGGCAGTAAACAAGCTGCCGATGGATGAATTTTGTGCCGGTTCCTCCTTCAGCCGGTGGTGCTCTACCCCAGCCGGTGGTACTCCCCAGTGCCTGAGAGGTACTTCTGGGACTTTGGCAATTTTCTGAGGAGGAGAGCAGAGGAAACAGAGGCAATCCGTGCATGGCAGTGCGGTTCCGAGCCAGTCCCGAGCGCGTGTTGCATCCGGTCCTCATCCCGAGGCGGTTTACTGCTTTAATTAGATTAATAAATTTTTATTGATTAATTTAGTGAAATTTGTAATATTTAATTAGCTTGCGTAGTTAATAATTTGTATATTCTTTTGGTCCCTCCGGTAGGGCAAATTGTAATAAGTGTGTGTGAGTGTGTATGTCTTCCAATCCCCATTTCTTTCTTCCCTTTTATTTACCTGCTTACGATGGTAGATTAGGGCACGTTTATTTTAGCATACCTTATGCAATGCATGCGTGCATCCATGCATTTGTTTACATGCACCGGGCTCGGTACATCATACAAACTGCATCGCATTTTCAATTCCAAATTGAATACGTGCATCAAAACAAAGCATCTCACATGCCATTTTAGGGTTAGCCGAGCCTACTCTAATCACATCTGTATGTGTTGCATTAGTCACTTAACATGAACTAGGTCATGCATGTTTGCTAACTAGTTTACTGTTTTGGCACGGAGTACGATGTAAGTATTTTACGCTTTAGCATACCACATGCGTGTGAATGTCGCCATGACAGTATGCTTACCATGCGGCTAAGTGCTTATGTGAGATAAACTGTTTGAATGCCTGTGGGTGGAGGTTGGGTTGCTTGAGTTGGAAAACTCATTGAAATCCGTATTTTAGCCTACTTGCGAGTAGCAAATTCCGAAACATTTTCAAAACAACGGATATGCAATGTTTGTTTCCAAATTAGGCAATCTAGTCTATACTTTTTGCTGCGCGCATAACATAGTAATTCTAGGCTAATAATTGGAATAAGAGCATGTAATGTTTTCAAAATCGGATATCACGGTTAGTAGAGGCCGGTCTTCGGACCGGGCGAAAGGGGGTGCTCATAGCTGACCTTCCCCGATCGTACCCAAGCTCCCGAGCCAAGACATTTGGTGATGACGGACACGTGGCCTTCGGCACCGAGTCAGGGTTTCCTAAATTCCCCCATAAAAAATATTTAGGTGGCGACTCTGTAATCTGGCAAAGCAGTCCATGTTTGGCACTACTTTTTCAAAAATCTGTTTTTCTCAAAACGATTTGCCAGAGTTGGACTCTTTGTTCAGATTTAGAACCGCAACAAAACAAAAAGGAGAGTCCAGCTGTAGCGAGGTCCCCCCCCGCGGGCGCTGTTACAGTTTCTGGCGACTCTGCTGGGGAGTTTAGAGAGCTTGACTCGAACTCGTGATATCCTTTTTGACTACACTTATGTGTCTTCTGCATTGCATTGTGCATTGGTGCGCCTAGGACACCGTGTTGGCCATCTGCTATTCCTGAGCGGTTTGCCGGAGGCTTGTCTTGTCAAGGCATGACCATAAGGCTGACCGGTTGCGGGCTCTGCCAGTATGGAACACAAACCCCGGTTTCACCGGGCACCCTTTTGACCATTCGACCTAGTGCATATCGGATCCATAGTGACCATTCCAAACTAGGACAGGTTGCTTACCCGATATAGGTTGTTTGAAACCGCTGGTGCGTAGTGAAACCCTAGCTCCTGACAAAATAGGACAGGGAAACCCTACCCCAACATAGGTGTATTGGTTCTCTTTACTTGCTATGTGCTTTTAGAGTGTATCTCTGCAGGAACGCATATATCAGTTTGCAAGTTTGGGTATCCGGCCTGAGGGCACCAGTATCAGTGTTGTTGAGAATCAGTTGTGTCTGCGGGTATCAGTTCAGTTTTGAACAGGTTCTGAGGAACAGTGTCAGGGAACAGTGATCAGTAGTAGAGTGCAGTTGTTCGACTACACCTGTGTTGATCTGTTTGGCTGAAATGCTGCTTTTTTTTTCCGTTTCAGTTCAGAGATTCAGAGAATTGATCCAGAACAGTTAGTCTTCTCCTTGCTGAGGCAGGACTTAGCATGACGCAGAATTCAGAAGAGATCGTGGTCATGACGGCCGCGTTGGATCAAGGAATCACCCTACAGGATGAAACTACTGTTGACATGCCGCATCCGCCCAGATCGCCGGCCGCGCACCCAGTTTGGGCCCCTCAGCTATATCAGGCTCGCGAGCCCACACATTTGAACTAATGGGATGATAGGTGATCTTCAAAGATCCGTGACGGATCTCGCCTATGGAATGTCAGTTTCGCCGCCAGCCGCACCATATGTCGGAGGCTTGTACCCCAAAGCCCCGCTATTGGGGCGAATTGTAATTGAACTCAGCCAACCGGAGATGGCCTCCAGTTATGGCAACGACGCATCAAACCAAGTTCTGAATCAGGCCGAGGCCAGAGATAAAGGCAAGATGAAGGCAGATGCCGACCCTATCGAACAACTGCTGTGGCAGTAGAGGCTTTGAAAGCCAAGGAATGAACAAGCAACAGATATCCGCAGTTATGTCAAAAGCTGTGGAGGCTGCTTTCCCCACTCCGCCTGAGGGCAGTTCCAGTCAATCAGAGAATCGGGATAGGCCCCGTCATGCCAAAACGGTTCCCGCTCCCAACCTTGCATCCGGGAAGGATCAGAAATCCAAGGCCGCTCCCGCCGATCCGTTCGCTAGTGCATCTAGCAAGAGTGCTCAGGCCCCGAAGTATCTGCCCCGAGGGCACAGGGTCTTCCACCCTCTCTACATGCCTCTGTCTAGGGCACTTTTGATTTTGGCCAAAAAGGGCATCTCAAACCCTTGGAGCCCCGACCCTACCGAAGAATCTCCCTGCCACACATGATGCTTCCCTGTACTGTGCGTACCATCAGCAGACAGGCCATGCCACTGACAATTGTTTTCGCCTCCGTCACGAGGTGCAGGATCTGATTGACAACGAGGTTATCCTCCCGCCCACCTCGGCCAAGTCAGTCACTACAGAGTTCTTGGATTTTGAACACAGATACTGCGAGTATGTAATCAGAAGGTGAACCGCCTGCGGCAAAGCTCGGCGCATTTTTGGATGTGGCGTTTGGCACGCATTTTGGGCATGCTAAATGTTAATTTCGTAAATTCTGACTTGGGTGTCGAGTCAGTCTTCTGTTTTGTCTTGAGCCTGTCTCATTGTTTTGAGTCATTCTTTTGCTTAAGGGTCTGTCTAATTGTAATGAGTCAGTCCCTCTTGTATAGAATACCATGGTGATTTTGGGTTGTTGCCTCAAACACCGTTTTCTTATAAACAGTTGTTTTTGCTTTTGAGTCTGTTTCTGTCAAGGAGCCAGTTATGCCAACAAATCTGAATGAAACAGCCGTGGCTATCATGCGCCGTATTTGTTGCTATTCGAGTTAGCCGTGCCAAAAGTGTGAATGGAACGACAGTACATACCGCCTGCTCTCTTGTGCCTTGAACATCTTGATGACCTAAGCTTTTCATAAAACCCTTTTCAAACACTGCGGTGATGAAAACGAAGGGAAGTAATTCCTCGGGTTTTGTAAATTTTGATCATTTTGAGAAAAAAGAAACGCATGCTAAGCTTTTCATGAATGAAATCATGCTTGTCGGCGTGAGTACTGAGAAGGACCCTGCCTGATCCAGACTGGTTCCACACTATCTTCAGCACGAGCGATTTGTCGCTTTCTTAAAAACTTTCAAAAACAAAATATTTTGTGCAGTCTCGCGAAGACTTGTGTGGAATCGCTCTTAAGATTGTGTAGCCCAGGATCGCTCTCGCCTCAAGATTCGATTTATCTGTTGCGAACCGGAATCCGTTCAGAACATTCAACGGTGCCATGAAACGCCTGTGGCCCATTTTGAAGCAGCCCTCGAGCAGAGGCATCAAAGTCAGATCGAGGAGATCAGATCCCACCAGCAAGCTCGTGAAGCAACCGTGATGGACTTCCTGCAAATCAAAACAACAGTCATTCTCTTGGATACAGAAAGGCCTCAATCTCAAAACCATTTGGCATGGGCTTGCTACACTTTTACCCTTTGAGAGGCTCGCTGGCCGAAAACCCGGAAGGGCGGTCCAGGCAAAAGTTAGAGCAAAGAAAAGAAAAGCAAAAAAGAAAAATACAAAAAGAAAACAAGAAAAGAAGAGAAAAATAGCAAAGAAAAAGAAATGAAAAGATGCGAAAAGAAAAAGAAAAAGAAAAAGAAAAAGAAAAAGAAAAAGAAAAAAGAAAAACATAGCTCGCAAGGTCGAAAACCCGCATTGGGCGCCTTGGCAAAATTAGAGCCTAAACAGTGAAGGTTAAAATACCCGAGTGTACCTTAACCGGAACTACGTAAGGCTTGATTCCCATGTTTGGGATACGTAGGCAACTTCATCTTGAAGTCCAGCCCCCAACGCTTCCATAGCGTCTCAGTCCATGTCATGGTTTTGATCACCTTTGCCTCCTCGAATCCAATGTCTCAATTGCAGCAACCTGGAACTACGTGATTAACTTCTTCTTGAAGTCCAACCACCAACACCTCCAGGTGACTGTGTCCATATATTGATTCAAACCGTCCCGTCTCCTCCGCGTCCGAGGGTCCGATCGTCGTCAACAAGGACTGGCTTACAATGTGCCGCGGCATCATCCAAACAAGGGGCAACTTTCCGTTGCCATACATGCCATAAGTTGCCCTGAGTTGTCTTCCAAACAGGGGCAACTTTCCGTTGCCTTATCCCCTTTAAGCCAGGGGCAATTTTCCATTGCCTGCGATCCGAGGTTGCGCATCTCGAGGGTAAGTTCCGCGCTCGTTGAGCATTGATTGTTTGCAAAAATAGTTTTTGAAAATTTTCACTAGGTTGACTTATTTCTCGAAAACTGTTTCATTTTCAAATTGGACCATGTTTGGACCCAGAAGGAGAATTTTCAGTGCTCACAGCCTGATTCGCATGATTTTCAAATCAAAAATCGAATAAGTGTTAATCTGACTCTCATTTTGATCAAAACTGTTTTAGGAAAAAGTAAAAAATGGTCAAAGTGACGGACTAGGGGCACAGTTGAGTCAGGTCTCCTGTCTTTCCCCGTCAACATACTCGCCAGAAGGCATCCTATTCACCAGAAGAAATAGCCGTGAGCTAACAGTGTTGGGCGTGAACCTGTGACTTTCTATTCATCATCAATCACTCTGGGGAGGGATGAAAAATGAGAGAATAAAGAATAGAGAGGTGTAAGCAGAGAGAAAAGCAGAAGAGGGTTTTGAGAGAAAAACCGAGCCTGAGGGCCGAGTGATGTGAGTATCACAAATCAGAAAGGGTGGGAAATAATACCCGAAGAACTGGCTCCCGAGATTCCAGGTCTCTCCTTTTGTAAACATGTCCGTGTGTCGTGTCTTTCGATTTGTCGATTTCGATTTTCTTTGAGTCTTTTCGAGCTGTCTCGTTGTGTTAGGTCGTGTGCCTTTCTTTCTCGTTTGAGTCTGTCTCGCTGTGTTCTGTGGTAGGCTCGATACCCCGGTTGAAAACCCTTCTTTATTTCAAAAAATCGTTTGTGCTCAGATGCTGTGCCATTCTCTACATTCGTGCGAAGCAAAAAAAGAAGAAGGGAAATTTGGGACATCCGAGTGTGTTTCAACTTCAACCGTTTCAGTTTCTGATCCGTCTTGTCAGATTGGGTTATTTGTTCAGGGTTGCTGTGTGCAGAATGAGCCGAGAGCTGTGTATGAGCTGTATGCAGATCAATCCCCAGTAGAGTATGGGCTGTTATTTGTTCAAGCAGTGGTTTGTATGAGTTGTTTACTGTTAGTTGGTTGGTTATCCGATTATCGTAGTACAATTGCTCAATTTTCAGACAAACAAATCATTTTCACTTACATTTGAGGTGTAACATGATGCAATGCAGTGCAAGATGCAGATATGTACAGATATAACATTCTTTTCAGACAAAAAGTTTGTTTCATTTCATATAATCTTTTTTTCAAGTACAAATCTTGAGGAAAACAAAAACTTGCCTGCGGCAGTACAAAGTACCCTAGCTACAAAAAGAAAAAAAGTACAAAAAAGAACAAAAAGCAGCAAAAATCTGAAGTAGCATCGATAGTCTCGCGCCTAAGGATCCGTCCTCGCCCTCTTCCTGGGCAGAAGCCCAGGAGCATCACCAGGAGCATCGCCGTCTGAGCCTGAGCCTGAGCTGTCTTCGGTCTCCTCCGACGACGACCCCGCCTCCCCTCTGTCTCTGCCTCAGACTCATCATCCGGAACCGGAGCCCGTGAGCTGCTCCCGCGAAAGTATGCCCTCCTCTGGTGCGGGATAGGCTCTGCCATCCCGAGTAGAAATGGGAGGTCCAGCTGGAGCGCCGCCCACCGGAGGAATCTGGAAGGGAGGCTGAAAAAGCATGAAAGGTGAACACATCAGAATACTGTGAATGCCGTGAGCAGTGAATCAGTGCAGAATGTAGTGTATGAGTAAAGTGTATGTGAATGCCGTGAGCAGTGAATCAGTGCAGAATGCAGTGTATGAGTACAGTGTATGTGAATGCCGTGAGCAGTGAATCAGTGCAGAATGCAGTGTACGAGTGCAGTGTATGTGAATCGTGAGCAGTGAATCAGTGCAGAATGCAGTGTATGAGTACAGCGTGTGAGTGCCGTGAGCAGTTATCAGGTTTTGCGCAGTTCAGATTGTATGAAACAGTCAGAGAAAACATACCGGAATGCTGTAAAGAGCCAAGATGTCGAAGGTCCGCTGCAGCATCCCCATCATGGAGGCATTCAACTCCACGGACTGCCGGGTGTACTCAGAGGACGCCTGCAAAAGTATCAGATGCATAAGTATTCTGTGGAATATCAAATAAACTGAAATGAAATGACAATGCAAGATACAAAATGAAGTGATACGTACCGGAGGCAAGTCGGGAATACCGGCCAACTCATGACCAGCCGGGGAGGAGCAAAGGGGATCTGAAAGGTCTCCCCACCCTGCCCTCTGTATGTCAGCATATGGGCAGAGCAGGCCAACCGGCCCCCGTCCTCTCTGAACCCCGCCTCTGCCGCGAACTCGAGCCCTCCTCGGCGCTCCTCCCTCCTACTCCTGCTCCGACCGCCGCCCGCAGGTCTCTCTCTCTCAGCTCGGCGACCACCACTCAGCGGCCGCATGATGAAGGTCCGGACGTACTCTGAGTAATCGCCCTCGCCTCTGAAGCCGTCCGCCTCCCAACCGATGGTGTAGTCCGCCATCTGCTCAGCGGTGAAACGCTCGGTGTCCCTCATGGCTCAGGAGGATGCACGGGACTATCTGCTCAGGTAACCCTAAGGTCTGACGCAAGAAGCGCTCGCCTAGGTACCAAGCCCGACAGACCGGGCCCTCCAGCAAAATCTGGTAACGCGAGGTCTCAACGGCGCCGGCAAACCGATCCCGCACCATCGCTGGCAGAGGAGCCCACGGCTGCCAGGTGATCTGAATTGAAATACAGTTTGTTATCTACTGGTATTGCAAATATACAGTGGAAAATGAAGCTTAAATAAACTGCAAGTAAAACATACCTCGGCAGGAGTAATGGTGTCGAAGTAGCGACGAAAGAAGCTGAAAGTCTCTTGCGGCCTCCGGGTGCATCTCCCGTCATAGCGGCGGGAGAACGGAATGACCAGGGGAGTCTCCGTCTCTGGCACTGGCTCCAGCCTGGGGAAGTAGGCATACACCCACAGCTACAAAACAGATGTCAGTATGACCATCAGATAAAGCAGAATACAGAATAGAGCAGAAATGACAGAGCCATGTGTTGTGTGTATTTTGCAGAGTGTACAATGTGAACAGTGTACAGTCAGTATAAAGCAGAGTATGTGTGTGCCGTGTGTACAGTATACAGCAAGGGTAAAGTAGACTACAGTGTGTGCAGTGTGCAGAGTACAGAAAGTACAGGACAGAAATGTAAAGCAGAGGAGAAGGCATACCTCCCAAGCTCGCCAGTAGCCTCCGAGCAACTGCCCGCTGCCACGGGAGACTGAGCTCATGTACCCGTAAAGAGTGGCCAGAGCGGCGCCGCCCCAGTCATATCGCAGGATGTCCCGGACGTCCACTAGTGCGCTGAGAAGGCAGAGGGGCACTGTGTTCGCCGATCGGCGAAGAGGGTCGTCCCTAACAAAAACATCAAAAAGCCGCGTGCGTACTGCTCTACAGTCGCCTCGGTCATCGGAACCGTCGCCACCAACGCAGGCTGCACTCTGAACTGCACCTCGAACCAGGAGTAGCGGACAAAGCCTGGACGAGCAAGAGGTGGCGCCTCGCCAAGCAAGTAGATCTGAGCGGCAGTCCACTCGTCCATGTCAGTGTCGAAGGGGATCAGATCACCCCCTACCCCGATGCCGGTGAGCACCGAAAAGTCGTAGGGAGTCATCGTCATGTCTCCCGCTGCGGATAGGTGGAAAGAGTCGGTGGTGTCCCACCACCTCTCTGCCAGGGCAGCTAGAAGAGGCCTGCAGGCAGTAAGCCGGGTCAGACCCCTGCAAAAGGAACTGAAGCCCGCATCGTCCACGATGCGTCGAACCGCCTCGGGAAGCTCCAAATACCACTCTCGAGCCGCGACATTCCCATACCCGCGGATGGCATGGGAATCTCCCTGTTTTCAAGCAAATAGTTGCAAAGCAATATGAGATGTACAGTTCTGAGGAAACATGTTGAAGTCGATACAAATATGGCATGCGTGCAAGTTTATCAAATTCAAACAGATACCGGGTGCCGGTGCGCTTACAGTAAACTACAATATGTGATGCGTCAGTGTGTTTTTGAGTGGTGCAGTGTAAACATGCTGCACGTGTGTACGTTTTTCTGATGCAAGCAAATGTCAGGTTTCAGTGTACCAGTAGGTGGACTACGGCCTGTGATGTGTCAGTGCTCCTGTGCGGATCAGTATAAATCTAGCATGTGTGCAAGTTTTCAAAGTTTAAACAGATGCCGGGTACCGTATGTTCGGTGAATGACTAGCGAGTGATGTGTCAGCGTGTCTGCGTGATTCAGTGCAAGTTTAGCTTGCGTGCAGGCTCTTCAGATTCAAATAAGTGCCGGGTGTCGGTGAGTTCGCGGTAAGGTGCAATGTGTGCCGTGTGCTCGGGTGGTTGAGGCTGGTGCAGTGTGTGTGCATATGTCGGTCCTAAGCAGATATCAGTTGTGAAGTTGTCTACAATCAACTACAGTATACGGCATGTCAGAATTAAGCAGTTAACGGGTGTAGTTAGCTACGGCAGTCGACAGAAAATTCTACATTGCAGAAAATAAAACAAGTAGAGATGTTACCTCGGAAGCGCCGAAGGACAGGTGCGAGGTCGCTCGCGTAGGAGGAGCTCCGGGTCCAGAGCCCTATCGAAGCCGCGGAAGTGGCGGAGCCCTTTGGTGGAAGCACGTGAATAGCCGGGCGATAGGTCGTCGGATCGAATGGGCGCTCGCTCAACGGGAGGAGCTCGACCCCGGGATCCATCTCGTGATCCGGGGGAGTCCCGACGTGTGGAACATCGTCTGCCATAGCAATGGTGGTGCGAAAATGGCCGGAAAAGCCGGAATGTGAAAAGTCAACTGGAAAAGTCAATCCCGAGCGGGTCGAAAATGGCCGGAAAGGCCGGGAGATGAAAATACACGGAAATGTAGAGGAAATCGAGGGGAACAAGTCCCGAAAAGACGAAAACCGAGAAGAGACACCGAAATGAGATTTCGATCGGTTGGAAATGTCCGAAACGCGATGAACTTCGCGAATCGAACGACAGAAAACACGCGGGAATGCAAAGAAACGGCGAAAAGTGAGAGAAAAACACTTTGGAGAGAGAGAGCAAAGATTTTCGGCGGAGGCAAAGTGAGGAAAATAGGGTTTCAAGCCCTATTTTAAAGGACCCATAGCGAAATGCCGAATCTGCCCCCGATCAGCAACTTTTGGCCGGTCGGCACTGTTTTGTCCGGTCGGCACAATATTGTGCCGATGAATGGTTTCTGCAGCCGGTGGCTAGCCGGTGACCACCCCACCCAGCCGGTGGTGTTCCCAAGGTCTTGTTTAGGCAAAGTAAGGGGTTTTGGGTCTTCATAGCTCAAGAAAGTGCAAGAAAGTGCATCCCCGACGCTCAACCGGCCTCCGTTTTGACCTCGGACCGTGTCTTCTGTGCGTGGCACTCAAATTCAAGCAAAGATTGTATCCTTTTGTATCCTTTTGTCTTCTATAAGATTCAAAAAGTTGCCCCGCGTGCGTTGCATGCATCCATCGCATTGTCCGGGGCGTCGCATCGCGCCGTTTCGCGCGTCCCTTGGGACTTGCACTGTTTTGCACTTCATTTTCTATCAAATGAGGTATGCGTGCCTCATTTCGCATTTCATTGCATCTCGAGGCACGTATGCCTCGTTTTGCACTTCATTTTCCATCAAATGAGGTATGCGTGCCTCATTTCGCATTTCATTGCATTTCGAGGCACGTATGCCTTGTTTTGCACGTCACTTTCCATCAAATGAGGTATGCGTGCCTCATTTCGCATTTCATTGCATTTCGAGGCACGTATGCCTTGTTTTGCACGTCACTTTCCATCAAATGAGGTATGCGTGCCTCATTTCGCATTTCATTGCATTTCGAGGCACGTATGCCTCGTTTTACACGTCATTTTCTATCAAATGAGGTATGCGTGCCTCATTTCGCATTTCATTGCATCTCGAGGCACGTATGCCTCGTTTTGCACTTCATTTTCCATCAAATGAGGTACGCGTGCCTCATTTTGCATTTCATTGCATCTCGAGGCACGTATGCCTCGTTTTGCACTTCATTTTCCATCAAATGAGGTATGCGTGCCTCATTTCGCATTTCATTGCATTTCGAGGCACGTATGCCTCGTTTTGCACGTCATTTTCTATCAAATGAGGTATGCGTGCCTCATTTCGCATTTCATTGCATCTCGAGGCACGTATGCCTCGTTTTGCACTTCTTGTTCCATCAAATGAGGTACGCGTGCCTCATTTTGCATTTCATTACATCTCGAGGCACGTATGCCTCGTTTTGCACGTCATTTTCCATCAAATGAGGTACGCGTGCCTCATTTTGCATTTCATTGCATCTCGAGGCACGTATGCCTCGTTTTGCACTTCATTTTCCATCAAATGAGGTATGCGTGCCTCATGAGCATTTCATCTTACAAGCCGGGTCCGGCGGGACCTTAAACACGCCCGGTCTAGGAGACCTTAAATCCTCGGGAGGTGCAAGACCTTCGGTGCATTAAGGTGCACCTCATTGCATTTGGCATGCGTTACATCGCACTATTTTGTATACCTCACATGCATTATCATGCATTGCCCCAAAGCCCGGTCCGGCGGGACCAAAAACACGCCCGGTCTAGGAGACCTTAAATCCTCGGAGGGTGCAAGACCCTCGGTACATTGTAGTGCACCATTCATCGCATTTGGCACGCATTCATTGAGCGCGCTCTTTTGCGCGCCACACTTGCATTTTCATGCATTGCATTGTAAATATCGCATTGTCATGCATCATCGTAGGTAACGCATATGTCATGCATTTCAAAAAAACAACAAAAAATCAAAAACAAAAAACATCATGCATCATTTGCATTTCAAAACAAAAATAACCAAAACAACATGCATTGTCATGCATACATTTTGCATTCCGGTCTAGGAGACCTTAAATCCTCTGAAGGTGCAATTCCTTCGGTGTTTGTCGTGCCCGAACGACTTTCGGTGGTCTGGTAAAGCCACCAGCCTGTGTTTGCGGTGAGTTCCTAGAAGACCAACTGGGACGGTGAAAACTAGAGTTCGAACGGCTTATGCCTAGAACGCAAAGGTTCGGGATTTCCGAAACTAAAGTCTGGTTTAAATACCCAGGGGGTGTACCCTCGGCTTGAAATCTGTATGGAAGCCCCATAGGTTGAGGCGGCGTGTCTACGCCTCAATTCTGGATACTGAACCAACCTAGTATATCGCCCTGTTGGTAAGATAGGGAAAGCTGCAATCATAGTCGTTGCATCATAGTGCATTGTCATGCATCATTTGTAAATACTGCATATGTTGTTTCAAAAAATACAAAAAACAAAAACACATGCATATGTCATGCATCATGCTAGATTTTGCATATGTCATGCATTTCAAAAACAAAAAAAAAAAAAAAAAAAAAACCATGCATATGTCATGCATCATCATTGTAGTATAGTGCATATGTCATGCATTTTCTAAGTATCCATTTCTATTGCATTGTAATTTGCATGCATCCATTGCATCATCTTCCATCTATGGCTTGCGCCTTTCCAGGTTGAGCTTGGTCTGGTATGTGCCCCTACTTTTCACGTCAAAGCACAGTTTTTGTGTACGCGCCTATTCCTTGATGAGCTTGGTTTGAGGGTTGTGGCACATTTTCTGTGTTAAACGCGGTTCGTATGTGTACATGCCTTTCCTAGGCAAGATTCGGTTTGGCCCGCGTGCCATATCCATTGTATCCATTTCCATTGCATTGTAGTGTAATTATTGCGTCCGGCATTAGGATCATTATTCCCTCCTCAGCGGGTCGTTTCCCCACTTATGTCATTCCACCCAATACTTGTCCTTGTGTCCGTCTACATCACTCATAGTTCTGCATGTGTATCGCGCCTATTCCACGCTGGTATGTTGGTTTGAGGTTGCGGCACCTTTTCTATGGTAGACGGACTTGTTACTTCCATCCATCTATTTGACATTTGTGTGGTTTCGAACCGCTCATGATTGAATCATGATTCAATTGCCCTGCATGTAGTTTGCATAGTTTCAATTGCATTGCATATCATTTGCATTGTTTATACATAGTTTTGTATATATTGCATATCATTTTGCATTCATCATTGCATGGTCATGCATATTGCTAACAATATTGTACCTGTTAAGCTTGTTTTCTTTGCAGGCACGATATTGTATGTACGGCTCATTTGAGGCCGGTGCAACCGGACGAGCCGCACAGGTATTGTATCCTCCGCGTGAGACGTGTTGAGAATTGCATAATTCTCTTACATCCTTTCTGCATTGTAGTCTAGATTGGTGCATGCTAGCTTATAACTGTCGCATGTGTGCTTCGTTACAGCTTTCTTTGCATGATCATAAGTTATGCTCGGCCTTTTGCATTGTCAGTTGCATCTTGCCCCCGCCTACGGGCACATACCTTATCTACGGCTTGTACGCCTGTGCCTGAACTACGCTGGTTTGATTCCTAAGGGATACGTAGGCAGCTTGCGAGTTCAACCATTTGCGCTTTGTATGTTTGTCTGAGTCTTCGGCCTTGTCAAAAATGGGTCGTCTCTGGGCTTTGACATTCACTCCCGTCATTGTTATGACTTTCGAGTTCTGTCAAAGAGGGGCAACTGTAGACACCCCATTTTTGACCGTCCTCAAGACTTAGACGTCATCGCTTGAACACTCGGTGATCATCCATGTTCGTGTTCGTTTGGAGTTCCCGGAGTTCTCGGCTACGCGCCTTGCCTCAGGATCTTCGAACTTGACCGTTTTGTGTCTGGTTTTGCACCAAACACTTGTGCTTTGCCTTGGAGGGGCAAGGAATGCCTTTTGAGGCATCCCCACACACCACCGGCAGTAGCTAGAGGCCACCGGCTGGTTGATGTTGCCATCGGCACTTTATTGTGCCGGTCGGCACTCTTTTTGGCAAAATGACCATTTTGCCCTGCCGATCACTTTACAGCTGTTTTTGGAGATATTTTCAGACAGCTTTGTAGCATTTGTTTCCCCTCCATACACGTGTATGGAGGGATGAGCCCTTTGGTAGCTTAGCTTGTAAGCTTTGATTCCTATAAGAGAAGACTCTCTTCTCTTGGCTCAAGGGTTGAAGAGGTGAGACATTTTAGAGAGAAAATACAGAGAGGAAGGTCTGGTTTTAGGTTAGAAATCCTATATCTATCCTATCTCTCTTTTCCTTGCTCATTTTGTACACTAGGTGCTTTAGTTCACACTATTGCACACAAGCACCTAGTGTTTCACTTTCCTCTTGGAGTTGAGGTTCTAAGAGCATATTCTTGGTGTTCTTGACTGGTTCGAGGCTCAAGGAGGCAACAAAGCCACCATTGTTGAAGAAAAGCTCCAAGGGTAAGAAACTTACTTTATTTACCCCATTCTTGCACGCCATCTTTACCTATCTTTGAGCTGTTTTTGTGCTTAGTGTTTAATACAAAAAAGTTCTGTTTTTTAAGCCTCTTTATTTTTATTAAGAGCGCTTGGTGGTTTGGGCAAGTTTGACCACCCTTAGGCCTTGAAAAGGCCTCTTTTTGTGCTATTTTGTGAGAGATCCGAGACTTTGGTACTTGGGCCTCTCCACCACTGAAATCTTGAGGGATTTCAGTGGCGGAGATGGTGCCTTGAAGTCTCCAAAAGGGGAGGGTCACCCCTCTCCTTGATGTCCTTGGAAAGGGCAAATTTTGGCCTCCAAAGGAGCACCATGTTTGGTTGTTTGTTGAGCATGTCTTGGCTGCATTTATGTTTATTATGCCCTAATATGACATTGTTATAAGTTGGTTTTAGCACTCCTTGCATGTTTTGCATAGTTGCTTTGTAATGCCTCTTTGGTCCCTTAACATGCCTAGGTTGCTAACCTTTGTTTCTAGCATGTTTTAGGCTTGCATTTGTGAAGATTTTGTGTTCATATTGCCATGTTTTAGGTCTATCCTAAGTTGTTTTGGTCAATCTTAGCATGCATTATATAGCCTCTTTGTATTTGGCTTGTTGGCCTTAAGAGCATGAATGTATAGCATGCCTTGTTTGCATCATTTTAGTGGCTTGGAACCACCTAGCATGTCATTTCAGTCCCTTTGGTGTGCTTGTATGCTTGCCTTAGTTGCCTCTTTAGTACTTCAAAAGCATGTGTTGCATGCTCCATGTTTTGGCCTTAATGCATGCCTTTGGTTTCATGTCATCTAGATGCCATCTAGGTGGTCCTTTAGACTTAGTTTTATGTGTTAAAACTCTGATTTTAGTTGCTTAAGTATTGCCATATTTAGGTTTGTCAAGTGTAGTTCAATACCCTTTGATTAGCCTTGAGCATTTGGGCCATACTTGCATGCTAACGTTGTCTATTTTGACTTGGTTTGGCACCATGTTTAACATGATTTTCAGAGCTTACAATGCATGCTCATTGCCTATGTTTGGTCTCCTTAAGTGTGCTTGAAAGTTGCCATGTTTATGCCTAAGTGTTGGACCATAATTACATACATGTGTGTGTGTGTATTTTAGCCTTCATTTTTGGGCACTTTAGCCACTGATTTTAAGCCTATTTGAGTTGCCTAAGTCATGTGTAAGATCATCATTTAATTGGTTTGCATGCTTGTCTTGAATGCTTGCTTGAACCCTTTGCATAAGTATGTTGCATAGTCCATGTTGCATGCCTAGTTGACATGCTTAGGGTTGCATTTGCATTGTGCATGTTTGACCTCTTGAAGTGGAGTATGATAGAGGTTTAGCACCCTTGTTTGCTTATTTGCATTGCATGCATTTGAAATCAAAGTTGCACTCTTGGTTCTTTGGGCCATCATGCATGGAAATGCGTGATTGGTGGTCCGGGAATCGAGGCACATGCCCCCTTGAGTCAAAAACATGATAAGGGGTGTGTGTAGTGCATAAATACCTTGAATCACATTGCCATGCATGTTGTTGTCCTCTGCTGCTGTGAGTTGCAGATTTTGCAGGCATTTAGTGCCGGCTGGCAGTGTTTAGTGCCGACCGGCAGTAAACAAGCTGCCGATGGATGAATTTTATGCCAGTGGCCTCCTCCTTCAGCCGGTGGTGCTCTACCCCAGCCGGTGGTACTCCCCAGTGCCCTGAGAGGTACTTCTGGGACTTTGGAAATTTTCTGAGGAGGAGAGCAGAGGAAACAGAGGCAATCCGTGCATGGCAGTGCGGTTCCGAGCCAGCCCCGAGCGCGTGTTGCATCCGGTCCTCATCCCGAGGCGGTTTACTGCTTTAATTAGATTAATTAATTTATTTGATTAATTTAGTGAAATTTGTAATATTTTAATTAGCTTGTGTAGTTAATTAATTTGTATATTCTTTTGGTCCCTCCGGGTAAGGGCAAATTTGTAATAAGTGTGTGTGAGTGGGTGTATGTCTCCCAATCCCCATTTCTTTCTTCCCTTTTATTTACCTGCTTACGATGGTAAATTAGGGCACGTTTATTTTAGCATACCTTATGCAATGCATGCGTGCATCCATGCATTTGTTTACATGCACCGGGCTCGGTACATCATACAAACTGCATCGCATTTACAATTCCAACTTGAATACGTGCATCAAAACAAAGTGCATCTCACATGCCATTTTAGGGTTAGCCGAGCCTATCCTAATCACATGCTGTATGTGTTGCATTAGTCACTCCAACATGAACTAGGTCATGCATGTTTGCTAACTAGTTTACTGTTTTGGCACGGAGTACGATGTAAGTATTTTACGCTTTAGCATACCACATGCGTGTGAATGTCGCCATGACAGTATGCTTACCATGCGGCTAAGTGCTTATGTGAGATAAACTGTTTGAATGCCTGTGGGTGGAGGTTGGGTTGCTTGAGTTGGAAAACTCATTGAAATCCGTATTTTAGCCTACTTGCGAGTAGCAAATTCCGAAACATTTTCAAAACGAACGGATATGCAATGTTTGTTTCCAAATTAGGCAATCCAGTCTATACTTATTTGCTGCGCGCATAACATAGTAAATTCTAGGCTAATAATTGGAATAAGAGCATGTAATGTTTTCAAAATCGGATATCACGGTTAGTAGAGGCCGGTCTTCGGACCGGGCGAAAGGGAGTGCTCATAGCTGACCTTCCCCGATCGTACCCAAGCTCCCGAGCCAAGACATTTGGTGATGACGGACACGTGGCCTTCGGCACCGAGTCAGGGTTTCCTAAATTCCCCCATAAAAAATATTTAGGTGGCGACTCTGTAATCTGGCAAAGCAGTCCATGTTTGGCACTACTTTTTCAAAAATCTGTTTTTCTCAAAACGATTTGCCAGAGTTGGACTCTTTGGTTCAGATTTAGAACCGCAACAAAACAAAAAGGAGAGTCCAAGCTGTAGCGAGGTCCCCCCGCAGCCAAGCTGAACAACCGGCTAGGCCTGAACCTAGGTTTAGCCGAGATACTTCGCCAGTACACCCTCGGGCATACAGACGATGGGCTTAACTACTACCTGAAAATCAGACTGGGCAAAGAGAAGATAGTAACCGGCACCCCGGACGAAGATATGCACGACGATGACTTTTTCTGGGTGTCTGGAAACTATGAAACAGCCGACGTGCCCAGCTGGTACATCAGCAAAAATTTCGGTTCGACATGTAAGCCGTGCTCACAGCTCGGTCAAATTATTTTCCTTCACTATTCTGTACTAATGCCTTTTCTTCTTACTTTTTGCAGCCATCGAAGCTTTGCAAGCCAACTACCATAATCCCAACGAAGCAGCCATCAGAACCGTACTGTGGTATTGTAACCGGGATTGCCACGAACTTCTCGGCTACGTACCGACCTACAGATACTCTGCTCCCCGCCGAAGTAGAGTAACAGACTTTCTCCGAGCACCGTCTCCACCACCCGATCCAACACTACCGGGCGTGCCCCTAATCCGGCTGACTGAAGAAGACGAAATGGCCAAACGAAGCCGCATCAAGAACCTCATCATCGCCACATCCACCGAGCTGCCGAGCATCCCTCCCCGCGCAGCTGCTGCCGGTCAAACAAGTGTGGTCATGGTTACCTTGGCGTCAACTGCTGCAACGTAGACCAGCAAGGAAAGTCGCCGAGCCGGGAAAAGGCCTCGGACTGCCGATCCCACAGCCGAGCTCGTTGCGGAGCTAAACACCGAGCAACCCGCGGTCGCATCTGAGCCGACACCGCCTTGGAAGCCCCAGCTGAAGCACCGGGGTAAAGAGATCCCGGTAAACGCTTCGGTCAAAGGCGACAAAGAACACCTCCTAGCCTTCGACCTGACAAAAGCCCTCCTCCTGCCGAGCAACATGACCGGCAGTGACCACGTGCCCGACACCTGGCTCGTGAAGTCCTCGATCAAGTCTATGACCCGGGTAAGAATTTCGCATGCTTTATTCAAATTTTTCCAAGTGTTTGCACGGTTGGCTTTCTTTATTCAAAGCCCTCTTCTTGCAGGCCATCTAGAAACAATATCTTGTGATGGAACGGATTCATAGACTCCGACAGAAGGCTACCGACGCCGCCAGCCAAGTCGAGCATCTTCAAACCGAGCTGGGGCGGTCGAAGGCTTCCTTGGAGATTGCCAATACCGACAACTCCAAACTGCTCGGCCAACTTAGAGCCGTTGCGAAGGAAATGGACGCTCTCCAGGGCGAGCTGGATGCGTTAAAACAATCAAGGAAGGATGAACTGGACGAGGCAAAGAACGAAGGTTTCAAGGAGGCCGTGGAAAGTTACACCAAGCAAGTCGAGGCCACCAAGGACATTTTCTTCAAGTTCGGCTGGAAGACTGCTTGCGAACAGCTCGGCCAAGGATCTGGAACCGACGTGTTTGCCTCTCCCTCCGCTACCTTCCTGCCGGCCTACATGGTGCCGTATGCAAACAATGTCTTCAGTGCATTGCAAGCCGAGGCCGAGGAAGAAGGCGAGGAAAACGCCGAGGAGGGTGCCGAGGGAACAAACCTCCCAAAGGAGGCCGGCCAGGTCGAGTCCGGTGCCCGAGAAACCACAACCACGGTCGACCTGGAGGCAACTGCAACCGGGGATGACTTCACTGACCTTTCCCCCTTAGTTTAGCTTTCTTTTATGTTTTTTTTTTTTTTGTTTTAAATGTAACTGGGTTGTCTGCCCCACTTTATGTATTACAATTTACCATCAATGAAGAGTTCTCATTTCGTTAACTGTTGCATTGCTTGTTGTACTGTGTTTCATCATCTTGGCAGGAATCTTTGATCTAAGCAAAACATAACCTCTTTAGCCGGGATAAATCACCTCGGCTAGAGCCTTTGAGTTGGGCAAATCACCAACTCCTTTAGCCGAAGTGAATCACTCAGCTGAAGTGAATCATCTCGGCCGAAACTTCAAAGTTAAGCAAATCATCAACTCAGCCGAAGTAAACCATCTCGGCTGGAGCTGCGGAGTTGAGCAAATCATCAACTCCTTCAGCCGAAATAAATCATCTCGGCTGAAACTCCAGAGTTGAGCAAATCAGTAACTCTTTCAGCCGAAGTAAACCATTTCGGCTGAAGCTACAGAGTTGAGCGAATCATCAGCTCCTTTAGCCGAAGTAAATCATCTCGGCTGAAGCTGCAGAGTTGAGCAAATCATCAACTCCTTCAGCCAGAGTAAATCATCTCGGCTGAAACTCTAAAGTTCAGCAAATCAGCAACTCTTTCAGCCGAAGTAAACCATTTCGGCTGAAGCTGCAGAGTTGAGCGAATCATCAACTCCTTTAGCCAGAGTAAATCATTTCGGCTGAAGCTCCAGAGTTGAGCAAATCAGTAATTCTTTCAGCCGAAGTAAACCATTTCGACTGAAGATGCAGAGTTGAGCGAATCATCAACTCCTTTAGCCGGAGTAAATCATCTCGGCTGAAGCTGCGAAGTTGAGCGAATCATCAGCTCTTTTAGCCGGAGTAAATCATCTCGGCTGAAACTTCCGAGTTGAGCAAATCATCAACTCCTTTAGCCGGAGTAAATCATCTCGGCTGAAGTTGCAGAGTTGAGCGAATCATCAACTCCTTCAGCCGGAATAAACCATCTCGGCTGAAGCTGCAGAGTTGATCAAATTGTCAACTTTGTTAGCCGGGGTAAATCATCTCGGCTAAAACCCAAGAGTAGGCTCCGAAAACAACAAACTGCTTCAGCAAAAATAATTCACTTCTATTATATTGACAAAAAGAGTGTTACATTCGGAAGTGTAGGGAAAACAAATCCTTCCTCAAAAAATTACATAAGAACGATAAATACTAAAAATAGTACAGTTTGAGGTTGGCCGCATTCCATGGCCGGGGTACGCCTTTGCCTTCAAAATCTTCTAATTGCTATGCCCCCTTGCCCGCCGGATCGATTACCTTGTAGGGTCCTTCCCAGTTTGCCTTCGCCCGACACCAGTGTGTTGCCCATGACCTTCCTTAAAACCCAGTCGCCCACTTTAAACGGTCTGGGGTGCACGGTTTTGTTGTATTTCCTGGACAATTCTTGTTGGTATGCGGCCACGTGGATCAAAGCTTTTTCTCGGCGCTCTTCAGCTAGGTCCAATTCTAGGGCGACTGCTTCAGAGTTCATCTCGGGCTCAAAATTTTCACTGCGGATGGTGGGCATGCCGATTTCCAATGAGATGACCGCCTCCATGCCGTATGCTAAGGCAAACGGAGTTTCCCCGGTGGATCGCCTCGAGGTCGTCCGATATGCCCAAAGGACACTTAGGAGTTCCTCGGCACATTTTCCTTTGGCTTTCTCAAGTCTTTTCTTTAACCCATCTAGAATGGTCTTGTTTGATGCTTCGGCTTAGCCGTTGGACTGCGGGTAAGCCGGAGTGGAGTTGTAGAATTCGATCTTCAATTCCTCACAAAACCCTCTGAATAAGCACCCGTCGAATTGGGTGCCATTATTAGAAATCAGAATCTTGGGGACGCCAAACCGCGTTACTACATTCTGCCAGACAAACCGTTTGATGTCTTTCTCCTTGATAGTCGCTAAAGGCTCAGCTTCAACCCATTTGGTGAAATAGTCCGTAGCCGCGATGAAGAACTTCCGGTTGCCTGGTGCCGTTGGGAGTGGTCCCACTATGTCTAGTCCCCACATCGTAAAAGGCCAAGGGCTTGTGAGGGGAAGAAGTTCTCTGGCCGGCTGGTGAATTTGATAGGCGAACTTCTGGCACTTCTCACATTTTTTAACATATTTTTGAGTGTCCGCTTGCATGCATGGCCACCAATATCCTTGCGAGATAGCTCGGTAGGCCAAAGATCTTCCCCTGATGTGACTTCCGCATATGCCTTCATGAATTTCGTGCAGGAAAGCTTCTACGCTGTTTGGGTGTACACACTTGAGGTAAGGACCGGTGTATGATTTCTTGTATAAAGCGCCAGATGGAGAGAGCCAAAGCTGCTCTGTCTTCACTTGGACTTTATGTGCTTCCTTTTTATCGGTCGGAAGGGTCCG
This sequence comes from Camellia japonica, assembly GCA_030407325.1. Classification (NCBI taxonomy): domain Eukaryota; kingdom Viridiplantae; phylum Streptophyta; class Magnoliopsida; order Ericales; family Theaceae; genus Camellia; species Camellia japonica. The sequence continues at coordinate 165,002,265 of JAPPVO010000029.1, forward strand.
TTCTTTCAGGAAGACGATAATAGGGTCCATCCAAGAAGGGCCAAGCTTGGTGCAGAGTACTTCTGTCTGCTCGGGTTCCTCGATACTAGGCCTTGGAAGAAACTCAATCAGGAGAGGGCTGGGAGATGTTCTGTCGACCATGGAAGCTAGACCGGCTAATTCATCCGCACGGCCGTTTTCTTCACGACCAATTTGTTGGACCCTTATTGCCTGGAATCGCTTGATGTGTTCTCTTACGAGAGCTTGGTACTTGGCCATTTTGTCGTCTTTGGCTTCGTAGACCCCGGACACTTGGTTGACAACAAGTTGGGAGTCACTGTAAACCATCTGCTCGGATGCGCGCAACTGAAGCGCGGTCTTATGCCCGGCCAATAGCACCTCGTACTCAGTCTCATTGTTTGATGTAGGGAATCCGAGGGTGATAGAGTGCTCGATGGTCAGACCATCTGACGAGATCAAAACTATGCCCAGCTCGGCGCCGTGACGATTTGAGGCTCCATCTACAAAAAGTTTCCACATTTCACCGACGAAGAGTTTCTAACACTCTGAGGGTTTCTAGGAGGCTTGAAGGTTGATAGGATCACGGGCACTTGGCTGTTCGGTTTCAGGTTTGTTGCTGTTCGGTTCCACTTCATCCTCCCTCGGCGATGCGGTACTGGACCCAACAAGTTGGTCTGTTATGCCCAAGTCCGTCGTCGCATTGCCGGGCTGCTGTACTATTCCGACAGGAGGTGCTACGGAAGGGCGTGCAAGTTTCGCGTCGCCACCATCACCCTGTTGTGCAATTTCCGCTAAGCCTTCATTCACTTCCTTGGCTACCGCGGTGAGATCCACTGGGCATACTTGGTGAATTCTATGCGAGAATTCAGCAACGAAATCTGCCAATGCTTGTGCTTTTATGGCCGTTCGGGGTTAAAACTTGACGTCAAACTGTCCCAATTCGACCGCCCACTTCAGGATTCGACCGGAGAAATCCACCTGCTCGAACAAGGCTTTGAGAGGGAATTCGGTCAACACAATGATTGTGTGAGCGTGAAAGTAGTGCGCCAATTTCCTGGAGGCCATCATCAATGCCAAAGCAAGTTTTTCCAGCGACAAATACCTCGACTTGGCCGGTAGCAAGGTTTTGCTCACGTAAAAGATAGGGAAATGCTGGATACCTTCTGACCGGACAAGCACCGCGCTAACTGCATGCTGTGAAACTGCTAGATATAGGTAGAGTTCTTCACCGGGCTTGGGTGTCATCAATAATGAAGCAGAAGACAAATACACCTTGAGCTCGACCAAAGCCCTGTCACATTCCTCATCCCATGAAAACTTGGATTTCAAGGCTCGAAAGAAAGGGCGGCAGCGATCTGATGACCGGCTTATGAATCGGTTAAGCACGGCGGCCATTCTGGCCAGATGCTGTATGTCCTTCGCCGAGTTGGGCTGCTTCAATTCTTGTATGGCTTTGATTTGTGTCGGGTCCGCCTCGATGCCTCGGTTTGTGACTAGGAAGCCCAGGAATTTCCCGAATCCCACGCCGAAGGCACACTTTGACGCATTCAGGCGTAGTTTGTGCTGTTTGAGAATGGCGAACATCCCGGCTAGGTCAGACAAGTGATCTGCCTGATGCCTGCTTTTGACCACCATGTCATCGATATAAGCCTCCATCGTCCGGCCTAGCAGAGGAGCGAACATTTTGGTCACCATCCTTTAGAAAGTTGCCCCGGCGTTCTTCAAACCAAAAGGCATGACTCGATAGCAGAAAAGTCCCCTTGGAGTGGTGAAAGAGGTTATCTCGCGGTCGGGGCCATACATGGCAATCTGATGATAACCGCGGTAGGCATCCAAGAAACTGAGCCTGTTATGCCTGGCCATTAGATCCACCAGCTGGTCTATTCTGGGTAGAGGAAAGCTGTCTTTAGGCCAAGCTCGGTTGACGGTCTTGTAGTCAATGCAAACTTGCCACTTCCCATTCTTCTTGGGTACTACGGCCGTGTTTGAAATCCACCGAGGGTAAGCCCGTGCTTCAAGCAGGTTCCTTACCTCCTCCGCAACTACCTCGGCATGATGAAGAGCCGATCTCCTTGTTCTTTAAATGACAGGGCGTGCATCCGGGAAGACATTGAGTTGGTGGCAAATAAAGCTTGGGTCAACGCTGGGCATGTCGTACGGCGTCGAGGCGAAGACTTCGATATTCGCCATCAAGAAATCTACCATCTCTGTCCTTTCTTGGGTGGTAAGACTTGACCCTAGCAAAAAGAATTTGTTTGGACTTTCGGTGTCAATCCGCACTTCCACCAATTCTTCAACAGCCTTGTCATGGGCCTTAGCGCCCACATCTTCAAGGACTCCCTGGTCTTCCGGACCTTCAATCATTTAGACGAAGCCTTTAGTAGCTCGACTCCCATTCACTGCCACGAAGCATTGCTTCAACATGACTTGATCGCTCCAAATTTCCTCAATTTCCTCATAGCCGAGGGGAATCTCATAACCTGGTGATAGGTCGACGCTACAGCCTGCAAAGCGTGAAGCTATCCCCTACCGAGGATCAGATTGTATGTAGATGGCACCTTCAATACCCAGAACTCCACCTGCTTGACCACGGATCTGGCTTTGACCGATAAAATTATATTTCCCATAGGCCACTCCGGTTGCGAGTTGAAACCAACCAGTGGCGAAGTTGCCGGGGCCAAGTCTGTATCCCGGAGTTTGAGTTGTTTGAACGGATCGTAGTACATAATCTCAACTGAGCTTCCCGGTCAATCAAGATGCGCTTGACATCGAACTCTCTGACGCGGAGGGTGATTACTAGGGCTTCGTTGTGTGGCGTTTGAATGTGCTCTAGGTCCCTAGTTGAGAAACTAATCACGTCTTTTTCCTCGATCTTCCCCTTTTTGACCGCGGGCTGGACTGACAAAACTTCCCTCATATGTTCCGCCTTTTTGATCATTCCTCGGAGCTCGCACACACGCGCCGACTCCACTATGCCGTGGATCACATTGACCATTCCTTGAGGGGCCGCCTCTAAGTCATCCAAACCATTCGGATCAGCCGGGGTAGGATGCATAGCTTTGACGCCCCCATCAATGTAAAGGTCTAAGTGACTGGCGGCGACCAACTCCTCCAAGTGTTGCTTCAAAGGCAAACAGTCCTCTGTCCGGTGTCCTCGCTTCTTATGATATGTGCAGCGGTACCGTGGATTGAAGCCCTTTTGCGCATCGCCTAACTTAGCAAGAAACCGGACGTAATCCTCGTCACGGATTTCACTAAGTATGCGATAGATTGGAATTTTAAATACCATGGTGATGCCCGTCCGGGCGTTCAACCTTCTGTTAGCATCAGCTGCGTCATCGCGGGGATATTCTGCTCGGTCATTGCGGCGACCTCTACCCCGGTTTCGATGATTTATTCCACGGTCAAATTCCCCGGCGAGGTCATTTGGACGGTTAGTCTCCTGTCCGACCGCGTGTACCTTGCGAGCCACCCTTTTGTCTGTTACCACCGGATTTGTCTTCGCGATGGATGTCGCCGCATCATCCTCTACGCGGAGGTGCTCATTGATGTGCTGCATTAATTGCCCCATCGACGTCGGCTGGTTCATTGTAAGCGAGTCCCTCAGCCTATGCCCGACTGGGAGACCGCGCTTATATTGGGTGATTGCCAGGTTGATCAGGCAATCTAGGATCTCGTTGAAGGTTTCCCAGTACCTAGAGTTGTATGCCTTGAGGGTGTCACTCAACTCCATCTTGACACTTAAAAAGTGGTCCACTTCCTTTGGCGTTTTGGTGTTGGTTTTGAAACGAGTCACGAATGCTTCCGCCAACTGCTGCCACCTCTCAATGCTTTCTTCTGGGAGTCTCTCAAACCATTTCAAACCCAGTTTGCCTAAGCTGGATGGGAAAATAAGGCACATAAGAGCATCATTACGCCTGTGTCTGGCCATGACCTGCCGAAAGTGGCTTACATGCATGTACGGATCGCTCTTTCCGTCATAAAGTGTAAACTTGGGCTGGTGAAAGCCCGCTGGGAGCGGCATGGTCTCTATTTCAAGGGAGAAGGGGGAGGCGTTCAGCCTCGCCAAGTCGGTGTCCAAAGGAACTGGTACGGTCAAACGGGCGGCGGCATCATCACCTCCTCACTAGGGTGACCTTCGTAAAATAATCGCTGGACCGCCGGCACTCTTTCAGCCTCCTATCGGCGAGCTCGCTCCTTCAGGACATCCCTCAAGTCCTCTGAACGAACGGAATAGGAATATCTTGATGTGGTCGACGGCCGTGAGGGGTGGTAGGTACTATCTTGGGCACTAGATTTCTCTACAGGTGCGTCTAAGTCCCCAACTCTATAGCTTCTGGTAATAGAAAGGGAGGGAGTGCGCCGCTGGCTCTAGTTGCCTGAACGGTAGGGTTGGGTGTGCTCACTGTGGTCTCCCACTCCAGCAGCACCCTTCCCTTTGACCTGGCGTTTGAGAGCTTCCATCTCTGCCGCCATTCTCTGGATAATGATGTCTTGGTCCCTTAACTTGTGCTCCAGACGTCGAGCATGCGATTCTCTTCGCCGCCGGTGTCCCTCTGGGCTCCGTGAGCGACCAAAACTTCTGGCGCGCTTATCTCGTGCATCTCTCGGAAGTCCTCCTGGGGAAGTTTCTAGGTCCGCCATGTTCGGAACGGCGGGGAGTCCGTCTCTCCGTCTGGCTGACTCCAGGGTAATACCGTCAATGGCAGACAACGGTATTTCGTCGTTGTTCGCCATGGAAGGTGATCAGAAGAGCTTGGAGGACAAGGTTTTGCCTGCAGAGATTCCCACAGACGGCGCCAATTGTACAGGGAGGAAATATCCGTCGCTGTCCGTACTCCTTTCGTCCAAGCTCCGTGTCTATCCGATCAACCTGAGAATACAACGGCGATGAGCTACCCAGCGATGTGTTGCCGGAAAACCCCTCCGACGGTCAAGTTAGCTCACACTCAGAGAGAGAGAGAGAGAGAGATTCAATCAATGTCAAATTGTATCTCACCAAATGATGTTTCATGCCCAGCATGGGGGGCGCAGTCACGCTTATATACTTTCTGCGCTCAACTCTGTACCCATTGGCCTATTGACACGTGGAGCTGCTCTCCCATCTGTCAGCACAAATCCAGCTAGCACCACCTAATTAAACTGCCAGACAACATTAGCGGGAACTAGGCAGCCCGGCGGCATTACCTCGGCCTCACACGATCGTGTTACGTAACGAGTCCGAGGGCTCCACTCGCCGAGCTCCATCGCAACAGAGCTTAGCGGCATTCCGGTAGAGCCAAGCTCAAGATAGGTCGAGCCGGTAAACAGAAGGCCCTTCCCGCCGAGCTAAACGTGCGAACCATGGAACCCGGGTTGGCAGGCGATCATCTCGGCCAAGTAAGCTCGGGCCAGACACGAGACCTGATCCTCGGCCGAGCAAAACCGACTCTGGACATGGACTAGCCCAAGTAGTTCGGTCCCAACATGGTCCTGGGCCTTGACCGAGCAAAACCACCTCTGGACAAGCCCAAGTTAGCTCGACCCAAACACGCTCGGTCCTCCATTTGCCCGACTTCTACCACGGCCCAAACCAGCTTATAAATCTCCCTCTCAGGGGTTGTTCAAGTCAATTTAGGCACCGTTTGGGTGGTGGCTTTTTTGTTAGAATAATTAAAAAGTTAAAATATTGAATCATATATATATTTACTTTTTTATATGTTTTTTCTTAAAAAAAAAATTAAAATAGTTACTTCTTAAACACCTTAATAAATAAATAAAAGTAAAAAAATCATTACAAAAATAAAAAAAACTAAAAGATAATTTAAAAAAATAAAAAAATTCTTATCATTACTTTTACATGTCTTTTCATAATAAAAAAAAATCTAAAAATCATTCTCAAACTTTCATTTTTTTACCTCATATTTTAATTAAAATTTTAAAAAAAAAAACTAAAAATTTTAAACAAATCCTCAACTGTTTAGTCCAATTAAAATTTCAACTGGAAACAAGACATTTACTTTTCTTTACATGTAAACAAATCATATTTTAGATTTTAAGTTTGGTCCAATGGTTTTGGGTGTGGTAAAGGGAAGATAGTGGTCCAATGGTTTTGGGTGTGGTGAAGGGAAGATAATGGGTTTGAATTGATGGATCAAAACTAGTCCTTTTAGTTGTAAAACTTTACTAATAAACTAATTGTTAGGTTTTAATTCTTGGCAACCCCGTTTGACAAAACTCCTTTTCAGATGTTTATTGTTTTTTTCGCACTTTTATTTCAGTGAGGCTATGAGTTTATTAGATGCAAATCCAAACCCGAATCGAGCCATGCAGAGAAGTTTGTGATGTTAATGCTTTCAAGATTGCTACTTCGCTGATTATTACGGGGGTCAGCTCGCGGCCGAAGCAAAATGCAAAATTGCATTCAAAATTGCATTCAAAATTGCATATCTGCCATTGGTCGCTCGAGCCAAGAAGTGCTCGCTCGAGCGAAGGTTTGCTCGCTCGATCCAAGGAGTTCTCGCTCGAGCCAAGGATTGCGTCCATACAAAAACCTGAAAGAGTGTATTCCTCGCTCGAGCCAAGGCACTAGTAGAAATCATGAAAAATACACTCCTCGCTTGAGCCAGAAAAGCTTCGCTCGAGCGAGCCTCAGAATCCGGATTTCTCAAGGAGATTGTTTTCTTCCCAATCTAGGATTACTTTTGGTTCTCTATAAATACTTGGTTTTCTTCCAAAACTAAGTAATTCATTGAAGTCCTCCAGATCTTCTTTTTGGTTCTTAAAGGTTTATATCTGGGGATATTTTGTTATTTTCTTTGATGTTTTATTGAGTATTCAATTCATGGTTTAAAGAGAGTACATCAAAGATTTGTTTGGTATACACAAAAGAGAGAGTTGTTCTTCAGTTGTGGATTCTGAAGAATTCGAGCCTGAAACTTTGGTGGAATCCGGAGTGGCTCATCAAAAAGACAATTCCGTGGTGAAGATGGGGTTGGAAGAGGCACATAGAGGTTGGTTCAATTAGGCATTGTGGATTTGCTAGATAATTGAGAGTATACCTGTGTAATTCCTTAATTCTTTTTAGTGGATTGTCTTGTGGCAGTTGCCCGTGGTTTTTTTTATCACAGTTGGAGGTGTCCAATTGTGATTTTTCCACGTAAAAATCGTTGTGTCTCTTTCTCTTGATTGTTTGATTGGGATTGTTTTTTACTGCTTTTTATTGATACATAATCACAAATCAACATTTAGGGTTTCTAGATTTTTCAATTGGTATCAAAGCGGGTCGTTCTATTTTTTTTTAAAAAAAAAAACTTCTTTTAGATCGCTCTATTTTTAAAAAAAAAAAAAAAAATTTCTTTAGAACGAGATCTTGTTTGATTTGTGATAATTGATTCAATTCGTGAGGGAAATTCTATGGTTCGACCACCCCTACTTGACGGATCCAATTATTCTTTTTGGAAAGCTCGGATGAGATCTTTTTTAAAATCTATTGATGAAAAAGTTTGGCAATCCGTCATGAATGGGTGGACTGAACCAACAATTACTGTTGATGGAGTAACTTTCCCCAAACCAATTGATAAGTGGGACACAACTGATTACCAAAATAGTAGCTGGAATAGTAAAGCTATCAATTCTCTCTTTTGCGCTGTCACACCTGAAGAGTTTTAGTCGGATTTGTAATTGTGAAGTCGCAAAAGAGGCTTGGGATATCTTACAAACTATTCATGAGGGCACTCCTTCTGTTAAACGATCAAAACTTCAAAGGCTCACATCTAGTTTCGAAAACCTTTCAATGAAAGATAGTGAGACCTTTGATGAATTTTATGCGAAGTTGAGTGACATTGTTAATTCCAGCTTCAATTTAGGTGAAAAAATACCAGAATCCAAAGTTGTGGGAAAAATTTTGAGATCCTTGCCCGATCGGTTCCAACCAAAAGTTTACAGCAATTGAGGAGGCTCAAGATGTTGACACCCTCAAGCTGGATCAGTTGGTTGGAAATCTCCAAACTTATGAGGCACATAGAAATTTCAAAAAGAAACAAAAAGATTTTGCTTTTAGTAGTGCTCATAAAGTGGTAGAGGATTCTGATGAGGATTGTGAGATAGATTCCAAGATTATGGCTGCTTTTGTTAAACAATTTAAAAAATCTTTTTTGAATAAAAATCCTAATCTTTTGGAATCTACTCATTCTCATAAATCCAAAGGCAAAGATAAAGTCAAAATTAATTCTATAGCCAAGAGGAGAAAGGAAAGATTCAAGGGACCTCTGAAAGCGTCCAATGCTATGAATGCCAAGGATTTGGCCACTTTGCTTCAGAATGCCCCACTCGTTTGAAGAAGAAGAAAGCCCTCGCCATCACTTGGGATGATGAATCAGAATCTAATGAAGATGACAGTGACAACGAAGATCAAGGCGAAGAGGGACATAAGCAATTCCTTGCTTTCATGGTGGCTTCTGAAACTGAAGGACAAACAGAGTCTCCGAAGATGTCAGTTGAGAATACCACTGATGTTGAATCCTTGGAGAGTGATCATGAAGAGCTTGAGCAAGCCTATGAAAAGCTGTATAAGGAGTCTCTTAATTTATTCAAATTGAATGACAAACTCACAAAGAAACTCAAAGCATGTGAAAGTGAGAATATCAAACTTAAGGAGGAGATTTCCGAGGCTAGGATTAATGCCATCAAGATAGCTGATGATCAACAAGTTCTTTGTTGCAAAACTGTTGACTTGTGAGACAGAGAGGAATGAGCTACAGGAAACCCATGCCATGTTTGAAGAAAAGATTGAATCTCTCGAGATGTCACAAGTTGCTTTGGAAGAACTAATGATCAAGAAAGAGGAAGAGCTCAAGTGTGCCATGGTTACCATTGGTCTTTGGAACAAAGGATCAAAGACTTTGGAGGATATCATTGGGTCTCAACAAATCTGTTCAGACAAGAGTGGCATTGGCTTTGGAGTAAGAGAGAGCAAAAACAGAGTGCTTCCACATCTCATGATACAAGAACTCAAGGAAAGGGAGGACAAAAGATTCAACAAGAGGAAAAACTTCTCAAACTCCCTAGAGTTGGTAAGGTAAAAGAAAAGAAGGTACACCCTGTTTTTATTTGTCATCATTGTGGTATGCATGGTCATATTCGCCCTTTTTGTTATAAGTTGCATGGGAGAATGTCTCAAAATGGTAGAAATTCGAATACTTTTTGGGTTAGGAGACAACCTTACATGTCTAGGCAGAATACCAAGATTCATGAGGGTGTTCACAACACCATGACATTTACCAAGACCGCTAGACTTGATTTTGTCAAGACCAAAAAGATTTGGGTGAGAAAACTTGACTTGTGTTAATGTGTTTACTCTTTTTTAGTTTTTTTTGGGCCTCTGTGTTTTTTTTATGAGAAAAAAAAATGTGTGAATGTTTGTTTTTTTGTCTTGCTTTGTTTAGAAAAAGAAAAAAAGAAAAAAAAATCCAAAAAGATTTTCTTAGTATGGTTTTGCAAGCTTGAAATTTTTGAGTGGTCCTTGGTACATATTGGATTTGATAAGAATATCCATTACATGTTGATAATTGTGTGCTTTCTATGGTCCTTACTCATTTTGGAGTGTGTGTTCTTTGATTAGTATGTCTCATTCTGTACACACTCTTGGATTAGCAAATTTTGGAGTCTTCCGCCTTAGTGATTATTTTTTTTGGGACTTCTGGCAGTGTATCTTTTGTTTTTCTAGAGGAATTGACCTATACTAGCATATCATGGGTGATGTTGAGTCTCTTAACCACCTTCCATCTTTTTGCATCTCCATGGCTTTTCCCCTCTGTTTCTTTGTAGGCCAGCCATGAGGAAAAGGCTACCTCAGAGTCACCAACCAGGCCATCCTTATTATATCCATGCTTCTCTGGTTCGGTTTCCATACTCTTGAGCGTGTCAGCCGCCAATGAATGTGCAAAAGAAAGAAAAGAATGTGCAAAAGAAGAAAAGAATGTGCAAAAGAAGAAAAAAATGTGCAAAAGAAAGAAAAAAAGTGCAAAAGAAAGAAAAGAAAAAGATGTGAAAAAAAAAGGAAAAAATAAAGGATTCATTGATTGAGGGGGAGCCTCCGCTTTTACTCACCAAATACCCCGTGATTCCTAGTGGTTTGACTTTCCTTTGTTGTGCTTAGATTCTCTTGTTGGAGGTCCAGCTTTCATATCACTACTAGGATTGAATCTAGTGTTTGTCGAACTCCAAGAGTCCACACACACTCTTTCATGGGATCTATGCTTTTCATATAATGCATCACTTTCTTTTATGAGGAATCTTCTATAGGCTGTGCACATTGTGTTTTTTCAAGTAATTGTGCTTCTTGGATAATCTTGTGTGTTTTTAAGGTACTAATCTGAAATTCCTTACTTGCTCCACCATATTATTTTTGTCAGTTTTTTCTTGTTCACTGTTTTCAGTGTTTGTGGTTGCTTTTAGTGAGGGGTGTTCGGTTAATCGTTATCTTGTCATTGCATGTGTGGGTTTTGATATTGATTTTGTTTTTTTTTTTGAGATTCCTTTGTCAATTCGTGACAAACAGGGGGAGAAAGTTGTTTTTCATGTACTCATGTCTGTGTCGGGTGCATATGTCTTAATTTTCAGGTTTTCATGCTACATGTTCTTAAAATCTCCAAAGTCGCATCTACTCATGTTTTCCATCTCATGCTTCAAGATAATCTTGTCATATGTTTTTTTTTATATACTCTTGTGGGACTAATAGTTGTTTTGGAGATTGTGGCACTAATAGCTGTTTTGCAGATCATGACCTTGAGAAAGAAGTTTGTTTTTGTTGGATGTAATGGGAAGGGGTGATTAGGATTTTATTTGTTAGATATGTTTTGTCACGGCATTGCCAAAGGGGGAGATTGTTAGGTTTTAATTCTTGCAACACTAATATCTTAGAATCTTGTTAAAAAAATAAAACAAAACAAAACAAAACAAACAAATCAACCAAGCCTATTTTGCGCTTTTGGAGAATGCTTACCAATCAATCAGCTTATTTAATTATTGATGTAGTTGTCAAAAAAAAAAAAAATCATTTTGATATTTCTCACACATCATCATAAAGTTTTTTTTTTTTAATTTAAAAAATGGTTCTATTTACACACCACTAATATTTTTAGAGCGGTATTATTTTAGACTTTCTATTTCTTTGAACCCTTACTTATAAATTTTGAAATCTTTAAAATTTCTTTTCTTCCCTTCAAATAATACCAAAATTATTCTTGTGAAAACATCTTACTCATTCAATTGAATGCACACCTCTCAAACCCCAAAAAAAACTACTCTTTCAAAAACCCTAACAAAACCCACGAAGAAGAAGAAGAAGAAGAGCCAAGTGTGATTATTGTCTCTGCTCTCTCTCTCTCTCTCCTCTCTCTCTCTCTCTCTCTCTCTCTCTCTCTCTCTCTGCCGCCTTATCTTTTTCTTCGGTGATTAATGTTCGATTACCGATTCTCGAACAAATAATAAATGTTCGGTTATCGATTCCCGAACAAATAAACAATGTTCGGGCCTTGTTCCCGAATTTCAGTCATATGTTTAGGAGTTCAGCCCCGAAAAAATGACAAACATATTTTATTATTTTTGTCATTTTTTTTTTAAAGAAAGTTACCCTTACAAGGCCAATCTATTATAAGCTGAGAACACCATCAAGACTATGAACTTCCTCTGAATTTTTATTGTTGTACTCCTCTCGTCTCATGAAGTTGTGGTTGCCGAAAAAACTTCCATTCATTATCATTGCCGAAGAAGTGGGGGCAATCAAATGGCTGCTACCATTATCGCCAAAATATTACCACCAAATGATTCTCAAAGTTTTGAGGGTGAGTAAGTTTTGAAGGTGAGATTTGAGGAAGATGGATGAGTAGTGATGGAAGTGAATACTTTCATAAACCCTAATTCATGATACAGTGGTGTATGGGTTTAATTGTGAGAATGGGTGTCCCAAAATTAATGATGTCATTTTTAGTAATTTTATTTGAAGTTATTATTGTAATAAAAAAAATCTAAAAATTGAGGGGTCCAAAATAATTTATGGAGTGCTAATAGCAGCACTTTATTTTTAATACAGACTATTAATAAATTAAATTTATATTCAAATAATATCCTCCGATGAAATGACTATTAAGGACAAACATGAGGTGTATTTTACCTATTTAAAAAATTCATATTTAAAAATACAAAATACTCTTTACATACCATCATTCCTATAGGATTTAGGGTTTTAACATATAAAAATTGTATTTCTTCATCATCTTCACCATTAACATACACTTATGATATCATTCATTATCAATTAGTTCACTTCATTCTCTTCTCCATTATACTTATTTTTTAAAATCAAAATATTATTATCTTTGAAGATTTAGGGGTTAAAAATATTAAAATCAATTAGTTTTGAAGATTTGCACACCATGAATGACACTAAGATAGTTGGTTCTGATATAAATATTGAAAATGTTAATTTGAACATTAAAAAGATTAGTTTATGACTTAGTTTTTTTTTTTTATTTATCTCGTTTGTATGTCAAGAAGTTGAGTTTGTTCGTCGTGTTCAGATAACCGAAGTTGAATTTTTACATAATGTTTGAATATTTATATTTGAAAAAAATAATTTGTTCAAATTATTAAGATTGACCAAATATTAAATGTACATACAGAAAAAATTAAATATTTTAAGTTCGTTCGATTAAAATAAATTAAATTTTTATTCATTGTTTAGATATAAATTTTTGAACACATTAAGTTTGTTCAACTATGTATTTATGAATGTGACTAATTTGATGAATTTGAAACGATGATGAGAGATGAGAGTTCAAGACTGACAATGAAGATCAACATTGGCGAAAATAGAGGTTGAATGAAATATTCCGTTGGTGATCTGAAACGACAAGACGATGAGATGAGACATGACGAAAGTTCAACACCAATTATAGAAATCAACACCGACGAAGATGGAGGTCGAATGAAACATCTGCCTGCGATGGAAATCAAGACCGATGAAGATAGTTTCTGTTGGTCTCTGTTCTAAAAATTGTGAGGTTTTTGTTGTGTGTAGTGGTGAAAATGAAGAGTTTTTGGTGTATATAACGGTGTGTATTCAAATAATTAGTGGTGTGTTAATATAAGGTTAGAAAAGTTAAAAATATTTTTAAACTCTAAAAATTATTTTGTGTGTATAGTAAATAATAGTGTATACTGAAAGTATTAATGATGTGTAAATAGAATAAAAAAAAGAAGAAGTTAATTTAAAACAATAAGTTTAAAATCAAAAGATCAAATTAACCCCTCATTTATCAACCTATATGTATTGACTCTTTCTCAAGTATAAAAATTATACTAACGCCCGGTCTAAAGGTGATTTTTGAGTGTGAAAATATTTTTCTTACATTTTTATAATTGAAAAAGTTAAAATATACATGTTCATTCACGTAGGAAATAAGTCGATATTCACCAATAATTAAGAAAATTTTGATGTAATTAACCCAACAATTCGAATTTTGAGAATTGTTTATTTAGACTTAATAATTATATACAGTTGAAAGATAAAAAATTAAAAATTAAAATTTACAACATAAAATTGTGAAACTTAGCAAGTCATATATTTATAGTACTTTTTATTCAAGAACTAAATAGCCTCTCTTTATTCAATTGTTTAATAAGAACTACTTGAGCATCAGAGAAGAGACATTGGTGGATACTGCATCTATTAATGATTTTTTATGTATTTACACTAATCTCGAAATCTGAAAAAATTTGCACTCAACTTATGGACCTCATTGAACAAGGTGAGACCCAATCTTATAGGCAGAACAACATGGAAAGCAAAAGCAAAGAAGTCTTGAATACACATTGGGGAACTATTTTTATTACCACTCTCAGAATTTTATGGAAAAATAGAAATGACATGGTATTTTGGTAGGAGGATTGTACGTCTCAGGACGCTATTAGAAGCATATATCAGGCCTTAAAAATCCATGGAGCTTTTCAAACTGACCATATTACATGACACAGAATATTTCAAGTAATTAATTGACATTTTTCGTTTGCAGGTAAAATCAAGCTTAATACAAACATTCTTTAAAAAGTTAACGACTCATTTTTATTTTCTTTATTTTTTATACGAATATCTTATAAAATAAATAGTTTGTATTATTGAAATAAGACCCGTAATGAGTCATACCAGTCTAGATAACACCTTTCATTCTAGATTTTGAATCAAACGAAAGCTCAATCCTTTAAATATTACATTTTTTTTTTCCATTTTATCCTTGTAAGTATTACAATTTATCACTTTAACCTTTTAAATCAGTGAATTTGACAATTGATAACTTGATCACAAAAAAATATTGAATGTAACGGTAATACCACGTGACGGTATCACCATCCAATGAACAATCTTAATTTACGATAAGGACTACAATAATATTAAGTCAGTAGAAAATAAAACTTGTTAATTTAGTTCTTTATGACTTTTTATTGGCAGGTGACATTGTTACACTTAATATTTTTTCCTCAATCACATTGACGACGGCGACGATGATAAAAAACAACCCTAAAAGTTTTGGGGTCAAATTGACAAACTCTAAAGCATAGGGACCAAAATAAAATTATTTAGTACTTCAGAGGTCCAAATTGTAATTTAGGCGGGTTGACACCAACTATAAAAAACAGACACACCTGCAGATCATTTCTGAAAAACTCACATTCTTCCTCTCCGTTGGTCTCCTCGTCGGATCTCCGACAATCTACCCCTATTTACTCTTCCCTCTCCTCCCTCTATCAAAAAATAAAAAAAAAAATTTGTTAATTTCGTGCTGGGTGTGTGTGTTTGATTTTGCTTTCTAATATGGTTTGTGTTCTATAAATAAAAAAAAGGAGAGGGAAGAAAAAAAAAAAAAACAAAAAAAAAAAAAAAGAAGAAAAAATTTGAAAAACAAAAAATTGGTAGATATGTGGTTGTATGTCAAGGACCTCGACACGAGGGTGACGGAATTGCAGCTACATGATTTTTGTAAGAATCAGACTGAGGTGATTTCTGTTCGAATAGAAAAGGACTTGACTACTGGGCGGTCACTTGGTTGCGGCTATCTTTACTATGCAAACCGAGAAAATGGTTAGTGTTCTTCGCTTCACTATTCAATTACTTTGCTTAAATTGAAACTTGGTAAATTATCTCCAATCTGGAGAATTTCTTTAGTTATAATCATTTTTTTTCTAATTATCTTGAGATCTTTAGTTATACCTTATTTGTGTTTGGTTATGATTTTTTTTTAGTTATGACGTAGAAAGTATAGAATTGTACGGGAAAGAAATACACATTTTCGTATAATCCTGTTGACCAAGTCTGCGCTCCTCCGTACGATGTCACTTAATCACCTGAAAACACAAACGTGAGCTAGCCGGCGGGGGTGTGCCGGAAACCTCTCCGATGCCTAAGTCAGCCAACAAGACAAATAGGCAAAAGCTATATGTATTCAGGGAGCAAAGTTGCATTACCTCTCCAAAGGTGATATGAGTGAGCTTTTATAGGTTTCGTGTGGCACAATCCTAGTAGGACTCTTACTCCTCCAGGTAGAGTCCTCCTAGGATTCATACTCCTGGAAGATAGCGCTTATCCTCCAACACCCCCCTCACTGCTTAAACCAAGTGAGATGGTTTTACCCCGGCCGAACTCCAATATGACCGAAGTAAATGCTAGTTCGGCTCTTACCTTCTTCTCCCTTACCTCGGTCCTCTCATGCTAAGACCGAGCTATCCATAAGAGAAACGAGCCGGACTAACATCAACACCAAGTCCCTAAGAGGACTTTATCACACATCGGTTTGAATATGTGACGACCGAACTAACTACAGAAGATCGAATCATCTACAACACATTCCCAACCGAAGTAAAAATAAGACATTATGCCGACCGGACTAATCACTTTGGCTGTATGACCGGTCTAACTCCAAAACTACTTCTTTAGACCGGAGTGACTTTTATGGCCTTTTTACTCAGCCCTCCGTAGTGCGGCCCAAAACAACACACTACTTAGCCTGGCCCAATTTACCCAGCTCGGCCCAATTTTCATATAAATTACCCTCTCAATTGCCCCTTAATTCCATCTGCGTAGCATGATAGGGATTACCTATCTATAAACCGAGCTACAATTTTAGCTTATCCAGCCGAGCTACAATACTTTAGCTACTCCGGCCGAGCTAAAAAACTATTTAACTTATCCAACCGAGCAAAAATTAACCGAGCTGTCAACATCCGGTCACAACGTCCTTTCAATTGCAGAAACTGAATCGATTGTCCTTCCAGTGACACGCGTCATGCACTGGTTGGCTAGTCACAGCTGTAGCGCCGCCCTCGTACTTCGCAACTTTTGAACAGTTCCCGCCTTTTCCTTTCTTCCAACTTAGGGCCCTTCATTTCATCTAGATCAAACACTTACACTGTTCACCTTTTCTCTCTCTCACTAGCTTCCATTGTTCTTCAATCTGTGCCACTGTGAAGCTCGTGCTACGTTCTTCTTCCATTTCCATCTTCTCGTGCTCCTTTGATCAGGTATGCCTCTCAATCCTACCTGTCTTTCTTTGTTTTTACTTTTGTTTGATCTAGTACAGTCTGTTTCGTGTGTTTTTGCAAAACACTTCTTTTCCTTGTGGTGTTATTTCTTCTGAAAACACCATGTTTAAAACTTCTGGTAACCATAGAATAATCTGTAGAACACTCCCTTTGATCCAAAATCACACACAACCGAACTAAGATACTGTTGTTGTAGTGTGTAGATCTAGGCAGACTAAAACCGAACTAGGACTTGTGCAAATACCAGTAGTTTCAATAAGGCAACATCTGATTCACATTAGCCGAAATAAAAATGCACCGAACTAGAAATCTTTGGCCCTCGACCGAGCTAAGTCTCGGGGGCTAAGCCAGCTTTCTCAGTTCCTAAACCGAACTCAGAAAGCTGCCCCATGATACCTAACCGAAGTAACAAAAATCATAGGTAGAACCGAGATAACCAAACATCTTGCCGAACCGAGATAACAAGCAACTTGTTAGAACCGAGGTAGATCCTGTAGTACCCTATTTAGCCGAAGTAAGGCTTCATTTTCTTGCTTTTTTTTGCAGCACAGTCAACGATCTGTGCTTAACACCTGGTTTTTCCACTTTGCAGACTTTAGGTTGCCCAGGCCATTCTCTCTGAAGGCTCAACCGAGCTACTGAGCACAACCTCTTCAACCGAAATAAATTATTCTTTATTTATCCAATAGATGGGGAAGTATAGATTCCTAGTAGAAACCCCAAGAGGCCTAGCCGAATTCAGAAAAGATTACAACATTCCAGCCGATGTAAACCTTACCTTAGCCGAACTAGACGTTGATCCATGGGGCAACCAAGGCTTTGTCCCTTTCACCATTCAGTCAATAATAGAAACCGGACTACGATTCCCAGTCCAATCACTAATCTGTGAGTTTCTTAGGCAAACCAGACTATGCCCAACCCAACTCTCCACAAACACTTACCGAATAATAATGGGAATAGCCGCACTGAACCGCCAAACCGGTCTCAACCTAGGCTTAGCCGAAATATTGCACCAATACTCCATAGGATCTAAAGACGACGGTTGGTGTTATTATTTGAGAATACGCCGTGGCCGAGAGAAAATAATTAAGAACACACCGGACAAAGACTTAAATGATGATGATTACTTCTGGGTGTCTGGGAACTTTGAGGACCACCAGGCCCAGATCCCAGGCGGAAGTATAAACTGGAACAAAGGAATCCCTGGTATACTTACTACGGTTTTCCATGCACTCTTATCTTTCACTGCGGTCTTTACTTTTGCACCGGACTAACAGTTGCCTTCTTTTGCAGATAAAGCCCATCTCCTTTCAAACTACGGCTACCCCAACCTCGGTCTTCTGCGCGCCGCATTACGAGTAAAGGAGAGAAGTTGGGCAAAACTTCTGAATTTCGAGCCGACCTACCGATACAGCGGTCGCCGAAAAGCGAAGGTGACCGACTTTCTTCTTGAAGAGGCACCGGAACCGGACCCCTCCTTGCCCCAAATCCACCTTGTGCCGCTTACAGCCGAACAAGAAATGGCCAAAAGAAACAGACTGAAGGCCATGCTTACTGCAACGACCCCAGCCGAAGTACCACAAGCCGGCCAGACCACTGAGGCCGTGGTAACACTCCCTTCTCAACAGCCATCTTCATCTCGTCCAGGCAAGCGCGCCCGGACTAGCCAAACCGAGCGTCGCCTTGCTGATGAGGACGAGACCGTCTTGCCACCAAGCCCTCCTCCAAGCCCTCAACAAAGCCACCAACCCGAGCACTCCGACCGGACTACCAGCACTAAATGGGTCCCCGAACTGACCTTCGACAACCGAGATATACTGCAATCAGATTCGGTGGTCACCGAGAAGGACCACTTAATGGCTTTCAATCTAGCCAAGAGTGTGTGCCTTCCAAAGGACATGGAGCACCACTACAAACAACTGAATACCGAGCTGAAGTCCATCTGGTCTTCAACTAAGTCAATGATCCTCGTAAGTGGCTCTCTTCTTTCTTTGTAAAATTTCCAACTTTGAGTCCGGCTGACGTTATTCCTCCTTTACAGGCCATCCAGAAAAACAATATCACACATAGGAGGGTGATGGAACTCAGGAGAAACACAAGGGAAGCCATGGCTGAGGCCGAATTGAAGACGGCCGAGCTGGAAGAGGCCAAAAAGCAAATGGCCGAACTACGAGCAGAGAACGGTCGGCTGGCCGAGATTGCTAATTCGGTTGAAGCCGAAAAGCAGAAGGTTGCCAGCGAGGCGAAAGACAAATATCTGCGCATTTCGGCAAAGATTGAGAAGAAAAAAGACGCCGAAATAAACCAATTGAAGGGGGAGATGAAGAAGGCCGAGAAGCGGGGCTTCAAGGAGGCTGAAGCAGCATACACCCTGCAATGTGACGCGGCCAAAGATCTGTTTTTCAAATGTGGCTGGAGGAGTACGGTGGAGAAGCTCGGTTGTACACCCGACACCGAGGTCTACAATGCTCCACCGTACTCCATTCCGGCTTCTGTCGCAGTATGCTGCCGATCTTCAAAGGCAATTCTTAGAAGGGTCTGATGAAGAAGAAGATGATGATGATGATGAAGAGGATGAGGAGCTGACTCTGAACCCGGCCGTCAACGATCAACCCAGCAATCAGGCAGCTCGGTTAGAGCCAGTAGTTGAAGACTTGACTAATGAGCTACCGGCTGACACCGTGCTACCGATTGACACCACTGTCCAAACCGAGCTCCTTCCTCAAACCGGACTCCCAGCCGACACCGGACTCCAGACATGCTGGGGATGAATTTGATGCTGAACTCGATGCACTTCTCCGTTGATTTTTCTTTCTTTGTTTCTTTCTTTTCTTTTGAAATTGTAACCGGGCTGCGGCCCCTTACTTTGTACTTGCTTGTGACTTCAATGAAATAGTCTTCTCCAACTCTTATTCCGGTTTTGTGTATGTATGCTTAAACTTGCAATGAATTTTTCATTAACTGTGATTTCGGTTTTAGCTATCTAACTTACTAGCCAACCACTCTTTAGCCGATATAACTTACTTCGGCTGAAGAGTACAAAGAATTGGTTTAATCCAGCCAACCACTCTTCAGCCGATATAACGTACTTCGGCTGAAGAGTACAAAAAGTTGGTTTAATCCAGCCAACCACTCTTCAGCCATACACTTACTTCGGCTGAAGAGTACAAAGAGTTGGTTTAATCCAGCCAACCACTCTTCAGCCATACACTTACTTCGGCTGAAGAGTACAAAGAGTTGGTTTAATCCAGCCAACCTCTAAGTTGGTTTATCCAGCCAACTTAGAAAAGTGTTTGGTTACATCGATCAAACGTCCTGCAGCCTAGATCCTGATCCTGGGCTTAGGAGGGGTGTTGGTTTAATCCAGCCAACCACTCTTCAGCCATTCCCTTACTTCGGCTGAAGAGTACAAAGAGTTGGTTTAATCCAGCCAACCTCTAAGTTGGTTTTTCCAGCCAACTTAGAAAAGTGTTTGGTTATATCGACCAAACGTCCTGCAGCCTGGATCCTGATCCTGGGCTTAGGAGGGGTGTTGGTTTAATCCAGCCAACCTCTAAGTTGGTTTTTCCTGCCAACTTAGAATAAAGTGTTTGGTTATATCGACCAAACGTCCTGCAGCCTGGATCCTGATCCTGGGCTTAGGAAGGGTTATAGCTGGTTATTCCGGCCAACTATGTTTACAATGCTACTAACTTACTAAAGCTACTTTCTACTGGAAACAATTATGCTAAAAAAGAATCGATTTGTTTTATTGAGAAAGTAAAAAATTACACATACTTAAAAGAAAAAAAAGCTAAAAATAAAACAACTTGAGATTGGCGGTGTTCCATGGCCTGGGAATCGATTTGCCGTCCTCCTCTTCTAAGTGGTATGCCCCTTTGCCTGCTAATCCGACCACTTTGTAAGGTCCTTCCCAGTTAGGTCCCAGTTTGCCGTCACCTGGTACTAAAGTGTTTCCCATGACTTTGCGCAGTACCCAATCTCCGATCTTGAATTGCCTTGGATGCACTGTTTTGTTATACTTTCTGGACAACTCTTGTTGGTAGGAGGCGATGTGAACCAATGCTCTGTCTCTTCTTTCTTCCGCAAGGTCAAGCTCCAATGCTATGGCTTCGCCATTTAAGTCTGGATCAAAGTTTTCGCTTCCAATTGTGGGGAGACCAACTTCTAATGGGATGACTGCTTCCATGCCATAGGCTAAGGAGAATGGTGTTTCTCCTGTTGATCGTCGAGGCGTAGTGCGATAAGCCCATAGAACATGGGGGAGTTCTTCTGCCCACTTGCCTTTGGCTCTTTCTAACCTTTTCTTCAATCCATCCAAGACTACCTTGTTTGACGCCTCTGCCTGTCCATTTGCTTGGAAATATGCCGGTGTGGAATTGTAGAACTCTATCTTGTATTCTTCACAAAAGCCTCTGAAAATTCTGCCGTCGAACTGAGTGCCGTTATCCAAGATTAGTGCCTTTGGTATGCCAAATCAAGTGATGATATTCTGCCAGACAAACTTCTTCACATCTTTTTCTTTGATTGACGCCAAGGCTTCTCCTTCCACCCACTTTGTGAAGTAGTCGGTTGCGGCAAGAAAGAACTTCCTGTTGCCTGGTGCTGTTGGAAGTGGGCCTACTATGTCCAGTCCCCACATTGCGAAGGGCCATGGACTAGTCAAAGGTAGAAGTTCTCTGGCAGGTTGGTGTATTTGGTGTGCGAATTTTTGACACTTTTCGCACTTTTTGACATACTTCTCTGAGTCTGCTTGCATGTATGGCCACCAATAACCTTGTGAAATTGCTCGGTATGCCAATGATCTTCCTCCTTGATGGCTGCCGCATACACCCTCATGTATTTCGAACAGGAATGCTTCCACTTTGCTGGGGTGAACACACTTCAAGTAAGGTCCTGAGAACGACTTCTTGTACAATGCCAAGGATGGGGAGAGCCAAAATCGCTGTGACTTTGCTCTTATTCTGTTGGCTTCTTTCTTCTCTTCTGGTAAGGTGCCATTTTTCAGGAATAGTATGATGGGATCCATCCAAGAGGGGCTGTAGACGTCCCCGAACGCCCCGGGAGGGTTAAGTCCCGTTCTGTTCATATTGGGGTCACTACAGTTCAAGGACTCAAATGTCACGGTTCTTAATCTTGAACCAAAGAGTCCAAATCCGGCAAATCGTTTTAAAAACAGATTTTTTGAAAGAAGTGCCAAACATGGACTGCTTTGCCAGATACAGAGTCGCCACCTAAATATTTTTAAAATGGGAAATTTAGGAAACCCTAACTCGGTGCCAAAGGCCACGTGTCCGTCATCACCAAAGTTGGCTCGGGAACTTGGGTACGATTGGGGAAGGTCACTTCGTGAGCACCCCCGCTCGCCCGGTCAAAGACCGGCCTCTACTAACCATGATATCTGTTTTTGAAAGCTTTGTGAGTTCTTATTCCGGTTATTAGCCTAGTTTACTATGTGATGCTCGCAGCAAACAAGTATAGACTGAGCCGCCTGAATTGGAACAAAACATTTCATGCTTGTTTTTTTGAAAATGGTTTGATGGTGCTACCCGCAGGTAGGCTAAGACGCGGATTTGCCACCCTCAGGTGGGCTTAGAAAACATGATTTTGCCACTATCTAGTGGGCTTAAAACAAACATTTTATGAATTGTCCCACTTCAAGTAACCCAACCTTCACCCACAGGCATTCAAGGCAGATATATCACATAAGCACATAGCCTCATGGTAAGCATGCTATCATGGCAACACTCACACGCATGCAAGGATGCTAAAACATAAAAACTCACCGAGTACTCCAAGCCAAAACAAAAACTCATTAGAAATCATGCATGATCCTAGATATACAGGAATGCCTAATGCAACACCTGCAAAAATGCAACTATAGCAGGCTCGGCTATTCTAAACATGGTATGTGGAATGCTACAAATAACACGTATTCAATTTGGAATTTGAAGTACGAATGCAGTTTGTATGATGCGCCGAGCCCGGTGCGTGCAAAACAGATGAATGATGCAACATGCTATCATACTGTATGCTAATTTAAATATGCCCTATATCTAACCATCGTAAGCGGGTAAATAAAAGGGAGAAAGACGTGGGGTTGGAAGACATACATCACACTCACGCACACTTATTACAGTTTTGTCCTCGCGCAGAGGGTCCGAATAAATATTACAGTCCGAAATGAAAGAATATAATACAGTCCGAAATATACAGATTTCTAATTAATTTAACAAATTAAATTAAGAAAGCTTTAAAATGGCTTGCAAGCCAGGAGGGGCTGCCTCGCTTCCGATGAATGATGCATGTTGGATGCCTTCGCGCAGAAATCCACTAGGATGCCCCAATCAGCCTCTGTTTGCAATATTTCTCGAAATGCGTGCCAAACTCTGAAAAGTTGTTGATCCTTGATTTTGCTGCAACAGAGAGCAGGAAAAGGGCATAACAATGTATTTCACAAATATATGCATGCCTCGATCCTCGTGCCACCAATCACGCATATCGATGCATGATGGCCGAGGAATCGGATTGCACAACTCAATATAGGGTGCAATGCAGATGAATGCTATAACAAAACCTAACTCCATCATGGGTTATCCGGAGTGTCGGTGACTTGGGAATTGAGACCCGTTCCGTCACTCGGAGTACGAAACGTACCTCGTTTCCCGTGCCCGGGCTAACTCCTATCCCGAACACGATGCGATATGCATGATATGCATGAAATGCAACTAAGATACAGCCTAGCATGCTCAATGCTATGAAAATGAGATGTCTCGAAATGCGTGCACACGGGCACGCAAACCGAGAAAATTCATGAATGCAATCTAAGATACAACCTGGTATGCACTATGCTGTGAAAATGAGATGAAAATGAGACGCCTCGAAAAGCGCGCACGCGTGCACGCAAACTGAGGCGATGATGTGAAATGCAAATCGGATAAAACCGAAGTGCCTCGAAATGTGTGCCTACAGGCACGCACACCGAGGCGATGATGTGAAGTGGAAATCGGATAAAACCGAAGTGCCTCGAAATGTGTGCCCACAGGCACGCACACCGAGGCGATGATGAAATGTGGAAATCGGATAAAACCGAAGTGCCTCGAAATGTGTGCCCACAGGCACGCACACCGAGACGATGATGAAATGTGGAAATCGGATAAAACCGAAGTGCCTCGAAATGTGTGCCCACAGGCATGCACACCGAGGCGATGATGAAATGTGGAAATCGGATAAAACCGAAGTGCCTCGAAATGTGTGCCCACAGGCACGCACACCGAGGCGATGATGAAATGGAAATCGGATAAAACCGAAGTGCCTCGAAATGTGTGCCCACAGGCACGCACACCGAGGCGATGATGAAATGTGGAAATCGGATAAAACCGAAGTGCCTCGAAATGTGTGCCCACAGGCACGCACACCGAGGCGATGATATGAAATGAGATGGAAATGCAAATTGGGCTTATACTGACATGAATGGACCTCAGCCACACTCACATCAGATGCCGTCGGATGAAAATGGGTGCCTCAAAATGCGTACCCACAGGCGCGCAAACCGAGGCATGGCCCGAAGGCATGAAAATGGTACAGAAATGCAATGATGGGCTTATACCAACATGAGAGAGCCTCAGCCTACTCACATAGGAAGCCAATGAACGAAAACGGAGTGCCTCGAAGTGCGCGCCCGTGGGCACGCAAACCGAGGTAATGCACTAAAACACGAAATGACACGAAAATGATATGCAAGCATGCAAACCAAATTTCAGCAGCTACATAAAGGGGAAAACAGCCCCGAAATGATACGAAATGACAATCAATGCATGAAATCGTCCCGAAATGTGATTCTAAGTACCCGAAATGGCCTACGGCTATGCTAAACATGCAAAATTGATACATGAAAGCAAAAACAGTAGCAAGGCAACCCCAAATATGGCATTTTTTCAGTACAAAGCAAGGCTAAACAAGAACCACAAGCATGGCAAATTTAGCATGCAAAAACGGGGAAAAAGAGGGGAATTATAAAGCAAGTAGTATATACAATGCTCAAACCAGAAAAATCAGTTCTACAAAATTGAAGAGGGGCCAAAAACATGCATATTTACAGTAGATGAGATCCTCTAATTCAGTGTGTAGATATGCTCAAAATGACATGCAAAAATGATCCAATAAGGGGCTACAACATGAGGTACCATAAGAAATGATCAAACAACTTTGGACCCTTGACAAAGTATGAAGAATAAGCCAAAATAAGACACTTTCTAAGCCTGATAAAGGCTCAAATCAGTAGCTAAGAAAGCCTAAACAAACATGCATTTTTACGGGAAATACGAAGGATATAACATGAAGTACCAAAACCAATCATCAAAGGGCCTAAGGCCCTTAACAAAACATGAAGAATAGGCAAAAATAAGGCTCTGTCTAGGCCTGATGAAAGCTGAAATCCGAAGCATGGTGAGCTTAAAAACACATGCAAAATGGGATTGTGACAAGAATTCAAAGCAAGTGATATGTAGAGCAAGAAAACCAGGTTGAGCCATTATTTAATGTTGAAGAGGGGCTCAAAATAAACACAATCACAGTATGTTGCATGCTCCAACTCAGATCACAAATAGGCCAAAACAATCATGCAATTTTACGGTAAAATGGAAGCATTTCAAAGGAAGTGCATGACAGAGAAGTCAAACATGGTTGAGCCCTTCTTCAATGTTGAAGAGGGGCTCAAAATAAGCCCACTCACAGTATATATTATACTCGAAATCAGATCACTCAAAAGCTAAACAAAGCATGCAATTTAATGGCATAAAGAGTGATATTGAAGCAAGTGTATGAAGGAGACACCAAACAGGGTTGAGCCCTTCTACAAAGTTGTAGAGGGGCTCAAAATAAGCACAAAACCAGAAGGGGTCAGAACCCAAAACAGATCACAAGTAGGGTAAAAATTTGAAGCAAAATTATGCAAGAAAAAGGGAAATGATGACTTACCCTTGAAGATCAAGTTTTTGCTACCTCTTGCCTTGATGAAAGTTGCTTCTTAGCCTCTGAGGAACACTCCCTTGCTGCTGGAATGGAAGTGGTGAAGGTGGAGCTTAAGGTTGTTGAAGGATTGAGCTAGGAACTTGAAGAATTTTTAGGGTTTTGGCTATGGAAATGAGATCAAAGGGAGATGGAGTCTTGAGAGGAATTTTTCCAACCTCCACAAAGAAGGAGGCCATGCCCTCAAATAGGCAAGAAAGGGGTGTAAAAGGGAGGGAAATGGAGGCAAGATTTCCCTCCCAAAATATCCCCCGGATGGGGGAGATATTTCAAAAAAATATCCGGACAGCTGTAAAGAGCTGGAAAGCAGAAAGCTGGCCGGCCAGGTAAATTTCTGGGAGGTGGCCGGCCGGCCACCCCACCTGGTCGGCCAGCCACTCACCCTGGCCGGCCGGCCATGGCCCAAAAATGAAGTGAAAAATTTCTGGCCGACCACTATGTGTTGGTGTCCTCCTAGGTGTGTAGAACAAGGTTCCAAGGTCGAAAATTGGCAACACTGAAGCAGGAGCCACAACATAGAGCTTGAAGGAGAGGCTCAAAAATGAAATCCACAATTGCTGGCCGACCACCAACTTTTAGGGTCCTCCCAGATGTGTAGAACAAGGTTCCAAGGTCGGAAGTTGGCAACACTGAAGCAGGAGCCACAACATAGAGCTTGAAGAAGAGGCTCAAAAATGAAATCCACCCTTGCTGGCCGACCAGTAGTTTTTAGGGTCCTCCCATGTCCCCTGATCACAGATATGTAGCTTTGGTTGGAAGAAAATGGGCCTAGGGTGTTCAACATTAGCCCGGAAGTGAGCAAAACGGGCGCCGGAGGAGCGAAACTGGTTATCTGGGATAATTGCTGGCCTCCTACCCTCCAGTGATCTTCCTAATGCTGAAACAGAGGTACCTGCCAAAATTGAACAAAAACAAATGAGAAATGAACGCTCGGGGCCCAAACCGCGCAGTTCGGGGTCCCGAAAATGGGCTGTAGGCACCGGAAGTGGTGTTCAGCAGCGAAGTGGGTATCTGAGACCCCAGGGTTCCTCGGTATGATAAAACAGAGGCACACGCCAAAAACCGGAGAAAACTGATGCGAAATGAATGCTCGGGGGCCAAACCGCGAGGTTCGGGGCCCAAAAACCGGCTATAAGCACCGAAAGTGGCATACGGCCACGAAGTGGGTATCAGGGGCCCCAGTGTGCCTTTTTATGATGAAACAGAGGTACATGCCAAGAACCGGAGGAATCGGAGACGGTTGGGCGGTCCCGAACTGAGGCACACGGCCTGACGGCTCCGAAAACCGGGAACCGGGCTCCGAAATGGGCAAAATGGCCTACGGCCACGAAAAGTAGCGCACGGCCACCGAGAGATAGTCTACAGGACTACTCCCTTCCCTCAGGAAAGAAAACAGAGAAAACCGAGTCTAGTTCGCAAACCGAGACAAGGCACAGAAGAAAGTTCGGAAGTCCGGAGGCAGGGCGCACGGCCACGACTCTGGGGCTTCTGAACGAGCACGATATGCAACACCACCGAGCGCTCAATCGGTGACGTCTGAGTCTTAAGGTCGGTCAAAAATGGGGTGTCTACAGGGGCCTAGATCGGCGCAACATACCTCTACTGCTTCTGCGTCTTCAATGCTTGGCCTAGGCAAGTAGTCGATTAGTAGTAAGTGAGGGATGGAAGTATCTGCCATTGAGGCGAAGCCTACGAGTTCGTCTGCTCTGCTGTTTTCTTCTCTGCCGATCTGTTCTATCCTCACCACTTCAAACTTCTTTATTTCTGTTCTGACCAATTCTTGGTACTTGGCCATTCTATCATCCTTTGCCTCGTAGTCGCCAGATATTTGGTTTACCACCAACTGTGAGTCGCTGTAAACCATTAGCTCGGTGGCCTTCATGTAGAAAGCTGACTTGAGGCCTGCCAGAAGCGCTTCATACTCCGCTTCGTTGTTTGATGCTGGGAAGCCAAGGTTGATTGTCTGCTCCACTACTAGGCCGTCTGGAGAGATGAGGACTATGCCAAGTCCTGCTCCATGTCGGTTGGATGCTCCATCCACGAAGAGCTTCCACATCTCTCCGACGAACAACTTCCAGCAGGCAGCGGGATCAGATGATGCCTTGGGATCCTCCATGATGTTGGTGTCTTCTTCAGAGTCCATGTTCGTTGTCTGCCCCTTGCTTTCTGTTTGCACCAAGTCTTTATTTGTTGGCGAGTCCTGACTTGGTGTAGCATGGTCTGTTTCTTCCTTCCTTTCTTTACTCTGGTCTGCTTTGGGGCCTGACTGAGTAACCAGTACTAGGGGTTGCGTTATTCCGACGTCAACTTCCATCCCTAGTTCGGTTGTTTCAGTTAGGTCGACTGGGCAGATGTGGTGACTTCCTGGTGTGAATTCTGCGACAAAATCTGCCAATGCTTGCGCTTTTATTGCGGTCCTAGGTTGGAATTTGATGTCGTATTGTCCTAGCTCTACTGCCCACTTCAGAATTCGCCCAGAGAAGTTTGCTCTTTCAAATAAAGCCTTTAATGGGAAGGCTGTGAGAACAACTATGGTGTGGGCGTGAAAGTAATGCGACAACTTCCTTGATGCCATCATCAAGGCCAATGCCAGTTTCTCCAGTGGCAAGTACCTTGTTTCGGCTCCCAGCAATGTCTTGCTGACATAATAGATGGGCAGATGTTGGATTCCTTCTGCACGGACCAACACTGCGCTAATTGCATGCTGCGAGACTGCCAGGTATAAGAAGAGTTCTTCTCTAGGGATTGGGGTTACAAGTAGCAGTGGAGAAGACATGTATTCTTTTAGGCTTTCCAGGGCGTGGTCGCATTCTTCGTCCCACTCAAACTTAGCCTTCAGTGCATGGAAGAATGGTCGTAGCCTGTCTGATGACCGGCTTATGAATCGATTGAGCGCAGCGGCCATGCCGGTCAGATGCTGTACTTCCTTCACTGAGTTTGGTCTCTCCAGATCCTGAATAGCCTTGATCTGGGAGGGGTCTGCCTTTATACCTCGGTTGGTCACCAAGAAGCCCAGGAATTTGCCAGATCCTACTCCGAATGCACACTTCGACGCGTTGAGGCGTAACTTATGCATCTTCAGGATCTCAAACATCTCACCTAGGTCCTTGAGATGGTCATTCTCATCCTTGCTCTTGACCACCATGTCGTCGATGTAGGCCTCCATTGTCTTGCCTAACAATGGTTCAAACATCTTGGTGACCATCCTCTGGAACGTCGCCCCTGCGTTCTTTAGGCCAAAGGGCATGACCCTGTAGCAGTACAGTCCTCTTGGAGTGGTGAAAGATGTGACCTCCTGGTCTGTATCGTGCATGGCAATTTGGTGGTAGCCTCTGTACGCATCCAGAAAACTAAGTCGGTTGTGCCCTGCCGTTAAGTCCACCAGTTGGTCTATCCTTGGTAGAGGAAAGCTATCTTTTGGGCACGCCTTATTGACCGTTTTGTAGTCGACGCAGACACGCCATTTGCCATTCTTCTTTGGCACTACGACGGTGTTGGAGATCCATCTTGGGTAGTGCACCTCTCTGATTGCCCCTGCCTCCAGCAGGTTTCCTACTTCTTCTGCCACTATTTCGGCGTGGTGGAGTGCCGATCTGCGGGTGCGCTGAATGATTGGTCTGGCAGAAGGGTGGACGTTGAGTTGGTGACAGATGAAGTTGGGATCAATGCCTGGCATGTCGTATGGGGTCCAGGCAAACACTTCGATGTTAAAGGTCAAAAATTCCAAGACCTCCAATCTCTCAGTGCTGGACAACGACGAACCAAGTAAAAAGAACTTATCCGGGTTCTTTTCATCTATTCTGACCTCCACCAAGTCCTTCACTGCTTTCTGACTAGCCGCTTTGCCAACATCTACGAATAGTTCATTACTCTCTGGTTCCTCCACCGAATGAACATATCCTTTGGCAGCGCGGCTGCCGTTCACTGTGACAAAGCACTGCTTTGACATGATCTGATCTCCATATATTTCTTCTATTACTCCGGTGTCGTTGGGAAACCGCATCACTTGGTGGTAGGAGGACGCCACCGAGCGCATGGCATGCAGCCATGTTCTGCCCAAGATAATGTTGTAGGTGGAGGGGACCTTCAACACCCAGAACTCCACTTGTTTCGTCGCACTCCCTGCTCTGACTGGGAGGATAATTTTGCCGACGGGCCATTCTGGCATGGAGTTAAATCCGATAAGGGGAGATACGGCAGGCGCCAAGTCTTTATCTTGCAACTTTAGTTGTTTAAAGGTTTCATAGTACATAATCTCACATGAACTACCTTGGTCAATCAGAATCCGCTTGACGTCAAAATCCTTGACTCGGAGAGTGACGACCAGGGCATCGTTGTGAGGGCAATAGATTCTTACCAAGTCTTTATCCGAAAAAGACATGACATTCGTGGCCTCTGTCTTCCCCTTCTTGATGGCTGGTTGGGCACTTAGCACCTCTCTTAAGTGCTCAGCCTTCTTGATTGAACCTCTGAGCTCACATACACACTCAGGTTCAAAGACTCCATGTATTACATTGATAACGCCTTGAGGTGGGGCGTCGATCGGCATTCCATTGGGCATATTCTGGTCCTGGGGGGCTGGCTGTGGCCCTCCTTCTATGTATTTGTCCAGGTGGCCTGCTGCCACCAACTCTTCCAGATGCTGCCTTAATGGCGTGCAATTCTCAGTACGATACCCCTTTTCTTTGTGGAAGGTGCACCTGGATCTGTCATCATAGTCCTTCTGGGCCTCGCCTAGCTTGGCTGGCCACTTGACGAAAGGCTCGTCTCGAATCTCACTAAGTATCCTGTAGATCGGTTTCTTGAATACCGTGGTTATGGCGGTGCGGACTCTCAAACATCTCTTGTCCTGGTCCTCGCCTGCCCCGTCCGTTTCTGTTCTGGCGATCCACCGTATTGACCTTTGCTGAGGTCTTCTTTTCTGGTGTTGTGGTCGCACCAGATTTTGCTTTGGCACGAGCGCCATCCTCTTCTACCCTGATGTGCTGATGCACTCTCTCCATCAGGGCTTCCATGGTGAGGGGCGGTGTCATAGTGATAGAGTCCCTCAGTCTGTTCCCGACTGGAAGGCCTCTTTTGTATTGCGCAATGGCGAGATTGGTTGGGCAGTCCCCAATCTGGTTGAATGTCTCCCAGTAGCGACTGTTGTATGATCTCAGGGTCTCCTTGTCGCCCATGTCGATGGAGAGTAGCTGGTCAATCTCCACCGGAGTTTTAGTGTTTGTTCGGAACCTTGTCATGAACGCCTCCGCCAATTGCGCCCAGGAGGCTATGCTGCCTTCTGGTAGTTTCTCAAACCAAGTCAGGCCTAGGTTGCCAAGACTTGAAGGGAATAGGATGCACATCAAGGCCTCATTCCGCCGGTATACAGCCATGACCTGGCGAAAGTGGCTTAAGTGTGAGTAGGGGTCCGTCTTCCCCTCATATGTTGTGAATTTGGGCTGGAGGAAGCCTGACGGTAAGAGCGCATTCTCTATTGCTGGGACGAATGGTGAGGTCTGCAGCCTCGCCAATGCCTTGTCCGTTGGTTCGTAGGCGGGCGCGGTATTGGCATTCCAACCTCGACGCTTCCATGCGTCCGAGGAGCCAACCGCTGTAAGGCAGAAACTCTGTGTGGATCGCGCGTCCTGGCGTCCTCCTTCCACCGTGCTTTCTCTTCCAGCACGGTTCGTAGGTCGGATGATCTGGGCAACTCTGTCTGCCTAGACCTTGTTTGGTGCGTGTGTGAGGGCCAATATGTGCTTCCCTCAGTGTTTGACCTCTCAAATCTCGTCCTCTCAGACCTGGAGTGACGAGTTCTGGAGGACCTGGATCCGGATTGGGTATCGCCTGTCCTGAGGCTTTTGCTTTCCGCTTGAAAGGGTGTAGTATTCCGACTACGATTTTCCGAGTGGCGAGGGGGCGTCTTGTTTGTGCGCCCCTCTCCTGTCGCCACTCCTTTTCCCTTCACCTGGCGCTTCAGAGATTCCATGTCCGCTGCCATCCGACGGATCAGTTCGTCTTGTTCCCTGACGCGATCCTCCAAAGTTTGAGGATCAATTCTACGTCTTTGTCTTTCTGGGCTTTGCGAACGAGAGTGATGGGGGCTGTTGTTCCGCCTTCGTCCCCTTGCATCCCTCCTGGAATTTTGCCTTTGAGGTTCTAGGTTCGCCATGGGAGTGACCAAGGGTAGGCCTTCGCGCCTTGCACCCCTTCTGGAGTTAGTCCGTCGACGGCGAACTGCGGGAATTCTTCGTTGTTCGCCATTGATTTCTGGAAGGAAAAGCTTGATCAAGAGGTTGTTCTTGTCTGAGATTCCCACAGACGGCGCCAATTGTACGGGAAAGAAATACACCTTCTCGTATAATCCTGTTGACCAAGTCTGCGCTCCTCCGTACGATGTCACTTAATCACCTGAAAACACAAACGTGAGCTAGCCGGCGGGGTGTGCCGGAAACCTCTCCGATGCCTAAGTCAGCCAACAAGACAAATAGGCAAAAGCTATATGTATTCAGGGAGCAAAGTTGCATTACCTCTCCAAAGGTGATATGGGTGAGCTTTTATAGGTTTCGTGTGGCACAATCCTAGTAGGACTCTTACTCCTCCAGGTAGAGTCCTCCTAGGATTCATACTCCTGGAAGATAGCGCTTATCCTTCAACACCCCCCTCACTGCTTAAACCAAGTGAGATGGTTTTACCCCGGCCGAACTCCAATATGACCGAAGTAAATGCTAGTTCGGCTCTTACCTTCTTCTCCCTTACCTCGGTCCTCTCATGCTAAGACCGAGCTATCCATAAGAGAAACGAGCCGGACTAACATCAACACCAAGTCCCTAAGAGGACTTTATCACACATCGGTTTGAATATGTGACGACCGAACTAACTACAGAAGATCGAATCATCTACAACACATTCCCAACCGAAGTAAAAATAAGACATTATGCCGACCGGACTAATCACTTCGGCTGTGTGACCGGTCTAACTCCAAAACTACTTCTTTAGGTCGGAGTGACTTTTATGGCCTTTTTACTCAGCCCTCCGTAGTGCGGCCCAAAACAACACACTACTTAGCCTGGCCCAATTTACCCAGCTCGGCCCAATTTTCATATAAATTACCCTCTCAAGAATTATGTCATTTTCTTATGTAATCCATGGTCAATTTTTTTCATCTATTTAATTTTAAATTTGAGTAAAAGATTTGATATGATATTAACTACTCCGATTCTTTCATTAAACTTTTATTAAATCGTTTTTAAAAAAAATTCTGTTATCACAAATTTTCATTTTTATCAAATTTGATGAAAAAAAATTATGTCCAAGATTTAATGAATTCTCATTTTGATGAAAAAAATACTAAAAACAAAAAATGCAAATAAATAAATAAATAAATAATTGTGATTTTTTTGGCTAAGTGGGTGTTTGGTGTTAGAATTTTTTTATTGGTTTTCTTTTATTTTAATGAATCTTTTAAAAAAAAAATTTTAATTAACAATTTTAACTACCTATTCAACCAGACACCAAAGTTCTTTTAATTTTTTATTTTTTTTTAAAAAAAAAGTTACAAATAGTTAATTTTTGGGCAAATTACAAACACCCCCTCGAGGTTTGGTGAAAATACAGATTTCCCCATGAGGTTTGAGAAATTACATCCCGCCCCTTGAGGTTTATATTTTCATAACAAATTGCCCCCTGAAGTTTTTATTTTCGTACAGATTCCCCCCTAATTTGTTATGCAAATTTGACCTTCATGGGGCAATTTGTAATTTCTCAAACCTCAGGGGGGAATCTGTATTTTCAACAAACCTCGAGGGGGGTGTTTGTAATTTGCCCTTAATTTTTTTGTAAAAAATTACTTTTAGATTTATTGGACTTAAAAAGTTAAAAAATATATAAAAAAAAATTACTAAAAACAAAAAATGCAAAAAAAAAAAAATAATTGTGATTGTTTTTTAGTTGTATGCCAAAAAGTTATAAAATGCTACTAAAAATGTCAAAAAAATTTAAAACCTTAAAGGATTAATTACAAAAAAAATCTTAAGGTTTTACGCGTTTTTAACTTTAAACCCCAATGTTTCAATTTTGACAAATTAAACCCTGTAGTTTTATCCGTATTTCAATTTGCTCCCTCTATCCATCTCTATTTGTATAAGGTAATGAAGGGGATTTAAAGTGAAAAATACGTGAAACTTTAGAATTTATGTTGTAATTATCCCTTTTTAAAACAATGAGTTTACGTGAAATCAAGGTAATAGTTGTAATAAACAAACTTTTTAAAAGAAGCGCATAAGTCATGCACCTTGAGCCTAAGCCCAAAGCGCACATTTCATGCACCTTTATGGGGCTTGTTTTATATTGCCTAGCTTCAGATGTTTTGAAGCGCACTGACTGCCCCTTGATGAGCCTTGGGCCTAGGCGCACACCTAGGCACGCCTTTAATAAACTTCCATTTGAATTGCGAGGATTTGGTGTTTTTGGTTGTGGTTACTCAAGGGACAAGTCCTTTTATTCCTTCTCATGAACCATGGGAGCACTATGTTTTTTAGTACATCCATAAATCTAGTGGTGCATGTGCTCATAAGAAATGGCAGCCTGTCTCGGAAGGCCACCTGAGCAAACTGACCTGATGGACTTAACAATACCAAGGTTATAACATTCATTCCAAAACTCTTAAAGTTCGAGGTCCAAAAAAATTATATTCTTATTAAAACTGCCCATGTATATTAAGAAGAAACAGGCTCCAATACTGTGCAATAGGAGCAGGTTTTCAAGATATTACTTTATCCATCTGGCCCATCTAATCAACATTGTGTACTATGTTCTCGACTGTAAAAAGAACTAATCCTAAAACACATGAAGAGGAAGGAAATCACAAGCCAAAAATCAACGTATTGTCAATATATTAATTCTTGTATTTCTTTGTTTTTTATTCTTGAATGCCATTGTGCTGTATGTGAGCTTATGCTCATGGGACCATGTTGCTTCTTCTTATTGGAACTGAGAAGGGTAATTTTTGTCCTGAAATGTTGCTTCTTCTTATTGGAACTGAGAAGGGTAATTTTTGTCCTGAACTGTGTACTTATAACATTTTGGCCCTCCCCCCCCCCTTCCTTGCATCTTTAATCTATGTTGATGACAGCTTTAAGGGCTTCGGAGGTGCTGAACTTCACTCCTCTGAATGGAACGCCCATTAAGGTAATGTGCGAAGGTGGGCCTGGAAACATTTTTATTAAGGTATATAAATTTTTTCTTCGCTTCTTTTGGTTTTACCGGATTTGAGAATTTTCTTTGGGATTTAAATTTGTTTTGTTTTGTTTTGTTTTGTGTTCTGACGAAACACTTGTGTATTTTTGTGTTGGCAGAATTTGGACAAGGCTATTGACCGCCAAGCACTGCGTGATACATTTTCTTCGTTTGGAAATATTCTCTCTTGCAAGGTAGCTACATACCCCTCTGGTCAGTCAAAAGAGTACGGGTTTGTGCAATATGATAGTGAGGAAGCTGCCCAAAAAGCTATTGAGACGCTTAATGGTATGCTGCTGAATGATAAGCAAGTATATGTGGGACCCTTCCTTCAGAAGCAAGAAAGAGAAATGGCATTGGACAAGGTAAAATTCACCAATGTCTTCGTAAAGAATCTATCAGAATCAACAACAGAAGAAGATCTGAAGAAAATATTTGGTGATTTTGGAGCAATCACTAGTGCTGTGCTGATGAGGGATGCTGATGGAAACTCTTAAGTGCTTTGGTTTTGTCAACTTTGCGAATGCAGATGATGTTGCTCGATCTGTTGAGTCTCTTAATGGACAAAAAATTGATAATAAGGCATGGTTTGTTGGGAAAGCACAAAAAAAATCTGAGAGGGAACCTGAATTAAAAAATCGATTTGAGCAGACTGTAAAGGAGGCAGCAGACAAATCTCAAGGGCTAAACCTGTACTTTAAAAATTTAGATGACAGCATTGGTGATGATAAGCTTAAGGAATTGTTCTGTCCATTTGGCATCATAACTTCATACAAGGTTTGTATCATCTATATATTGTGTTGGAAAGCGCCAATGTAGTTGGCTCGGTTTTTATATTGGTTTATATTTACTGAAGTCTTATTGTTTCAATATATGAACAGGTTATGCGTGACCCTAGTGGAGTAAGTAGGGGATCAGGATTTGTTGCATTTTCTACTCCCGAGGAGGCATCTAGGGCTGTGAGTTGATATATAATTTGCATCTTAAGTAAATTCTTGATAAAATAGCTGTTGATTTTTGTTTTTGTTTTCTTTTCCATCTTTAAATATTTTTTCCCTTTGTTGTTGTTGTTGTTGTTGGTTGATAGCTATTGGAAATGAATGGCAAGATGATTGTTAGCAAACCTCTTTATGTTGCCCATGCACAACGAAAAGAAGATAGAAGAGCAGTATTGCAGGTACATTTGTTCCCTGATTTTTTTTAACTTACAAAGAAGATGCAGCAATTGGGGACAGTCCCCAACCCTTTCGGGAGCTTAAGGTGAAATCTCCAAGTGGGGCCTTTTTGTATTTTAAAATTAATTTAGGTAAATATTTATAAATCTTTTACATTGCAATTTTTTTTATCTGAAGTTTGAATAATTTTTTTACATCGTTAATACTTTTTCTGTATTTCTATATTTTTTGAAAAAAGAAAGCTATCTATGACAACATCAATATGAATTGAATGACTTTGATTGCAAATTTATTTATCAAAAAATAAAATAAAGTAAAATGACTTTGATTGCAAACTTTTACTAACCGAATGGGTGGCAAAAAATATATCATACCAAAAAGTCATGTCCAATTAGAGCTACACTTAAAACCATTAACTAGCAAAAGTGCACCAAAAGTATCTTCTCTATTTTAGCTATCCACTTTTCACAATATATCTTCCAACAATGCTATCTATTTTAGCTTGCCACTCTCAACATTTTTTTTTTTTTTGGGTTTTGGGGGGGGGGGGGGGGGGGGGGGGGGGGGAGAGAGAGCAAAAGGTAGAGAGGGAGAGGGAGATGAAGATAGCTAAAATAGCCCATTTAGATAGCTTGTTAGAGTTGCCTTAGGAACTCAAATTTTCAATGTCATATATGCCTAAACATTTAACAGTTTAGCTTCATTTCTTGTTTTAGGATATTCATTAGTGTTTGTTAATTGCAACAGAACTTCCTTTTTTTGGCAGCAATGACACATGAATTGATGGTGCTTTAATGGATCTATTTTGTTTTGTCTTTGATACGTCTATACGTGGAAAAACATGGTTGGTTACATGAAAATGGTAATTCTATTGCTTGTGCAGGCCCAATTTTGTCCAGTGGTGATTGCACCTTCAGTTGCTCCTCGTATGCCAATGTACCCCCCTGGTGGTCCTGGTCTTGGACAACAGATATTTTACGGACAAGCTCCGCCTGCTATCATACCTCCCCGAGTAATCCTATTATTTATGATTGCTATTATATTGCATGTTTAGTCATATCATGTGAATATTCAGTACTTCTGTTAATTGAAGCTGGTGCAAAGAGATACTACACATGCCTGCAGATATTAGAGCTTCAGTTAATCCTTTGTACGGTCTCCATGCTTGATGATTATGATGCATATTGAACTGACTCAGCAGTGTTAATGCACATGCAATGTTAGGGTGAATATTTGTTGAACTGGTGAACTATCCCATGTCTCTAGCTAGTGTTGCACTCTTATTCTCTTCACCCATTTGTCAGTTGCTTTATAAATTGGAGGCATTTGCAGTCAACCCGGTTTGAA
The DNA here is from genome assembly GCA_030407325.1 of Camellia japonica. Taxonomy (NCBI): domain Eukaryota; kingdom Viridiplantae; phylum Streptophyta; class Magnoliopsida; order Ericales; family Theaceae; genus Camellia; species Camellia japonica. The sequence continues at coordinate 165,039,611 of JAPPVO010000029.1, forward strand.
AATTCTAATTTGAGAACTAATTTTCTCTTATTTTGCACTGTGTAGAACCCCCAATTCACAAATACATTATGATAGTGGTCATAACTAACCAAACTCTTTTCACAGACCGGATGGTCGTAAAATATGGTTTCGGGGACAAACTTTGTAAGTTTGAGCAATGGGTGTTTGAAAATTATTCATTCTTCTCTACTTATCAAATTTTTTCTTAAAAAAAAATCCTCGCTCTTCCCAGAAAAGACATTCACTTCTACTTTGTAATTGCATTGAATGTAGCTACTGTGATGCTATGGTATACTCAACTACATTCAGTAGCGTTTCTTCAAGTCACCTGACAGGATAGTTTAAATAAGGGTGACTCAGCCATTTTTTTCCAATTTATGCGCCATTCATAAGATCACAATTTTGACACCTTATCTGGAATTTTGCGATATGTTAATATTCTTCTTCATGAAGTTACAAGTTCAATCTTCTATGTTTTGTCCTTGAAATGACTGGGTGTGTATGATATGCGCAGTATTTTATAGCCATAACATGTTGGTAATGTATTTTGTTTGCTGGTATTTAAACTTTGTGAGCCCGGTTTTGGGTATCAGCAGCAACTTGTACCAGGCATGAGGACTGGTGGGGGCCCCATCCCGAATTTCTTTGTCCCAATGGTTCAGCAGGGTCAGCGTCCTGGTGGCAGACGTGCAGGAGGTGTTCCAGGGCAGCAGGGGCAACAGCCAGTTCCACTTATGCAGCAACAGGTATGACTTATTGATTTGCTCCCAATTGTTTGAGTTTCATATTCACGTTTATTGTACTTCGTTTGATGGCTTGTTTGAATGATAGATGCTGGAGGCATGCCTGGTGTTGCTGGAGGCATGCTTTCCATTCCTTATGATATGGGTGGCATGCCTTTGCGTGATGGGGGAATGTCTCAACCAATTCCAATTGGTGCTTTGGCTTCTGCCCTTGCCAATGCTTCTCCTGCTGACCAGAGGACGGTAGGCATTTCTCGTGTTACTTTTTTGATTTGCTTACAACTATATTCTTATACGAAGAGGCAACTTAAAGTTGTTTGGAGTTCTTTCACATATCAAATTCATCTGGCTTTAGTCAACAGAATAACATATTTTCTAATGGTATTACTACTTAAATTTTTTGGCAGTGTTTGAAACAGTAATGGCTCAAGGGGCAGGCAGCGTAGGTGCTTGCCTAGGGCCCCGAGTAGAAGGCCCCATTTATTATGCCATACATATAATGTGTATACACAAAAAAGTATCGGAAATTAAAAAAAAACAAAAAATGTTTGTAAAATAAATAAATAATGGTCAAATTTTAAAATATCAAAAAAAATACCAATTCATCAATATCATGATCTCTCCATCAAATCAGAAAGAGAGAAACATCTTTCATTGGATACAAAATGGTCTTATCACTATATTATTCCTCTTTTATTTTCTTGTCAAAATTGTAGTATAAAGGGCCCCACTAAAAATGATAAAAATTGTAGTAAAAAAATTATAAGAGGTCCCAATTAAAATTTTTGCCTTAGGTCTTAAATAAGCTTTAGCCAAAATGCTACCATTAGTAAGATAGACAGGTAACTCTGTTACATTTCGTTATCATCCTTATGGCAGAGGTTTTTCTGATGCCTTCTAATCCATGTACCATGATGATGATTAGTGTTAGTACAATGACAATAGTGTTCTGGATGAATAACTGAAATGTGTGTTGGGTGAACGATTGCAGATGCTGGGTGAAAATCTGTATCCACTTGTGGAACAGCTGGAGCCTGAGATGGCAGCGAAGGTTACTGGCATGCTTCTGGAGATGGATCAGACTGAGGTTTTGCATTTGCTGGAGTCGCCTGAAGCTCTGAAAGCTAAGGTTGCGGAGGCTATGGAAGTTCTGAAGAATGTTCAGCAGCAACAGGCTAGTAATCCTGCTGATGAATTGGCATCGTTGTCTTTAAATGGTCGGCTTGTTTCCTAATTGTTATTAGGACATCAAATTTGGAGTTTCTGGTTGATTTTGAAAACAGTTTTGTGTCTGAATTTTAGAATGGTTCCAAGTGAGTTTCTCTTGTAGGGAATGCTTTTGTTTTTGCATGCAATTTGTCACTATTTTGAGTGGTGTTTTGGATATTGCGACATTTATGCTTGCGTTTTGCCCTTTTTCTTGTGTGTTTGTGTATGGCTTTCAGCGGTTCTGCTTGTGATGAGGTTTGGACTCCATGTCCTTTGCTGTTTTTATGGGGAAGAAACAAACCCAGTTGTAGGGTTCTAAAATCACAATTTTTATTTTAATCAAACCTTAGACGTGTATATGTAATTTACCCTTAAAAAAATAAATAGGCAATTTTAATACTTGTGATGTGATATATTAAAAATATAATGTTATATACAGTACACCATATCATTTTAGTAATCACATTTAAAAAATATAATTTTATATGGAGGGCCACATATCATTTTAGTCTTGTTTGTTAAAAGTCAATATCTTGTGCTTTATTACTTTGATCTTCATGTCTATCTATTCATCTATACAAAGGTAAAAATGAAAAGAAAAAAAAATCTTTTAAAATAATAATTTGTACTTATTATTAATATATTTCATTTATCATATTCTTATAACCAAAATAAATTAGTCATTAAATCTAATGCTAATACACTCATAAAAATAGATTTATCATCAATTTTTCTTACCCACCAAGTTAATGAATATTTTTAAGAATATTAGAATAAATTATCACATGTCCAAAAAAAAAAATCAAATAAAGCCTTGATAGAATAATGATATTCATACATAAAAATCATACAAAAATACATATAGAATGATATGACAATTTTAAACCAATGATTGGAAATTAAAAAAAGCCCTTGAAAATACATTTAATTGTTTGGTTTTAGTTTTCTGAGTTTAGTTTTTTGAAAATTGAGTTTTTTTATTTTTCGTGTTTTTTTGTTTTTAGTGAATATTTTTAAAATTTTAAGTAATTTTTTTTACTTTTTTAGATGCACCTTACTTAGATATATCTAAATAGTAAAATATTTGTAAAAAAAATTTAAAAAATTAATAAATACACAAAAAATACGAAAATATACTGAAATTTTGTATTTTTTTTTTTTTTGTATTTTTGGTATTTAGTGAATTTTTTAAAGATTTTTTTTTATAAATATTATATTTTTTAAGTGTATTTATATTAGGTTTATGTCTAAAAATTAAAAAAAATTACTTAAAATATTAAAAAATGCAGTGAAAAAAAAATACAAAAAACAAAAAAGTAAATTTTTTTTTAAAAATATTTTTTAAAACCAAAACCAAGCAAAGTGATATTGCCACTTCCTTCTTATGCACAAGAATTCTGGTAACCAGTGGTGACTCTAGAATTTTTTAGAGATAGGTCACCCCCACATGCTCAAGTTTCACAAATTCTAAAAAATAAATTAATAAATTAAAATGAACAACATTTAGGCCGTATTTGAAAAAGACTAAAAGCTGCTAAAAGAGCAAGTCATACATATCAGTCAATACATTTTTTCATACAACTAAAAAAAGTCATTATCAAATACATTGACTTTTTCCACCTTATAAAACAATTAAAAAGTCAAAAAATTATTTAAAAAGCCAAACCACAAAAAAGGCCTTAAACTTCTCAAATTTTAAGTCGAATAAATTATAAAAATATTATGCTATTGTCTTAACAAAAGAGAATATAAACTCTTACAATTACATTCAATAATATTTTATTTTTTAGAATTGTTGCATTATAATAACTTCATTGTTAGTAATGTCAAACACATTTTCTTGTATATATGTAAGGATAATGCTACAATATACAATTCAAAGAGGCTGTAGCATTTTCAAAGTGTCATAACTTATTTTTTGTCATAACTTAATAAATAACCAAACATCACTTAAAGTATAACTAAAGATTTTTAGGTCATAACAAAAATAACAACTATAATAAATTATAATTAATATGACAATGAGTCATAATTAAATCGTAACTAATATCATAATATATCATAACTAAACACTATAAAAATCAAAACTGAGATATATTATACATACATTTTTCAAAATGTGTATTATAAAATATTTCTATATATAATTAAAAAATTATTCATTCATTACGGTCAAATTATAGTGATTCCTTAATTTTTTAACGAAGTTAAATTATAATAATAATACATTAACAATATAAATAAATAAAAAATTTAAAGAGTTTTTCATTAGTTGATGGTGGACATGGGGAAAATTATTTGGTGTTCCTGAAGTGTTACTGTTGGCTTTTTGATTTTTGAAGGTTAATAATGTAATTTTAAGCTTGCCAGTAAGAATCAATTAGTCCTTACAGAATATTAATTGCCAACCAATTATCAGACGATTGTGTTTTAGTTCTCTCAGTCTCAATGAAGAGGACTTTTACGGTGGCTTGTTTAGGAGAATTTAGTAAATAACAACAAGTGAAGGACAATTTCGGAATCTGAATTTCATTAAGTAAATGAAAACTTACAATGATCTGACCCAGCCTCGTAGAGGTTTACAACAACAAGCTATTTGAAACTACTCCTAGGAAATGAAGTGCAGTACAAGAATTGAAGTGCAGAAATATAAAGAACTATAAAAACTGGAAGGAAAAACGAAGTAAATAAACTGGTTTTTTTATCTGAGTCTGGTCCTTCATTCTGGGGCCTTTTCTACTATTTATATTTTTCAATGATAACCGTCGAAGTGGGCTTCCAACCGTCGAAATGTCCTCCCATGATTGCTGAACATGCTCTCTCGTAATCAGTCCCATTACGCCACTATTACAATTAGGCTTCCCTCCTGATTTTGAATTTAAACTTTGTAAGTAACCGTTAGGCCACATCACCTTGTATCTCTCGATTGTTCCAGTGTTACGCAGATCCATTATTACCAATACGACCTGCCACGTGTCTAACTTTGGTTGGCAACTTATATTAATTTCTCAAATTGCCCTCTTCGTGCCACGTGTTAAATTGTGATTGGCTTTTACAAATTATACAGCCAACATTACCCCCACACTAATATACCCAATAACTTGGTGATATTAGTGAACTAGTGCAATCCACCCACATTCTAAGACGTGCATGGACTCTGTGTATTCTGGTAGTATAACCCTTTTTTGAATAATGAAGTAGTGGACTTCATTAAATCCTTGTATCTTGCACTTCCATTATTTGAGTAGGCGAAAAGACTGGTACATCCCCAATGGCCAATCACACATTCTCTTATATTGATCGAGCATACGAGGAGTCTATGAAAGATGATTGCAGGCCTCGAAAGAATCTCAATGCATTTATTGGTTACACCTATCCGCCTTCATTTATACAAGTCATGGAAGCTTTTGCAAATTACCAACCTTTAGACCAAGAATCTGCCAACTACAAACCCTTGGACCAAGCATTCGCAAAAATGGATCTTGGAAGCTCCTCTTCTACCCCACCACTCTCTGCATGGGAAACAGCTGCTTCTTCTTCCTCCAGGTCTACTGGCTAAGGAAACTGGTCAAAACCTGATGAACCCAAATTAAGGGAGCGAATTCACCATCGATTTGTTGATTCGATGATCCCCTTTCTATTCCCCCTTTTGCTCGGAGCTCAGTGGTTTACCCCTATGTACCCATTGATTACCGACACTGTCTGGAGGACAACTTGCTTGTGGCATGGTACACGTCCTCCATGCCAACGAAGATAGTGCGAAGAACTCCTCATCCTAACGAAACACAGGGATACAATCTGTCATTCTTGGCTAAGAGGGCCAAACTTTGCTCCTTTGACTGGCTCGAATGCGTAAATAACCCCCAGTTCCCCTCTTCTTTCGAGATGGGTCCCTCTGTACCTCCTCTTCCTCAAAATCCTCATTAGATGGAGGAATTAAAACTTACTCTTTTCGAGAACCAGTTTCTTCCTTCCTACCAACCTCCAGCTCTTCCAACTACCTTTAAGAGATATCAAGCTCAACTTCTACTAGCTGCCTTCTCTAACCTACCCTTTAATGTTCTTGGAGATGAAATTCCTCTCAAGAACTTCCAATGGGCTTGCGATGTTATGACTCGGGGTCATGTTCTTAACCCCATCGCCCAGGCAGAACTTCAAACTTTTTTGGACCGACTCTCACTCCTTCTTTACCGGTACAAAATTTCTTTGGCTACCAGTAATTCTTTGGATGAAATAACAACCAACCAAATTCAAACACAGTACGAAGCAAAGAACCTCATTGAAGAATATAATGACTTCAAAAATAAGGACTCAGCGTACTGGGATGATCTCAATATGGACGAAATGGAACAAGGCCTGAAAGAGATAGAATTCGAGGTGAAAACTGAACAGCTTTTTCACCAAATAAGATCATACTAGCTGCAACAACCCAACTTTGATAAGCTAGAAAGTAGAATAAAGAAAGAACATAAGTTTATTGAACATTGTTGGGTCAAATTTAATGAACTTGTTACTCTTTCTATTCTTTATTTTTATGAGATTGAATTTGTAGCCAAGTAAGCTTTCCTAATGTAATTACTTACATATCAATAAAACTAGGGTTTTTCTCTCCCTATTTGGCATGATCTAGTTTTATGTTCCAATTGCATATTTGTGACCATTTTATTCGCACAATTCAAATAAACTTAGAGCTTAGAATGTACCAAATTTTTTTTCGAAGCCTGATTTGAACATTTCCAATGGAATACTTGAAACCTGATTTGAATATCTCCAAAATATGGAGTACAATTGACAATCTTTGCCTTAAGTTTTTTCATTCCAATCGCATGGTCAACATAATTTTAACAGCTTTGAATTGACCAACCTTTGTATCAAAGTTACCTTTAAGTACTTTGAAGTACTTAGTAACAATGCTACTTTCCAAAAAGGTTTGCTTTGACCGAGAATCCCAAAAGGAATTTTCCATGTTCAGGCAGGTCCTTTTGGATCTTGATCTCTTTCTTGACGTCGTACTAGCTCTGCAACTTTGAAGTCCAAAACATCAAATAAGAAAGCTACAACATACTTCAAAGTTCACTTCGAAGGATTTCATTTTTCACAAGAAATCTAAGAGCAAGTCTCCAATCCCTTTGAAGTAGACCAAACCTACATATTCCTACATTCTTAGGAATAAAATGCACTTCGAAATCAACTTCCTGCTCTCGAAGCCTTAGTTGGTTGTTTAACATCTGGCTTTGGAGCCAAATCTTGACTTCGAAGCCAAATATCTGTTTTCGAAGCCAATCTAATTGTTTGAGATACGTTTCCCGCCCAAACAATCACCCTTGAGAGAAACTTTTCATGTTGTACTTTCAGGACTCCTATGAATTTTAAGACAAAGTCTTAGACTCCTACGGGCTCCAAAATCAGCCAAACAATTTATCTCAAGTCTTTCTACCCATTTAGAAAAATTGGACATCTTTCGTACAAAAAGGTTTAAAAACCCTTTCCCTTCGCGCTTTTAACTTACTTGTTCACCCAAAACACAAACCCTTCATTTATATTGCTCTCTCCTCCTCCTTACTCTTTTCTCAGCTTCATCCTCCGAAAACTCTTGTTAATGGCTTCTTCCTCCTTGAAAATACCGGTTGTGGAACGTGTGAGCCCATCCGTGGCTTTAAAGAGGTGTATTGACGAAGAGATATCCAAGCTCAGAGCTGGTGAACCAAGTCCATAGATAGTCGCCTCTTTATTCCTCACTATAATGAACAACAGGAATACGTCTTAGGACCTATCTTCAGAGAAGCCCAGCTCAACTTCCTGCTTTGTATCCTCGTCTAGAGGATCATTGTCTCCTCTATGAAGGGGGTTTTGATTGGGGAAGTTAGAGGATAAACCACCCCCACTGCTGCTGGCCTACATTGAGGGTTAAATAGGAGAAGTGGTATGGCAGGGTTGTGCCTGCCAGAGAATGGGATCTGCAAGAGCTTTGTATCCTTGATGCTCTTCGCCTTTCTAGATTCATTATCCCTAAGAACCCTTTCTTGATTCCTGCAGCCCTTTGTTTCTGGAATTCGGCTTTTAATTTTTTCCAGTTTCGATGTGGTATGATGGCCTCCACCATTCTTGATATTTGCCATTTCTTAGGGCTCTCACCACTTGGCGCTCCATTTACGCCTGGTTACCTAAACCTTTCGGTCAACTTCACCATTCCACCCTTGAACTCTTCATTTAGTGATTTCGTAAAATTTGAGAATAAGAAGGTAGGTTCTGTAGGTAGGGCTGCAAACAAACCGAGCCGAGCCGAGCTTTGCTGAGCTCGAGCTCGGCTCGTTTACTTATCGAGCTCGTTTATTGAGCTCGAGCTTGACTCGGCTCGACTCGATAATTTTTTTTGTAATATTATTTATATTATTTAAATATAAATATTTAAATAAAAAATATTATTTAATATATAAAAAAATTATTTATATTATTATTTATATATTATTTAATATATAAATATATATATTTATTATATAATTTTAATAAAGATAAACGAGCCGAGCTCATGCGAGCTCGAGCTCGGCTCGTTTACTAAACGAGCCTAATATTCGAGCTCGAGCTCGGCTCGTTTAGTAAACGAGCCGAGCCAAGCCGAGCCGAGCCCTTAACGAGCCGAGCCGAGCCGAGCTTGTTCATGAACAGTTTTGTTCGTTTGCAGCCCTATTTGTAGGTGACCGAGAGTTTTTTTCCTTTATTCTGTATTGGTTATGCAAATTTCTCTTTTGTACTTTATCTCAGTGGATTATGCTTGAGTTTGCCCCACTTGTCAAGGCTCTTGCCTCGAAGAAAGGGATAGCCTTGGCTCCTTATGTTTTAGGCCATGTTTATAGGGTCTGTTCTCAATTTTGCAAGAAACCTCTGGATGTTAACCAAAGAGGCCTCCTTTGGATATTACAACTCTGGCTATTCGCATATTTCATTAGTCTACACTCTAAGTGCTTGAGATTTTTGGTGCAAGAACCCATTACTTACAGAGAGAAATTTGCCAGGATTTCCTTATACCCCTCCAGCTTTGCCTATTATTTTACTTTCTTTCATCAACTCCCAATTTCTCCACTTCCTTCTTTCTTTCGTCCCTTCGAAACCAATACAGGACCAGCTTGGCTCAGGGAATTTTTGGCTGATAGGGAATGCTCCAATTCATTATACAAGGATATGTGGGCCTCTATCTTGTTGCCAAGGGAGGCTCTTTATCGGTACTTTGAATCTTCGAGCCTACAAATGTATATTTGAGATTTACTGTCCTTCCCAATTTTCCAGGCAATTTGGGCTTACTCAAGGAATTCCTATCCCTCTCCATAGCCTCTCCAATACCAATCTCACAATCAGAGACCTGAAGGTACCCAAAACCAAATTGGAGGAAGCAACATTTAAGTTGCTACAAGAGTTGAGTGAGTTTCAATTCATCCCCTTTATCCCATATGGCATAGCTTTGAAAAGATTTCAAAGTTGATGGACGGCCAATATGGAGGTGCTCCTAGCAATACCTCCCAAAGATCTGCTAGTGGGACCAGATGTGCCCTCTCAAGCCAAACCCAAAAAGACTGGGACCACTGTTACCGTCTCTACTACCCCTGTTATCCCAGCTTCTACTCCTGCTATCACAGAGACTACTTCTACTGCCATAAAGATTGCTCCCAATGCCTTTCCTCATCCTCCTAGAGTCACCAGGGCTACTTCGAAGAGAGGCATGCATTTCCATTTTCTCTATTCTCTTCTCTCTATGATGCTTATAATGCCTTGGTCATCTACTTATGCCTTTCTTTTTTATGCAGGAGCTTCACAGGTAGACTCCCCTCAAAGGGCTCAAGCCTTAGGCATTCTTAAAGACAAGCAACAACAGTGTCTTGGAGAGAAGAAAGTACCTGAAGAAACACCACTTAAAAGGAAGAAGAAAATAATAGTCTTCCCCTCTGATTTCAATGATAACCCTACTCATCAAGCAACCGCCAAGGCAGTAGAGAGGGAACAATCCAAGGAATTGGAGGTTTTCCAGAGATATGAGAAAAGGAGGCAGCAACAAATATTAAGGAATAAAGCTGCTGCTGCTGATACATTTCAAAGGGAAGCTGCAAGGAGGCAACAAACTACCGATCATTATGCCCTTCACAGTTCTCCAACCATTACTACCACCACTTTCGCGGCTCGTAATTCCCTTTAGTTTCTGTAGTAATTTCCTTTCCCAAGTTTTTAGGAATGAAACTTAACATTGCTTCATAATTCCTATCTTGCAGCAACAATTATCCTACCTCCTCCTTTGATAATGGCTTCTTCAGTCTTGTCTGAAGTTGAAAGACCATTAGAGGTAGCCTAAAAAAGAGGAAGAAAATCAACACCAAAGCACCCTTAAATATAGAGCCCACCAAACAAAACTTCCACTTCTTGGCTCTACACTTTCCATACCCCTTTTAAGGCAAGGCATTCCTATTTCTTTATGCTTGGGCTTAAATCTATATCTAACTCATCTAACCTTCACCTCAACCCAATTTACTCTCTCTGCAGTCCTAGTTGCTCCTCCATCACCTAAGAAGGCCCTAGTTGTCACCTCATCAGTGACGGCTGATGCTCTTAGAGAAGATGCTGGTAGCTTACTAATTTCTTGTCTACCAACACTATCCAGCTCCAGTCCTTCTTCCCTTGATCTGCTAGTGGCCAAGACTATAGACACTGCCAATGATACTTCAACCTCTTTTCTTATCCCTATGCAAACACCTCTTCCAGACCATTCTGCACCTTCAATGTTAGTAAAAGAGATGGACATTTTTTAGGCCCGGCTAGCTAGCCTTTTTGACACACCTTCAACCAATCTAGCAGCCAACAGTGGAGTTGAGCCCTTGGTCATTGCTGACTCCCTCTTAGAAATTTTTTAGAGTTCTTCAATTAATAGTAAAGCTTCTTTGCCTCTCTTGGATTTAGATACCTGTTTGGAATTGCTAACATCTTTTTCAAGGATCTCATTCGAAGCCCTACAAAGACCCATAATTAAAAATGGTTTCCTCCAATACTGTAAAGTCATTGCGTAATCCAATATGGCCATTTCGAGCCACTTATCCCAAACGGCAACTACTATAGATTTCTATGTCAACATATGCCACATTGCTAAAACTACAAAAGAGAAGCTATTAAAAGATAAGGAATTTGTTTCCCATATACATACTGAAGCATCTGAATTGAAGGGACAACATGCTTCTGCTTCTTAGTTTCACATCCAACTCTTGGAGAAAAAGGCCCAATTAGAAGAGGAGTTAGCAGCAGTTAACTTAGCTTTGGATCGAACTGCTACAAAGCTGCAAATTACCAATCAAGGGCTAGCTGACCATAAGCAAGACATGGCTACAGCTATTCAGTTGTTCCCATCCCTTAGGAGTAGAGAATCAATTATCAAGGAACAACTAAAGCATTGTACTGATTTTGGACCAATCTATGGCTCCATGTACTTAACTCTTTATGAAATGAAATCCTTATTTATTGTTTTAGTGTTTTCATACTTCTCTTGGTTAGCATTTTCTACACTCCTTGTGTTTCCCACACAGTTGGCTAATAAGGTTTCAAATACCTGCCATTAATTTACATAGGATGCACATATTCTTTCAGATTTCTCAAATGGTATGCTCCCCCAGCAAGGCTCTATGAGTTTGATATGGTCCTTCCCAATTAAATGACCATTTGCCAAACTTATGGCTTTTAATTCCCATTGGAAGTATTGTCTTACATACCAAATCACCTTTATCAAAGCTAATGTGTCTGACTTTCTTATTATAGTTTTTGGCTGTTTTCTTCTTTTGGAAAAGAATACTATTTAATGCCAAAATTCTAGCTTCATCCACATTTTCTAATTCCAAGAACATGCTCTGATGGTACTGCTCAGAAGCTAACTGGTCTTGCATTTCTCCCTAAATGACCTAATGTTAATCTCCATAGGCAACACTGCACAATGCCTATATACTAAGGCATAAGGAGTAACTCCTATACTTGATCTTGGAGAAGTCCTATAAGCCCACAATACATCCAACAACAAGTTATGCCAATCCCTATGATTGTTTTCCACAACTCTCTGTATTCTTTTTTTCAAGGACTTGTTGGATGATTCTGTTTGACCATTTACTTGTGCATAATAAGGGGTGGAATTAACAAGGCTAATTCCAAACTCTGCTGCGAAAGATTTTACCATCTTTCCATCAAATATAGTCCCATTATCTACAGTTATGGTCTATGGAATGCCAAACCTGTGAATCAAATCTTTAATAAATCCAATAACTTTAGTTTGATCCATAACTTTATATGGTTTAGCTTCAACCCACTTAGTGAAGTAATATGTGGCCACTAGGATAAAACGGTGATGTTTCGAAGAGGGTGGATGTATTTTCCCTATCATATCCATAGCCCAACCTGTAAATGGTCAAGGTTTCACAACTACATGCAAATCAGTTATTGGTATATGTCTTATAATGCCATGTTTTTGGCATGCCTGGCAACCTCTAGCATACTCTAAACAATCTTTAAGAATAGTTAGCCAATAGTAAGAATGTCTTCGAAGCAACTACCTCATCTTCACCCCAGGCTAATGGGCACCACAAATGCCTTCATGGACTTTAGCCATGGCTGTCAATGCCTCCTTCGGCCCTAGACATTCCAGTAACAATCCATCTGCTCCCCTTTTGTAAAGAGCATTACCATACACTATGTGTTGTATAGACTGTAATTTGATCTTTCTACTGGCTTTCGAAGATGGGCCAGTTAGGTACTGCATGATCGGATGCCTCTAATCTTGATCCTGTAAGTCATTATAATTGACTTCTAACACCATATTCCTTTTAGCTAAATGTGGTATTAATTTTTAATATGTTGGTTGACTTATGTTCAATTGAGTGTTATCCCTCATTCTGAAATTCGAAACCTTCTGAGCTACATCATTGGCTTTGTTATTCATGAACCTTGGGATATAAGTCACATTTGCTATCTGAAACTGAAAAAACAAATGTAATGCAACAACTTAATATGGTAACATGCTCGCACTTTGACATTTGAAAATTCCTTTCACTTGTTGACTACCAATTGAGAATCTTCAAATATATCAATTGCATGAGTTTGTAATCCAATAAGCATTTCCAGTCCCATTATTAAAGCTTCATATTCAGCTTGATTATTGGAACAAGTAGTTTCATCCACTCTGAAACCATGTGTGGTTTCTACTCCCTGTGGTGATTTAATTATAACACGAATTCCAATCAAACCATTAACTTTTGATCCATCAAACCACATCTGCCATGGCTCAACATTGATCATACCAAGATCCATTATCTCTTGGCTTTTCATTTGACATGGATGATCTGCTAAGAACTTAGCCAAAACTTGTCATTTTACTTCCTTTTGGAGGACATATTCTAGACGAAACTTTGACAAAACTAATATCCATTTGCCAATTCTTCCTCTCAACATTGGTCTAGATAACATATACTTAACCAAGTCTATGGTTGCAATTACCAAGACAACAGTAGGCAAAAAATAATATCTTAATTTCATTGCTGCAAAATACAATGCAAGGAAGAGCTTTTCTACAGCTGAGTATTTACATTCACAAGAATTTAAAAACCTACTAAGGTAATAAATTGCTTGCTCCTTGCCTTCTTCGTTGTCCTGGGCTAGAAAAGCTCCCAATGAATCTTTTGATGTAGCAATGTATAACTTCAAAGGCTTGTTGCTCTTTGGTGGCATCAGCACTGGAGGCTTGGTCAAGTAGGCTTTAATTCCTTCGAAAGCAGTTTAATGCTCTGCTATCCATACAAACTCATCTTCATCTTTCAACTTTAACAAGGAAGAAAATACTTTAGTTTTCCCTGCAGTGTTAGAAATAAATCTTCGAAGAAAATTAACCTGACCAAGGTACTTTTGTACTTCTTCCTTACTTGATAGAGGCTTGGCCTCAATCATGGCTTTGGCTTTATTCTGATCAATCTGTATTCCCTTCCTGTGCACTACATACCCCAAGAAGTTTCCAGCTAATACGCTAAAAGCACATTTGAGAGGATTAAGCTTTAACTTGAACTTTCTCATTCTTTCGAAAGTTGCTACCAAGTGAACCAAGTCTTCCTCCATGGACTGGGACTTTACAACAATATTATCAATGTAACACTCTAGGTATCCTCTAATAAGATCATGAAAGATAGTATTCATTGCCCTCTGATATGTTGCCCCAGCATTCTTTAGACCAAATGACATTTTTACCCATTCAAATGTGCCAATATTCTCAGGACACCTGAATGCTGTCTTGTGGACATCCTCTTCTACAATGTAGATCTGGTTGTAACCAGAATGTCCATCCATCATAGACAAAATTTTGTGTCCTGTTGAACTGCCTACTAATAGATCCACTATAGGCATGGGGTATTCATCTTTTAGAGTTATCGAATTCAGATTTCTAAAATCGATGCATACCCTTATCTTGCCATTCTTTCTAACTACAGGCACAATATTTGACAACCATTCAACATACCTAGCTGTTCTAATGAAACCTGCTTTAAGGAGTCTGAGAATTTTCTCCTTCACTTTCTGATCCACTTCAGGATTCATCTGTCTTGGTTTATGTTTGTGTGGTTTGAAGTTAGGCTTCATAGGGAGCCTATGTTCTACTAATGATCTATCCAATCCTAGTAGTTCATTATATGACCACGCAAAACAATACCAAGCACTGATATAACTGAGTTCCTGTGCAGAACCTTCCCCTAAATTGACTTCTTCCAAGGGGTCTTGTACTTGAGCACTTACAAATGCTTCTCTTTTGACTTCTTCTGCCTTCGAAGCAACTTCTTTGCTTTGTTCTGCTCACACTTTCTCTGGTTCAACATCTTTGCCTTCTTCCTCATAGACAAAATCTGTCCATAAGGCTTCTTCTTCCTATATTTCCTGGACTTTTATTTCGATGTCCAATGCACAGTATTTATCAAAGGTCAAAGGCCTGACCTGTTGTTGCTCCTGCTTACAACCAACTACCATGGCTTCCCTCTCTTGTTCTTGAACCTTCTGGACTATTGATTTTATGTCCAATACTGAAAAATAAAACTAAAGCCAAGGGTCTGGCTTTTTGGATCTCATCTTCTTGCTTATAACCAGGCATCATTGTCATCCTTGACGATGAATTTTTCATCAGCACTCTCCTGCACTAAGTGCTTCAGGTGTGATACTTCATCATCAGCCGTCACTTCGGCTGATCCATCAGGTTTTCTTAATATACTGAGTGGTGTCACTCATTCAATATACAACTTGGCATCTACAAAGTCAGCACAAGCGATATAAAATTGAGCGTCTGTGTTGATTTCCTCTGTCTCTCCATTGCATAGAGCCATTATTATTTTCTGTTGTAGAGAGGAATGCACACATTTATTAGTGTGGATCCAATCCCTGCCAAGTAAAGCATTGTACTTGGCATTTCTATCTATAACAAAGAATGCTGTCATGCTATCTCTGGTTTCCACACTCAAGTTGATGGGCAGGATGCCCTAAGCCATCTGTTTATCCCCAGCGAAGCCAGCAATGGTTGTGCTAGTTGGGATTAATCCGGGGTTTCTTTTTCCCAGTTTCTTCAAAGAGGACTTCGGAAGCAGGTTTACTGCTACCCCATTATCCACTAATACCCCGTTCATTTGTATCCCATCGAAAAAAGCCTTGATATACAAGGGCTTAACATGCTGAGTCATAGATGTCGTAGGATACTCGAAGGGATACGAGAGATTAATACTGTGACACCCGAATGTTTTTAAATTTAATACTGCAATAAATAGAATTCTAAAAAAAAATAAAAATAAATAATAATAATAATAATAAATTATAAATTATTTAAAATAAAATAGTTGATTCTATAATTTTACGTACCAAATGAATTCTAAATTAAAAGTATGGTTATTACCAAAACATAACAAGATAGTAAATATATTGTTAGGAGCTAATTCCAAGCAACTATAAAAATATATGTGCAAAAATGCCCAAAGGATAGCACCAAAATTATGGACTTACAGGTGACACAAGGGTATATTAAGCCACGTGTTAGGAAGAGAGGATTTAAGGCATTTGAGATCGCCACCTGTGAGCATTGGTGGAGAATTTCGGGTGATGACACCTGTATAACAATTAAGAGATTTTGCTTGTAGGGAAAGCAGTGAAGCTAGTATAAAAGAGAGAGAGGGTGGGGGAGAGGTGAAAACTGTAGGAGTAGAAACAAAACAAAAAAAAAAAAAAAAAGAAAAAAGTAAAAGTTTAGGGTGAAACTCGAAGGAATCAGGAAAAAGAAGCTAGTAAGGGTTAAAATTAAGGTGCGTTATATTATATCTTGAGTCATCATAATATATTTTACGTATGTTTTGGATTACCATAAATTATTTTACGCAATCTATGTTTTATAAATTATATTAATATTTTGATTATGTTAATTATTTTCTGAACTCTACTTGCTTAAATTGAAACCCATGGATATAATTGTTTATTAAATATGTTTTGAGTAAGTTAACGTTTACGTTTTCAGTTTATATTTACAAAATTTTATAAACTGGTTTTTGTTTATTTTTAGAAAAACATAAACTACAAATGTGTTTGGTTTAGACAAAATGTTTAAAAAAAAATTAAAATATAAAAAAGAGTGAGAAATGGCAAGTGGTGGCGGGTAGTGGTGGTGACGAGTGGTGGCGGCGGAAGACAGTGGTGGAAAATGATGGCGGTGGTAGTGGCGGAAGACGGTGGTGGAAAATTGTGGCAGGTGGTGGGTGATGGTGGCAGAAGACAGTGGTGGAAGTGGTGGCAAGTAGCTAGCGAGTGGTGGGTGGGTGGGGTGGGTGGTGGTGGCGGAAGACAGTGGTGGAGAGTGGTGGAAGTGGTGGGTGGTGGCGGCGGAAGATGGTGGTGGAAAGCGGTGACGAATGGGTGGATGGTAGTGGCAGGTTGGTGGTGGACGAGTGGGTGTGTGTGTTGGTGGTGGCGGGGGTGGGTGACGGTGAGGGTGGTACGAGTGGGTGGTGGTGGTGTGACGGGTTGTTGTGGCAAGGTGGGTTTTGGGTGGTTGGTGGCAGGCTGGGTGGTTGGGTGATGGTGGTGGTGGGTGGTGCTGGTGATGGTGTGGGGGGTGGTGGCAGGGTGGAGGCAAGTGGGGGTGGTTGGTGGTGGTGGTTTGCTGGTGGGTGGTGTGGCGGGTGGTGGATGTTGTGGCAGGTTGGTGGTGACAGTAGGTGGCGGGGGGTGTGTGCATCGGCAGATGGATTTTCGTGGCGGGGTTTTGTGGTGTCAGGTTGGTTGGTGCGGCTGGTGGGTGGTGACAGGTGGGTGGCGGTTTTTGGGTGTGAAAGGTGGGTTGCGTTTGGTTTCGGTGAGGGTCGTTGATACAGTTGGTGTGTGTGGGCTGGTGGTTTTGTGATTGGTGTTGGCAGGTGATTTTATGGGGTTTAGGTAGTGGTGGCGGAAGACGGTGGTAGAAAATGGTGGCGGGTAGTGGCTAGTGTTGGGTGGTAAAAAAAAAACTCAAAACTCAAAACGGAAACACATTTTTTGAGTTTACATTTTTTGGCCAAAATTATAAATTGAGACCACTGATTTATAAATCAAAAATTTACCAAACAAGTTTTTATTTGAGTTTTTAAATTTTTGTAAATATAAACTGAAAACGTAAGTGTTACCAAACGGCACCATACAAGTCCCATTTTGTGAACTTATAATCCATTAAGTCCTAGATAAAATTATTTGCTCCTTCAAGTCCCATTAATTTTTAATAGATTAATTTACCCTTCCAAGACCTCCTCCATATGCCAAACATCCATTGTTGTACTTCATTCTCTCTTTCTTACTCTTTCTCTCTCTCTCTTAGTCAAGAACACATCGGTTCTACGAACTATATTGCCTGAACAACTCGGCCAACCCGTCAAAAATCTGCAGGAGCACCACCACTAACAGACAACACAACAAGTCAGTGTTGGACCGACATGGCTTAACAGCGCAATTCTCCGGCAGCAGAACCAGTATAGTGACTGTAATTTCCTCAATTTACACACCAACTTCGATTCGACAACCACGTCGCAGCAGCAACAGCAAGGGTCGAATCAGTGGCTCTTAAGATCAATTCTTCAATGCAACGAAGTACAGGTCTCGAACGATTCGATGATGGCTGCGTCCTCCGCTGCTTACGCATAAGGTTGAGGTTGTTGTTGATCTACCTCAGAACAATCTACCTCTCTCCATCGCCGCTGATCTGTCTCGTCACCACCGTCGAGTTCTTGGTGTTCAATGCCATTAGTGATAGACGAGCTGCTGTGAAGCTTGACATCTCGAACCAGATCTAGAACTAGATTAGAGATTTCCAGATCTGGAAAGTGTAGAAGGAGGAGGAGAACGTAAATGTAAGAGAAGAGTAGATTGATAATATTCTCAATTTTAATCATGAAGAAATGAGAAATTTCTCAAAACTGATATATTCTCAATTAATACTGAAGAAGCACCGCAACAAAAGCACCAAAAAATTGAGAGATTTCTCAAAACTGATATATTCTCAGTTCATACTAGGAAAAAATTGAGAATTTCTTAGTTGTTGATTATATACTGAAATCATTCTCTGTTTTGAAAATTGAGAACATTCTTAGTTTTGGGATTAAAAGGCAAAACGTCTTTTTACCTATAAATAGGACTTATTGGTTCAAAAACTTTTTGAGAGAACCTAAGCTACCACCAAATATGTAGACAAGACTTTTTAGTAATTAATCCATTATTTTATAAGTACCACCATGGAGGTCTCATGCCTTGGGGGACTTAAATAACCATTGACCCATGTTTGGCCACTTTATGGTCCTCTGTTTGTCATGGATCCATTGACCCCCGTTCTGATTGTCACTCTAGTGACCTCTATTCTGTTCTGTTCTGTACCGTGGTTATAATTATTTACATAATTTATTTCAGTTTCTGCCACTTAATTAATTTGTTTATTCAACTTAAATTATGTTAATGGTTTAACCTAAATAACTATCCATGGCTATTTTTGTACCCCTACACTCACAGTATAATATTTATCACTCTGCTATGTGTTATAGCTGTTATCCCTTTCAGTGACAGGATTAATGAGATCAAGATGGGAGATAAATCACAGTGTTTTCTGTTCTCTTTTTTTTTTTTTTTTTTTTTTTCTTCTTTCATACTATATGTATTTTGATTGGACTCTTGTAATAAAATACAACCCAAATGACTTTTTTGTTTTTTTTAATTAGCTTTTGGTACCCAATTATTTTATTTTAATTTATTTAATTTATCCGTTGCGCAACCACTATAGAAATTTTAGAATTATTTTATTTTATCTTATCGCAACGCGAATCTTTGGGTACCGGGTTTGGGTCGTGACAAATACTCACTTCCTCACTTCATCTTCAGTTTCCATTGGTGTGGCCACTTCAGACTCATCTTGAATCATGCTAACCTGCGAATCTTCACTAGAAACTGGAATAGGGTCAATTTCCTGACCTTCTTGGTTTCCATCTTTAACCTAGAACTCCTGTGACAATATATATACCATATTCACTAACATTGGAAGAAATGAGCCAAATTGAACTACCAGCTTCATTTGTTTCTTTTCCAAACTAACTTGTTCAGTTATTTCAGAAGCATCTTCCATGCTGCACTCTGGTACTTCAGTACTAATGACTTCTTTCGAATCAACTCGTTTATGGTATGCTCCTGTTGGCTTTTCGACCAAAAGGTCTGTTCAGCTATGAAGGCTTTAAACATCTCATCTTAGCCATTTCTTTCCTTTGGCCTAATTCAACTTCTCCTTCTATTTCACTGTCGCTTTTCATCAAGGCCTTTTCAAGACCTGCTAAACTAGATCTTTCCTTGGTTTTCAGTTCACTGTGAACTTTAGCCAACTGGTCTTTCCTGACACTTCTTTTGTTCTGAGGAGCCAATTTTGGACTCTCTTTTTCTCTGTCTGGCCTTTTGACTAGGCCAATGAAGAACTTTCTCCACTTTCCTTTAGATTCTTTTGGTACTGAGTGTACCTTCGTTGGATCTTTCTCCTTTGAGACCTAGAGATTACTGGAACCATATTTGGTTCCTTTGTTTTTGGGTGCTTGAGTAATACCCAATTATTTAGAGCCACCAAGGGAGGTTTAATCATTCTACCCTGGTCTCCAATGACACTTCTCTATACAAGTATCTCCTTAGGCTTGTTCTGCATGACAAACCAGTCTGGCACCCCAGGTACCCATGAACTCATTGGTTCAATTGTTAAACTTGCTTTCCCAGTCTTTGAAACCACCTTTGAAGCTAACTTTTGAGGCCATTCACTGGCTCTGGCACCCTGTCTTGAGCCTAATTCAGGCCTTCTTCCAAGGTAATTGCCTTGCATCTTACTTGAAGTTGACTTTGGAGGCCAATTACGGGCTCTGATTCATTGACTTGGATCCAATTCGGGCCTTCTCTCAAGATAATTGCCTTCCATCCTGTAGTAATTGAGTGATCTAAACTCATGCAAAGGTCTCTTACCCTTGGAATGCATTCTGGTGGCTGGTGGTCCAGCCAAGAATCGTTGCTGTCTGGGACCAGTTGGGTATGGCCTCTTGTTGTATGTATTAGTTGGCTTAGGACGTCTTTGTACATCCTTGTAATACTATTTCCCATCAATTGGGAGTCTTTTCAACCATTTGTAACTTAACTTGCACTGAGACACATCCTTTGCATGACAGCCGCCTCTAGAGAGTCATCATCCAGTACCTCCTCACTAGAGTCATTCTTTTGGTCTACAAAGCTCTGTCCATTTTCTGGTGAACTTCTGGTATTTTTCTTGAAAGTAATCTGGCTGGCAACATGCATCTGCACATTAACCTCCTCCAATTCCTTCAAGGATAGGTTTTGGAAATCTGGCACGCCAACATTGGTTGTAGCCTTCCCAATTTCTGGGAATGGATTAGTATCAATCCCCATAACTTTCTATACTTTGGCTGGAAACTTTAAACTTCCCTTTCGAATCTGTTCTTGGATCCTGTCCGGAAAAATAATACAGTTTTTAGTTGAATGAGACCAAGAATTATGTCATTTACAGTACATTTTCCCTTTAAGTTCTTCTAGGGTAGGGATCTTAACTCCCTTTGGTAACTTTAGGAAATTTGCTGCAAGCAAATGATCAAAAATGTCATCTGCTTTTATAAATCAAAAGAATACTTCCTGTGAAGGTCTTTCTTTTTAAATTGCTAGCCTATTGTAGTGTCCTTATGAATTAACATCTCACAGGTCATAGGCACTTTCCCTACGATCTTTGTTGTATCAATTTCATAATTAGGGTCCCTATAATAAGTCTTATATGATGCATTACTTCAATCATGTTCTTCCTCAAGTAAAGATTTATATCTAGACACTTTATAGGATTAATTCCACTAAATCTCGAAACTCAATTGAATCGAACTTCTTTCGAAACCTAAACTCTAAACCATTTTGAGTCAATCTTATAAATTTAGGCTCTGGTAGAATGACCATACACTTGTTTCGTGTCCTTTTGAATTTGGCAATAAATTGAGTAGCCTTCTCATTAAGCCTTTGGCGTAACCCTGCCAAATTTGCCATGGAAACTTCAGGTTCTGTTTAGAAGAATTGGGCATGAAATGCCTCCTCCATTTGCTGCCAAGTTTGGATAGAACCAAGTCAAAGGTTAATATACCATACAAAGGTTGCCCTAGTTAAAGAATTTGGAAATAGTCTTAACTTCATATAATCATTATTGGTAAATTCACCACATTGGGCTGCGAATCTAGCAATGTGTTCTATTGTTAACTGGCTTTCATTTCCATAAAAGAGAGCAAAGTCTAGTATTCTAAACCCCTTTGGGTATTCATGTACCCTATCCACCAATTCTAGGTATGACTTCCTATACACAGGAGTCTGAAACCCCCAAGCCATAGATCCACACATTTCTCTGACAATATCAGCAATTTGGTCTCTAGAAACCATATTTTGTGCTTGTTGGACTACTACGGGAAAACAAACACAGGGTTTAATGGAAAACCATGTGCTTGAGGTCCTCTTGGTCCATAAGGAGGTATATTTAGGATTGACTGTCCCTGTGGTGTTGGCTGCTATTGAGGGTATGGTTGACCTCTTTGAGCCTGTCCTGCGAAAAGTGTTGCAATATAAGGAACAAGTGTTGTTTCTCTTCCAGCCGCAGGAATCCCTTCCAACCCCCCCGGTGTGAATTCGAACAGAGGATTAGTGAACTCCCTTGTGTCAGGCATGGCTTCGAACATGGGATTTGGAAACATTCTCATGCCATTTTCTTGTGTTGGCCTAGATCTACTAATTTGTATGGCTTCGATGTTATGTAATGAGATACTTTGATTTACCACAGGCCTCAAAAGAGGCTTATACCATGACTGAGGTATAGGTGATGGCCTTTCATAATTTTGATTACTAGTCTGACCATTAGTATGTCCACTACTTTGCATAGGCTGTTTATCTCTAGTCAATCTTTGCTGAAAAACATTTGAATTTTCCTCCATATGCCTTGTGCTAGTTGGTTGATGGGAATTCATTTGATCCATGAAGGATGTTGTCCATCTTTCCATTGTATACATTAACTGCTATCTTATGGCATCTACTAAGCCTTCCCACAGATTCATTGGCTGGGTAGACGGAACAGTGGATGGTCCGATTCTATGGTCTCATCCAATATTTTGAATATGTGGCGCATGTTTCGAGTTGCTAGTTTGTTCGACCATAGGTTTTGATGAGATAGGTGCTTCCATAGGATGTGTTATCATATTATCCTCTAGATCAAGTACTTCTACCTCTCCCTCCACACTTTCTTCCAGGCGTTCATTTTCTCATTGTCTCTTAAGTCTAGCCATTTTAGTGTCCCACTGGGCGTGCCAAAAATATATGTTGACTTTTTGGCTTTCGAAGGTTAATAATGTAATTTTAAACGTGCCAGCAAAGATCAATTAGTCCTTACAGAATATTAATTGCCAACTAAATATCAGACGATTGTCTTTTATTTCTCTCAGCCTTAATGAAGAGGACTTTTACTGGTGGCTTATTTAGGAGAATTTAGTAAATAACAACAAGTGAAGGACAATTTCGGAATCTGAATTTCATTAAGTAAATGAAAACTTACAATGATCTGACCTAGCCTCGTAGAGGTTTACAGCAACAAGCTATTTGAAACTACTCCTAGGAAATGAAGTGCAGTATAGGAATTGAAGTGTAGAAATATAAGGAACTGTAAAAACTGGAAGGAAAAACGAAGTAAATAAACTGGTTTTTTGATCTGAGTCTGGTCTTTCATTTTGGGGCCTTCTTTGCTATTTATATTTTTCAATGATAACCGTCGAAGTGGGCTTCCAACCATCGAAATATTCTCCCACGATTGCTGAATATGCTCTCTCACAGTCCTACTACGCCATTCTTGCAATTAGGCTTCCCTCCTGATTTTGAATTTAAACTTTGTAAGTAACCGTTAGGCCACATCACCTTGTATCTCTTGATTGTTCCGGTGTTACGTAGATCTATTATTACCAATATGAACTGCCACGTGTCTGACTTTGGTTGGCAACTTGTATTAATTCCCCAAATTGCCCTATTTATGCCATGTGTTAAATTGGGGTTGACTTTTATAAATTATACAACCAACAATTACGTAGAAGTATCTCTCATCAATTATAATTTATTATTATTATTTTTTAATCACTTACCATAACATTATAAATCTTACATCTTTTATCAATAACAACATCCTTGAAGCACTACCAAATTGGCATGCTCCAGGACCAACCATTACCTTCTTGAGATAGAGTTGGCCCCGTTGGTGAGATCTTAGGCCCCGTTTGTTTTGGGCTATAGGGAGGGTATTGGGACTAGTAATACCAAGGTATTACTAATGCCCTTGTTTGTTTGGAGAGATAGCCTTGGGACTATTAGTCTCTTGGTATTACTAATACCCTTGGAAGGGGATTGGTAAGGAGGTAGAGATGGTATTAGAAAATAGTGAGGGGATTAGAATTTTTTTATTTTTTATATTGGGAATTTTTTTTTTAAATATAATGTTTAATTTTTTATATTTTTTTATTTGTTTTATTATTTTATATAAAAATAATTTAACAATTCCTCATTATTAATCCCCTCACTATCAATCTCCTCACTATTACTATCAATCCCCTCACTAACAATCCCCTCACTATTAATCCCCTCACTATTAATCCCCTCCATTCTATCTCCCAAAACAAATGGGGCCTTACTTTTCTATTCGATGATGCCATCTTTTGTTATCGTTCTCCAAAAAAATAAAAAAATAAAAAAGTCCCACACACACCACCAACCCAAGAAATTATTTAATGATGCTCCACAAACTCCTACTTAACATATACAGTGGCGATACAAACCCTCTCAGATTCTCACCCCCATCACCCCCCACACACACGTGGGGTTGGTGAGTGGGGGAGAAGAAAATAAAAATAAAAATAAAAAATTTTTGACCAATGAAAGGCAAAGGGGGTCGTGGGGGTTGCTTCCAAAAGGGGGTCTAAGTCTTTTTTTAACACATATTAGGATTGTTCAAGTCAATTTAGACACGGGTTTGGTGGTGGCTTTTTTGTTAGAATAATTAAAAAGATAAAATCAAAAAATTCTTATCATTTTTTCTACTTTTTACATGTTTTTTTA
This sequence comes from Camellia japonica, assembly GCA_030407325.1. Lineage (NCBI taxonomy): Eukaryota > Viridiplantae > Streptophyta > Magnoliopsida > Ericales > Theaceae > Camellia > Camellia japonica. The sequence continues at coordinate 165,064,249 of JAPPVO010000029.1, forward strand.
TAATAAAAAAAAAATCTAAAAGTTATTCTCAAAACTTTTATTTTTTTTACCTCATATTTTAATTAAAATTTTTTAAAAATTTAAACAAATTCTTAACTGTTTGGTCCAGTTAAATTTTCAATGGGAGACAAGTCATTTATTTATTTTTACATGCAAACAAATCATATTTTAGATTTTAAGTTTGGTACCGTGGTTTTGGGTGTGGTGATGAAAAAATCATAAGTTTGAGTTGATGGTACGATCTTCTTAATTGTAAAACTTTACTAACAAACTAATACCCTATAATTTTTATTAAAAAAAAAAAAAACCAAACAAACAAATCACATTTTATCTTTACTTCCAGTTTTGGAGAATGTTTTCCAATCAGCTTATTTAATTATTGATATAGTTGTCCAAAAAAAAAAAAATCATTTTGATATTTCTCACACATCATCATAATTTTTATTTTTATTTTTAAAAAGGTCAATTTAAGATAATAAGTCTAAAATCAAAAGTCAAAATTAACGGCTCATTTTTCAATCTATATGTATTGACCCTTTTTCAACTATAAAAATTATATTAACGCCCCATTCGAAAGGTAATTTTTGATTTTGAAAGTATTTTTCTGACTTTTTTATATTTGAAGAAGTTAAAATATACATGTTCATTTATGTAGGGAATAAATCAATATTCACCAATTAAGAAAATTTTGATATAATTAATCCAATAGTTCGAATTTTGATAGAATTATTTATTTAGACTGAGGTTGTGTTTGGTAGAGTTTTGTAATTATGATTTGAGAGTATGAGTTGTATTTTGAGTTTGTGGAGTTTGGAATTATGATTTCAGTGTAAAAAATTTGTTTGGTAAAGAGTTTTAAAAATAGTTTTGAAAAGAGTTTTGATTTAAGTGGAGAATTATTGATGTGACATTGATATTTGATATAAAAATTTACAACTCATAACTAAACATACAACTCAAAATTATTTTAAAGCACATAAAAAATTTTAAAAATTTCAGAAAATATTTTTTTCAATTATATAAAAATTAACATATCAATTGCAAAAAATAATAAAATAAAATAAAAAAATATCACTATTCCGGTCAACCGGCCGAACGACCGGTCAGGCAAAATTTTCAAGAAAAAAAATTCTGAAAAGTGCGGCTGAGACAGAGCTCTCTACAGAGTTTTGAAAACGTGATTCCAAAACTCCTACCAAACATCATACTTGAATCAAGGTGCTAAATCATGATTTGAGAACACAACCAAACATAGCCTTAATAATTATATACAGTTGAAAGACAAAAACTAAAAAAATAAAATTTTAAAATTTACAACATAAAAAAGTGAAACTTAGCAAGTCATATATATATATATATATATTCATGGGTAAATAAATTAAAGAAGAAAATATACACATTTACAAAGGACATGCTCTAGGTAAAACAACAAATCTCATACCTCCAAAGGAGGGAAACTAATACAAAATAACTATTTAAAATACCCCCGCATCAGCAGGGTATCCAACAAAAGACGACATGGATAAAATTCAAGGTTGTGAGTGGTTTGCCTTTGGAATTATGATTCTAAAGGCAAAATTTTTAAATCACTTTTTAAAATTCATAACTAAACACATAGTTAAAAATTACTCAAAACTCAATTCAAAAATTAATTTCAAAACTCATAACCAAACACACAATTCAAAACTTCTTTTAAAACTCAAAACCAAACTTTTTTCAAAATTCTATTTTAAAAGAAAAAATTCAAAAAATAATTTTTTATTTTGTTTTTTAAAATTATTTTTAGAATCATGATTTAAGTGTAGAGTCGTGTTTTGAGTTATGAGTTTTGAATTGAGTTTTGAAAAGACAAAAATTGTTTGGTTATGAGTTTTGAAAAGAGTTTTGAGTTGTATTTTGAAATTTTTTAGATTTATTTTTTAAAAATATTTAAAAAATTTCTTAATCTTATTTTTTTAGGGTAAATATTTCATATTTTAAATATTTCTTTTAATGTGCACTATATTTCATACATTATGTGTTGTAATTTTTTAATATTAAAAAAATTAAAAATTATTTTTTACTTTAAATTATTTTTATTTTTATTTTTTATTTAAAATATTTTATTTTAGTTTATAAATATATTTTTAAATATTTTAATTTTTTTTTTATGTGTTGATTATTATTTGTGTGTAGAGTTTTGAAACTAATGTGGAGTTTCGAGTTATGTGTTTAGTTATGAGTTTTGAAAATAATTTTTGAATTCAGTTTTGAGTTATGTGTTTAGTTACGATTTGAGTGTGAAATTGTGTTTTGAGTTTGAAATATTAAAATTAAATATTTACAAAATAAAATAAAATGTTTAAAATGAAAAAAAATTAAAATATTTAAATAAAAATTATATATTTAAAATAAAAATAATAAATTTTTCCTAAACATTTTTTAATATTTTAAACAAATAAATCCAAAAAATTCAAAATACAAATCAAAATTCAAAAACTCAAAATAGAACTCCAAACTCTTAAACCAACAAATTTTCTTTTTTCAAAATTCAAAAACGATTTTCAGAACTCCTTTCAAACACTTTTCAAAACTCAGAACCAAATAAATATTCTCTTTTCAAAACTCAATTCACAATTCCACACTCAAATCATAACTTCAAAAAGAGAATCACAATTCCAAAAACGTAACCCAAAATTGTCCATATATCCTTTTTTATCCCCAAGTACCCTCTACAATCAAGGATAATATATGGATACCTAGGGAAGTTATATATATATCTTTATATATTATAAGAATGTAGTAGAACATGAGAATCCTCCCAACTTTTAATACTAAATTCTTATGCACTCTTTTTTCTAGATGGCATCCTCAGGAGTCTCCTTTACTCATTTTCTTAATTTCTAATTTTATTTAAAATAAACATAACAAAAAATATAAAAAATCAAATTTGCAAATAGATAAAATTAATAAATTTGATCTCTATCTATTCAGTTAAAATCTTTATTTTGCCTCTCAATATCTAATTTTGAATTTTAAAAATATTTAAAGTCTATCTAAATAAATCTAATTTGAAATTTGATTTTTTTTTCTTTTTTTCTATTTGAAGTTGATTGTTGTAGAAGGACCTAGCTCTTTTCCAATAACTAGAGGATACTGTTCGACATTGGTGGCCTTGATCTGAGCCCATGATAATGATTCAAATCGTTTAATGTGTAGAACATGTTGAGTATATCATTCTTTCAAAAAATCATATTAATCAGATATCGATAATCACTTAATCAGATCACATCATTAGGTCACATTTCAATACAATTTTCAAATGGAAATTTCAATATAAATTGTGATAAAATATGATCTAATTAAGTGGTTGTCGATATCCGATCCATGTGAGTTTTTGCAAGGACGTATTTTACACATTGAACAATTTAGATTATCACCATGGGCCCGGATCAAGGTCCAACAATGCCAAACAACACCCTCCAATTACTGAAGAGGAGTTGTATCCATTGTAGAATATCCATATATTTCAACTTAATATTTTCAAAGTTTATCTTCAAATTAAACTTAATATTTTATTTTTTAAAATCATCAACTAATTATCTACATAAATTTCAAATACAATAGAAGTATATCTTTTGTCGGTTTGGCTAGCCTAAATAAGTCAAAAAATTACTCCAAAATCTAAAAAGTTATCACTATTCACCAAAAAAAAAATTTTAAAATACCAATTTTCTACAAAAAGTACACACACCGAAGTGATGTGTACTCAGCTGCTGTGCTGCGGCAGTGAACATAAATGAAATGATTGGGTGTGATTTGCATACACACCGCTGTTCAGCCTGTGGGGCTATCACGGGTCCCATTTTGATAATCTGAACCGTTAATGTTTAGAACTCGTCGAATACTATATGTCTGTAAAAAATCACATTGATCGGATATCAATAACTATATGATCAAATCAGTTATATACAACAAATGGATGGTGTTATAATTAATGATTGAAAAATAAATAAATCTGATCAGATAGCTATCAATATCCGATCAATGTGATTTTTTATAGGCACATAGTGTTCGAGGAGTTATACGCATTGAACGGTTCAGATTATTAAAATGGGACCCATGATGACCCCCACGGCCAAACAAAACCGTCCAGTACAATGCACAAAAATTAGCCAATAATTTCCTACTCCAATTCACTCACGCAGGTTGTACGGCTGGGGCCACCTCTCCCTAATCTTCTCTTACACACTTTTTTTATACAATTTTTTAATACACATTTTTCCATAAAAAGTCAAAAAGTTAACCTAAACCTCCATATTTTTTTCCTAACTTTTTTAGTCTAAAAAGATAAAAAGTACACTTTTTTAGGACACCCCAAATCAGCCCTTAATATTTTCAATATAAAAACAAGTGTTTGGAAAAGGAGCCACGGACAAGAGATTGAGGCCCCGTTTGTTTTGGGTTATGGAGAGGGTATTGGGATTGCTAATACCTTAGGACTAGTATATGGGGTGTTTGTTTTGAGAGGTAGCCTTGGGACTACTAATACCTTGGACTAACTAATACCTTGGTATTACTAATACCGTGTTTGTTTTGAGAGATAGGGAGGGTACTACTAATACCTTGGTATTACTAATACCCTTGGGGAGGGGATTCATAGTGAGGAGGTAGAGATGGTATTAGAAAAATAGTGAGGGGATTAGAAATTTTTTTATTTTTTTATTTTTTATATATTGGGATTTTTTTTTTAAATATTAATGTTTAATTTTTATATTTTTATATTTGTTTTATTATTTTATATAAAAATAATTTAACAATTTCTCACTATTAATCCCCTCACTATCAATCCCCTCACTATTAATCCCCTCACTAACAATCCCCTCACTATTAATCCCCTCACTATCAATCCCCTCCATTCTATCTCTGAAAACAAACGACCCTCACTAACAATACCCTCACTAACAATCCCCTCACTATTAATCCCCTCACTATCAATCCCCTCCATTCTATCTCTGGAAACAAACGGGGCCTGAAAGGAAAAAGAAAAAAAAATCACAATTAAAACTGAGCAATTTTCAACTCCCTTTCACGATACCTAAAAAATTCTTGCATTAAAATCAAGTCAAAAGTACTTTTTTTTCCCCTTCAATTGTATCTACTTTTTATTTGAAATATGTATTTACATGAGCTTTTGTATGTGTGGGAAAGAAAATTTATATAAATAGATATTATTATTTTATTCTTTTTTAAATTCTGATTTTGTTTTTGTTTCTTTTTCTTTTTTCTTATAATCTGTATTTTTTTTTATTTTTTTCTTTTTTTTACTAATAATGTGTCATTTAATTGAGATTTCATTCTTTTTTTGAAGTGCTACTATTATTAATTTGTGAGTCTCACTTATTAACTATTTGTGTTTAATTTTCAAAGTGTCATAATTAAATTATTTTTTGTCATAACTTAATAAATAACCAAATATCACTTGAAGTATAACTATAGACTTCTTAGGTCATAACCAAAATAACAATTGCAATAGGTTATAATAACGAGTCATAATTAAATCGTAACTAATATCATAATATATACATAACTAAACACCATAAAAATCATTACTGAGATATATGATACATACATTTTTCAAAATGTGTATTATAAAATATTTCTATATATAATTAAAAAATTATTCATTCCTTAAGGTCAAATTATATGGTAGGATTCCTTAATTTTTTACTGAAGTTAAATTATAATAATACATTAATAATATAAATAAATAAAATAGTTGATGGTGGACATGAAAAAATTATTTGGTATTCTTGAAGTGTTACATAGAGGTATCTCTCATCAATTATAATTTATTATTATTATAAATCTTACTTCTTTTATCAATAACAACATCCTTGAAGCACTACCTAATTGGCATGCTCCAGCACCAACCATTACCTTCTGCAGATGGAGTTGGCCAGCTGGTCACATCTCACTTTTCACAACGATGATGCTATTTTGTTATTGTTCTCCAAAAAAATAAAAAATAAAAAACTCCCACACACACCACCAACCCAAGAAATTAATTATTTAATGCTCCTCCACCAACTCCTACTTAACATATATTGGGGGTTGTTCAAGTTAATGTAAACACTGTTTGGGTGGTGGCTTTTTTGTTAGAATAATTAAAAAGTTAAAATCAAAAAAAAATTATCATTTTCTCTACTTTTTGTATGTTTTTTCATAATAAAAAAAATCTAAAAATTATTCTCAAAACTTTTATTTTTTTATCTCATATTTTAATTAAATTTTTTTTTAAATTACTAAAAAATTTAAACAAATTCTTAACTGTTTAATCCAGTTGAATTTTCAACTGGAGACAAGTCATTTACTTTTCTTTACATGCAAACAAATTATATTTTAGATTTTAAGTTTGGTCCAGTGGTTTTGGGTGTGCTAAGGGGAAAATCATCGGTTTGAGTTGATAGAACGATCTTATTAATTGTAAAACTTTACTAACAAACTAATATCCTATAATTTTTATAAATAAAAAAAAAAAAACCAAACAAACAAACAAACAAATCTCATTTTATCTTTACTTGCAGTTTTGAAGAATGTTTACCAATCAGCTTATTTAATTATTGACATAGTTGTCCAAAAAAAAAAAAAAAATCATTTTGATATTTCTCACACATCATCATAAAATTTTTTTTTTTTTTTCAAAAAGGTCAATTTAAGATAATAAATCTAAAATCAAAAGGTCAAAATTAACTCCTCATTTTTCAACCTATATGTATTGACCCTTTTTCAACTATAAAAATTATACTTACGCCCCATTTGAAAGGTAATTTTTGATTGTGAAAGTATTTTTCTTACATTTTTATATTTGAAGAAGTTAAAATATACATGTTCATTTATGTAGGGAATAAGTCAATATTCACCAACAATTAAGAAAATTTTGATATAATTAACCCAAGAGTTCGAATTTTGATAGAATTATTTATTTAGACTTAATAATTATATACAGTTGAAAGACAAAAACTACAAAAATAAAATTTTAAAATTTACAACATAAAAAAGTGAAACTTAGCAAGTCATATATATATATATATATATATTTTGATGGATAAGTCATAAATTAAAGAAAAAAATATACACGTTTACAAGGCATACTCCAGTTAAAACAACAAATCTCATACCCCAAAGGAGGGAAACTAATACAAAATAACTAATTAAAATACCTCCGCATCAGCAGGGTACCCAACAAAAGAAGACATAAATAAAATTCAAGGTTGTGAGTAGTTTGCCTTTAGAATCATGATTCTAATAGCAAAATTTTCAAGCCACTTTTTAAAATTTATAACTAAATACATAACTAAAATTTAGTCAAAACTCAACTCAAAAATTAATTTCAAAACCCATAACTAAACACACAATTTAAAAAAAAATTCAAAATTCAAAACAAAACTTTTTTCAAAACTCTATTTTAAAAGAAAAAATTCAAAAAATATTTTTTTATTTTGTTTTTTTAAATTATTTTTAGAATCATAATTTAAGTGTGGAGTCGTGTTTTGAGTTATGAATTTTGAATTGAGTTTTGAGAAGAAAAAATTTGTTTGGTTATGAGTTTTGAAAAGAGTTTTGAGTTGTATTTTGAAATTTTTTGGATTTATTTTTTAAAAATATTTTAAAATTTTCTTAATTTTATTTTTTTAGGGTAAATATTTTATATTTTAAATATTTCTTTTAATGTGCATCATATTTCATAAATTATGTGTTGTATTTTTTTTAATATTAAAAAAAAAATTAAAATTATTTTTTATTTTAAATATTTTATTTTAGTTTATAAATATATTTTTAAATATTTTATTTTTTTGGTTCCATTTTGTTATGTATAAAAAATAAGCAGTTTGCCTCCAGTTCGAGATCGGATTGGACGGTATTGTTTGGCCTATGAGGGCCCATCATAGATCCCGTTTTGATAATCCGAAACCGTTCAATATGTATAACTCATCGAGTACTATATCTTTGTAAAAAATCACAGTGATCGGATATTGATAGCTATCTCATCGGATCAGTTTTTTGTCAACTGTTAATTTATTCATAGTCCTTTTTTTTTTTTTACAAAATTGATTCGATGAGATAGCTATCACATAGTACTCGACGAGTTCTACACATTGGAACGGTTCAGATTATCAAAACGAGACTTGTGATGGATCCCTATAAACCAAATAGTACCGTTTAATTTGATCTCGGACGGGAGGCAAGCTGCTCTATTTACATATACCACTAATCTTGAAATCTGAAAAAATAATTGCACTCAACTTATAGACCCCATTGAACAAGGTAAGACTCATTAGAGCATTGAAAGCAGAACAACATGGAAAGCAAAAGCAAAAGCAAAAGCAAAAGCAAAGCAGTCTTGAATGCGTCAGGATCCTCCAGAGTTTTTATCCTAGAGTGATCTCCTACAGTGGTCCAATCCAACGGCTGAGATGTGAACTAACCAAAACGACGTCGTTTTGGTTAGCAATTTGAAAAAAAATAAAAAATAAAAAAAAAATCAAATTTCAAACAGTCACACTCTTGTGCTGTTCCTGAAGCATTAGAGAGAGAGAGAGAGAGAGAGAGGGAGAGACCATACTGTCTCCCGACACCCCGCCGTCGCCACCGTCTTGCCTCCGCCACCGTCGACCCCCTGCTCCAGCCGATTAAAGAAAAATAAAGGTATTTATCGGAGAGTCGTAAACTGATTGTCGATATTTTTATCTATAATGATATCCTTGATCCCTAAAACTTAATTGGAGAATTACACACACAAACATTTATATGGATGTATAAAGTGTACAACCCAGGAAATGAGGACACGCAAATCAAAAAGTAATATAAACTATGAGGACATACCTGGTTTGCCCCATCGGGAGATGCCACAACCAACTTGTTCTCATCAGCCTGATGCAATTAGTACAAGAAGTGGCAATTTCATGTTGCTGAAATGTTGGTAGAAATGCATGGGGTCAATATTTTGTCATACCACTGCATATATGGAAAATCAATTTCATGTTCTCAAGTAAATCATGTGATTCAACCATTTCTTTTTATTTATGATTGAACATCTGTACCTTTGAATATGAAGCAAATGATGCAGCACTAAGCTGCTAGACAACCTGGACCAAAAATAAATTCATCAAATGAGAATAGTCTCACTTAAGGCTCCTTTCCTGATTTCAATTCATTCTCCAAGTGAATGATAATTTTGATTTATTGTTAGACATGGGTCATTCAAATTGGAATATGGCGGGAAGGCGTTGGCGCCTCGGGGGTAGGAAGGCGCAGCGCTGGGCGGCGGCCTCCTCCTCTTCTCTAATTTTTCTTATTCTCTCTCTCTTTTTCTCTCTCTAATGCTTCAGGAACAGCACCAGACTGTGACGGTTTGAAATTTGAAATTTTTTTTTTCAAATTGCTAACCAAAACAACGTCATTTTGGTTAGTTCACATCTCAACCGTTGGATTGGAAGACTATAGGAGATCACTCTAGGATAAAAACTCTAGAGGATCCTGATGCGTCTTGAATATACACTGGGGAACTATTTTTATTACCACTCTCAGGATCTTATGGAAAAATAGAAATAACATGGTATTTCGACAGGAGGATTGTACGTCTCAGGATGTTATTAGAAGCATATATCAGGCCTCAGAAATCCATGAAGCTTTTCAAACCGACCATGTTACATGACACGGAATATTTCAAGTAATTAATTGGTATTTTCCATTTGCAGGTAAAATCAAGCTTCATACATTCTTTAAAAACTTAACAATTCTTTTGTATTCACTTTATTTTGTAAGTATTACAATTTATCACTTTAACCCTTTAAATTAGTGAATTTGACAGTTGATACTCGATCACAAGTAAATATTGAATATAACGGTAATACACGTGACGGTATTACTATTCAATGAACAATCTTAATTTACAATAAGAACTACAACAATGTTAAGTTAGTGGGAGATAAAACTTGTTAATTTAGTCCTTTATGACTTTTTATTGGCAGGTGTTACGCTTAATATTCTTTCCTCGATCACATTAACGACGACGACGACGACGGCAACCATAATAAAAAATCCTAACACTGTGTTTGGTTGAGAGATGTGGAAAGGAATTTAGAAAGGAAAAAGAAAAGGTAGGTGAAATGTATATTTCATCTTTTTCAAATCTTTTTCCAAATTTTCCAACCAAACAAAGCATAAAAGTTTTGGGGGTCAAATTGAGAAACTCTAAAGCGTAAGGACCAAAATAAAATTATTTAATACTTCAGAGGTCCAAATTGTAGTGTTGACTAGGGTTGACTCCAGCTATAAAACAGACACAGGTGCAGATCATTTTCACATTCTTCCTCTCCGTTGCGCCGAAGGCGATCTGCTCCTCGTCGGATCTCCGACAATCTACCCCTATCTACTCTTCCCTCTCCTCCCCCTATCAAAAAAAAAAAAAAATTGTTAATTTCGTGCTGGGTGTGTGTGTTTGATTTTGCTTTCTAATATGGTTTGTGTTCTATAAATTAAAAAGAGGAGAGGGAAGAAAAAAATAAAAAACAAAAAAAAAAAAAAAAGAAGAAAAAATTTGAAAAACAAAAAATAGTTGTTTTGGTAGATATGAAGCTGTTTGTCGGTGATCTCGACACGAGTGTGACGGAATCGCAGCTGTATGATCTGTTTAACAAGCAGGGTGAATTGCTCTCTGTTCGAATAGCAAGGGACTTCGATACTCGGCGATCATTGGGTTACGGCTTTATTACGTATGCAAACCGAGAAAATGGTTAGTGTTCTTTGCTTCACTATTCAATTCCTTTGCTTAAATCGAAACTAGATAAATTTCTCTGTATAAGACTATCTCCATTCTGGAGAGTTCTATTATTCACATTCAGTACCATATTAGTTACGCTATTTTTTTTAGTTGTAATTAATTTTCTTTTTTAATTATGAAGTTATTTTGATATTTTTAGTTATGATTTTTTTTTTTTTTTTTTTTTTTAAAATTACGAATCAGAAAGTATAAAATAGTTATAAGGTGTATGTACCATATTCTTTCCCAATCCAATCCTTGGTTAATTTTTTCATCTATTTAATTCTAAATTTGAGTAAAAGATTTGATTTGATATTAGCTACTCAATTCTTTTATTAAGTTTTTATTAAATCGTTTTTAAAAAAATTTCTGTAATCCAAAATTTTCATTTTTATCAAATTTGATGAAAAAAAATTATGTCCAAGATTTAATGAATTCTCATTTTGATGAAAAAAAAATACTCTCCCTTGATTTGATAAACATTTGATGAAAGGGTTGGAGATGATTTGAGTATTATTATTTATTTTTTTTTTATCAAATTTAAATTTGATTAAAGAGAAGATGAAGGATTTGAGATGCTCTCCAACCCTTTTACCAATATTTTCATCAATTTTTCTTTTAAATTCCTCTCTTATATCAAATTTCCATTTTCATTAAATTTGATAATCATCTCTAATATTTCATCTTTTTAAACTTTTATCAAATTCAAATTTGATGAAAGATTTGACGAGTTTTCAATTTGATTGAACAAATGATTCTCTCTTGATTTGATGAAATGATTAAAGATGGTGTTTGAATTTTTTTTATTAAATTTAAATTTTTATTAAAAAAAAAATGTGAAGAATTGAAGACACTTCGTTTTATATATGCATTTAGATGTTGTTTGAGTGTTTGATCTTTTTGGCCAAGTGGGTGTTTGGTGTTAGAATTTTTTATTGGTTTTCTTTTATTTTAAAAGAATCTTTACAAAAAAAAAAAATTTTAAAATTAACAATTTTAACTACCTACTCAACTAGACACCAAAATTCTTTTAATTTTTTTTTTTTAAAAAAAAAAAAAAAAGAGTTACAAATAGTTGACTTTTTGTTTTTATTTATTTTTTTAAAAAATTACTTTTAAATTTATTGGACTTAAAAAGTTAAAAAATATATTAAAAAAATTACTAAAAACAAAGAATGCAAGAAAAATTTGTGATTTTTTTTTAGTTGTATGCCAAAAAGTTATAAAATGCTACTAAAAATGTCAAAAAAAATTAAAAACTTAAAGGATTAATTACCAAGAAACCCTAAGGTTTCACGCATTTTTCATTTTATACTCCACTGTTTCAATTTTGACAAATTAAACCTTATAGTTCTATTTGTGTTTCAATTTGTCCCCTCCGTCCATCTCCGTCTGTTTGAGGTAACGGAGGGGGTTTGAAGTGAAAAACACATGAAACTTTGGAATTTATTTTGTAATTAACCCTTTTTAAAACAATGAGTCTACTTGAAATTAAGATAATAGTTGTACTTGTAATAAACAAACTTTTTAAAAGAAGCGCATAAGTTGTGCGCCTTGAGCCTAAGCCCAAAGCGTAAGTTTCATGTGCCTTTATGGGGCTTGTTTTACATCGCCGGGCTTGAGATGCTTTGAAGCGCATTGATTGCGCCTTGGGCCTAGGCGCACCTTTAATAACATTGCTCAAGCTTCTTTTTAGGGTAAATTACAAATACACTTTCTGAGGTTTAATTAAAATACGAATCGCCTCCTATAATTTTGGAAATTACATTCTATCCCCTAAGATTTTTAATTTCATAACAAATTGCCCCTTTTATTAATAAATCATCAAGTCAATTAATAGTTTTTAATGATGTTAGAAATATGTTTCAATTAATAATTTAGGTAATTTTATTATTGTATAGGAGCAAAATTATGAATTCCATTTTTTTAGTTATTACTGTTAAATAAAAAATTCTAACAAGGGGGTATTTATAATTTTCCAAACCACAGAGGCAATCTGTATTTTAAGCAAATCTGAGGGGGTGTATTTGTAATTTACCTTATTTCTAAATATAATTTGGCATCACATTGATTTTTAATCCTACCACCAAATGAAAATTGGATTGTGATTCTTGCTAAAATTTCAACTAATATTGCATGTTTAAGCCAAAATCATGACTCCACTAGGTTCAATTACTGGTGTTTGTTGAAGTTTACTTCGTATTGTTGTACAAGTAACTATAAAGCGACTTATCAGTTGTAGGAAGAAAGACATTTGTTTGATGTAACGGAAATTTTGTAATGTAGGAGATTGAGGTGGCCATTTTAGTAAAGTAACTGTTGGATGATCTCTTAAAATTGTTCTCCTGTTGTTTACTGCTTTACCTGATTACGAAAAGTTGGGTTTCTCTAAAATTTAAATCTGAACTTGAGGGGCCCATGGAGCTAACAATAGATCCCATTTTGATGATTTGAACGGTTTATTTTGTAGGCCCCTCAATTTATATCATCCCATGGAAAAAAAAGTAAGGAAGCCTGACATGGAAGCCTACTATGTAGATACTACCATGTTTTTGATTTCCATCCATAAATCTTGGGGTGTCTGTGACCATAAGAAATAGTAGCCTGAAATTAAAGTAGTACTGAACGTTAGGGAAGACAAAGTAATACCACCTGAGCAAACCAACCCGAGGGACTTGACTCATCAAAACAAAGCTTGTAACATTCATCCCAACACTCTCAAAGGTCAAGGTTGTCCAAAATATTAAAATCTTATTAGAACTTCCAATATGTTTTGACAAGAAAATGCTCCAATACTGTGCAATAGCAGCAGATTTTCAAGATATTACTCAAGCCATTTGGCCCATCTAATCAACATTGTGGACTATATTGTTCTTAACTGTGAAACGAACTAATTCTAGTACACTTTAAGAGCAACAAATTAACTTACAAGCCAAACAACAATGAAGATGAACTACTAATGGTGCTTCTCTTTCCCTATACAGTAGTTATCCGGGACCATACAACACATTGTCAAGATGAGATATTTCTTTGTTTTTCTTCTTAAAAGCTATTGTGCTCCATGTGAGCTTTTGCACAGGGGGACCATGTTTCTTTTCATTATTGAACTGGAAATGGTAATATTTTTTCACTGAACTAACATTTGCCTGAACTTCTGTCTATGTTGGTGACAGCTAGGAGGGCAGTTGAACTACTGAACCTTCATGTTCTGAATGGAAAGCCCATTAGGGTAGATTATTCTCATGATGGGGCTAGAAGCATTTTTATTAAGGTATTGCGGTTTTTCTTTTTCTTCTTTTTTTTCTTTCCTTCTTTGGTTGTTATCTGATTTGAGAACTCTGTTTGGAATTTTAGTTTGTTTTGTTTGCTGAGCAAGTTTTTATATTTTTTCTTGGCAGAATTTGGACAAGGCTATTGGCCACAATGAACAAAATCGTGTGTTTTCTGAAGTTGGAGATATTCTCTCTTGTAAGATAGCAACAGATGACTCTGGTCAGTCAAAAGGCTACGGGTTTGTGCTATATGATAGTGAGGAAGGTCGCCGAAGCGCTATTGAGAAGCTTAATGGTATTGTGTTGAATGGTAAGCCAGTATATGTGGAACCCGTCTGTCATAAGAACGAAAGAGAAATGCTTTTGGAGAAGGCTAAAGGCACCAATCTCTATGTGAGAAATTTATCAACATCAATAACTGAAGAAGATCTGAAGAAAATATTTGGTGAATTTGGAACAATCTCTAGTGCTGCGGTGATGAAGGATGCTGATGGAAATTCTAAGTGCTTCGGTTTTGTCAACTTTGAGAGTGCAGATGATGTTGCTCGAGCTGTTGAGTCTCTTAATGGACAAAACATTGATAATAATAATGAGTGGTATGTTGCGATAGCCCAAAAAAAATCTGACAGGGAACTTGAATTGAAACTTCAATTTGAGAACAAGCTATACATTAAAAATTTAGATGATTGCGTTGGTGATGATAAGCTTAAGGAATTGTTCTCTCAATTTGGTATCATAACTTCATGCAAGGTTTGTACCGTCTATATATTATATTGGTAAGCACCTATGTGGTTGGCTCTGTTAATTTATTGGTTGGGAGTTTACCAAAATTTTATTGTTTTGATATATGAACAGGTTATGCGAGGCTCTAATGGAATAAGTAGGGGATCAGCATTTGTTGCTTTTTCTACTTCCGAAGAGGCATCTAGAGCAGTAAGTTGATGTCTTCTGGCACTACAAAAGCTTCATCATAAAATAACTACTACTACTTGTTCTTTTTTTAATCTTTGTTTTTTTTTTGTTTTTTTGTTTTATATTATTTTTTGGGGGGAGTAGCTATTGGAGATGAATGACAAGATTGTTTTCGGGAAACCTCTTTATGTTGCTCATGCACAACGAAAAGAAGATAGAAGAGCAAGATGGAAGGTACATTTAACCCCTACCAAAATAGTAATAATAATAATAATAATAATAAGAAGAAGAAGAAGAAGAAGAAGAAGAAGAAGAAGAAGAAGAAGAGAGAGAGAGAGAGAGAGAGAGAGAATGATTGCAGGTACATTTAGGAGGTGTTGTTTTTAGCTTTTAACCAACTGTAGAGGAACTCTGAAGTGACATAAATACCCCAAATTATGGATGTCAACACATAGGGTGTGCTTGAAACTTGAGGAAAGAAAGAGAAAGGAAAGGAAAATTATTAACAGAAATTATATTTTAGACAACATGCCCCAACTATATAACACAGCTCCAAATCATATTTTCAGTGTGGAGTTCAAAGCTGCCCTCTTAACTCACATTTGTTGTCTCTCTCCACCTCTATCTACTGTTCTCTTGCCTCTCACTATCAATCCATCCATGAAAAAGGGAAAAATTTTTTTTCAATTTCTGGGGTTTTTTTTTTTTTTTTCTGATTTCGTGTTGCTGTGTCCTTTTATGTTTTCTAGGGTTTGCTTCCTATAAATAACAAGAGAGGGGAAAAAATACAAAATATGAAAATTTTTGAAAAAGAATTTTTTTAAGGGTTTTGGTTAATATTGCACAGGTTCAAGTCCACCCTGAGGCTGTGAATGTTGGTGGAAACCAGTCTATGAGGACATCGCTGTATGTCAGTGACCTTGAGCTGAATGTGACCGCTTTGCAGCTATTTGATCTGTTTAACCAGCTGGGTCAGGTGGTATCTGTTCAAGTATGTGGGGATTTCACTACTCAGCGATCGCACGGTTACAGTTATGTTAATTATTCAAACCCTGAAGATGGTTCGTTCTTTGCTTGAATATTCAATTCATTTGCTTGATATTTGGTGTTTCTTCAAATACATTAGTATAATCTAAATGTTTGTTTTATATATGCATTTAATGTGTAGCTTTATAAAGCATGGTACTTTTTGGTGAATTGCTGGTGTTTGTTGAGGGAGATTTGTATTGTTGTACAAGTAACCGTAACTGACTAACCAGTTGTAGGAAGAAATACATTTATTTGATGTAATGCAAAATCCATAATGTAGGAGATAGAGGTGACCATTTTACTAAACTAAATATTGAATGATCTATTAAAAGTGGTCAGGTGTCATTTCCTGCTTTACATTAAGAAAATTTCAACTACTAGCCTAATAACATGCATCTTGCTTTTTCAACAGACTTTGGCCATTTGAATAGTGTCTTTTTTTTTTTTTTCTTTTTTTTTTTTTTTCTATAAGCTGCCTGAATAGGTACTGTGGAAAACGTAAGTAACTAAATGCCGATGACAAGACTGCAGTATGAATTCAAAACAGTTAGAGAAAAATGTGGAATAGGTATAGCCCTCTTTTGGTACCTTTTTAATCTATATTTACTTATCAGGGGAAAAAGGAAATGCATTTACTTATAAACAATTCAAGCAAGAGGACCAGGAGAAGCTTTAATGAATTACTCTTATGTTTTTGACTTTTGATAATCTTCTCATGCGAACTCCTGATCTTTTTTACCTCTTGATACTTGCCCTTAAAAGCAAGGAAATAAAGTGCATGTAGTAAATGGTACTTTTGTAGCATCGTCTAGAAAAGATTGTTAGGTTATATTAATGTAGGATCTTTACTTTCAGAACCAGTAGAGCGTCTAGACAGTTTAAAGGATGATAGTGTGCGGTTGAAGAATATAGGGAAGAAGAATGGGAGAGGGAAGCCTAGGCAATCACACCTGGTTTCTAAGGTACTCACACTTAAAGGAAGATGCATCGCACACAAAAAAAAAAGGGCTTTATGATACAAGATCTAGGATAAGCAGTGTTGGCAATTTCCATATGACGAAACTTGAGTAATGGAAATGTGTTGTAATGGGGCTTGATAGACTAGATAGAGTGCTGAGAATGTTCAAGTTGAAGATGAGATTAAAAAATGCAGATATCGCTCCATTACCCTCACAAATATTTTTACATTTCACGTAGAATATTTTCTTAGGATAATTGTGTTTTCAAAGTGCACCAATTTTGGTATTTTTACATTAGATGAGTATTACATTGGTCTAAGGATTTTTTTCTAGCAAAATTGGTGATTATGCGCATTTCCAAAGTCAAGGGATTGTTATGCAATTGATCCCTAGAAAGAAATTGGTAAGTGATCGATCAACACGGTGCATGCAAGGTGCATGAGAGAATAATGTTGAATGAAACATGTACTGGCATGATAAATTTTCATTTGAATTGCTCGAAATTGGTTGTTTGGTTGTGGTAACATGAACAACGATTCCCTTCCTTCTTGTGAACCACATGAGCACTATGTAGATACTTTATATTTGATTCCATCCATAAATCTTGGGTGTCAGAAGGTGAACTGTCAAAGGTGCTTCTCTTTCCCAATACAATATTCATCTGGGATCATACAACATATTGTCAGCATAATATATTTTTTTGTTTTTTCTTCTTAAATACTATTGTGCTGCATGTGAGCTTATGCACACTTTAATCTATGTTGGTGACAGCTGGGAGGGCATTGGAGGTGTTTAACTTGTATCCTCTGAATGGAAAACCAATTAGGATAAGATATTCTCATCATGGGGCTGGAAACATTGTTGTTAAGGTATTGCTACTTTTTCTTTTTCCTTCTTTTGGTTATTATCTGATTTGAGTACTCTTTCGGGATTTAAATTTGTTTTGTGTGCCTGCTGAGCAAGTTTCATTTTTTTTCTTGGCAGAATTTGGATGAGGCTATTGACCACGGAGCACTACATGATGCGTTTTCTTCATTTGGAAATATTCTCTCTTGTAAGGTAGCAACAGACGACTCTGGTCAGTCAAAAGGCTACGGGTTCGTGCTGTATGATAGCGAGGAAGCTGCCCAAAAAGCTGTTGAGAAGTTTAACGGTATGGTGTTGAATGATAAGAAAATATGTGTGGGACCCTTTCGTAAGAAGCATGAAAGGGAAATGGCCTTGGAGAAGGAAAAACTGACCAATGTGGTGGAGGCAGTAGACAAATCTCAACGGCTAAACCTTTACATTAAACATTTAGATGATAGCATTGGCGATGATAAGCTTAAGGAATTGTTCTCCCCATTTGGTACCATAACTGCATACAAGGTTTGTACCGTCTATAATATATATATATATATATTGGTGTTTGAAAGTAACTATGTAGTTGTCTCTGTTAGTGTATTGGCTGAGAGTTTGCTAAATTTTATTGTTTTGATATATGAGCAGCTTTTGGCTAATGGAATAAGTAGGAAATCAGGATTTGTTGCATTTTCTACTCCCGAAGAAGCGGCTAGAGCTGTGAGTTGATGTCTTCTGCAACTACAAAAATCATTTCATAGAATAGCTACTAGTATTATTATTTTTTATTTTTTTCATTTATGAAAACTTCATCATATCATAGAAAATTACTTTTTTATTCTTTGTTTTTCTTTTGTTATGTTTATTTTTATTCTGAGGACTACTGCTATTGTTTTGCATTTTCAACAATATATATTTATATACCATGGTATAATTGTTACTTTTTTTTATTATTTATATTATATTTTTATTTTGAGGGGGATAGCTGGTGGAGATGAATGGCAAGATGGTTGTCAGCAAACCTCTTTATGTTGCTTATGCAGAACGAAAGGAAGATAGAAGAGTGAGATTGCAGGTACATTTAACCCCTATCAAATCATACTAAGCTTTGTCTCCCACTCAAGTGAAGTTGACTACACAAATATTTATTTTATTTTTTGCTATTTGGTTTTATCAAGGGCTATTTGCTCACTTAAATTAAACAAATGCCTATCTTTTTTTAACTACCGCATCTCATACTAGTTTAGGTCTTCTCCTCCACCTAACATTTCCATGTATAGTGATCGTATCACTCTTTCTTAGTGTTGCATTTATAGGTCTTCATTATACATGATCAAATGATCTTGGAAATACTATTATTATTTTCATGTGCATGTTTATTTGACAATAGAATTTTGTAAGAAAAATATAATTTTAACTGTTTATTTGCCAAGGAAAATAATTGTGAGATAGTTTTTAATTTGGATATATATTTTACCAATTTTATATGAAGTAAAGAATGTCCCCCCCGCCCCTCCCCTCCTTCCCTTTTGTACAGGGCCCATGTATATAGCAGTCCCAATATACTATTCAAATATTTATATGTTCAAGCGCGCACACACACACACATATATATATTATATACAATAGATATATGTATACGTATATTTATTGCAATGCATAAGAACTTTCTTCATCTACAAATCAATATTTACATAAGAAAAAAAAATGATGAGAGAAAACTTAGTGCTGCATTTGTCTAGAGTTGGATCTGCTTTGGATATATAGAAGAAGGATAGGTGGGATGAAACTATGGGAGGGAAGGAATAAAGCTTCCTTGATGAAATGGCCGAAATATTTCCTTTTCCTAAGAGACCGAAATGTAACTCTAGTAGAATAACGAAATTCCAATGTTTTCGCTGAAAGAAAGCAACACTCATTGAAACAGAACAAATCATAGCCAAGCAATAAGGCTGTGTTTTTTTGTAATTCAAACCATGATTCCACACTAATAATCAACCCTCTGTTTGCTTACAGTTTTCAAATCATGATTCCAAACCAATTTCAAAACACTTTTTGAAAACATGTTTGGTAAACCAGAGAGTTTTTTAATTTTTGGTCTGTCCGGTCGTCCGCTCGAATATTCGCCTAGACATTTTTTGAATTTTTACCCGGTCGTCCCCTCGTACATCCTCCCTGAAGTCCGGAACAGTTTTTTTATTTTATTTTATTTTTTTTAGCAATTGGCACCTGTTATTTGGGGGAAAAAAATTATATTCGGTTTTGATATTTTTTAAATATAGAAAATATTTTTTTTGAGACCAAAATGACAAATTATTTGGACATTTATTTAAAATTAACAAAAAAAAAATTTGAAATAAAAATTAATTTGTCACAGTAATTTTTAAAAAATAAAAAAAATTATAATATATTTTTTAATATTTTAAATAAAAATATATTCTTGGAATTTTTTTAATTTTTTAAATAAAAAAATAATTTTTGTCAATAATTATTTTTTTGAATTAAATTTTAAAAAGAATTTGGTTATGAGTTTCGAATAAAATTTTCAATAGAATTTTAAGTTGTGTGTTTGGTTATGAGTTATAAGTTTTTGAATTAAGTTTTGAAATTTTTTTTCAAAACTCATAATCAAATAACTTTTCACAAACTCAACACTCATTTCAAAAATTCAACACTCAATTCAAATCATAATTCAAAACTCTTTTCAAAACTCATAACCAAACAAATTTTCTCTTTTCAAATCATAATTCCAAAATTCACAAACTCAAAATACAGCTCCACACTCAAATCATAATTCTAAACACAAACCAAATGCTACCTAAGTTACTTCGACATAAATTTGGAATCTCACAAATGTTGTCAGAAAATTGTAAAAGGCCTTATTGTACTATATTAATGATTATTATTATTATATTACTATTTTCAGAAGATGTTATCATAGAAATACTATTATTATTTCTATCTTTGCAAGTTTTTTTCCCCTTAGTTGTTGGAATCTCACTCACTTATAGAATTATGTACACATATATTTGATAGTAATTTAATTTAGTTGACAGTACATAACAATTTATGGATTGTAGCAACATTACTTTTTGATTTAACATTTATTCTTTTATGGGAATCAGGGAATGAATGTAAAAATATAAATATGTTTAATTAAAATATAAATATATTTAATTAACCATTGGTTTAATGGTAAAAGCTTGGCCTAATAACCTTGAGATTATGGGTTCAAGTCTTAGATCAAACAATTTATGCACTATGCCAAAAGTTGGGTGTATACCTAATCTTTTCCCTTCCAAACACACATTAATGTGTATTAATTAGGCGTTACTTTTTTTATTAGGCTTTTTTAAATTAGGTAAGTTTTAGTTTGCGTTTCTAAATATATTTGCATGTATTTTTAATTTTTTGTCTCATTCGAAACTTCTATGAAATGTTTCCATTTCCATGAGAGCCAAAAGAATACACCAAAATGGAAATTTGATCCTTGATGGGAACTTGGGAAGTTTTTATTTTTATTTTTATTTTTTATGTAAGATTTTGTTGAGAATCCCACAAAAGCTTGTGATTTTCTTAAGATACATTTTGTAGGAAAACTTTATCCTAATGGGAAAGTGAAAAATGTGGATCCCACAATTTTCTTGTTAACAGAACATTGTTATTTTTGCAGGAAAATTAAAATTTCTCATACTGTTGTTTGCATTAGTTTGCGTTTGGAACTTGAGGAATATAGAGAAAGAAAAGGAAAATAACAATTTTATTTCCTTCCTCTGTTTGGTTTTTAGTTGAGAGGTAAAGGAAAAAAATAAAAATGAAAGCTAAGGGAAATAAGTGGAAAGTTATATTCCTCCTCACTTTCCTTTCCTATTGTTTTCTCTTTTGCTTCCTCGTTTTCTTTGTTAGTTTCAGTTACTTTATTGTTTTCTCTTTAAAATCAAAATAAGTTATTTTCCTTTTCTTTGCAGAACCAACCAGAGAAAAATAACTCTACTTTCCCTTCCCTAATTCCAAACACACCCGTAACTGTATTATGCTGCCTTCGTTGCACTTTGCCACTTTGTTGGGGAAAAAAAAAAACTGCAATTCATTTTCTTCTGATTTTTTTGAAACTTAAAAAAGATGCAGCTCAGATGAATGACACATGAATTGATGATGCTTTTGTGGATCAATTTTGTTTTGACTTTGATTCTCTTATACGTGCGCGTGCACGTGTAGAAAAAGAAATGTTTGGTTACATGAAAATGGTAATTCTATTATTTGTGTGCAGGCTCAATTTTCTCAAATGCATGCAGTTGCAATGGTGCCTTCAATTGCTCCTTGTATGCCAATAAAACCCCCTTGTGGGCTGGGTCTTGGACAACAAATATTCGGTGGACAAGCTCCTCCTGCTATCACACTTCCCCAAGTAATCATTTTTTCATGATCGCCATTCAGCCTATTCTGTTACATGTTTTATGATGTGAATATTCAATACTGCTGTAAATTGAATAGTAAACATCTATAATACACTCTTCAACAGGGTCAGTATCCTTGTGGCAGACATGCAGGAGGTGTTCCAGAGCAGAAGGGCCGACAATCGGTTCCACTTGTGCAGCAGCAGGTGTCACTTTGTCCTTTTGCTCCAATTGTTTGAGTGTCATGTTCACATTTGTTGTACATTGTCTGATGGCTCCTTTCAACGATAGATGCATCGATCAGGCTGACAAAGTTGAAACTCACATAATCAAATTCATCTGGTTTCTCTAGAATTTGTCTCACTTACTTTTCCTTCTTTTTTCTTTCCCTTCAACTAGTTCCGAACACACCCATAACTGCCTTATGGTGCCTCCATTGCACTTTGCCACTTTGAGAAGAGTTAAACTGTAGTTCATTTTCATTGGATGATGGTGCTTTTGTGAATCAATAATGTTTTGACTTTGATTCTCTGAGGGCTGCCATGGATGTGTATGTGTAGAAACATGGTTGCTTACATGAAAATGGAAATTCTATTGCTCGTGTGCAGGCTCAACTTTCTCAAATGTGTCCAGTTGCAGTGGCACCTTTAGTTTCTCCTTGTATGCCAATATGCTCCTCTGGTGGTCATGGTCTTGGACAACAAATATTCCATGGACAAGCTCCGCCTGCTATCACACCCCCCCAAGTAATCCTTTTTTCATGATTGCCATTTAGCCTATTCTGCTACATGTTTTTATCCTTCTGTAGGCCTCGTTTGGGAACAGGCTTTTTTAGTAACTTTTTGGCTTTTTGGCTAAAATGTGATGTAAAAAAAACTGGTATGTTTGGGATGACTTTTTGGCTTTTTACGAAAAGATGTGCAAAAAGTAGAGAGAAAAGGGAATCTTTGACTTTTTGGTATGGGTTGTTGGCTTTTTGGTTTTTTTAGTAACTTTTTGACTTTTTGGCTAAAAATGACAATTGCCAAACGAGGCCTAAACATCTATAATCTTGTCTTTGACAATTTATTCTTTCTAAATTTCTGGTAGAGTACTCCCGGTTTTGCGTACTCTAGTGAAAACTTTGTTTTCTAAATCTGCCTCAACTTCTATTATGTAATTGCGTTGAATGTAGAAACCACAATGTAATCATCTCCGTTCACTTTCTCTCACGGAACTCCAGATTTATGCATGTGAATATCAATAGAGTTTCTTGAAGTCACCTGTCAGAATAGTTTAATCAAGGATGCCTCAGTCGTTCCTTTTCAATTTAAGAGTGCATATACAGAGCCCTTCATGAAGATTGTTTTTTTGACACCTATCTGGAATTTTCAGATGTGTTATATATATATGCTTCTTCATGAAGTTACAAGTTCAATCTTCTCTGCCTAGGCTTGAAATGACTGTCGGATGTAACCAGTGTTTTATAACCATAACATGCTGGTAACATATTTTGTTTGCATGTGTTTAAACTTTGCCAACCTGGTTTTGGTTATCAGCAGCAACTTGTACCAGGAACGAGGCCTGGTCAACTTCCCATTCCGAATTTCTTTGTGCCACTGGTTCAGCAGGGTCAGTATCCTGGTAGCAGACATGCAGGAGGTGTTCCAGTGCAGCAGGGCCAACAGCCGGTTCCACTTATGCAGGAGCAGGTGCCACTTTGTCCTTTGCTCCAATTTTTGAGTGTCATATTCACATTTGTTGTACATTGTCTGATGGCTCCTTTGAACGATAGATGCATCAATCAGGCTGACAAAGTTTAAACTCGCATTATCAAATTCATCTGGTTTCTCTAGAATTTGTCTCACACTTACTTTTCCTTCCTTTTTCTTTCCCTTCAACGGGTTCCAAACACACCCATAACTGCCTTATGGTGCCTCATTGCACTTTGCCACTTTGAGAAGAGTTAAACTTTAATTCATTTTCACTGGATGATGGTGCTTTTGTGAATCAATTATGTTTGAATTTGTTTCTCTGAGGGCTGCCATGGATGTGTATGTGTAGAAAATGGTTACATGAAAATGGAATTCTATTGCTTGTGTGCAGGCTCAATTTTCTCGAATGCATCCAGTTGCAGTGGCACCTTTAGTTTCTCCTTGTATGCCAATATACCCCTCTGGTGGTTCTGGTCTTGGACAACAAATGTTCCGTGGACAAGCTCCGCCTGCTGTCACACCTCCCCAAGTAATCCTTTTTTCATGATTGCCATTCAGCCTATTCTGTTACATGTTTTTATCCTTGTGTAATTAAACATCTATAATCCTGTCTTTGACAATTATTCTTTCTAAATTTCTGGTGAAGGAGTACTACTGGTTAGAAAGATTTCATATTCTTTCTTGTATCTTGGAGCTTTTTCAACAGCAACAAAGCTGAAATGCAAGCAATATGCTTGTTTCTTTCTATTTTTTTGTTGTTTTTGCGTACTCTGGTGAAAACTTTGTTTTCAAAATCTGCCTCAGCTTCTATTATGTAATTGCATTGAATGTAGAAACCATAATGTAATCATCTCCGTTCACTTTCTCTCATGGAACTTTAGATTCATACATGTGAATATCAATAGAGTTTCATGAAGTCACCTATCAGGATAGTTTAATCAAGGATGCCTCAGTCGTTCCTTTTCAATTTAAGAGTGCATCCCTTCATGAAGATTAAATTTTTTGACACCTATCTGGAATTTTTAGATGTGTTATCTATATGCTTCTTCGTGAAGTTACGAGTTCAATCTTCTTTGCCTAGGCTTTGAAATGGCTGTAGGATGTAACCAGTGTTTTATAACCATAACATGCTGGTAACATATTTTGTTTGCATGTGTATAAACTTTGCCAACCTGATTTTGGTTATCAGCAGCAACTTGTACCACGAACGAGGCCTGGTCAACTTCCCATTCCGAATTTCTTTGTGCCACTGGTTCAGCAGGGTCAGCATCCTGGTGGCAGACATGCAGGTGGTGTTCCAGTGCAGCAGTGCCAACAGCCGGTTCCACTTATGCAGAGCAGGTGTCACTTCGTCCTTTTGCTCCAAATTGTTTGAGTTTCATATTTGCTTTTGTTGTACATAGTCTGATGGCTCGTTTGAACGATAGATGCTGCCAAGGGGGCAGATCTACCATTATCCCACAGGGCGTGGCCTGCCTGATGTTTCCATGTCAGGTGTTGCTCAAGGCATGCTTTCCATTCCTTACCATATTATTGGTGGGATGCCTTTGCGTGATGGGGGAATATCTCAACCAACTCCAATTGGGTCATTGGCTTCTGCCCTTTCAAATGTTTCTCCTGCAGACCAGAGGACGGTACTCATTTTACTTGTGTTTCTTTAAATGTCATGTATATATTTTTTAGTTTTCAGTTTTTTTTTTTTTTTTTTTGGTGGTTTGGGGGGGGGTGGTAGTACGGTAGCATAAAACTTTAATTTCTTTCAGTACCATGTTCTGGTCAAGGTTAATATTGTCTCACACAAACAAATTCACTTGGCTTCAGTGAACAGAATAACATATTCTGATGGCGTTATAATGTTATTGATTTAATTTTGTTTTATTTTAAGGCTGTGTTTGAAATGCTATTAATTAGTTAAGATAACATGTAACTGTGTTGCGTTTATTATCATCCTACGGCAGAGTTCTTTCTCAAGCATTCTAATCCAATATGCCCATGATGATTCAAAATGCTAACTGTAGTTGTAATACATTTAACTACTATTGTTAGTACAATGACTATTTCCTAGCTGGATAACTGAGTTCTCTTTGTTGGGTGAACAACTGTAGATGCTGGGCTAAAATTCATATCCGCGTTGCGGAACAACTGGGGCCTGTGATGGAAACTGAAGGTAACTGGCATTCTTCTGGAGATGGATCGGACGTTTTTTGCATTTGCTGGAGTCACCAGAAGCAAGTTCTGAAAGCCAAAGGTTGTGGAGGCTGTCTTAAATGATTGCCTTGTTTCCTGATTGTGTGGACCTCAAAATCTGTAGTTTCGGCTGATTTTGAAATCAGTTTTAAATGTATGAATTCTAGAATGGTTTTAAGTGAGTTTCTCTTGTAGGGCAGAACCCTTTGTTTTTTTCTTGTCTTTTTTGTTTAACAGAACACCCTTGTTTTTTTATGGTTACCTCTGGAAATTTGAACCTTTAATTCAAGACATGATTGCAACTATGTGAATCACACGGTGAGAATGGCACTGATGATTTTTGGTTGTTGCTGTGTATTTTGTGTTGGTGTATATCATGGTTGTATTGACACAAGCACAATTATTGTTAGGAACTAGAATTGGCCCAAGAGTGGCACGGTTCACCCAGTTGTACCTGCGATTGCCAGTAATTAGGCTATTCTGAGTTCCACGAAGTGCGCTTGCAACTTTTCAGAACAGATCTTTATGTGTTCTTGACTTGGAAGTAGTTCTAGATGCAGATGATAAGACCCGTCTTCGTGCATAAAGGCATAGATTTGATTCCAGGTTGGACGGCAAAAAGCAATTCCTTTTTAGGCATTTTATCTCAAAAAAGAAAAAAAAAATTTGTGGCCGGGAAGGTTATAACAGCCAAAGCCATTGGAATTTTTATTTTATTGCAGTGCTGCTTCTGAATTTGATATTACTCTGCTGGTGACAACCCGTTCATGCTTCCTGCAAGTGGTCTTGGTACCATCTCTTTGTACAGCTCAAACTCAAAGTGGCTGCTACCCTATCGCTTTTCCCATGTTATCTCGAAATTCTCTTTTCAGTCAATAGTAACTAAACTGGAAACATCAATTGTGTTGTGTCCATATGTAAAAATGAGACATCATATGAAAGATAACAGACACAAGCTAACAGCATTTTTCTAGTTATTTATTATCACAAATAAATAGGAAAGAAGAAAATACAGCAAATGCCTTCAACCTTTTATCAAAAGACCAAAAAGAAATTCCAAAAACACATTTAAAATAAAAAATAAAAACTACGTAAAATATTATATTCACAACCTAAAGTACAACTAAATAATGAACACACACACACACACACACACAAGAAAACAAAAACAAAAACAAAAAAGAGAACAATTTCAGTGCACGAGATTATACACATTCCTAAAAAGGGGTACATTGGTTTAACAAATTGTCCATGCATTCTTTTGACACATCAAATGTGTCAAAAACTGACTACGATTATGTTTCTCAATCAGGCTTCCTGCCGATTTGCAGCACGTCTCAGCCTCAACCCTACATCAGCTTCATGATCGTACCTGATTAACCCAGTCCCCAGTGTATCAGAATCTTGTATTTCCACGGAATTCCCTGCCTCATTGTGCTTCTCCCTCACGTCCTCCCCAAAGTTATGAAGCCTACGACCAATCAAATAGCGGTCGTCGCGTATGGAGTTATGGAGGTTGGTGAACCAGACATGGAACCTCTGGGCACAAAAGCATATGAAGCTGAATCCAAGGCAACCCAACCAGGCAAACCGATAGACAGCTGAGTTAACTACTAATGGGTATCCAAATACTGGAAACACCCCTCTGGCCAAAACATAGGGCACGCACAATGCAGTAAGCAGCTTCACAATAATCGGCCACACAATCTCACGTAGCACCCAAAAGCCCTGCAGCCTTGAGAAACCATCTTCTCTCACCCTTTCAAACTTTATTCGCCAACTCTCATCAACTAGGGGCACCACATTTTCCAGCATAACCTGATTAAATATAAAACAAATGTCAGATACAGCTTAGTCACTTAAATGGGAGCATTATTCATCCATTACTGCATCTTCAACAAATTGATACCAACCAAATTCCAGATCTAGAACAAGAAAATATGTTGGAAAAAATTGAATTTCAAAAGCTAACAATATCCATGACTTGAATAGAATTGAGATAACCCATGACTTGTGCCACAACAGTGGTATACTATCCAACCCCCATAGTGGAGGTTGCAAGTTTAAGCCCCATGTGGGGCGTTGGAGGGTGATCCCCCTTCCCTTTCCCTTAGATCTAGGCTAGAGTAGGTTCTACTGAGTGACCAAAAACAAATAATAAATAAATAAATTAAAAAAGAATAGAATTGAAATATAAACAACAACAAATGTCTAATCTCAGGTGTATATATGAAAGGGGTCATGCTATAATACACAAGGTGCAGAGCCGCATACTATAGGCAAGTTATGGTCCAAATTGGTGCTGATAAACCATTGTGGTGTTTAATTACAGACCATTGTGGTGGTGGGACAAACTAATTGTCAAATCCTTGTGGTGTTTGTTACATCCCAAAGTGGTGTTTATCATGACCTTATTGTGATGACTTTTTATTACAATCAGAGTGGTCTTTGGCTATGCCCCAAAGTGGGGTTGGGAACGACCCAAGATACGCTATGATTGATGGCTCAAATTCATTTTTAAAGACTCAACATCTGAAAGTGGGGGTGCATATGGAATGCAACTCTTTTGGAGTGTGTACAGTAGAATTTCCCATATAATAGTGACATTTAGATATTAGAATTATCTGCCAATGGGGATTTTGCTCAGAACCCAAGACTTTCGAGGGAAAAATATGACTCAGTTGAAACAAATTGCAATACAAAAAGGGAAGACAAACATGTGGAAATTAAGGAACATGTCACTATAACATCTTAACAATAAATGAAACTTTATAAGACTCAGATCTGTGGTAAGAGTAAAATGAGAGATGGGAAGAAAAAGAAGAAAAAAAAAAGGTAGCATTACAAAAAATCAGACATTCTGTGGCCATGTAATCATTCTGTGACTGGTGAATAATTGCAACAAACAATATTCCAAGCCATTTCAATATCATCCTGTAAAAATTAGGCCCTTTTGGAGGTAGTGTGTGCTTGAGTATGTGTGCATGAACCTGTGTTATTTGCCTTGAGATCGAAGGAGGTAGTGTGTGTATGTGTTTATTATATAAATGCATTCATGGAAGTCAGAAGTTAAACTCTCACCAGTCTAGTCCAGATCTTAAGAAAGATGAGTCCCAAAGCCCAGTCCTGATATAGGAGGAAAACTGGGCTCTCATCGACAGGCACTCGCATAGGCACAATTACCAGAAGTTCAAAAAGCAGTCCAATTAACACCGGGATGACGAAAATCTGGAACACAAACAACAGTGATGTAAGAGTCAAAAAGATTGGACAGCCAAAACCAACAAAAAAATAACAAAAACAGGATGGCTTTTTCTTACCCATATTGACAACAGTGCAGAACTCTTCATAACAATGCCACACCATTTCCAAATTTGTGCTAGCAGAACTGTAGCTCTTCTTGTTTTAATGTGCTCAATGGAATACCTGACTCCAGCTACAGCAGTCCAAATGACGTAGCTTCCAATGACAAAAGCATACAAGTCTGAAGGAAATAGCAGCAAACAGTCAATGTTCTAAATGTAAAAGCAAGAAAGAGTAGCTGAGAATCAATTCAATTCAATCGTATTACCATTACACTTGATGCCATGAGTTATTGGCAAAAGGGGGATGGCATTGAATAGTGCTCGTCCAAGTGAAATGGGTACAACTATTAAAGCAGAGTTAAAAATGAGTAGAGTCATCCAAGCCACCACCAACAACAGCACAATGCGAAGCACAAACCCGTACCTACTAAAAGTCGGAATAAAAAACTATTAGCTCGTAACCAAAAAAAAAATCAGAAGAATTATGGTTAATTAAAAAAGAAAAACTTGGTCGGAGTCCAGATGGTTCATACTTTTAGTAATTTAAATTGTCAAAAATATCACATTTAGAAACAAAAATATACATTTTGAAAAAATCATATTTATTCATCAATTGTTTCACCCAACCCCCCAAATGTGGCCCCAGGAAAAATACAATACTTGTCCAAGCACCAATTGATTATGTGCTAACTGGCAAGTATTGCTGACAAATTTGATACTCAATTGTAAATTTGAAATATAAAATCAACTTCGTTATCAACAGCA
Source organism: Camellia japonica (assembly GCA_030407325.1). Taxonomy (NCBI): domain Eukaryota; kingdom Viridiplantae; phylum Streptophyta; class Magnoliopsida; order Ericales; family Theaceae; genus Camellia; species Camellia japonica. The sequence continues at coordinate 165,094,413 of JAPPVO010000029.1, forward strand.
ACAAATTCAGGGATCAAAATTACAAGATGGACTAATGTCATAATAATTTGTCATACAACTTACTCTGAGTCAGATTGTTCATCACCATCATCCTCTTCAGCAAGATTAGTATTCGCAGTTGTATGCCTGCCTCTGTTCAAATCATCAGGGGCCACAAGTCCTCCCAAAGCCCGATCTTGTCCAGCTAGTTGTACAAGTAGTCTATCCTGCCTTGCTGGCTCCCCATTTCCATTTTCCTGACCATTATTGTCCTCAGGTCTGGGCAGTAAGAAATCTGTTAAACCAAGCGACCAGCCAACTGCGGTAAACCAATAGCGAAGGAGGGACTTGATGGTTGTCCGCAACTTAAAATGCTCAATAGCAAATGGAATGCAGATTTGAAAAAGGAGCATATCAGCAGGGATTTCGGTAAATGGGTCAGATACACTGCAATGCACAGTAGTGAGTAATTAAGTGAAAACACAATGGTAATATGTCTAACTTGAAAATGCAATAGATAGAAACAATAGATACTCCTGAAACATGGAGAGCAATCTTACGAAATATCAAGTGGGAAAATGGAGGGAGCCATTCGCATGGCAAGTTTAACTGGTAAAAATACCAGCATCACGATTAAACTCCCATAAACAGCAACAGACAACAGAACCCTACGAGCATGCTTGTGCACAGGATCATCAATCAGATCACGGAATGGGTTGTAGTTTGGATCGGCTGGATCTCGAAGAAAATAAAGAACCCCATTACGCAAAACCTATTCAAAACATGCAAGGATTAATTAAGACATAGAAGGATTGATATTTAGAAGATGAAATATGAAAAAAAGTAGCAGACAAAATTTATACCCCTCGAAGAAGACTGACGAAGATACTTATTTGTAGCATATACACAATCCCTACCACCCAATGAACCAATGAGCTTGCTAATGGAGAGACTGAGAAGAACTCTACTCTTTGAGAAATGGACTTCCCAAACATCCTTATGGTACAAATATCCAGCCACCATCCGCACATCAGAGGAAAGACACCTAGTTCAATGACCAGAAGGAATGCAACTTTAACCATAGTCATTAAATGTCTCATCGCTGCCACGAACTGCCTGAAGAGGGAGGGTATTGTCTCTGCGATTGAAGCTATACCATAAAACCTCCCCATAGTCAAAGGCTCACCTTTAGTATACCGAATCAATGCAACAATACCAAGGTAGAGAAAAACTAGGGAGAATATAAACATGTAGCCAACAGCAAGAGTAGTAACATCAGAAAGCCGCGATGTTCCAGCAGATACCCCATTCACAATATCAGCTGAAAGTGGTGTGCTCAGATTGTTTGATACTTCATGTGGCCCAGTAGCATTTGCTTTCAACATTTCTGTAACCTGGCCAAGTACACTGTTTTCTTGGTTATCAGATGTCAGATTTGCAACAGCAGTTAATGCGTTCTTCAATGTGATATTGGCCAAGGAGAGGGCTGATTCTGTAAATGGCATCACTGTTGACAACACTGGACTAGCAGCAGAAGACAAAAGCCATGATACATGATGAAGTATAATCCGTCCCAATGAAAAGGGCACAAAGATTACAACACCAAGGAATATCATATTGCTTGCAAGAACCTACAAAAATAATAGCATAGCAGATCAATGTACCAACTCCCCAGTAAACAGAAAATAAACTTGCTAAATCAAGCCTGTGAACTTGGAAAAACCTAACATGAGAAAGAAGAATAAAATACAGTCTTTGCACAAGCAAGTCCATGCAGAATACTAGTAATTAATCAAGCTGCAACAATGATGATTAAATTTAAGAATTAAGCAAACTAAAACTAAATAGAATAATATAAGAATAAGACACTAAATTCATAATAGCTGGCAGAAAAAACTCTTGAAAGAATGAATAGTTACAAATTAAATCAGTCTTTCCCTATTCTCTCCTCAACATGAAGTTAAATGAAAAGCTCATAAATGAATAAGCTCCACAAGAATTGGCAATGGGGTTGGCTAACTCTTTATCACCCTTATTGTTCATTGTAGTCATTGAGCCGCCAAATCGGATGCTTGGGAGGACAGTGCAAGTGGGTTCATGGAGGGTTTCAAGATTGATTCGGCAAAGGGTTTCTAGGTGGTGATCTCTCATCTTTTATATTTTGTAGGGTAGATCTGGAACAATTGGGCTACCTTCAATGTTTTCTTTTGTGTTGAGATAGTTTCAGGCTTGATAATGAACTTGGTGAAATAAAAATTGATCCTGGTAGAAGTTCCAAACATTAGCAAGTTGCTAACTATTCTTGGATGTGAAACATTTACTTTGCTAGTCACTTATTTTGGCTTACCTTTGAGATTTCTTTCAAATCTAAAGTTGCATGGGATATGGTTGTGGACTAAGAAACACGAACACTTCTACGGAGGAAGTGTGTCGTGTCCGACACCGGCACTCTTCAAACACTCCTAAATGCATGTCTGACACTTTTTAAACGTGTCTTAATTAAATAATCAAATTGATAATGTTGGACGCTTTATCAACACTAAGGACACTTCGGCGACACTTGTTGAACCATCCGAACATGTCCTATGTGATAAATACATTCATAATAACAATATTCTACATTTTTCAAAACACAACTTATGCACTGTAAATACGTTTTAAAACATTTATAAGATGTGTAACAATATTCTATAATTGTTTTGCATTGAAATATATAGAATTTTAATGTAATTAGTGTTATGTTACATATTTTTCATTATCTTTGAATAAATTATTCATATATATGACATATAATAAACTTGTAAAAATATAAAATTTAACGTGTCCTCAGTGTGTCATATCCTACATTTTTTTAAAATCACCGTGTCACGAGTCCGTATCATGTCGCGTGTTCATGTCTATGCTATACTTAGGTTATGGAGCAATTCTAGAAGAGGTAAACATGATGGAAAAGGTTGTACCTATCTAAGGGTTGATCGGCTTTTACTATTATTAAGAGTAAGTTGTCAAGCTTTTTGACCTATTTCATGTCTTTGTACACTTCCATTTTTGTGGCAAAGAGCTTGAGAAGATGAATATGTTACACGGACTCTTCTAAATAAATCAAATATCCGAGTCGGACATCCGACACTTGGACAAAGGTATGGAATGTGTCGGATGCTTCTTATATAATTGTATATGACACTATTATTATGTGTATATATTATTTTATAATTGCTATAAATATCTTTTTGACACTGTAAGTTACATATAGTACCATTTATCTCACATATTTGATTTAAAATATAAAAATATGACATTTTGTTACTAAGTCCACATACCCTTAAATTTATGGTTTGATGAATCCGATCTCTAGATACATACCTGCACCCGACACCCATACCTAAGTCCATGTAACATATGTGTGGGGTGGAGTAAAAGAAAGAACTTAAATACCACCTTGTTTGATTGGGTGTGAGCCCTGTTAAGAGAAAGGGTTTAGGGTGTTATGAGGTTAGGTATCAGCAAGACTCTATTGGGCAAGTGTCATTTGAGGTTTACTTGTAAGAGGGATAAATTTGGGAAGAGGGTGATGTCATCCAATAAGAATGCTCTTGGAAAATCAGAGTTCGTTGGAAGTGTCTATATCTCATAGACGAGGGCTTTGGAAAGGCAGCCATGGTTTTGAAAATCGGACCGGACCCGTCGGTTTGACCGGTTGAATTGTCGACCGGTCAGGGTTCCAGTCCGGATATACCCTCTAAACCGTTCAAAGCTAAAAACTGGCCTATTTAGATAGAGTTGGGAAAACCGACGGTTGAACCGGCGAACCAGTCGACCCGGGGACAGATCGCCGGGTCGTTGAAATTGAATTTTTTTTTTTTTTTTTGATTTCTTCTAACTTTTTTTATTATTCTTTCTTTCTTTTTTCTTTCTTATATATACATATATAAGAATATAAAAAAAATTTAATTGGAAACTCTCTTTCAAAGGTCTTTCTTGGGAGGAATCCCATTAAGAACTTGAAATTGTTGTGAAAGTCTCTACCTCTTTATAAGAAAAAAAATTCTTCCAAAAAAACTCTAGAAATCCATGTGGGATTCAATCAAATGTATCGGAGGGAGACTTGAAATTTTGATATCCCTCCAAAATTTTTATTCTTTCAATCAAATTATTTGAATTAAAATCATATGGAGGGAATATTGAATATTTGATTTCCTCTTCCAAAATTAAAATTAATAATATTTTAAAATGTATTATTATATTTTTTAGTAAAAAAAATGTTATAAGAAATATTTAAGATAATTTAATATTTTTAATTATTTAATTTATAATTTTATTACTTATATTTTTATTTAAATATAATTTTAATATATTTATTACATCACGGTTTGATTCCGATTCAACCCAACGGTTGAACCGGTGACCCATCCACTCGGTCCCTTTTCCAATTCGCTCACTAGTCCGGTTTTTAAAACATTGAAGGCATCCATTAGATTTGAAATGACTTCTCCAAATTCACGAGCTTCACGGTGTTAGTGTTTTGAAGCTAGAGTTTTGAGGAGGATCTTTCCTTCTATCTTTCTTGTTGCCATACACACAATGTTCGATGGTAGATTATGTCTTGGGAGCTAGTAGTTTGTTATGAGACGTTGGAGTAAGAAAGAACATACAAGGACTGGGAAATGCAGTAGTACCTCCTCAAGTTCCTTTATGGGTGTAATGTAATGGAAGAAATGCACAATTCATTGTCACGGGTTTGTTTGTAAGAAAGGAAGGTTCGAGGTGAAATCCTTTAATGGGGCTTTGTTAGGGAATAAGTGAAGTTTTCATGGAAAGAATTTGGATTGATGGAGCTCCATCCAATGGTTTTTTTTTTTTGGAATGCCCCACACGAGAAAATCCTTATCCATTATAAGGTGACCAAGGATTTTTAAAGTTTTTTTGGCCAAAAAAGAAGACATAATGCGTGCTTATTAGTTTTGTTGTGTTTGATGTGGTTCCTATGGTGGGAGTGCAAAACAACTTTCAAGGCATAAGAGTCTTTGTAAAGGCTTAAAGGTTTTACTTATTTGTGTTGACCTTTTAAGGAAGGTTATGCCTAATCTTGATCAAATTGTTGATTTTGTCGATTCTCGCACTCGTGAGAATCTTTGGGCCGTTTATGCTTTAGCCTCTTTTTTTATGCTTTTCATAAAATTTACCTCAAAATCTTTAAATAATTTCAATGCTTTAAATCAAATAAGTTTAATTGTTAAGCTTTTTTTTTCAGTATTCAATAGCTTGAAATTATGTTTGTATTTATATCCGTATCAACAATCATGCATGTTGAGCACCAAATTACTAATTAAAGTTTTTGCACATTATTACTCTTTTGTTAGCTTATGGGGCAAACATTTAGTGTCATGTTCACAATGGCCACTACAAGACAATTCCTAGCTCTAACTCTGCATAAGATGATATAATAAAAGATATAAGGATACTGACCCTCAATGCAAGATTCGCGAACCACTACTAAATACACTGATTAATTTCAGACCTACCAGTGCAGCATATAAATCATAATATTAATAGTGCAACTCATTGAAATTAACAAAAAAAAGCCTAGACATTAGATGAATGCTAGCCCATGTCAGATAAAGTTCCAAGTTTATATGGAATGATTCGAGTGAAGTGAAGTAACACGTACATGGTGATGGGGGGATCAGAAAGAAAGACGTTGGATTTCAGAGTTTTTATTTAGTTGTGATTTTTAATTTAATTTAGATTTAGAATTTTAATAAATTTTATTTCTTTATTAGTACTTTCCAATTCCTTGGATTCTTATTTTTGGATTTCTTAATTAGGTAGTGCTTATGCCTATAATATATATATATATATATGGCACTATGTAACAGCTTTAAATGCTTAAGACTTTGATGAAAATTAATTATTAAATATTGAGAATTGAGAAATTATTTGATTGGGATTGGGATCCTCCACTTAATCTTCTTCTTGGTTATTCTTCATTTTTGTTCTCGGTCCTACATCAATTTTATAATCAGAGCTAAAACAGATCCAATAATCTGGTTCGATCAGCTTAGTTGCCCTCTTGATATGGCCTCGTTGTTTCAAACCATCACCACTATCATCCCAATCAAAGCGGCTTTGACGATTTGATCCCAAAAAAAACTTATGCTGCCTTGTTGTTTCAAGACATTGTCGTCGCTCTTCTTCAGACTTAAATTCCATAGAATTTGTCACGATGAAATTGAAAGATTTTGCTAAACAATTTTGGAAAGAAATTAAGTGAAGTTGACAATGTGTAGATAGGCCATGTATCACCTTATGGGATGAAATGAGATAAATCTTGAAAAGAAAATATGTGCCTCATTCTTGTAGATATTAATTTTATTGTCAATGGTGTGACCTTGGGCAACAAAACTAACAATTTTATTGTCACGGATGTGGGGACTGGTGGTAGTGGGTGGTAGTGGGTGGCTGAAGGTGGCCACCAAAATTGGTTGATCGGAGTGTCACCAAAGGTCACAGCATGGCTGGGGGGCAGTCGAAAGGTGGCTGGAGATCACGGTAGTGATCGGCCGATTGCCGAAGAGTCACCGAAATGTGGCCGGAGCTTGCCAGCAACTGCTGGTGGTAGTGGTGGCTGATGACGGTGGCTGGAAGCAGTGAGGGAGAGATGGTGAAAACTAGTTTTCAAAACAAATGAAAACACTTTTCTTTCATTTCCAAAAATTTTGAAATCAATTTCATTTTTTTGAAAACGAAAACAATACCAAACAAGTTTTCCTTTTCAGTTTCCAAAAAAATGAAAGCAAAACAGAAAACAAGAAACGGAAGCATTTAGAAAAAACCCTACTAGTGTCTCTGAATAATATTGAAACTTGGATTATTCTTAAACAATTTCTACTTGGATTGAAACCTGAAATCTATAGTGAAATGCATATGAAGATGCATTAGAGGTTGAACATTATCTTGCTAGAAAAACTCATCATTTTAAGTTAGTTTCTAGTAGGGTGTCACACTCAATCATGATCGCACATTCCCATTATCCCATTTGTGATACATCCCTGAGCTTGCAGTTTCATGGATAGAGAAAAAAGGTTAAAGCATCGCTAAAGGAACAAACTAATGAAGTTGTCACCATGCATGATGTTGACCTAATCATTGAATCTATTGCGAATAAGAATCCTCTTGGGACAGAAATATCCTCTATTCCCAAGTTAGTTGATCTTGTCTATTTTCTTATGATGAGAGCTCCCTTGATTCGAATGTTGATCATTCCCCTCAACAATCAACTGATTCTTTTTCTTTGCCTGATAATGGGAGTTTACTTGAGATTATTATTAATCATGCATCTTATAAGTCTATTACTCATGTGTCTTTACTTAATTTTAACAGTTCTTTGAGGATGTTCTAGCCTGTTTTTACAATCATGGCATAAGTGTCACATTTGCATCGAGTATCTTCTTCCAAGTATTTCAAATTCACATCTAATGGACATAAAATTCTTGAATCTTTAAATTTAAATATTGATCCAATACTTCACATGGAATATATGACATCAAGGCAGCTCAGAGCCTCCTATGTGTTTGTTGGAATTCTATAGGAGTAGATTTTTTTCTACTACGGGTTTGCAGTCGAGACCTTGTTCTCTTTCATGGAGATTTTTCTCATCTTGTTGTTGAACAGTACAAAACACCGCACCGCGCAATTTGGGAGGGTTGGCACTGCGGGTTGGGCGAGTGGAAGAAGTTTTGGAGGAGGGCCAGTTTAAAATTTTCAACCCACCTATTTAACCAAACCTACCAGCCATAATTTATTTAAATAACAAAATCAAAATAATATGTATGACACAAATGTACACTCGCACACACCCAATCCCAATCAAATCTCAAGTAAAACCCTATCTAATCTCATCTCTATCAAAAACATCACCAGCAAGAGCAGGAGGCAGAAGCTGAACCTCTCCCTCTCCCTCTCCCTCTCTCACCCCTTCTCAATTCTCAATTCTCAATTCATCATCGCCACTGACTTCCCCCATCTTCCATCGTCGTTGCCGCCTTTCATCGTTCCCATAGCCATTGACTTCTATTGTCGCTGCCATCTATCGTCTTACCTCTCTCGGCTCTTCATCTGCCAGTGTTCCAAGGTTTTTCTTTTTACACTCTGAACAGGATGTGCTCATGTAGTTCTGTTGTTTTTTATTGGAAACCATATGGACCAAAGATAGATATTTGATTTAGAAAATGCAGTTTGTTTTCCCTGTTCACCTCTTACAACAATTAAAATAAATAATCATCCAATTCAATGTACACATTGATCTTGGTAAAGACTATGCCTTTCACTTCCTTAATATTCATGTTTCATCTATTGGCCTGTGTAAAAAGTTGTTTCCAAGTTTTTGTTACAACCACCTTCCATTTCAGCCCTTTTTAATATTTCCCAAATGAAAGGTTTTATAGCCAATATATGTCACCTGCCAACCCACCCGATCGACCAAGTCGAAATTGCCGAGATTTTTTTAACCAAACCACAGGTTTTTATGCTAGCAAGTCAGTGATGGCAAATTAGCCAATCTACCATCTGCGGTTCGGTTAAGTTTTCATCTTTAAACCGTAGTGAACCGCTCCATGTACATGGAAGCATTTCATCGATCACATGCAATATGGGTTGAACTAATTCACCAGCACGAGCCTCATCTCATGGAGTACTTATATCTTCACAACTCTCCTGATGAGAGTTTCTTTTAGCCGGGGAGAAAGAATTTTAATAGATTTGATTTCTTTATTAGTAGTTTCCAATTCCTCTGTTTCCTATTGTTTGCATTCTAATTAGGTAACGTTTATGCCCACGCTTAGGCTAGGCATATAACCCAACTGATCATGGTGCCTTGAAGGCCTACCACGTGGGGGTGTGATAACAATGGCATGGCATCCGTGGGCTCGTCTAATTAGGTAATGTTTATGCCCACGCTTAGGCTAGGCATATAACCCACCTTAGCATGGTGCCTTGTGTGGGTGTGATAACAATGACATGGCATCTGTGGGCTCGTCAAGTTAGGTAATATTTATGCCCACGCTTAGACTAGGCATATAACCCACCTAATTGTGGTGCCTTGAAGGCTTGCCATGTGGGGGTGTGATAGCAATGACATGGCATCCGCGGGCTCACCACATGCGGGCATGGTACAAGCACCCACATTCTTCACTTCTTGTTTTGGGTCCTACATAACTTGGTTTAAAATATCAATCATTACGCAATAGTAGTTTGGATGTCCCAATTTGGGTACAAGTTATTTATCAGAACAAAAAACAAACCAAACCAAACTAAGCATTATCAACATGAAAAATAAATCACTGATATGATTCCATATTGGCCGATATGGTTGTTATTTAACCAATATGAGCAAAGCAACCTATATCTGCATATAGCACATAGACTCGATCTAGGTCACATTTTAGATGAAATTCTCCACTTGACATCAAATTTATTATTAATTTACAAAAATATGTTTTTAGGTGCCACAATGCCGAGTACAAAGCATTCAAATTGTAATAAATAAGGTCAAAGCATGCTTATCAACTATGTTACACGGACTAGGGTGCGGGTATCGGGTGTGGGTGCGTATCTGGGAGTTGGACACTTCAAAATTAAAGACACGATCAAGATCTTGAATCCATACATCAATGTAAGTATCTCAACCTTCTTCTTCCTTTTTGATTAGCCGTGTCCGAGAGAGGAGAGACGAATCCGACACAAATCCCACACCCGCACCCGTGTCGTGTCGTGTCGACACGGGTACTTCGCCCCAAAGTGCCGAGTCCATGTAACATAGCTCATCAATGAGGGTGTTTTTTTTGGGCATTTGATAGTGAATGGAAAAAAAGTTTAGTTACCGACACCCGTCACACAATGACTGGACCATTATGCAGCCTATACTGCAATTCAAAACCATGAACACAGGACATGGAAAACATGAAAATTGGAAAGTACTAGATGAGAAAACAAAGAACAACAATTAGTAATTATGACAACAAAAATGAAGAACAAACATGATAGACTTACAGTGAATGCATTTTCCACCAAATGAAAAACAGGCCCCTGCATCCCAACTAACTCATCAAAGGGTACATCCTCTGCACCATCAGCGTCATCCAAACCATCAAACATTTGTTCAACTTGAGCCTCAAGACGAGCTGCCTGAATCTCCCACCGAGCAGCAACATTTTCAGCATTCCTTCTGATTATTTGACCAGCTCCAGCAATTCCTTGTACTCCACCAGCATCCTCTCCATTTCCATCCCTCGCAAAATTCCTGTTAGCTTGTCCAGGTGGTCGTCTAGCAGCACGAGCACCATTTCTGTCTGCTTCATCTTCTCTGTCAGCATCCTGCCCTCCAATTTCTCGTAAATGCCTAAAGTAATCTCTCAAAGAAGTGGCACCGAGAAAAATAAACACAATGCTTGCTGAAAGTAGAAACCCATGCAGACAATCAGTTAGAATAATTGTCGTAGATATATGACTCAAGAAAAGTCTTTGGGCTTCAACAAAACTCCTCACGAATGCCAATCGCCATATCCAAAATGTAATGAAGGGTATAATAAGGAGCCAGACAGAAAGTACAAAACTAAGGCGCAAAAAGAATTGCAGAACATGGCATGCTTTCATAGCCATCCCCACTACAAATTCCTGAAAAGGAAGCCTCGTTGGAGCATTATCAGCATAAACAGGGGAGAACGAAAATGCATGCTTGCAGACCTGAAATTGAATCAAGTGAATTTAATGAGAAACACCAACCACTGGAATAGTAAGCATCTTAAAGCACATACAAGAGGGAAAAAAGTAATTGTCTAGAGATGATAGAATGCAACTCAACATAGAAACAAATGAATTGCCCATAGTAGGATAGCATTTATAATTATGCAGTCCCACCATTCAACTTGCAATGCCAAAGCCAGACAATACAATAGGTAGATATTCCACAAATGGTATTATATGCATTCCATGTCAACCTAATTTAGCATAACACAGATCTAATACAGTAATGGAAAACCTACGACAATTAATTTAAGTGTTCCTGGTATTATGAAGAAAACTCAATACAGGCCTACTGTCCAATCTTACAAGAGACACTAGAAAAGTTCATTAATGTAAACCTTCAAATCCACAATACCTTCACTCTAGATCTTTTAGCCAGAATTCTTAATGAATTATAAGCTATTATGACACAGTTGAATGAACATCAGTTGAATATCACATACATTTGCTATTTTGACACACATGGGACAATATATATATACATTGCCTCTGCCTACAGAAATTAAAATTTTTCAACAGCTTCTATGCCAGCTTGAAAGGTGTTGTTCTTGAAAAACATCATTTCAATTCCAACAGGAGAAACTTGATATAAAGCATAACCACACCCTCACAAATATGATCTTATGCCATTCTAAACTTAAAATGATCCATGCATCATCCAATTGCTTGATAACAGTTTCTAGTGCAAGACACTTTTAACGAAATTGTTTTAGTAAAGAAAATAGCTCCACGTACTGTGTTCTTAAACTGGTTTATTTTTAACTTGCAATCAAATCCGACTCATTCACATATAAACAATGGGATTCCAAAATCAAGAGTCCTCACTTTGTAAGTGTATCTTAAAACCCATCAACTCATTTCACTTCTATATGTTTTATTTGGTGCAGAACATCTCCACATTAACTTTCTCATCATAATATACATATTTCCTAAGCAACTTCCACTGCAAAGAACTGCAAAGCTATCTTACGAGTATGGACCCTTTATGTAAGATTGTTCCTTTAACAAAAAGAGGCAGGAAGACAGAAAAAGAAATCAAGAAATAATGAAATAAAGAAAACTGCTTTCTTTCAATTATATAGTTTAGCTATTTCTTGTTATAGCATCTTATTGTCCTTCCTCTCGATATTGCAGAGAACTCAACCCCTCAAACTTTACATGCAAAAAAAGCTATATTCACCTGGCAGCCATCGTAAAATGATGCCTCAAAACTTGGGTACCAGCATTGATTCGGATAAATTCAGTTCATAAACACACTAACATATTCAAATCCTACGACAAAAAACCTTAAACCCTATTCAACAGCAATTCGGATAATTTATCAACATTTCTAGCAAACAAGACATTGTTTCAACATCAACTCAAATCGCAAAACAAAATCATGACAAGAACGCACAAAAGCACCCAATTGACACATCAAAGCAACATTTCAATTACAAAACACATCAAATCTAATCAATGGCAGAGATAGAAAGAAAGAGGGAAAGATAAAAAAGAGGACCTCGCATTGGCGAGCGTTGCTGTGATTAAGCCACTGGAGGAGACAATCTTGGTGAACAAACTTGATGCTCCCACTGCAAGCGCACGGGTACCGGAGAGGATTCTCGTTGTCACCGGGATTCCGGCAGATCCGACAAACGTCCTCCTCTTCATCGTCGTCGTCGAACTTGCTGGGAGCTTTGTCGCTATACTCCTTCTCAGGCGAACCAGAAGGCGACGAGGAGGAGGAAGAAGAAGATGAGGGGTCGACGGATGCGGTGGTGATATCGCCCCCATCGCCGGCGACTTGCGACGCCGGCATCGCCGGTGAGATCTCCATTTGATATGATTCGATATTAGGGCTCCGGCAAGTTCTCTCTCTTCTTCTTCTCCTCTCTCTCCAGAATCTAGACGGCTGGTCTTGGATGGAGACCAAGAGGGTTACGCTGCAACGGTGGAGACTTGGAGATCTATCTCCAAGGGAGAGATAATTTTATAATGATGGAGTTATTTTTTATTTTTTTATTGTTTTTTAAGTATGAGATTAATATGGGGTTATTTTATCTAAATTTTAAGGAAAATTTACCCATAAATCTTAGCTTTTGAAACGTTGAACCATTTAGTCTTAAAAGTTTTCTTATACTCTATTTAGTTCCATTTTTATATCAGCATGATGTAAATGATCTGATATTTCATTCTATAATTTCAAAATTTATTGAAATCTGATGAATATTAGATGTTTTTCATTCTATATTTTCAAACATTATTGAAATTTGATGAACATTAGATGTTTGAAATCTAATGTTTGTAACATGACTCTGATGTTATTAACATTGTATCTGATGTTATTAACATTGTAATGAGACCTTTCAGTCTATAAGAAAACTTTTAGGACTAAACAGTGCATAAGTTATTAATTTGGGATTTATTGGTGCATCCCCCAAATATTAATTTGGGATTTATTGGTGCATCCCCCAAATTTTAATCATTTTTTACTGAGAAAGACTCATGTTAAAAAGTCGCCGAAAAAATTATTAAAAAGTCACTGGCAGTTGGGAACTGTGGCGATGAGGTAAATTTATAAGTAACGGTTCATTTGGAGTGTCCTAAATAAAAGTATTTTTGTCTTTTTAAATTAAAAAGTTAAGAAAAAAAGATGAATGTTTGGGGGTTAACTTTTTGTCTTTTTACGAAAAAATGTGTAATAAAAAACTGTATAAATGAAGTGTATGAGAGAAAAAAGTTGAGTAGGTTGTATGGCTACCCTACTGGAGGAACATGTTTTACACAGTAAATTATTGCCTCCTTCGGGACAAAGTGTTTGGACAGTGATGGTCGGTTCATGAGGACCACCACGGGTCCCATTTTAATAATCTGAACTGTTCAATATGTACAACTCGTCGAGTATTATATGCCTGTAAAAAATCGCGTTAATCGGATATCGATAACTATATGATCGGATTAGTTTTTTTTTTAACAGTTAACTATCACACCATCCGTTTTGTTTATATCCTTACTGATTTGATCATATAATTAATGATATCCGATCAATGTGATTTTTTACAAACATATAGTACTCGACGAGTTCTACATATTAAACGGTCCGAATTATCAAAACAGAACCCTTAGTGGGCCCCCAATGGCTCAACATTACCATCAAACTTTGTGACTTTCCATATGTAATTTTTTTTTCCCCCAAGGAGTGTATGACCTGCCTTCCTGCTGGGGCAGTACAGGTAACAGTGTAATTCAAACTTTTGTATTACAAAAATGTATAAAATATTTTTTAAATATTTTTTATTTGTGAATAGTAATGACTTTTTTACTTTTTTGTGTAACTTTTTTGGCTTTTAAATTTTTTGGGACTTGCCAAACCTGACCTAAATGCATAAGCGACAAGTGTATTGATATATGACATTTATAGATAGATAACATTTTAAACAGATAAGTTATATTCGAGCAAATAAATAGATAGGTAAACTTTTGGATAGATATATGCCTCTTTTGAAATATAATGTCCTTTTGGCAAAAAAAAAAAAATGATTCGATTTAGTTTTTGAATCATGATTTGAGTTTTGAGAGTGTTGAGTTGTATTTTAAAATTTTTTGGGTTTATATTTTTTAAATATTTAAAAAATTTCTTAATTTTATTTTCTTAGAGTAAATCTTTTTTATTGTAAATACTTATTTTTTTTAATGTGCTCTATATTTTTTAAAATATTTTAAATATTTAAAAATTTTAAAAAATTATTTTTATTTTAAATATTTTTTATTATAAATATACTATTTTATGTTATAAATATTTTAATTTTTTTAATATTTTAAGTATTGTTTAAAAAAAATGAATATTTATTTTTTAATATTTAATTTTTAAAAAATGGATATCCTAACAAATTATTTGGCCAATATTTAAAAAAATAGCAAAATATTTTTTTGAAAAAATAAAATATATTTTTTCAAAAAAATAATAAATAATTTTACAGAACAAAATAAAAAAATATTTGTTTTGTATTTTTTTTTTAATATGAAAGAGTTTGATTATGAGTTTTGAAAAAAAAAATTAAATTGAGTTTTAAAATTCTTGTTTAACTATAAATTTTGAAAAGAGTTTTGAATTTTTTTTTTTTATCAAAGTCATGATTTGAGTTGAAAACTAAACACAAAGGGCTGCTCGCGGGTCGGTTTTGGCCGGGTGCGGGTCAAAACCGACCCGACCCGCACTTGTGCGGTTGGGGAAAAATGGACCCGCAACCGCCCGCGATGCGGTTCGCGGTTTGTGCGGGCGGGTGCGGTTCGGTTTGCGGTTTGGTTTTTTTTTTTTTTTTTTTTTTTTTTTTTTTTTTTTAACTTAAGCAAATTTGACATTTTTTGTTACTTTCTAAACACTTTTTTTTTATTTTTAGAAAAGTTATAAATTAAATTACAAGATATACAATTCATGATCATAATAAATAGTCCACATGTTAGATAAGATGATATGGAACCATGCTTGAGGATAGTGGATTAATCTTCCTCCTTAGCTTGCAAAAACAAACCCGTAAAAGTCAACTAGTAACACTAATTTAAATATGCAAAAACAAACCCTTAAAAGTCAAACTAGTAACACTAATTTTAATAGTGGATTAATCTTCACTGTTTAGTTTTTAATATGCAATAATGTGATAATAGAATGACAATTCAAAATATCATATTTAACTGTGTCTAGACTAATGAAATATAATAATTTTATATATATATATATATATAAAAGTCAAACTAGTAACACTAATTTAAATATCATTAGATCATGATAATGTATATAAGTGCCCATATAATAAATTTTACTTTCATCCAAAATGTAAAAATAAAAATAATAACTAGTTATCTCCATCCATCCAAAATGCAAAAAAAAATAATAATAACTAGTTATTTTTTCTTTTTTTAAAAAAAAAAAAAAAGATGCGGGTTGCGGGCGGGTCGGGTTCGACCCGAACCCGATCTTTTGCAAATTTCTTGACCCGCCCCCGCCCCCGCCCGCCTACCTACATCGAAACCGCCCAAAGCGCTGCGGGTAGGGTAGGGTCGGACGGTTTGTGCGGGCGGGTGGGTTTGTAGTGACTACCTTAAGTTTGGGGCTATTGGCCAACATGGTTTGAATGCCCATTAATATATTACAGATACGATAATAAGCTATCTACTAAAATATATTAGAATATAAAATAAATCTCAAAATAAATAAAATAAAATAAATCTCTACGTAAAGAGGAAATGAACCTTTGTATGAAAAATATTTGTGACTCCTAAAAAAATTATTAATTTAATCCACAATTATATAGTATGTTAGGTATTTTTTTTAATTTGTTACCTATTCGACTATATAAAGCAAATATGCTTATTTTTTTGTTTTTATTTTTTTGTTTTGTTTTTTGGTTGCTAGTAAGCAAATTCAATTGCTACATTAGTGAATTTATAAATCTAAAATTGTAAATATATTACATTTTCGTACACCAACAATGCTTTAATCATATGCATTTACATATCTAAATACATAGTGGGTGTTTGAGAAGTTACTATTTTAGTTTTTGATTATTTTACTAGGCTAAAATTTTTGTATTTGGGAAGATGATTAGATTTTTTTTTATATAATTAGATGTGATATTTGTAAGAAAAAAAAATGAAATAATTATAGATTTAATGTAATATTTATTTTATTGGTTATTTTAGCCTATTTTATTTTTTTGTGAATTTTAGTCTAAAAAATATTAAAATGTCACTTTCCAAATAGGGCTATAGAGTGAGCGTGTAAAATCTACATTTATGTGGGGTTTGTACACCCATTCACTTTATACTGTGTTTTGTTGGGAGTTTTGACAAGGGAATTAGGGATGTTGTTGCGCAGCTTGTGCAGCAGCAATTGTCGTACGGTGAAATGGACCCATTTCAGAACTCATTTTGATAATCTGAACCGTTTACATTTTAGAATACATCAAGTAAAATATGCTTACAAAAAATCAAGTTAATCGGATATCGTTTATTCATTCATCCACTCACATTAAATAATAGTTGTGATTTAAAATATTAAAATGAATACAAATGTGAGTGGATAAATGGGTAAATACTATCCGATTAACTTGATTTTTTGTAGACATATTCTACTTGATATATCCCAAAATGTGAATGGTTCGGATTATCAAAATGGGTCCGAAATGGGCCAATTTCGCCGCACAGCAGTTGCTATTGCGCGGGCTGCACAACAGCATTCCCAATTCCTTTGATAAGGGAAATAAAAAAGTAGGTGAAATGTGAATAAAATATACTTATATTTTACCTAATTTCACATATTATTTCCCTTTCTCTTTCCAAATTTCTTTTAAAATTTCTTAACAAACTACAGCATTAGGGAATATAAATAATGTTATTATCATTTTTCATTGTAAAATTTCTATTAAAAAGTTGAGATCATCCTCACCAAGTGTAAAAGTTTATTATTTATTTTTTATTAACCAAAAACAAAAACAAAAAAAGATATTAATATAACTTATAAGAATTTTTTTTAGGGGAATTGACCCATAAATCCCAAAATATGGAATAATAATCAAATCAGTCCCATATTTAATTTTGTAGACACAAAGGTCCCGTTATTTGGGGATTCACGTTTTTACCCTTTTGTGTTGTATTTGTTTTCTAATATTTTGTTTCCATGATTTAGGTGTTTGTAACTTTTGGAAAGAACGTACTATAGGTTTTTGTGAGTTTAGTAGTTTATGTTGGGTGACCCACATCACCTTGATGACCTATCTTTTGTTGACCCACGTCATTTTGCAAAGTCACTTTTTGAAGCCCTACATTTTGATCATCTCGAAAACATTAAGCCCCCAAACCTGAAGTGTGAACCTCCAAAACTAAGGATCCTGGTTGGATACCATGATTTAGTGAGTCCGGTGGTTAGGGTTTCATATTAGAATACAATTTTGTTGGGCATTCGGATTGCCGATCTAGAGTTTTTGAACGGAATTCTATCGAAATTGGTATACATTTGTTGTGGGTGTATGTATGTGAAATTATTGCTTCCTAAATCAGCAGTGCATTTTGTAGTCGTTGTGTGCTGCGTACATGGCGTAATCGAATCCCACATTTCGCATTGGAATGGAATCGTTTGTGCATGATTAATATACATCAGGAAACCCCCAAATCCCATAAAATCTGAGACATAAAACATACCCATGTATTGTTGTGGTTAGTTTTGTTATGCTTGGTGAGCTTGATACGTTTGGATATTTATTGATATGTTGGTTCATCGGTAGAGGTTGCAACAATCGTTACAATGTGCGTTGGGCTTTTACCCATTCCAAGTCCAATGACGACTCCGCGAAACAGTGCGCTGGGGTAATATGGAACATTGTGTGTTTGGGTCATGTCTTTAATTTTTTAATTTTTTGTGGTTAACTTAGTTTTCACTGGGTTTTGTTTAGCATCTTAATTGAAGTAACCTCGATGATACGTTTTCTATCATTGTAAAGTCGCGTATGTTAAGTTTTGGGAGCCCGATGCAACACATCTATGATTTATGTTTGAAACATTGAAATTGTAATTCATTTTTTGTGTGTTGATGAACTACAAAGTTTGCATTACAATTATGGTGTGGATTTTTGATTACTACAATCAACTTTGTTTGTGTTTTTTTGATGGTGTTATGGTCACTTGATGTGGTGTTGTGACTCTGATTGTGTGACATGACTTGAACGTGGTTGATGTCGGAACATTATGTCTTTCGTACACATTTTCGCAAATATTATTAATCAACCTACTAAACGTGAAATCGACACCAACCATAATCGCAACGTTTTGACCCCGTACGAACACAACAACATGATGTTATCCGCCATTTCCTCCACCGGAATAGAACAAAAAATGTAGATTAAATATGAAAATTCACATTCGCCGATACCACATTATACGTACATTACTTCACAATGTAAAGTGAAACGTCGCATCGTGACACACATGCTTACACACCGCTGACAACCCAAACACATGTCAACGTTCACTCTCCCAAACTAAACCCAATACCAAAATGAATAAAAAGCAATAACATTACCTTCGCCTCAATCCAAGAACACGGCACCATGGACTACAACTCTGAAGTAGTGTGTTGAATACACCACCAAACAAACGTGCACATCTTGCCCCTCACCCCCCCTCCCCCCTTAAAAAGCTACCTATATATGATCTTTCCATATCGTCCACACCAAATCAACGTAATCAATGGAATTCAAGCAATCCCTTCCGAAAACGTTTCTAGCCACAACATAAAAGTGTATATTAGTCACAAAATCCATTCCATAATAACAGAATGGGATCCTTCAGAATATATTATCAAAAAAACAGGACCTTCACGTGTATAAATTTAAAGTGAAGACTTGTTAGTCTATAACTCTCCCAAATGGGGCCGATCAAAAAAAAAAAAAAAAAACTCTCCCAAATGGGAGTTTCCAATAATTTTTCCTTTTTTTTTATTTAAAACAGAATCATCTGTGAAAATCCCATATTTAAATTATTCTTAAAAGAAAATTAATTAATTAATTAATTTTATTCAGAATTTACCTAAAATATATAATAGTGTAAAAAAAAAATAGTTTTAAATTAACCCAATTCAATCACTAACAAAGACCTTATTAAGAATAAAATTTTTGTGGATTATTAGTAAAAAATAAAAAATAAAAATAGAATCAGATTCGGTGGCAGAATATGCCACATACTAACTTGCATGTAAGCTTGGTAAATTTCACCACATCATGACTCTTGGGTGGAGTAATTTGTGGCAGAGAATAACAAAAAGAAAAAGAGAGAGAGAGAGAGAGAGAGAGAGAGAGCTCTGCCTATATATACCCAAGAAGGACTAAGCTTATTCTCACATACAAACAAAAGAAGGCAGAAGTATATACGAGCGAGGAGAGATTCAGTAGAAGGAAAAGAAGAGAGGAAGGTTAAGGAAGCAAAATTTTTCTACCATTTCATCACCTATTTGAATCCTACTATTAAGTAAGAAAACCCTCTTAACCCTCGCATTTCTTTTTATTAGTGAAATTTTCAGATTATGTCCTTGTGATTAAAATGACTACTCATAAATAGAAATTTTATATATGTGTAGGAATTTTGTGATGTGTATATCAAGTGTTTGAAGATGTTGATAGTCTTAAAATCATCTTATTATTGTAAAGAAATAAGCTTGCATGTGTAGTTTATACATTTAAAGAGAAGATTGAAAATAATTAATCTGTTTTGAATCTGCCAGAATGTTGCCCGAATTTTTAGACAATTTTATACTCAAAATTTCTAGATGATTTATTTTACAAAGTTGTATTGATAATGATGTCTAGTTCATCCAGGAATTTTGGCAACAATTTTTGAGCTTTCTACGAAATTATGCAAAATTTTAACTAAATCTGAAACTATGTTGAAAATAATCTGTTTTGAATCTGCCAGAATGTTGCCCGAATTTTTAGACAATTTTATACTCAAAATTTCGAGATGATTTCTTTACAAAGTTGTTGATAATGTCTAGTTCATCCAGGAATTTTGGCAACAATTTTTGAGCTTTCTACGAATTTATACAAATTTTTAACTAAATCTGAAACTGTGAGACAATTTTACTATGTATTTGAAAATTTATTTAAAATTCTATACTAAGCCAAATCTGGTAATTTAATTTCTAACTAAAAGATGAAATTTGAGAAGTCTAGTTCATGATAAATTTTTAGATTATGGATTTGATCTATAAATTTAAGCATGGAATTAATGTAAGGAAATGTGACAAATTGTGTCATAAAAGTGCTGGAAATTTTACAGGATTATTTACATCTTCTTTTTCTGAAATTCTTTCTGAAAAGTGACCTAAACATCCCTATTGAGTATTCTGTTCAATTGTACGAATTTTAGGATTGTGTAAATAATTTATTTATAATTTTTAATACCTAAGTTACAATCTGAAATTTTCTTGACAAGATAAAATCATCATTTCAATATTGTGTTGGTCTAATCCATCAACTATTATAAATTAGTAATCCATGTATGGGTGTGTTGTGATTTATTTAATATTGTGCTAGTCTAATTTGGTAAATCAAAAATTTGTGTTTAATATATAAATTAACCGAAATGATTAATGGTATATATAAAGTTACAAAAAAAAAAGTTAATACCGGGTATTTAGGATGAGCCCTGGTTTTTAATAATTTTTAAGTAAATTGTGTCGCGAAACCCTAAGATGGCACGGGGATTATTTGAACCCTTATCGGTATTTGGTTTTGGAATAAGGGTGGATGTGCGGGTGGCACGCAGGGAAGTTACGTACCCCTGGCAGACTGTTCCCTTGGAGCAGACCACGGATGTCACGGCTTGGGTATATAACTCTGGGCGTGGGCATCTTTGGTAGTTCTTGAATATTTGACCAAGGGGGGGATTTCCAAATTAACCGTGGCATGACTTAGTGGTTGGTAAGTTAAACCTCTTTGGCGAGATTTCAATAGTCACCTAAGTTATTAAAATTACTTAAATTATTTTATTGGTTGTAATTTATGTTTACAATTATATTATTATCTCGTGTTTATAATCTCATTATTTTATCTCAAAAAGAATGGTAGGTTGGTTGTGTTTTCTTACTGTGTTGCAAAACTCATGGCATATATTTTGTTGCCCTAGCGTTTCATGCCAGATTATGTCGAGGAAGGGACTGAGGTTGAAATTGGAGCTGCTGCTAATATCGAACCTTGGCTAATTTAGAGTCAAGATTTTATCAAATAAAATCATGTTATTTCTTGTATTAGTATTTAACTATGTTGTGACGTTGTGTGTGAACTTGTAGTTTTATTTTGTTGTTGGACTTTGACTATGTAAGAATTTAAAACTTCCTAATTAGTAGTTAAAATTTTATCTAGCAAGTTATTGTTATTTAAATCTTATGACGTTTCAAAAAAAAATTTGGAGCGTCACAATCAATTTTGATCTTCGCTAAAATCTACTTCGCACCTGAAAAATAAATAAATTCGGGTTGTATACAATATGCTCTATTTAAATCTCTTTACAAAGAGTTCTCTATTTTTAATTATCCACAATTTATAATCCACTTGATTAATGTGATTATTAATAGATTTTGTAAAATCATTTGTTCTCGAATCGTTGATATTCTGATCATTTGGTAAAATTTTTTACAAATATTTCTGTGTTAAATGGTAATTTGTCTGATTGAATGACATGGAAATACTCCGTACATAGATCGAGTGAATGTTATTAATTGTTTACACCAATATGCCCGAATAAGTGTGGAGCTTGGGTGAGGTGGGTGAATAAATGAATTTATTTACTGGTTATGTACTAAGTAGGACCGGGTATTTGGTCCTAGATAAATTATGGTTGATTTGTTGTGCAATTTGGTAAATTGCTTTATTATCGCATCGTTGATTTAATGTCATAAATTGTTGGATTCTGTTAATTTATTCTGTATCTGAGCCTTGTATTCCTGTCGTATTGTATACTTCCCGAATTAATTTATTTTTCAGGTGCGGAGTAGATTTTAGCGAAGATCAAAATTGAGATAAGAAAGATTTATTAATATAGAGATTTGGGACCCGCCACTGTAATTATTAAATTTGGAGATAGTTGTAATATTGTTTATTTCGAAGATAAATGTACTATAGAATATTTTGGAGAATACGGTACAATTTGGAGACAATTTTGTAGTTATTATTTTTAGGAGCAAAACTTGTATATTTTTTTGAGGCTATTTTAGTGTATTTAACGACCTGAGAGTGGGGCGTTACATCATCATTCATGAGAAATAGAAAACAAACAAAAATACAAATAGAACACCAAATCTCATAAGAAAGAAAGAAAAATATATATATATATACATATATATATATAATACCTAATCACATTTATGGGAGATAAGGCAATGTTTGTTTTGCCTACAACGGATTAGAAAACTTTTGTGAGTGTCAAATTTTTAGTGTTTTATATATATATATATATTGTATATTTTCAAATACACAAAAAATTTACAGGCATAGTTATTTTGAAATTAACCATTTTAATTATTTTTTTTACCTTTTTACAAAAGTGTAAAAAAGAATTGTTTTTTTTATAATGACTTTTTGATTATTTTAAGTGGTTCCAAACTTAACCTATTTGTAAATATTTTTTTATACTACCTAATTGTTTTCTTTTAACAAAAGGATAGGATCCCACCAAACAGTGGAATTAGCATTGGGTGGTGATAGACTATTTTGTTCATGTTGTATATTGTGGGGACATAATTTTTGATTGGCAACATGTGGCCGAAGTGGCGCCGAAGTGGCAGCCGAGGTGCCACGTGTCCTGATCATGACGCCGAGATGATCTCAGTTAGGCCGAGGTTATTTACGAGAATATCGGAATCCGGGATAAGCGGAAAGGGACAAAAGTCCTAGAACGAGAGAAGACATCAGTTTGGATAAAAATAAGACTCTTAGAGAGTTTATCCCAATCCTACTGGGAGTCCAAGATTAGCAGCAATCCAGAATCTATTGGAGCTAGGCTTCTAATAGGATTAGATTTGTATTGACTATAAAAGAGAGGCACCCCCATGGGTCTAAGGTACGCATTTTATATTCCGAATAGTGAGTCAAGCACTTTTGCTATCTTTGAGAGATAACTGACTTGATCGTCGGAGTGCCCCCGAGTGGACGAACCACCGCCGGAATCTCTTCTTTCTGTTACAGGTCATTCAGGCGTCATCTATTCTGCCAGTGCTCTCCAGTTGAATACTAATTTGGCAGTGTGGTCAGAAATCTACTCATACAATTTGGCACCGTCTGTGGGAAAGAAAGGAAAATAGATGGCCAGTAACGGACAGAAAGAGAAGATTGGGAACGACACTCCTACTAGGAGTGGGAAACCTATTGGCCTTGACGTTGAAGAAGATAACTACAACAAAGAGACTCGTGATAAGAGTCACGGAGAAAAGGACGTTGGCCAGGAGGGCGACGTACCAAAGAAATAAGACCGAGGCGGGTATTATAACGAAGACGACCTCCAGGTATAGAAAAATAGATGCCTGCGGAGGAACGACGAGATGAAGGAACTGGCAAACAAATTGGCGGACCTATAATCGGTCGTCAATTTCATGATGCAAAACAACGTTATACAACCATCGTTTCCGTTACAAGATACACCGATTCCAGTGGCCAAAAAAGATGCCCAGCCAGGAGGGCAAAGGACAATTCTTGCGGCTCCTCAGCACGATAGAGCCGAGAAACATTCTCACCGGCCTTCAAGGGAGTTCGGGCGAGGAGAATCAAGAAGGAGAGATTCATGGAGGACGCATTGCACCAAGGAAGCTGACCCCAAAGAAACATCGGCATGTTTAAGGGAAGGAGCTGTGTTTCGACGCAACCAACGGAGAAAGGTCCAAACGGACTCACAATGATACTGGGAGCAGCATACCAAAAAGGCTGAAATCCGTTGATAGCCGAGCTCTGGAAGGACCAAGGAGGATCTGAGGGGTTACTTCCAAAGGAAGCAACAAGATGCCGATGTAACCTCTCCGGTCAAGCCAAGAACACCTTTCTCAGTGGAGTTGGAGAAATTTGAAGCCCCGAAAAGGTTCAGTATGCCAAGGTTACAGCTATACGACGGTAAGTCAGACCCCAACTTTCACGTTGGCTTGTACCTGAACTCGATGGCATTGTACACTAGGAACGAGTCGTTGCTCTATAAGGTGTTTCCCTCTTCCTTCGAGGAAATTGCATCAGATTGGTTTCACAAGTTGCCAAAAGGAACTGTGAAAGCCTGGGAAGGCCTGGCCGAGATGTTTGTGGCCAGGTTCGTGACAAACAAGTTACAATCATTGAGGGTGGACGCCCTGATGGCCTTGAGAATCAGTGAAGACGAAAGCCTTAGGGCCTATGCCAAAAGGTATTACGAGGTATTTAACCAAATACCAGGATGCAACCAGGAGGTGGCAGTTGTATCATTTAAGAACAGATTGAAAGATGACTACCTGCTTCGAAAATCACTAGCAAAGACATTAGCGAAAAGCATGGAGGAGCTTATGGCCAGGATAAGAAGTATGCCAGGGCCGAGGAGGACACGCCAGGGACAAAGGCGTCGAAACCGGAGAAGAAAAACGGCTCACCGAAACGAGGCCAAGGTGATAGTGAATACAACAAACCAGAGACAGGATTAAGGGCTGCACAGGCAGCCACAACCGTATTTCGAATCCCTATCTACAAAGTCTTGGAAAAAATCCGAAATCAGCCCTACTACAGAGCACCAGCAAGGGTACCAGGTGAATTTATGGGAAGAAGCCTTGGCAAGCACTGTGCTTACCACAATGAGGCTGGACATCTGACTCAGGGGTGTAGAGCCCTGAAGACACATCTAGAAAAGCTGGTAAGTTAGGGCCATTTAAAGGACCTGGTGAACGAGGCTAGGACAAGGGAAGAACAGGCAAGACTGCCCCAGGTACCAACAGCACCACCCCCGCTAGCACCACAACCGCAGGAAGGCGGACCTCGAGTGATCAATGTGATTCACTCAAAGGTAAATGAGAATGAGATAAGGGGAGAAACCCAGAGAGTAAAACACCTACAACATGTGTATCAGGTCGGCAAGAAGAGGCCCAGGGCAGACAAGAGCCAGGGACCAGTGGTGTCCTTTACTGAGGAAGACCTGGAGATAGTGCAGCATCCACACAACGATACCTTGGTAATATCCCTCTAGATTGGAGAATGCCAAGTGAAGCGCATCTTAGTTGACCAAGGCAGCTCTTGTGACATCATGTATGCCAGGTGTTACAAGGAGCTTGGCCTTTACCAAGATGACTTGGAGTAGTCCAATGGCCCAATGGTTGGGTTCAATGGAACGCCGACGTGGCCCCTGGGGGCAGCAAGTTTGGAGGTTCAGGCTGACACCAAGAAGCTAAAACCAGAGTTCACCATAATTGACACCCCCTCCCATACAATACTATCTTGGGAAGGCCATGGCTGCATGCAATGGGGGCTGTTCCCTCAACATTACATCAGCTATTGCGGTTCCCAACAGAGCATGTAATAAAGAAGATCAGAGAGGATCAGTTGCAGGCAAAGAATTGCTCCATGACGGCAATGAAGTCTACTTGCAACATACGAGAAGCAGAAACAGCGGAGATTGAGGACGAGAATGTGGAAGTCTTGGATGACGTCGGCAAAGAGCCAGCCGAGAAGAGTGAAGAAGCCTTGAAAAAAATCCTTGCCCAGCAAGGGGATGAGGAACACTTCTTCCTTCTTGGCTCGGGCTTAGCCGAGGAAGAAGAAAAAGAGTTAGAGGCATTCCTAAGAGCGAACCTTGAGGTGTTTGCATGGACACTGTACGAGATGCCAGGCATTGACCCCGAGGTCACTTGCCACAGACTGAATGTAGACAGGTCGGCTAAACCTGTCATCCAGCAAGCAAGGAGGCCGACACTAATGTATGTTGAGGCAGTAGAAGAGGTAGTAGATAGACTTCTAGAGGCCAGAGCCATTCAAGAGGTAAATTACCCAACATGGCTATCAAACACAGTGGTTATGAAGAAAAATAATGGTAAGTGGAGGGCCTGCATGAACTTTACCAGCCTGAATAAGGCTTGTCTCAAAGACAGTTTTCCCATTACCCAAGATTGATCCAATTGGTGGATGCCACTTCAGGGCATGGAAGGATGAGCTTCTTGGATGCCTACAGGGGGTACCATCAGATAGCTATGTACCCCCAGATGAGGAAAAGACTGCATTCATTACCCCAAAAGGGCTATATTGCTACAGAGTAATGCCTTTCGGGTTGAAAAACGCAGGAGCAACTTATCAGAGGTTGGTGACAAAGATGTTCAGACATCTAATTGGCAAAACTGTGGAGGTATACATAGATGACATGGTCGTGAAGACCAAAGAACCAAAAGCCATCTGGAAGACTTAAGGGCAGTTTTTGACATCCTTAAAACATATCGGCTCCGACTCAATACATCGAAGTGTGCATTTGGAGCCGGGTCTGGTAAGTTCTTAGGATACTTGGTAACTAGAAGAGGCATTGAGGCAAGCCTAGATCAGATCAAGACCATCTTAGAACTAAAGAGCCCAACATCGGCGAAACAAGTGCAGATGTTGACTGGGAGGGCGGCAGCCCTGAATAGGTTCATAAGTAGAAGCTCTGACAACTGCAAACCCTTCTTCAGCTTAGTAAATAAGGCCACAGACTTTTTATGGACCGAAGAGTGCGAAGCCGCCTTGGCCGACTTGAAGAAGTATTTGACCACAGCTCCAGTTCTCTCAAATCCAGTGCCTGGAGAGGAGCTGTTTTTATACTTGGCAGTTTCAGAGCACGCAGTGAGTGCAGTAGTAGTCAGAGAGGAAAATAGAGAGCAAATGACAGTTTACTACATGAGTAAAACCCTGGCAATGCAGAAACCAGGTACTTACCCTTGGAGAAGTTAACACTAGCATTAGTAATAGTTTCCAAGAAGCTGAACCATTATTTTCAAGCCCACAAAATCGTGGTGTTAACTGAACATCCTTTAAGGTCCCTGTTGCAGCAAGGAGATCTGACAGGCAGAATAGCCAAATGGGCAGTGACCTTGGGCCAATATGACCTGGAGTTCAGACCCAGGACAGCAATCAAAGGCCAAGTCCTAGCCGACTTTGTGGCCGAGTTCACACCAGACGTTGTCATACATTGGGCTGCGTTGAGCCGAGGTATACAACGTCCAGATGAGCAAGAAAAAACCTAGCGGGGAACAATAGAACAAATGGACAAAGAGAAACTCAGGCCCTGCAGTATTTACATCGGCGACTCCTTCTGGTTATTTGTTGATGGGAGTTCAAACCGACAAGGAGCGGGGGCAGGAGTAGTACTAGTACCACCAGATGGGCAGATACTAGAACAATCCACCCGTTTGGGGTTCAAGGCCTTAAACAATGAAGCAGAATCTGAAGCACTAATCGCAGGGTTAAAGCTGGCAGCAGCCATGGAAGTCGACGAGGTAATAGTCTTCTGTGACTCCCAACTTATAGTCAACCAGGCAACAGGCGAATATGTAGCCCAAGATGAAAGGATGTCGGCCTATGCAAAGGAAGTTGGCAGACTGGTAGCCTTATTTCAAAATTGCCGACTACAGCAGGTAAGCCGAAATGATAACAGCCATACCGATGCTCTGGCCAACCTGGCTAGTGCAATAAAACCTAGAAAGGCAAGAACGATAATGGTTGACTACTTGTCAGGACCAATCATAGAACCACTAAGCACAGAGCGTGAAGCAATGTGTGTGGAGATGGGACCAAGTTGGATGGATGTAATAGTAGTATTCCTTAGAGATGGGAAGCTGCCAGATGACCGAAAAGAAGCGCACAAGATCAGACTGAAGTCGGCAAGGTTCTGTTTGACAGCAGAAGGACATCTCTACAAAAGATCTTTTACTGGACCCCTTTTGAGGTGTGTATATCCTGCACAGGTTGAAGACTTTCTGTACGAAATACATGAAAGAGTATGTGGAAGCCACGTTGGGGGCATGTCACTTCCTCATAGGGCCATTACTCAAGGGTACTGGTGGCCTTACATGTAGAAAGATGCTGAAGCCTATGTCAAGAAATGTGAGAAGTGCTAGAGGTTTGCACCTTTAATACATTAACTAGCAGCAGACTTGAACTCGGTGTCCAGCCCTTGGCCATTTGCCCAATGGGGCATGGATCTTGTTTGGAAACTGCCTCAAGCAACTGGACAAAGGAAGTACCTGCTGGTAGCAACAGATTACTTCACCAAGTGGGTAGAAGCCAAACCCCTTGCCAAGATTTGGGACATTGATGTAAAGAACTTCATTTGGAAGAACATCATCACCAGGTTTGGGATCCCAAAAGCAATAATAGCCGACAATGGAACACAGTTTGACAGTAAGCTAATCAAGAGCTTATGTGCAAAGTTCAAAATCAAGAATTATTTTTCAACCCCAAGTTTTCCTCAAAGCAATGGACAAGCAAAAGCATCCAACAAAGTCATCTTGGATGGGATTAAGAAGAGGCTGCAAGCAGCAAAGGGAAAGTGGGTGGACGAGTTGCCCAGTGTACTCTGGGCATATCGGACTACGCCGAGAAGATCAACGAGGAAATTCCCATTTGCCATGGCTTATGGCACGGAGGCAGTAATTCCATTGGAGGTCGGCATCCCAGGGATCAGAACCTAGGGAGTAGAAAATGGGACCAATGAGGCATTCTTAGCCCGAGATCTGGATCTGCTAGAGGAACAAAGGAAAAAAACAACAATTCAACTGGGGGCATACCAGTAGCAGCTTGCCAAGGCTTATAATAAAAAGGTGAACCAGCGAGAATTCCAAGTTGGTGACCTCGTCTTGAGAAAGGTCGTCGGCAACAAGAAAGATCCTAGGGAAGGCAAGCTTGGCCCAAATTGGGAAGGACCTTATAGAATCATCTCGGTCTTGGGCAACGGGGCATATCGGCTTGAGGACTGTGAAGGCAAAGAGCTGCCAAGACCCTGTAACACTTATAATCTGAAGTTTTTCTATCACTAGACCTTATTGTTTTTCAAGCTTTCTCTTGTTATTAGCTGAAGTATTAATAAAAGTTTTTAGATTGATTTTTAAACTTGTGTATGGTGACTAAACATGTACTTGATGATGTTTCTGATTGAAACATGACGAATAACTTAGACTTATTATATGGCAGAGTAGAAACTTTACTTGCATAAAATAGAGTTGAACTAAGTTGGGTTAACCTATACTTGTGATTCGGCAAAATCAGACACAAATTGGAGCAAGTGCATGCCAGTCAGATTAACAGAGAGACCGAGGTTGGTAACCTCGGCCAGTCTTTGTTTTGAATTTGACTCGGCGAAACAAGATCAAAAACCACATGCTTAATGAGAACCCGAGTGGAACTTAAGTTCACATTAGGGGGCAGAGGACTGGAGAAGAATGCGGAGTTGGAATCCATAAGGAAGAGGTTTAACACTTGTTGAAATGTTTTGAGAAAATTTACAAGTTGAAGTTAAGCCAAGGTTTATGTTAAAGGAAGATGGTTTTAACACTTATTGAAAATTTTTGAGAAAATTTACAAAGTTGAAGTTAGCAGAGGTTATGTTAAAGGAAGATGTTTAACACTTGTTGAAATTTTTGAGAAAAATTTACAGTTGCAGTTAACCCAAGATTCTGTTGTGATAATGGAAGACAGAGGTCTTGCGCGAAATGGCAAGTTGTAAATACCACTTGTGGAAATAGTATGAATAATTTTAAGTGTTTTGGTCAAGAGCCGAAATAAGTTGTTAGTGGGAATAGCTGAAGTATTCCACGCCGAGAATATTACACAGTTAAGGTGTATGTTAAAAACATGGAAATTATTCGAAGTATAAAAGCCATATAAGAGTGCGAAAAGGACAAGCATGCAAGCATTTAAAGCAAGAAGTTCTATTCATGCTCAAAAGAAAGGGCATGTCGGCCTACAAAAGGTAATTGTTCGGATTACAAAAGAAAGGGCACGTCGGCCTACAAAAGGTAATTGTTCGGATTACAAAAGAGGCACGTCAGCCAAATTGAAGCTTACACTGTTCCAAAAGAAGAAAAATAAAAGTACAAGGTACAAGAAGCAAAAAGGAAACATCAAAATAAACTACTTGGCGTCGGCGGTAGGTTGTGTCTCACCCCCAGAAGACAGTTGGGAAGACTTCTCAGCAGCCTTCTCAGCCGCAGGCTCAGCATCAATCTCCTGAAGAGTTTGATCAAGGCTCTTCTCGGCGATTGGCACCTCGGAGTTCGTTTTCTGAGAGAAGGCATCTTTAGAGACGTCACCCTCCTCATCTGGGACAAGTCTACGACTTGCTCATTCAGAGTAGGGGACTTGGCCCCAGCAGTTTCCTTCTTTTTCCTCACCAAAGCTTCCTCCTCAGACTCAGAATCGTCTTCGGATTGGCTTGGAGTAGGGTGGAATGGCAAAGGGATGACGTCGGCATTCTTGAGGGGGGAGTCCTCAGGGACATCAAGCTTTTTGAGGGCAGCCATCCAACCAAGGGTGAAACCCTTGTTGCATGCCTGTCTCACTTGCCTTTTGTAGTCTTCCTTGACGTCGGCCGCCCCCTCAGCATACACCTTCTCATCAGTGGCCTTGATCTCGGCCTCTTTTGTGGCCAAGGCATCCTGAAGTTCTTTTTGGGCCTCGGCCATCTTTTCTTCGGCCTCTTTCTTTTGGGCCTCAAGAACCTTCTTAACGGCCTCTGTAGCGTCTGCTTTTTCTTCGACCGCCTCCTGAGCTTTTATAACTGCCTCGGCCTGATCTGCTAAGGTCTTCATCTTGTCATTGGCCTTGTTGAGGGGCTTCTGTAAAGCAGCAACCTCTCTGATCTTGTCGGCCAACTTTTTCCTCATTTCAAAAGCTTGCATAGAGAAGGAGTGGGCGTGCTGAATCACCTGAAAGAAAATGGACAGAACAAAAGTTAGTAAAATTCTCTAAGTATGGAAAAATAGAGAAAGAAAAAAACCAAGTGTAAGGAACTTACTTGAACAGAATGCTGCAGCATCAAAGCAAAGTTTTCGTATTCACTCATCTTGGCATTGCGATTGAGATTGTTTGGAAGGAGCAAGGCAGTAGAGAGGGCAACGCCGACTTCAACGTCATCGGCGCTGTTGTAACATGCCCGGGGGGTACCTGCGCGCGTTAAACAGTTTGGACTCCCGAGATCTCTTTGATCTCAAGTCTCACGAGTGCAATGTGAAACGTAGATGAGAGTCCAGATTTGGCAACTTTTATTGAAAATCCATTTTATCGCAATTTTGTAAAAAATGGACTGCGTCAACAGATCTCAGAGTCGCCACCTAATATTTTGGGAAATTAGGAAACCCATGACTCAGTGCCAAGGCCACTGTTCGTCGTAACCAAGGATGCTTGGCTCGGAACCTTAGGTATGAGAGGGGAAGGTCAATAATGAGCACCCCGCTCACCCAATCAAAAGATCGGCCTCTACTAAACCATGATATGACTTTTTATTTTCTTTATATGTTCATGTTTGATTATTGAATAAATCCTAAAACTAATTTACTATGTGAAGCATACAAGTATAGACTAGTTTGCTCAAATTGGAACAATTCAACTTCATGTTTGTTTTTCGAAAAAGGTTTGAATTTGCCACTTGACAAAGTGGCTTAAAGTTTGTGAATTTGCCATTGCAAAGTGGGCTTAAAACGTACATTTATTGAATTATTCCAATTCAAACAACAAGCCTTCATCCACAGGCATTCATACAGTTATATCACTTAACCAAATAGCCACATGGTAGGATATTAAACATAATAAGAAAATCACACACAAATGAGATGCTAAAGCATAAAAACTCACAGATTGACCGACGTCCCTCGAACAGCTACAAAAGAAGGTTAGTAAAATATGCATGATCTTATATACAGAATCCTAATGCAATTCACTCATGAGATGCACTAAAGATTCGGCTTCTAAAATATGGCATGTGAATCATCTCGATAACATGAGGTAGCGTACAAAATCATGGGATAATCAATTGAAGCATAAAGATGCAAATTTAGCCGAATCTTATGCATGGAGCATGGATGTAAAGCAGGGATATGCATGGTATGTCAGTTAGAGAAAGCGATTAAAGAATGGGATAGAAAGAAGCGGGGTGGGGGAATTATTACAATACTTTAAATATTACAAATCCAAATGAGAAAGGGAAAAGAGAATAATAATAAAATAAAGTAAAAAAAAAACTCACAAAACACTCAAAATAAAAATCTTCAATCGAGCAGGTCTACACACCGCAGCCCATGTACTCAGCTTCAAGGGAGGGCCCACCACCTAGTCACTCAAAAACTATTTGAAAGTGATCAGGAACTTCAAGTGGGATATACCCACTCAAATAATATATCCACTCAAATATCCGCCCATCCTTCAAATATTCAGAATACTTCACTGAGTCACTTATCCACACACCAAATCAATAACCCCATTACACGTGTACAACAAGTAGAAACCTACACCTCTTCATTTGAACACACCAATCCACATATTTATACACATATAGCTGTAGCACCATGGGCGAGAACAATTTGGTTGTAGCACCACCATTGAGATCACGGAGAGTGACGCATAACTCCATGACACAACCATCGTCAGCGAGGAAGCAGCCATGGCCGGAGCACTAAAAATCTGGAACTCATGAACAGCCATGGCCAAAGCAGTACCGTCGGCAACAAAATCTACACCATCCTGTATCATCACCTCCTCGATCTCCATCTCCCCCGACAGCTCCTGGGCATAGAGATCACCATTGCCGGAGACCAAACCAGTCCATCTTCAACAACATCTACACCAACCCAGCATCAGTCACGCTCCACTGCAAAGCCCACCATAGACTCCACTGGCACCCCCATGCGGATGACATCAGTTATATACCATATAGGAACTCACGTAGCTCCAGCAAAAAAAAAACACAACACACGCAGCGACGAGGCAAGAACAATCCCGTAATGGCACTACCCACACCAGATTTACCAACCCAGGCCATACATGTAAACCCAGTCCACCGGAGCAACCTGAGCAATTCCAAATTCCTCAATACATTAGCAACAACGCTGCAAGCACACCAACTCACTAGCAGGAGCAGTCGGTTGTCGTGTCTGCGTCTCCTCTTTACATTTTCCAACACCAAAATCGAGAGAGATGAGAGAGATCAGTGCATGTGTTGTCCCTGTGTGAGTCTGCCCTCGGCTGGGTCTCTCTTCCAAAAAATGGGTCCGTGTCCCTTTTAGTGGGTGTGTGCCATGCCTGTCGTGACAGAGAGGACTGTTCGAGAGAGAAGACAGTGATCTCCCCTCCCGGTTTGCATGTCTGTTCCCTTTCTCGCTTGTGCTGCTGCCGTGAGTGGTGTTGATGGTGTATGA
Source organism: Camellia japonica (assembly GCA_030407325.1). Lineage (NCBI taxonomy): Eukaryota > Viridiplantae > Streptophyta > Magnoliopsida > Ericales > Theaceae > Camellia > Camellia japonica. The sequence continues at coordinate 165,128,086 of JAPPVO010000029.1, forward strand.
GTGGGTCTCTAGAGAGAGAGAGAACCCGTGTGTGTGTTGGGTCTGTTTGTGTGTGATGAGTGTGTGTGTTTGTGTGTGCCCCTGTGTGCCTGTCTATGGTGAAGAGAGAGAGACCCAGCTAGTGAGAGAGATCAGCCAAGGAAGCCGTGCCTCCTGTGTGTGTGTGTGTATGTGTGGTGTCTAACCTAGTGCCTCACCTCCAACCCTCTTATTTTATTCACTCCTTCACCCTCTCATCCTCTCCCCCGAACCCAGCAGCCCAAAACTCTCCCTCATCTATGTCGTATGTCTTTCCTCTACCCCAGAAGTCTCAGTCTCCACCCACTCACTTCTCTTTTTTTTGAAAATGTTCTCCTCTTTTTCTTTTCAATCTTCACCCACTCCGCCGAATTATATCACCCACTCCACCGAAAGAGAAGAAGATTGTAGCCATATATGTTTGATTTTTAATTCTCTCCACCAAACCATCACATGATTCTATTAAAATATTGTGCACCACTGCCCATCATTTTGTTTATATTATCATCATTTTACCCACAACATTCTGATCATATCTTCTTCTTCTTTTTTTCTTATATATATATATATATATATTTGTTTTTTTATTATTATTATTATTATTTTTTTATCAATATCACATGCCAATTTATATAAACACACCTAAAAGTTTGTACAAACACACAAAATTATATAAAATTATAAAAGATTACAAATTCATATAAAAATATTTTAATTTGACCAAAAATGGGTGAGGTTTGGGAGTAAAATTTCAATTTGATTTTTTTGGTGAGGGTGGTCAAAAATAAAGTGCCCAAGTCTTAGGGCCGGTCAAAATGGGGTGTCTACAGTTGCCCCTCTTTGACAGAGCTCGAAGTCATGAAATGACGTGAGTGAATGTCAAAGCTCAAAGACGACCCTTTTGACAAGGTCGTAAGACTTGGGCAATCAAATAGGATGCAATGCATGTGGTTGAACTCGAAGGTTGCCTACGTATCCCTTTGCAAGGAATCAAACCAGCGTAGTTCAGGGGCAGAATGCAAGTGACATGCTCAAAATGCAGTTTGAAAGTTGGATTTACACGCTTCGCGAAGCCGGTTGTTTTTGAAAAACTTATGATCATGCAAGAGAGGGAAGACCTCAACCAAGAGAAACCAACATCCTAACACGTCTCACGCGAAAGGAGGAAAATGGTGTAAATGGCAGGCGCACCTGATGTTTTTAACCGAGTGAATCAAAGGCCTAACGCGTCTCATGCGAAAGGAGGAAATATGGTGTAAACAACAGGCGCACCTGATGTTTTTAACCGAGGTGGTGTAAACAGACAGGCGTACCTGACTATATTTTAACCGAGCTGGTGTAAACAGACAGACGCACCTGACTGTTGTTAACCGATTTGGGTGGTGTGAACAGACAGGCAGACCTGCTGTTGTTAACCGATTTAGGTGGTGTGAACAGATAGGCGCACCTGCTGTTGTTAACCGATTTGGATGGTGTGAACAGACAGGCGCACCTGTTGTTGTTAACCAATTTTGATGGTGTGAACAGACAGGCGCACCTACCGTTGTTAACCGATTTGGGTTTTGATAATTGGACTTATACGCTACGCGAAGCCGATTTGATAATTGGACTTATATGCTACGCGAAGCCGGTTGTAATTGGACTTATACACTACGCGAAGCCGGTTTGAAAATTGGACTTATACGCTTACGCGAAGCCGGTTTGAAGATTGGACTTATACGCTTACGCGAAGCCGGTTTGAAGATTGGACTTATACGCTTACGCGAAGCCGGTTTGAAGATTGGACTTATACGCTTACGAGAAGCCGGTTTGAAGATTGGACTTATACGCTTACGCGAAGCCGGTTTGAAAATTGGACTTATACGCTACGCGAAGCCGGTTTGAAGATTGGACTTATACGCTACGCGAAGCCGGTTTGAAGATTGGACTTATACGCTTACGCGAAGCCGGTTTGAAAATTGGACTTATATGCTTACGCGAAGCCGGTTTGAAGATTGGACTTATACGCTTATGCGAAGCCGGTTTGAAGATTGGACTTATACGCTTACGCGAAGCCGATTTGAAAATTGGACTTATACGCTTACGCGAAGCCGGTTTAAAGATTGGACTTATACACTACGCGAAGCCGGTTTGAAGATTGGACTTATATGCTACGCGAAGCCGGTTTGAAGATTGGACTTATACGCTATGCGAAGTCGGTTTGAAGATTGGACTTATACGCTACGCGAAGCCGGTTTGAAGATTGGACTTATACGCTTACGCGAAGTCGGTTTGAAAATTGGACTTATACGCTTACGCGAAGTCGGTTTGAAGATTGGACTTATACGCTTACGCAAAGCCGGTTTGAAGATTGGACTTATACGCTTACGCGAAGCTGGTTTGAAAATTGGACTTATACGCTTACGCGAAGCCGGTTTAAAGATTGGACTTATACGTTTACGCGAAGCCGATTTGAAGATTGGACTTATACGCTACGCGAAGCCGGTTTGAAGATTGGACTTATACGCTTACGCGAAGCTGATTTGAAGATTGGACTTATACGCTACGCGAAGCCAGTTTGAAGATTGGACTTATACGCTTACGCAAAGCCGATTTAGATGGTTCATGATTTGTGCAATGCAATGCAATGTCATGGAGTGATGATAAAGCTATGAAGATGGCAACATGGGTGGCAAGCTTTGTGTAAAACACACGAAGCAAGCCACATTTTTACTTGGCTATGTTTGCAACTTTCCCTATTCTCCAACAGGGTGACAGACTAGGTTGGTTCAGTTTCCAGAGTTGAGGCGCATACAAGCTATCTCAACCTGTGGGGCTGCCATACAAATTTCAAGCCGGGGATACACCCCTGGGTATTTAAACCAGACTTTAGTCTCGGAAATCCTGAACCTTTTGCGTTCTAGGCATCACCATTTGAACTCTAGTTTCCACCGTCTCAATTGATCTCCTAGGAACTCATTACAAACATAGTCAGGTGACTATACCAGACCGATTAAAGTCGTTCGGGCACGGCAAACACCAAAGGAATTGCACCTTCAGAGGATTTAAGGTCTCCTAGACCTTGAAAGTCGTTTGGACACGACAAACACCAAAGGACTTGCACCTTCAGAAGATTTAAGGTCTCCTAGACCCGAAAAAGAACAACAAGCACACTTGCTGTTTTTTTAACCGATTGAATGGCCACGGATGCCGCTTTACTTCCTGATCATATTCACAACTTTCCCTATTCTCCAACGGGGTAACAGACTAGGTTGGTTCAGTATCCAGAATTGAGGCGCATACACGCTACCTCAACCTATGGAGCTGCCATACAGATTTCAAGCCGGGGATACACCCCTAGGTATTTAAACTAGACTTTAGTCTCGGAAATTCCAAACCTTTTGCGTTCTAGGCATCGCCATTCGAACTCTAATTTCCACCGTCGCAGTTGGTCTCATAGGAACTCATTACAAACACAGGCAGGATAATACACAGATATTTACATATCAATACACACATATATGTACATATGGTATACACATATGCATATACAGACAACATACAGACAGATATATACAGATATATACACAGACATATACAGTATATATACAGGTATATACGACACAGACATATACGAACCTATACACAAACATATACGGATATATACACAGATGGGGAATATTCCGTTTGCAACCGTCAGCGGGAAGATGCCGTTACTGAGAAGGCATATTCTGTTTGCTGACGTCAACACACGTACGCAAAACACACAAAAAAAAAAAAAAAAGAAAGGAAAAACGCAAAATGCATAGACACGGGGGTTCGACCCTCTGATTTCAAGTTTGGCCTCCAAGTCCTCAACCACTAAGCTACACCACTCTTGTGACAAAATATTCAAACAAATATATATACAAGTATATGAGACATATATACACAAAATCAAAGCAAAAACAAAGAAACATTTGTTGGGGTTCGAACCCCTGACCTCGGGCTTAGGCTCTCCAAATCCTCAACCCACTAGGCCAAACCACTGAACCCAAGCCACACCTGTGACCCAAATGTTCAAACAAATATATATATATATATATTATATAGCTATACAATACATGTACATGCATATATATACAACTCTCCCGCTTCTCTTTCTGTTTTTGTCTTACTCTCTCTTTCTTCATCTTCTTCGAGCGTTGCATTTTATCTGTTTGACTGTTTGACTATCTGTCCATACTTTACGTTAAACTGCTAATTGAAGGCCTTATCGGCGGCCGAACAGGAAATCGTTTAGTGTTTCATGATCGTCATAATTTATGTGATTTTATGGTATATTTATTGAAAAAGTGATTTGGTATGTTAAATTAGATTAAAATAAGCTAAATTGCATAAGTTGGCCCTATTTACCAAACTAGCCCTTAGTGGGCCATTACACCAAACATATTTGAGCCTTAGCTTTGCATTCCAAAACATTTCCTCAGTCTAATTTTGAGAGCCCAACCGATTCTAGAGAGGGAGAAAGTGAGAGAGTTGGATTGTTATTGTGAATTGCTTGGAGACTTGTAGATTTGGAAGGTTGATTGCATAATTAAGCTCCTACACCTTAAATTCAAGACCTAGGTAAGGTAATTGAACCTCTCATTGATGTATTTAAGGTTGTTCATGCATGATTCTTGAGCCTTTAGAGAGCTAAGTCATGTCTTAGTCTAATAATGTTGAATTAGAACTCATTTCATGCATGCATGTGTGTATTGATGAATTTTGAGTTGATTTCATGGCGAATTGTCACATGCATGTTCATAATTAAGCTTAAGTCCATGTTTTCAACTTGTTTTGAAAAGAATGAGCTCATTAGAGCATGTTTTGAAGCCTTGAATTGATTTAAAGTCTTGCATGTTCATTGGAAATTATGTTCTTGAAAATTGGTTTGAAATTGAGTTTAATTGAAACACCCTTGGGCTTTGATTTCTCAAATTGACCTTTGAAACACGTTATTCTATGAGTTTACAAGAGTTTTCTGGAAAATTGGCCCAAGAGGATCGAATTTAGTGCATTTAAACTTGATTTGAACTTAGAGCTCAAATATGGAATTTCCAGATTTGGTTGTCCGCTCGAGCGGAGGAAGTGCCGCTCGAGTGGGGAAATCGAGCATCCAGTACTTTGCACTGTTCATCAGTCCGCTCGAGCGGAGGAATGTACGCTCGAGCGGAGGACTGGGTGACACGCTCGAGCGGGCGTCGAGCGTAAATTTCACCTATCCAGTTCTTTTTGGTCCGCTTGAGCGAGTAAGTTGACGTTCGAGCGGGGCCCTTTGTTGCATGTCCGCTCGAGCGGGGGAACCTGCGCTCGAGCGGGGATCTGTTTTTCTAAAAATTCTGAAAATGTTTTCTAAGTGCATCTTTGCATCCTCTTTCCATCCTAGGCATTCCTAGGGCATATTTAAGGCATCTTAAAGAGGATATAGATGTAGAACACACCGAGGAAAATTAGGGATTAAGTTATTATCTTTCCCAACTGTGTAGCTTAGTGTGTGTTCAATCTGTAAACTGTGTAGGGTTGGCTTTCCGAGGAGACGCTCTAGTTCACTGTAGCCCAGAACTCTGTGAGTAACAATTGTGTAAAGATATGTTCAAATGATTATCTTTTGAATACTGAACTGAACTGTTTACTGAACTGATATTGATTACTGAATGAATGTATGTCCTTTATTTCTGAACTGTACTGTGGCATCCTTAGCACCTACTGTTTACTGTTACTGTTACAGAGATCTCTGTCGGTTCCCTCGTTGGAACCACTACTGTTTACTGATTGATGGCCATCATTACTGTTCTGTCTTTTAAGACCTACTGTTTACTGTTATGCTAATGGATGTACCATATATGACTGTTTACTGTACTGAACAACTGTTACACTGATTGAAATGAATTATTTTCATTACTGTAAGGACATTCATTCTAAACCTCTTTACGCTTTATGTTATTCACTGGGCTTTAGCTCACTGCTCATATATATATGTAGGTGTACAGGCACCGGATCAAAGCTAGAAGCGTCGGGGTAAACTCCCGTTTTGTCAAGCCAACCAATGCGCCTCACTGCGAGGTTTCGAGCCTGCCAAGCTAAGGCTTAGGGGTGTTTTCATTTCCCCGTTTGTCCCTGCTCTTTTGTAATACTGTATAGACCGCACTGTATTGGTTATTAGGGACTTGATCTCTGTCTTGAATGTTTGTTAAAATGTTTTGCATACTGTGCTATACCGTATATATATGTGAATGTATGAAAATCTTTTTGGCATACAGACTGTCACAGCTCATTGGACATTGTTTATTTACTGTATTGGCTTCCGCCATGCCCCTATGCTCTGTTATACTGTCTTACTGTTAAGCAGGCCTTCGGTAATCTCGGATTACTGGCCGGTTACGGTGCTAAACCCATAGGGGCGGGTTTGGGCTGTGACAGCTATGCAAGCCTTACACTTTGAATGATCATTGAATACTTCGAATCAAGGTTTGAAAGCTAAGGAGCTAAGGAGGTCAGACCTCGAATCAAAAGAGATCCTATGCTGTATAATCAATTCCAGGCATGTCTTCGTAGGACCACGCAAAAACAGTTTTTGAAATCTTTTCACAAAGTGACTAATCACTCGTACTTTTACGAAGATAAGATAAAACCAATTTGGACCAAGCCAAGATCCTTCTCAGTACCCACATTAACAAAAATGATTTTATTCATCAAAGGCTTAGCACACCTCTCTTCCTCTCAGTTGATCAAAATTTGCAAATCCCGAGGAAATTCTTCCTCTTCATTTTTATCAGAGTTTTGGAAAAAGTTTTGAAAAACTTTGGTCAATGCGATGAATTAAGGCACAGAGAAGTAGACAGACTCTATGGCCTTTTTTTTTTTTTTTTTTTTTTTTTTTTTCTGTTTATTGAAAAGAGACTATGACTCAGCAATGACAACAGACTTTTGACAACATATTCAAAAGAAAATGACAAGATGACTTAGACAGGACAAAAATGTCTAGGTTAGCACTATCGAAATCAACAAACTCTGACTCATTAGGCTGACTCGAGCCTAACTCTAACTCTACAAACTTGGTGGAGTCAAACTTAGACTCAATACTCAATTCAGAACTCAGAATAAAACCATTCTCAAATTGCCAATCAAAGTGTGGGCCAGCGACAACATTCAAAATAAAGCATGTGCAATCAACAGGTGGTCACTCCCCAATCACAGAGATGGTCGACTTTGTGGGATATCGACATTTTTTTATTTTTTTTATTTTTTTACAATTTTTTTTTTTTTTTGATTTTATGTTTTTGTTATTTTTTTTTGTTTTTGAAGTAATGGTGCTAAACTGAACAACCTGAACCACTCATTCGAATTTGAGAACTCCTGTATAGATCCAATACATTGCACATAAAGCAGGAAAGAGAACAAACACCCCTAAAGAGGGTAGAGTTATCCTGTCCTAACTTGAAATCATCTAGGGTTTCACTATTCAAACAAGCGGTATCATACATCCTAGAAATGGGAGAGCGTCCTGTCCTAATTTTGAAAGGTACTATAGCTCATTATATGTACAAGGTTGGCTTTACTTTAGGGGTTAAAGTCAAGGTGACGTTACCAAAGAGTCCTTTGGGTCATAACCAATAAAGATTCCAGGAAATCAGAAGAGTCAAATAGCCTCTCTTCGGAGTCTGAGAACCTTAGATAGCAAAGCTAGATAGCAGGGCTACATAGCAAAGCTACCCTTTTGACAAATCTCAAAAGGTTACAACACAAGGCCTTTAAAGCATCGTAAAAATAGGTGTAGTGTCACAAAAAGCTTGCCTGTGCTCCCACCAGTATCTGGGCAACACAGGGACTTGAAGTGCACCAATGAATGCAATGCAATAAACATATAATTGAAAATAAAAGTCATATCATGGAGTTCGAGTCAAGGTTTCATAAAATCCCCAGCAGAGTCGCCAGAAACTTTAACATGCCCGGGGGGTACCCGCGCGCGTTAAACAGTTTGGACTCCCGAGATCTCTTTGATCTCAAGTCTCACGAGTGCAATGTGAAACGTAGATGAGAGTCCACATTTGGCAACTTTTATTGAAAATCCATTTTATCGCAATTTTGTCAAAAATGGACTGCGTCATCAGATCTCAGAGTCGCCACCTAATATTTTGGGAAATTAGGAAACCCATGACTCAGTGCCAAGGCCACTGTTCGTCGTAACCAAGGATGCTTGGCTCGGAACCTTAGGTATGAGAGGGGAAGGTCAATAATGAGCACCCCCGCTCACCCGATCAAAAGATCAGCCTCTACTAAACCATGATATGACTTTTTATTTTCTTTATATGTTCATGTTCTAATTATTGAATAAATCCTAAAATTTACTATGTAAAGCATACAAGTATAGACTAGTTTGCTCAAATTGGAACAATTCAACTTCATGTTTGTTTTTCGAAAAAGGTTTGAATTTGCCACTTGACAAAGTGGGCTTAAAGTTTGTGAATTTGCCACTGCAAAGTGGGGTTAAAACGTACATTTATTGAATTATTCCAATTCAAACAACAAGCCTTCATCCACAGGCATTCATACAGTTATATCACTTAAGCAAATAGCCACATGGTAGGATGTTAAACATAATAAGAAAATCACACACAAATGAGATGCTAAAGCATAAAAACTCACAGATTGACCGACGTCCCTCGAACAACTACAAAACAAGGTTAGTAAAATATGCATGATCTTATATATAGAATCTTAATGCAATTCACTCATGAGATGCACTAAAGATTCAGCTTCTAAAATATGGCATGTGAATCATCTCGATAACATGAGGTAGCGTACAAAATCATGGGATAATCAATTGAAGCATAAAGATGCAAATTTAGCCGAATCTTATGCATGGAGCATGGATGTAAAGCAGGGATATGCATGGTATGTCAGTTAGAGAAAGCGATTAAAGAATGGGATAGAAAGAAGCGGGGTGGGGGAATTATTACAATACTTTAAATATTACAAATCCAAATGAGAAAGGGAAAAGAGAATAATAATAAAATAAAGTAAAAAAAAAAAACTCACAAAACACTCAAAATAAAAATCTTCAATCGAGCAGGTCTACACACCGCAGCCCATGTACTCAGCTTCAAGGGAGGGCCCACCACCTAAGTCACTCAAAAACTATTTGAAAGTGATCAGGAACTTCAAGTGGGATATACCCACTCAAATAATATATCCACTCAAAATATCCGCCCATCCTTCAAATATTCAGAATACTTCACTGAGTCACTTATCCACACACCAAATCAATAACCCCATTACACGTGTACAACAAGTAGAAACCTACACCTCTTCATTTGAACACACCAATCCACATATTTATACACATATAGCTGTAGCACCATGGGCGAGAACAATTTGGTTGTAGCACCACCATTGAGATCACGGAGAGTGACGCATAACTCCATGACAAGCACCATCGTCAGCGAGGAAGCAGCCATGGCCGGAGCATTAAAATCTGGAACTCATGAACAGCCATGGCCAAAGCAGACCGTCGGCAACAAATCTACACCATCCTGTATCATCACCTCCTCGATCTCCATCTCCACCGACAGCTCCTGGGCATAGATCACCATTGCCTGAGACCAAAACCAGTCCATCTTCAACAACATCTACACCAACCCAGCATCAGTCACGCTCCACTGCAAAGCCCACCATAGACTCCACTGGCACCCCATGCGGATGACATCAGTTATATACCATATGGGAACTCACGTAGCTCCCGCAAAAAAAAAACACAACACACGCAGCGACGAGGCAAGAACAATTCCGTAGTGGCACTACCCACACCAGATTTACCAACCCAGGCCATACATGTAAACCCAGTCCACCGGAGCAACCTGAGCAATTCCAAATTCCTCAATACATTAGCAACGACGCTGCAAACACACCAACTCACTAGCAGGAGCAGTCGGTTGTCGTGTCTGCGTCTCCTCTTTACATTTTCCAACACCAAAACCGAGAGAGAGGAGAGAGATCAGTGCATGTGTTGTCCCTGTGTGAGTCTGCCCTCGACTGGGTCTCTCTTCCAAAAAATGGGTCCATGTCCCTTTTCAGTGGGTGTGTTCCATGCCTGTCGTGAAAGAGAGGACTGTTCGAGAGAGAAGACAGTGATCCCCCCTCCCGGTTTGCATGTCTGTTCCCTTTCTCTCTTGTGCTGCTGCCGTGAGTGGTGTTGATGGTGTATGAGTGGGTCTCTAGAGAGAGAGAGAGAGCCCGTGTGTGTGTTGGGTCTGTTTGTGTGTGATGAGTGTGTGTGTTTGTGTGTGCCCCTATGTGCCTGTCTATGGTGAAGAGAGAGAGACCCAGCTAGTAAGAGAGATCAGCCAAGGAGGCCGTGCCTCCTGTGTGTGTGTGTGTATGTGTGGTGTCTAACCCAGTGCCTCACCTCCAACCCTCTTATTTTATTCACTCCTTCACCCTCTCATCCTCTCCCCCGAACCCAACAGTCCAAAACTCTCCCTCATCTATGTCGTGTGTTTCTCCTCTACCCCAGAAGTCTCAGTCTCCACCCACTCACTTCTCTTTTTTTTGAAAATGTTCTCCTCTTTTTCTTTTCAATCTTCACCCACTCCGCCGAATTATATCACCCACCCCACCGAAAGAGAAGAAGATTGTAGCCATATATGTTTGATTTTTAATTCTCTCCACCAAACCATCACATGATTCTATTAAAATATTGTGCACCACTGCCCATCATTTGTTTATATTATCATCTTTACCCACAACATTCTGACCATATCTTCTTCTTCTTTTTTTTTTTTATATATATATATATTTTTTGTTTTTTTTTTATTATTATTATTATTTTTTTTATCAAATATCACATGCCAATTTATATAAACACACCTAAAAAGTTTGTACAAACACACAAAATTATATAAAATTATAAAAGATTACAAATTCATATAAAAATATTTTAATTTGACCAAAAATGGGTGAGGTTTGGGAGTAAAATTTCAATTTGATTTTTCTGGTGAGGGTGATCAAAAATAAAGTGCCCAAGTCTTAGGGCCGGTCAAAATAGGGTGTCTACAGCTGTCACCAGCTCTTACTGGCTTGTCCTCAATGGTGATCGAGGGAGCCCAAGGGGCATCTGGTTTCATGGGCCCCGAGGTTGTGGCCGACTCGGACCTCAGCCTTTTTGACCGAGTTGATTGGGATGGTTCGGCCTCAGCGGGCCTCTTCTCGGCAGCAGAGGGGATCTTCTCACTCTCAACCAATTTTGAAATTGGCAAGGTGTCCTCAGTATCAATCTGAGTCACCGTTGCCTTGGGTTGGGCTTTTTTTAGTCTTTTTTGTTTCGACTTTGGTTGAGGCTGAGATGGTGCTGGTTGAGCGTCAACAGTGGTAGGGATGTCGGCCAAAAGATCTTCTGCAACTGCCTTCTTGCGACCCATCTCGGCAGCGATTGCAGTACGGCGTTAGCATTTGCGTTGAGATGGGGGGATCAGATATGGAGCCGAGATTGATGGTTGCTTAGCTAGATCAGACGTTGAGCCCTGATCTGGCCGAGATGATGAAGTTGCTGGTGGAGTTGTGGCAGAAGGAGGAGACTTGCTCTTCTTCTTAGGGATGTCGGAAATGACTGACTTGTATGTGGGGATATAGTTGAGTAGTAAGGGAGCTCTCCGCCTCTGAACGGGCAGATCCAACAGCTTCTTTAAGCCCTTGCTGGGGAAAAAAGACTTGCGAAAGTCTTTTGCTGGCTGCGGAAGAGCTGCAAGAAAAACAGACGTCAGAACATACTAGTAAGAATGAAGTATTAAAGACTGGAAAAAAAGTAAGTGTAAACACTTGGCTCTTACCATTACCCTCTGCAAATACTATTCAGCTAAGAGGGTAGAGGTGAAGGTCCTCATCCGGAGCAAACTCCCAGTTGCCTGAGACAATGAAATAATCGTCCCCGACTCCCTTGTTAGAGTCTGGGAGGTCGGCAACAATTTTGTATTCTGTGGACCTTGGTTTTAGGTAGTAGATGTAACCTTTTTCTAACTTGAGGCCACACATGGTGTAGCAGTATTGAATGTCAGCTAAGGTTACCCTAGCTTTCTCTTGTTTGGCTAAAGCTATTGATAACTCGGTAAGAATTAATGGCGAGTTACATTGGGTTCAATTTGTAGTAATGGAGGATTTCGCGAAAAAATGATGTCAAGTGGGAGCCTAAGTCCACACTCTATGAAAGCTACAACAGTGAAGGGCATGGAGTCATCTATGGGCATAATAGAGTCATCCTCTCCTGCCAACCTGAGATGAACGTCGGCAGGGATGGAGAACTCTTGCTTGAAATATTCCGACTTGGTCGGGGTGTCTACCCTATGCTTCCACATATCCATGACGTCGGCTTGATTGGAGGAGTTGGATTTCAAAAGGAAGTGTTTTGTAAGGGTTTGAGGGACCTCGGACAAAACCTAAATATATGCCGGGGTAAGGATGTTCGTGGATCTAAGGGGAATTTGGTTCAGTTTTCCCTAAGATTCGTGAGTTCTACGACAAATCCCAAACCTAGGACTAGGCAAACAAAGATTGCAAGCAAGAATCTGGAAAAAAAACACAGAAAAAAGAAACAGGAACGTGATTCAGAATCAAGAACAGTGATGAATCGTCAAGAACACAGTGACAAAGTTTGTGCAGGTGTGTGAGGCCAAGAACAGTGGCAAAGATCAACATATATGTAAGCAGTGTGTGAATAATCAAGAGTGGATTGGGCAAAAATAAAATCACGATGTAAATATGCCTAAATACATGATTGAGTTCACATACACAGATTTGTAAACAAAAAAAATATGAACAAAGCCACAGTGACAGAGCACAAATGTAACAGAATTCAAAGAGAACCAAGAACTGAAAACCAGGAGGAAACAGTAGCTTACCAGAGGAGTGAAGCCAGTGTTGAGTACGCCGGAGTCAGGTGATGGTTGCGATCGGAAAAGATCAGTGAAAGCTTCACCGGAGGGGAAGAATGAGAGTAGATACAGAACTTGAAGGCTTGAAACAATGGCAGATTTGGGAGAGTAAAGAGAGTGAGAGAGAGTTAGCACAAAGATGATGGTGAAAAAGTGAAGAGATGGAGAGAGAGAGAATTGATTTTGATTAAACGCAGAGAATGGTAGCAAAATGCCATCAATGTGCCTAAGACGACGTGCCTGTTAGACGGCGCATGGACGAAGTGATGCGACTTGATGGCGCGTGTCGGGTATGGCTCAGTAGGAGAAAGACGCGTGGCAGAAACGGTTGAAATATTGTACGTGACAGCTCACACGCGTGATAAAACTCTTGGAGTTCTTGATTTAATGAAGCAAATACCTCGGCTACATGGGCGATCTCGGTTCAATGAACTTGAACAGATTTGGTTAGTGGTTTTAAAGGCGTTGATGCAAACACACAGAAGTGTTTATCATATGGAAGCTGATGTGTGTCAACCTCAGAAGTGAAAGATAGAGCAAGTTTAACTGACGTGCTAAAAGAAATGATATAGGTTCCATCACCTCAGGATGCTGAGGTAATAGAACCTAGGGGGCAGTTGTGGGGACATAATTTTTGAATGGCAACACGTGGCCGAGGTGGCATCGAAGTGTCAGCCGAGGTGCCACGTGTCCTGATCATGACGCCGAGATGATCTCGGTTAGGCCGAGGTTATTTGTGAGAATACCGGAATCCGGGAAAAGCGGATAAGGGACAAGAGTCCTAGAACGAGAGAAGGCATCAGTTTGGATAAAGATAAGACTCTTAGAGAGTTTATCCCAATCCTATTGGAAGTCCAAGATTAGCAGCAATCTAGAATCTATTGGAGCTAGGCTTCTAATAGGATTAGGTTTGTGTTGACTATAAAAGAGAGGCATCCCCATAGGTCTAAGGTACGCATTTTATATTCTGAATAGTAAGTCAAGCACTTTTGCTATCTTTGAGAGATAACTGGCTTGATCGTCGGAGTGCCTCCGGGTGGACGAATCACCGCTCGAATCTCTTCTTTCTGTTACAGGTCATTCAGGCGTCATCTATTCTGTCAGTGCTCTCCAGTTGAATACTAATTTGGCAATGTGGTCAGAAATCTACTCACACATATATAAATAACAGAACCTTCTCTTACATGATAGAAATTTTTTCAAATTTGATACGGTACATTTTATTTTATCTATCTTAGTACTATAAACCCAAGAAATTAATATTATATCTCTAATTTAATACCACAACATTAATAATTGCATTTCTTAATCTTATGAAAATCATAACCCTACACAACTCATACTAGTAACCAAATATGGCCTACAAATTAGTTACCATACAATCAGTAAATTAATGATTCTTTTCAAGGTCAATTACCTAGACTCTCATAATATTTATAAAAAAAAATAGTAAATTTCACAAATTTAACATAATTATATTAGAATCTATTGAGGTTTTAATTCATATAATACCTAACTTCATTTTCCTTTATAATTCGTTAGCCATATGTATATAAAAATTTCATTTCCATCTTTTTTATTAAAATATATATTTTATATTATTTATCTTTATATTTTCATATCATATGTATTGATTTCTATTCATTTAATCTCACTAGGATGGATGGACGTGTTAGTATAATTATGTTAAATATTAAATTTATTGTATTGTTTCTAAAATCACGTGCAAGTTGGTCCTTATAATTGCATACATGATTATTGATAAAAAAAAAAGAGAGTAATAATACATAAACAAAAAAATCATACGAAGTGATATAACTTAATATGAAAATTTTAATTTATAACAAAAAAATTGATAAAATAAATTTATTTACAAAAATAGTATTCTTATATAGGGATAGCAATCTGAACCCGACCCAACCCCCGACCCTGAATTGAGCAGTTATTTCTTGAAAAATACCCTTGACGGGCCTGGGATGGTATTCAAAAATAAATCCCCGATGATATTCGAGTCGGGGACGGGGATACATGTCCCAGCCCCGGGCCTGACCCGGCTCCGTTTAGCCCCGATGTAAGATTACTATTATGCCCTTGTTTATATATATATGTGTGTGTTTGTGTGTGTGTGTGTGTGTGTGTTTAGGGTTTGGTTGACACACTCACACACAACACAAATTTAATGGCTGCTGCTACTGCTCTCTCACACACACACACACACACACACACACACACACATAATGACAGTTGCCGCTCCTCCCTCACCACTGCTGCTGTTTAGGGTTTCACCTTCCTCTCTCTCTCTCGCTCTCATACACAACGAACGGCTATTACTCTCTCTGCTCCCTTACTGCCGCTTCTTCCTCACCGCCGATCCTCCCTCACCGTCGATTTTCAAAGGATATCTCTCTCTCTCTCTCTCTCTCTAGGGATTTCGATCTAGGGTTTATATACACACACACACATATATATATATATATATCTGAGTGTATATATACTCTCTCTAGGGATTTCGATCTATGTTTTTCCTCTTTCATTATTGTTCTGTTTTGACCTCTATTTTTTTTGCTAAATTTATTTATTTTATATATGTAATATATGTCATTGATATATATCTATTTTTCTATTTTATATATCTATTTTATTTTAATTATGATCTATTTATATATATATGTTTTTTTTTTTTTAATTATGATCTGTCATTGATATGTATGATCTGTTATTTCTTGTTGAAGACAACCTTAATTTGATGTGGAGAGTTGTTATGAAAGATTAGTGAATAATGAATAATTAATTAAGTAGATTTAGTTTGAAAAAGCCTCTAATTAGTGTACACATTGTAATGCTGAATTGTTTATTATATAATTAATTCAATCCATTTTTTTATTTGTTTGTTTGTTAACATTACTAGGATGATATTGCTGGCTCTGTTAACATTAATTCAATCCATATTATTTTTATAAAGATTAAAAATGTCAGATGTTAACTCTGAAGTACCAGTTAACTCTCAAGTACCATTTGAGGGCGAGGCCTCACAACAATCATCGTCAGCTACCAACTCACCTACGAACTCACCATCTCCTCTTTCTAATCAAAATGTTTTGATTTAGAAGAAGAGTCTAATACTTGTGGATGGACCAAAAGAAAACCTAGTGTTGTATGTGAACACTTTAATAAACAACAAGTCAATGGGGTATGGAAGACAATATGTAATTATTGTAATAAGCATCTTAGAGGTGATTCAAAAAAATAGAACTAGGCATTTGCATGATCACTATAAGAGTTGTATTAGGAAAAAAGTGATGGACGTGAAGCAAAAAGTTTTAACTAACAACTTTAATAGAGAGAGTCTAAAAATGAATTCTTATACTTTTTATCAAGATTTTGCTAGGAAAGAGTTGTCACATGCCATAATATTACATGAATATCCCCTCTCTATCGTAGATTATGTTGGTTTTAAATAATATTTAGTAGCGCTTCAACCATTGTTTAAAGTACCTTTTCGAAATACGATAAAGAGTAATATTTAAATATTTATGATTATGAGAGGGTGAAGACATTGAGTTTGGTGGAAAATAATAAAAATAGGGTGGCAATCACAACTGATATGTGGATTGCTAGTAATCAAAAGAAAGGATTCATGGCTGTCATAACACACTTTATTGATGATTCATGGACATTGCAAAGTCGCATTTTGAGTTATATATTTGTCAATTTGTAAATCATTTAAAAGTTCTATCTTATTCAGTTCGATTTGCATGTTATTAATAATTGTTCATGAATATTATATTTTAGGTTTATTTATGTTTCATGTCCACACACAAAAGAAGTTCTTTATGATACTTTGCTTGAGTGTATGATGGACTTGAATATTGATAGAAAAATCTTTACTGTTACTATTGATAATTGTTCCATAAATGATGCCATGATTACCATGTTGATGGATAAGTTGAGTAATACATCGCTTTTGTTGGGTGGTACTTTGTTTCATATGCGTTGTTGTGCGCATATTTTGAATTTGATTCTCAAAGATGGACTAGATGTCATACAAGTAGGTGTAGAGAAAATTCGAGAGAGTGTGGCTTATTGGACAGCAACACCTAAAAGATAAGAAAAATTTGAAGAAACAGTCAATCAATTGCATAATCCACATACTAAAAAATTAGAACTTGATTGTGCAACTAGGTGGAATTCAACATACTTGATACTACAAACTGCTTTATTGTATAAGGATGTCTTTTCTCGGTTGAAAAATAGAGAGCTCCAATATAAGACCGTACCAAGTGAAGAAGGATAGAAGTTTGCTAGAGAGATCAGTGGGTGGTTTAAGATATTTTTTTCTATCAAAGTTATTTTCTGGTACTAAGTATCCTACAGGCAGTGTTTGTTTCCCAACTTTATGTGAGATTATGATGACATTGTCTCAATGGCTCTCTTGTGAAATTGAAGTGATTACAACAATGGCATAAAAAAATGGTGAAAAAATTTGATAAATATTGGTTAGTGATACATGGTGTTATTGGAGTTGTTGTTGTACTTGGTCCTAGGTACAAGATGAGTGTATTGGAATTTTATTTTGAAAAACTTTATAGAGACAAAGCTGAAGAAAAAATTGATAGGGTTTGTCAAATTTGTTATGATTTGTTGCAAGAGTATCAACACCTTGTTGGTATGGAGACCGATGTTGTTGTTGATTCATCTATCCATCTAGAAATTGTTACAGAGACACTTTCAGAGTATGATTTGTTTATTAATAGAAAGAGAAGTAGAAAAATAAAGAATGTAAGATCATAGTTGGACCATTATTTAGAAGATGATGTTTTGCCAAGAACTTTAGGTTTTGATGTTTTGATGTTTTGAATTGGTGGAAAGCAAATGGACCAAAATATCTGAACTTATAAGCAATAGCTAGGGATATTTTAGCTATTCATGTATCCACTTTTGCTTCTGAGCTAGCATTTAGTACTAGTGAAAGGTTGGTGAGTCCACATCGTAGTAGATTTCATCCAAACACATTAGAAGCATTAATGTATGCACAAAGTTAATTATGGGCTGTAGAGATGAAAAGTAGTCAAGTAAATCTACATATTATTATTTCAATTTTATATTATTATGGAATAATTTCAATACTTAATTTATATAATTTACTTTTTAGGAAATTCAAAATTAGAATCGGTGAGCTATGCGACTATATATGATGATGATGAGCTCGACTTGGATGAGTCATGCGCCACTTTTGTATTAGTTGCCATCTTTTTTGTTTTAATTGTTAACATGTTTTACATCTTATTATTAATATTGATTTTTTTTTTTTTTCATTTTGTTATTTAACAGGAATTCAAGTTGAAGAAGACAATGAAAGTTGTGGTTATATCAGAGTATTGGAGAAACAATGTTGTTGTGGATGTTGTTTTATAGAATTCAAGTTTTTTTTTTTTTTTTTTTTTTTTTTTAATTTTAAATCTTATGTTGTTTTATTGTTATAAAAGTATGTTTTTGTGGATGTTGCAAATGGTTATGTTACAGTTTGTTGTTATGTTATTGTGGATATGAAGGATGGATCTTATGAAATTATGCTTAGGGAATTATTTTGTTAAGTTTATGAGAATAGGTTGTTTTTATGGAAAAAACTTAATGTTAGTAAATTGTATTATATAAATTTGTTTTCTTCATGCCAAGGCAAATACAAGCTGCGTTCATTACAAACTTGCATAAGAGTACATTCATTCATCAACCTGCAAACTGTTACATTCATTCAATAACTTCCAAACTGTTACATTCATTCTAAGGCAAGGACAATAAGTTTCTCATGACCACTGCCTTCTATAGTTGGAATAGAATCCAGGAAAATACAATAACAGAGCAAAAAAATTTCTAGCTAACAAAAAAAAAAAAAAAAAAAAAAAGGATCAAGGATTTTTTGGGGTTAGGGAAACCCGATCCCCGTTAAGGGCAGGGGCAGGGGCAGGGGCAGGGGCAGGGGGTGATGGATTCTCCGCCAAGGATCGGGAATGAGAAATTTTATGGTTTCGGGGATCGAGAACGGGGAGTGTAATCCTCGACTCCGCCCCGTTGCCATTCTTATTCCTATATCATTTTTTTACAAAGTTTTCAAAAAAATTTATATATGAAATAAAATTTACTACAACTATTTCACTTCAAATAACGGAGGTGTTTAGGAGGTGGTTTGTGTTAAAATAACTTATTAAAAGATAAAATAGATTAAAATAATTAATAAGATAAAATATTATATTTAATTATAATTATTTTTGTTTTCTCACAATTATCAAATCAATCACAAAAAAAAAAAAATCAACCAACTTCTTAAATCTAACTATTTTAATCAAATTAAAATAATTAAAAAATTAAATAGCGAATTAAAATAGATAAACCTCCAAACAAGGCCAACAACAACTCCATGGAGTTTCTCAAAAGGGTTTCAATCAACCCAACCTCCTTTTGACAAAATGACAACACGTGTCGTTGTCACATTTCTTCCAAATTTTCTCGGCACCAACTTTTGACGAGAAAACAAAAAGAAAATCAAAGCGAGAAAAGAAAGTAATCTAGATATCTGTCTTTGATTCCCTTCCTATGAAAAATCTTAGACAAAATTATTACTAGCTCTAGATCCTATTGACCATTCTATCTGAAGCACGTAATGGGCACGTGCCCTGCTTAGAATAAGGGCGTGCCTCTCACGACCTATCCATGCGCGTTGTTTTAATGCTCTATTTCTTCATCATTTAAATGAGATTGGATTTTGGGAGATGCACCAATAAATCCCAAATTAATAATTTATACACTGTTTAGTCCTAAAAATTTTCTTATAGACTGAAAGGTCCCATTACAATGTTTCAAACATCAGATTAATGTTTCGAATATTAGATTTCGAACATCATACTAATGTTTCGAACATTAGATTGATGTGTAAATGGGACTAAATGGAGCATAAGAAAACTTTTAGGATTAAATGGTTCAACTTTTCAGAAACTAGACTTATGGGTAAATTTTCCTTGAATTTTACATTTTAATAGAATCTATAATTTTGTTTTAATTAATAAACTGTATTTTTTTTTTAATTCTTGTAATATATGAACAAAATAATTTGATTTAATTATAGTTTATTTTATCAATTATCAAAGGATATTATTTTAATTTGTTAATTTTAAAAGTATACAATTAAATTTATATACTATTAAAAAAATATAAATACCTTTATAAAAAAAAAAGAGTGAAAGTGAGAGAAGCAAAAGCACAATTTGAAAGTTAAGAAAAAATAATATTTAATGACAATTCCAAGTAACTTTTTTTCATTCTCTCTAATGATTGTCACCATTTTATGCTCCCTCTCTCAACGGCTTTATATGATTTATATTTACATTTATTTCAACTTAAAGTATTAAAGTGATCTCATTATAATTGACAAGGTCATTATCCATCATCATAATGAAAATGTGTTAGCAAAAAATAATTAGCCCTCCGTCAATATTTTTGGTATGTAAAATTTTAATTTTATCAATTTATAAAGTATTATTGATTCCAACAATGATTACTATGATCAATTATGGAGATCACTTTAATGTATATTGATAAATAAAATTATTTTAGAAATAATTTATTACCCAACGTCGTATGTTAAATATTGCATTTTTATAAGAAAAAAAAGGAAAAATTATAATTCAGTGCAATTTTTTAAAAACAATTTCATATAAGTAATCAATTTTATAAAAACTAATAATTATAATTATAATTTTTTTATTAATCTTTAATTATTTTGGGGAGACTTATTTATAAGTTCTTTTTCAGACACTTATGGTAGGTTAAATCCTGTGTAATTTCTTATAGAGTCTCAAGTCTTATTTAGATAGGAATGTATTCCATAGGATCTTACATAAACGTAACGTGACACTTACATAAACGTAACGTAACGTGATACCTACATAAACCTAACGTAACGTGTCACGTTACGTTTCGCAAATTTAATGAGTTTTTATTTTTTAAAATTGAATGTGAAAATATTGCTGGTTTATGTTGGTGTCACATTACGTTTCATATAAATATGATTTATGGTAACATTTAATTTCCTTCAATTTCCTATATAGGAAATTGAATGTTGCCATATATCATAGGTGTCACGTTACGTTACGTTTATGTAGATATAGGAAATTGAATATTGCCATAGATCATAGATGTCACGTTATGTTTATGTAGGTGTCACGTTACGTTACGTTTATGTAGATATGATCTATGATAACATGCAATTTCTTATATAGAAAATTACATTTTACCATAGATTATAGGTGTCACGTTACGTTAGGTTTATATAGATATGATTTATAGTAACATTCAATTTTCTATATATGATTTTATTATTATTTATAATATTAATAACTAATATTAAGAGTAAATGTGTCAACAAACTTCTCACAGGACTTATGAGATTATAAATGTTTTAGTAGTACCATATGTAATTTTCCCATTCTTTTACAAAAGATTCACAGAAAAATAATTTCCAAAAAAAAAACACACAAAATATACTGATCAAAAGTATGATTTAGCCCTGTGACAGTCTTTCACCTTTGCTCTGTCCCTCTCCTTCTCTCTCTCTGTCTCTCTCTGTATGTGATTTTTACAGCACAGGTTTTTGTCGGTGAACTTATTAGCTTCACTTCACTCAGTGCCAACAGTTGCATATCTCTTCAATTTTTCGGAATCATGTGATTCTCTCTAATTTTCTGTTTCTGGGTATGTATTAAATTTGTGTTCTTTCACACCCAATGGTAACCCAACAAGTAAAGTTTTCGGTGCATTCAAGTCTTTAATCTAACAGGTCTTCTTTCACAGCAGCAATGGCAGGTGACCCATGAACATTTTAGTATCATCAGCTTCATGCAATTGCTATATTGAACCAGAGTAAGCACTGTAGGAGCTTAATCTCTGACAACCCACTTTCAATTTCGCTTTATTGCTTCATGGTATGTCAAAATTCTTGTTCATTCACTTTGTTTTTGCTTTGATTTTTCTTCGAATAGTTGACATGCAATGTTTTGTAGATGAACATTTGTTGCTTTTTAATCCAATTTGTTGAAATTTTAGTTATGATCAGTGAGATTGGGTCACTGTGCAGCTTACTTTGAAGATCATTGATGGGGGTGGCGTTGGCATTTTACATTTTAGCACATGCCAGTTCATTTTTTAGTTATTTTTTTCCTGATAAACTGAAGTTTTTAAGTAATTGCCATCAATTGAAGGTGATCAGCCATAGGATCATGTGAAAATCTCAATGCACGAGAATCCAGATATGATCTTTGTGTTGAGAGTGCAGAGTGCATTGGGATAGAATCCCGAGACATGATCTTATTGAGAGTTCATTGAGATATAGAGATTTGCAGACACATATTCCGCGCTAGACATAGATGTAATCCAAATGTTTGCATCTATAGTTGTGAACAAAATGATCTCATATGTAATTGTGAACATTTTGTCTCACATGTGTGCATTCGGTGTGCGGACTTTATGTGCTCCTAAACTTTTTGCAAGGCCACTGATATGGCAAAAAAAGTTAGGTTGCTTGTTACTGTACATTCATTAACTTCTTTACTTTTCTTGATTGATAAATTCTCTATCTTAAAGTTCAATTTACAGTTATTTTTGTCAAGTAAACAATCCAAACTTTCTGATCTTGCACCTTTAGGTGTGTATTTCTTCCGACTTCTCTCTGCATGGACTTTCAATTTTATTTTATTTTATTTATTTTTCTTGTCTTGCTTATAACACCGACCGACCAATTGGAGATTAAAATCCCTCTCAGATTTGATCGTATAAGTCTACAGTCTTCCATTGTACTTTCATTTGTTTTTCTAATATTAGCTGCTAAATCTGATTGAGTCTGTTTGTGTGGTTGCCTACCTCCCCTACCCCAGTTGCCACAACCTCCCCTCACCTGCCAGAACACACGCAGGCCCTTAAACCTCCCACACGGGCAAGGTTAAAGGCATGGATGTAATTTAAAAATATTAACAATTCAATTTTAATTTTCTTTTAAAAATCAAAATTTGCACATGACATGTTAATTTACGTGGAAAACGCCATTTTCTCACTTTGTTATCCACCACAACGGGGTTTAGTGTTAGAAAGCAAGCTTGACGGGGCACTGTGTTTTTTGACCTAGCTTCGTGGGATAAAACTGTAATTTACCCAGTATTTATCTATATCACAAATTCCAGTGATATGGACGAAATCCTTAATGAAGCACCTAAACAAATCATCAAACAGTAACTTGGAAATTGTCTCAGTTAGGAGAGAAGTTCAAGTACCAATCAAATAACTCTGATTGCATGCATTGTCTCTCCTCTACTGTCTTCCTAAAGCAGTAATAATCAAACTATGTTTTTTTGGTTCATGTTTGTCCAAGTTTTCTTTGGAACTTGAATGTGTACATAATGGTTCTTCTTCTTTGAATGCTACGTCGTTGACATGGCTCTAAAAACGTTGACATTTCAATTTTAGTCTGCCAAATAGAGTGAAATCATGGACAACAAGACATGGCTTTGGAGGAAAAGATCATCGGAGAAGACAATTGTTGCAATTACTAAATCAGATTTCTCTTCGAAAGGAAATGAAGAAGAGGTAATGGACTGTTAGTCGGTCTCAGTGCATGTAAAAAAGAAAAATTGCCCTACTTCTCATTACATACCAGAGGCGTAGATCTGATTTGGAACATTGCTAATGTTTCAATTTATTGATTTACTCAGATAGAAATGTTTTATGTATGAATTGCAGATGCTTCCAACTGAGAAAGAAATCAGTCTGTTGAGATCATTGGAAACTTTAGACGAGAAGTTAGCATCAGTTCTCTGTGAGAGTAACGCTAAAGATGACCTTCTATCAAAACATGCAAATATGGCAGAAGAAGCCATCAAAGGTGATTACTGTTTTCTTTCTTTCTTAACATTACTTCACTCTGTGTGGTTCGGATTTATAGCATGTTGTCTTTCTGACAATCTTTTTGATCTTTGTTTTCTTCAATGGTGTATTCTCTTTTAGGCCGGGAAAAGGCAGAGGCAGCAGCAGCGTCTCTAAAACAAGAACTTAACAAAGCTTTACAGCAGAACGTAGCTTCAAATGAAAGGTTAACTCAGTTAAATGCTGCATTGAAGGAATCGATGCAGCAATCAACTTCTCTTCGAGAAGAACATGAACAAAGGATTCGTGATGCTGTTATGAAAACATCGAGAGAATTTGAGAAGTCTCAGAAAAAATTAGAGGAAAAAGTAACCCAAAAAAGTAAAAGGCTCGCAAACTTAACAGTTGAGAACACTCGCCTGAGTAAAACCCTCCTGATGAAAGAGAAACTGATTGAAGAGCTAAGTAAACGCGTGTCTCAGGCAGAAGCAGAGTTCAATACACTAATGGCCAGACTAGATTCCATAGAAAAAGAAAATGCTTTTCTCAAGTATGAGTTTCGCATGCTTGAGAACCAGCTTGAGATTCGAAATGAAGAGATTGAATTTAACCGTCAATCTGCCGATGTGTCACACAAGCAACACATGGAGAGTGTAAACAAGATCAAAAAATTGGAAGTGGAATGTCAGAGATTACGAGTCCTAGTGCGGAAACGATTGCCGGGTCCCGCTGCTTTGGCAAAGATGAAGAATGAAGTTGAAAGTCAGGGAAGGAATCAGTCAGAGATGAGGAGGAAGTTAAATCCTGTAACGGGAAGTTTGATTGTCAGAGACAGCACTCTACAAAACCCTCCTGACATGCCCAATAAGAAGATCAGTTTCTTGATTGAGCGGTTGTGTGATATGGAAGAAGAAAACAAGAAACTCAAAGAAATTCTATCCAAGAGAGATGATGAACTCCATTCTTCACAAATTGTGTGCACCCAAACAGCTTCCGAATTATCAAAGGTTGAAGTTCAGCTCGGAGAACTTTCAAAACGTCAAAAATCTGTGGAGTTATCTAGATGCAGTCCTATAGCAAGAGAGCTCTTTCCAACACCAAGTTTTGGCATCAGCAATGATGAGACTGACCATTCTGAACCATGGGCTTCTGCTTTAATTTCAGAACTAGATTGTTTCAAAAATCAGAAACCCAAGAATCCACATGAACACACAACTTTTGGAGTTTCGGACATGAGCTTAATGGATGACTTTGTTGAGATGGAAAAATTAGCAATAGTCACCGTTGGTACACCACTGGGAACTTCTTGTGCTTCTCCAAATACAAGTATAGATTCAAGAGGTAAGGAACTAGTTCCAGTGCTACAACGACAGTCCAGTGACATTGAACAGGAAATCCAAACAAAAGATGTATCAACTGAAAAAGGCTACGATTGGCTTCAGAATGTTTTGAATTTGATTTTAGATCAAACCCGTACATCAAAAAGAAGTTTTGATGATCTTCTTGAGGATATTAGAATAGCTTTAATGTACATGAAGAGTTCTTGTGCTAGTGAAGTTAACAGGGAAGAAAGTTCAAAGGAGCCTGGAGGATCTTACTCGACCGCCATTAGTGGCTACATCACTTGGAAATCTCCAAATACATCACCAAGGGTGGGTCCACTCAATGGAGTTCCTCGTAGTGACACCTCGGTGGAAGAAACGAGCAGCCAACATATACAACCTAATCTGAGTAGGTCAATACTTAAGATTATTGAGCTTATCAGAAGGATGGATCTAACATGCTCAAGGAACTGTTATGTTCCAGATAATGGTTCAGAAAGAGATCGGGTTTCAGACTACTTGATTCATGTTTTCCAATGGAGAAGTGCAGAACTGAGCACTGTTTTACAGCAATTTGTCTATACTTGTGACGATCTGTTGGATGGGAAGGCCAAGTTTGAAAACTTTGCTGCGGAATTGGCATCTGCATTGGACTGGATTATAAACCACTGCATCATCTCTCAAGATGTTTCGTGTGTGAGAGATAAAATCAATAAGCATTTGGGTTCATATAATTCACCAAACACAGGCGAACTTGATATGTTTGAAATGGAGAAGACCCAATCTGATTTGCGAGAGGAAAATAAGGGACTAAAAGACAAGTTTAAGAGTATGGAGTCCTTGCGGAAAGAGTTAGAAGCAGGGCTAAGGTCAGCAAATGATAAGAATGAATCCTTGATGAATCAACTTCGGGAATCAGAGCAAAGTATTGGACACTTGCAGTCGGAACTAAAAACTTTGAAAGAATCAAAAGGAATAATTGAAGATCAGATTGAAAATCAAAAGCTTATTAATGAAGATCTTGATACCCAACTTAATCTTGAGAACATTAAACTAAATGAGGTTCTTCAGAAGTTATCAACTCTCGAAGTAGAACTGGAAGATAGAAGTCACTGTTGTGAAGAATTAGAAGCGACATGCCTTGAGCTTCAACTCCAGATGGAAAGGTACCTACTATTTTCTTGAGCTCTTGTTTTCCGAGCAATTTAAACAAGAATTTTGCTTAATGATTTATGAAATATTTGAAACATACAGTGTTACCAACAAGGAAGCTCCAAAGGAGAGCATAGACCAGGAGGAAAGGCTACTTAAAACTGTAAGTTCCACTTCAATTGACAAAAACAACATTATTGTCTCCACTAGTTTCTTGTAAGAAAGAGAAAAACAAAAAGAAAAAAAGAAGAGAAAAAGTGGAAGGTATGTACTCTGCAATGCTAGGGAATTTAGGTCAGTATAGATGACCACAGGCGAAATACATACACATGGTGCTCTTTATTTCGCTCCACTCTACATTACAGGCCTGAATGTGATCTATTAGGGCCTCGTTTGGGTATTCACTTTTTAGTAGCCTTTTGGCTTTTTGATGAGGTGGAAAAAAGTTAATGTGTTTGGAAATGACTTTTTTTAGTTATATTGAAACCGAGAATTATGGAGATGTTTGGCCTTTTTTTAAAGTGACCTTTGGCTCTCTCTCTCTCTTTTTTGGGTGCTTTTTAGCTATTTTATCCAAAAAGCCAAGTTGCCAAATAGGGCTTAGATTGAAGGTGCATTAAATATCGTGTTGTGCTTGTATATGCACAAGCATGAAGGGCGGACCTGACGTAGGGGTAAAACTACCCCATGGTGACCTGGTGGTCACGAGTTCGAGTCACGTTAACAGCCTCTCCATTTGCGGGGTAAGGTTGCGTACATCAACCCTTCCTCAGACCCCGCTTAAGCGGGAGTTTCTTGGACTGATTACACCAGTATATGCACAAGCATGAGTTTTTTTTTTTTTATTCCTTTTCGCTCTAAAAATTTTATGGTTGGATATGTTTACTAGTATCCCAACACAAGTGACTTGAGACCAGTTACCCTTTCTCAATTGAACAAATATAACATATGTTAGTGTATTCGGATTACTAACACAGGCTTATGACTAGTGTCACGGCCTTGGATTTTCTGAACTAACCCTCAGTCTTTCCAAGCCAACCGTGCGGCCTTAGATGCTTATAGCACGCCTTGCTTGCACCTAAGTAAGTTTTCTGAACTAACCCTCAGTCTTTCCAAGCCAACCGTGCGGCCTTAGATGCTTATAGCACGCCTTGCTTGCACCTAAGTAAGCCTTCTATGGAAGAGAACCAAGAGAAGTTTGCACACAAGAGAGAGTTAGAGAACTTAGAGAACTCTTGGAGAATGCTTAGTTTTGTATTGCTTGAATGCTTGTGATTACACTTGGGTACTTGGTGGTTTGGCCAAATGAGGGCCTCCCCTTTATATAGCCTTACAAGAATATTCTAGAACTACTATGTTTGAGAGTGTTCTACACACTTCCCCCTAACTAGAGTATTCTAGGACTATTCTAGTATGTACATATCTAGAAGAATCTACAAGTATGCACAACTTTCCTCAATGCTCCAGAGAGTTCCAGAAGCTTCCAACATGCTCTTCAATCTGCCAGAGCTTTCTAGTTCCATCATCCCCTTTGACTGCTCTAGAGAATTCTAGAGTATTCTATTAGAGCCTCCCATCTTCTAGCCATTCTCTAGGGAGTTCTAGCAATCTCCTTTGGCTTCCAACTGTTTCTAGTAAGGGCAGCATTAGGATTTCTCAGTCCGTGACACTAGGAACCTTTTAAGAATTCATGTACCTAAAAATACACGTCTCTTATTTTTGACACTCAAGAATATGTTTTCTCAACTTTAATTTATGGACTTAGCATGTAAACTATAATGTACAATATAATCATGAAAATAAATAATAAACTTGTTATTTTATTAAATAAATGAAGAGACTGTTTTACAAAAATACTCCGAACCACATCTTCTAAGCCAACTTGTTGGTCTGATTTTTGCAGGGCTGGGAGATCACAACCGCTTCTGCAAAGTTGGCAGAGTGCCAAGAGACAATCCTACACCTGGGGAAACAGTTGAAAGGCACTGGCTTCACCAAGAGAAACTTCAGTTTTTAACAACGTTTCTACCACCGCCGCCGCCACTGCCATTGCCATCAACAATATGAAGAAGTTAAGCCAGCGGTCATCCCTGCGCGATCGAATGCTAGCAGATGATCTGACGTCCCCAAAGACAAGGCAAATTATTAGCACCATAGAAGCAACAAAACCGTCTTTTCTCTGCTCCAACAATTTTAGCACCTTGTGTGCTCCTAGTGTCCCAGTTGCACCTCCAGAAGTTGGTTCACTGGCGATTGTACCGAGTAAGAAACGGGGAGGGGTTGGTTTTCTGAGGAAACTACTACTGAGAAAGAAGAGAGGGAGTAGCAAGAAGACATCTCGATCCTTTACTGCATAACATATTCACAGTGAAGCAATAAAAACCATCAACATCAAGACTGACTTGCCTATGGTTTTAGATTTTGCTCATCCTTACTTGTCTATGGTTTTAGTTTTTGCTCATCCTGGCTTTTGGTTGGAAATAAGAGGTGTATGTGTCTTCAGCTTACTCTGTGAGAGAGAGAGAGAGTTGTATGCTGTTGCAGGTGATGCTGATGTATATACCTGTTTGTTGACACATTTGCTTATCTATAAGAGTGTTTGTAGTTTACAAAGCAATGCCATAGCATGTGTGCAGGGTGCAAATCTATAGCAATACAAGATGATGTGTATATATATACATTTTTTTGCATGAATAAGGCTGCATTGCACTTCAAAGACACTAGGTCGGGCCTGGCCCGCTCAGTAGTTCGGGCATTGTGGCCGGGTTCATCGGGTTCATTGTGATAGTATATCAACCCCTTCCCCGTCACCATCTAGTGAATGAGAGAGAGAGAGAGAGAGAGCTTAGCTTCAAAGTCATGCTTAATCCTCTACGCACCAAACCCTCTTCATGACAAATTCTCAAAAATCCAAATATTGATATACTATTACAACCCCTATTCCTCCAAAACTGTTTTCAGAGCTCTACGAAGCATGATTAGGACAATTTTAAAGAATAAGATACCAATATGATTATCATATGTTAGAATTTATTTATTTATAATTTTTAGTATTATATTATATTTAAGCTCAAAGAATAGTGGAAAGTAAATCTTTAAGAGTAATTATTATATATTAGTTTAAGAGATATGTCAATATTCAATTTATTTTTTTCAATAGATGTGTCAACTAATAAAATTTGAAAAAATAAATAAAATAAAAATAAAATATTACTTAATGTTATTATCTTTTTCTTTGGTTAAAAACTCATAAATTTACTCATAATATAAAATCTTATTCATTCATAGAGTGTGCTCACAAGAAGAAAATTAATTCTAAATCATCCATCTAAAATTTTTGAACAATTTCGGGTATTTTTCTTGATTCATAGAACATTTTTTTTTCCCGAGAAACTTGATTCATGGACTTACTGATCAGAGAATATTGAAAAAGTATTCTTCTATTTATTCTAACAATTATAGTCTAATAATATGCAAAAATTATTACAATTTCAATTTCACAATATTTTGGTTAACCTCACCTAGCATGACCTAGCGTGTCGAAAAGTATCCAATACTTCTCAAAATTAACATCAAGTATTGGATGCATTTAAAAAATATACATATTCTCTGAGTATCCGAAAAGTGTCCGTAGAAGTAACTGTGGTTCACAGTCAGGTGTCACGGATTGGGCGCTTGTCATCCTCCCAAGAAATCGATTCCACGAGTGGTACTGCATATCCCGTGAATTATGCCCACGGACCAGCCCAGAAATGTGATAGGGATCTACCTACTGCCTTACTGTTTACAAACTAATGCGCTTGCAAAGTGTTTGGTGTAGAACTCGCATCCCTAATGAGTCGGTACGTGACACATGACTCAATTCAAGTTCCTGACTAGCTTCTATCTTTGGTTCTACTACATTTTTTTTGGTACAAATTTGGAGGTAGTCTAAATTTAACTCTCTTCTTTGATGTAAAGCGAATCATCTTCTTCAAAACAGATCGATTCCAAAGGTAAAATTTATCCGACATGCACGATGACTTAGTTCATGATTTCGATACAGCAGCCTTCTCAGCAGCTTGCTTCATATCGAGGAGGGCATCTTCAAAACACTTGGCTACAACTTCAGGATCAGGTATAATGTCTTTGGCTACCATGATTTGCATGTCAGCTCTTCCTGCATAACTCATCATGTGCATTGTGATTGCCTGCATATGACCCCCAACAACAAAAATGATATTCAAAATTCCCATTATTCACTCAAATTCTTATTAGAGTACTGCTGCTATTTGTCCCCCACCAAATTGCTTTGGACCCATTTATTTATTTTTAATAACAATTTTACTTCATCACAAAATTCCAATTTTTATCTCCATCTCTACCTTTCCAAATCTTAATCCTAACTCTATCCCTATCCCCACCCCCCACCAGCTCCAACCACCACTCTCTTCCACCCATCCCCCAACTCCGGCAACCCTCCGTGCCCATCCCCCGGCTTCTACAACCCTCCCCTGCCTATCTCCAACCCCTCCCCACCCTTGCCTGCCCTTCCTAACCCATTCCCACCACCGCACTACTGGGGTCTACTGCGAGCCCCCTCTCTCTCTCAGAGGTGAGGCTGCTGGAGTGTGAGGGGGCTGCAGGGGGTGGGGTGTTGCAGTGGGGGAGGCAGGTTGCAGTCGGAGCGATGACCAGAGGTGAAGGTGGGGCTGAGTTAGGGTTTAAGGAATGAGGGTAGAATTGGGAATAAGGTGGGAGTCCAAAGAAAAAAAAAAATCAAAATTTGCTGGTGGGAGTCCAAAAACAATTAGTGTAGCCTGTAGGCAAATAGCAACACTCATTCTTCTGCCATTGACTGTTTTAATGCTTGTTTTAACAGAAGTTCTATATATTTGGATCATGGATTTAGGTAGATATTTGGAAAAAAAAAAATTTGAATGAAATACAAGTTAAATTCCCCCCCCCCCCCCCCCCCATTTCTCTCACCTTTCCCTTTCTTTTTCCAAATACCTACCCAAATTAATGATCTGACAATATCCAGAATGATTTGCAAAGGGAAATCAGAGATTAAGAAGCTGTACATGGGGAAGGCTAGTGTTGGTCACCCTTATGTAAGTTACAGGATTGCCCACCACAGTAATCTCCTCTTGTGGGCCAATCACATTCGAGATTGTAAAGGTTGTGTTACATACAATCCTGTAATTAAGCCAGCTCGCAAGCTATGAAACAAAAACAAGAGCCTTATTAACATATGACAAAAGAAAACAAAAAATAAAAGGACTCTTCTCTAATATGAAATGCACCTTTGCTCCGAAACAGGACATCACCAAATTCCCTATTTTGTATGAGAAGTGAGCCTCTAAAGATAGTTTTTTCCGGTCAATCATTGCCTTAGATCTTTCTACATATTGTAGAGGATCAGCGCCGCCTTGATGATAATAAATAGGTAAGAGCATCATACCGAATTTGTTACCCCACTGTACACTAGAATTGCCGTCCATCAATTTGGAGAGATCCTGATCAACATCGCCAGTCGTTTCAATTCAAGCCGAAATATTTAATTTATTTGATGATGCATTTTTAAACTATCACACAAAGAAAATGAGGAAAGAGAAATGAATTGACCTGTAATCCTGGTTGTTTCCTCAAATTAACCATGGCTAAGCCGGTCAATTGAAGCCCATCTTGCAAAGCTAGGTGAGGCAATTGAACTCAATTTAATTAAGGTGTGACCAAACTTACTAAAATTTGATTAATTTGGCTGTAAAATGCTAGTGGACATCAAAATAAATTTTACCTTTTGGTGAGCGGATATCCAAATATGTTGATAGCCCAGATGAAATAACCCCGAAAAGCACATCATTAATGGTCTGCATTTGTTCTAGAATAGAATAGTATGAGCAATGGGAAAGAGTGTTTGAAAGCTATAATTAGCATGTTTATAACTCTTAAATTCATAGTAACTAACACTGATAATGTATTAGTGTGAAACGAAATATTTGGGCATAAAAAAGGAAAATTCATAGTAACACTGATAACCCTACCCTTAGGGGGGTTACTAGATGGTTAGTAGTGTCACTTTTCCACACACACACAAAAAAAAAAAAAAAGGGAAATATTTTTCTAGATGACTGCTGTGAATCGGATCTTTTGGCATAAGTTTTTGGTTTCAAAACCCAAAAGTTTCAAACCCATATCTTCCTAGTGAGAAACTCTCTCATTTTTTGATTTTGAGGTTATGTACCACATCACCAAACATTTTCAATTGACTCAACAAAACAAATCCCAACATAGGAATGCAGCCATACTAAAAGAGGATTGACAGCCCAAAGGTAGAAGCCTTGGTTATTTATGTCACTAAAAAGACTCAACTAATTTACTTATAATAACATGACATGTTAGTGTCAACTTTTGGTTTATCACAAATTCAATCATGTAAGACTCATTTCTCTTGTCATGTCATTGTAGAGGGAATCGTGAGTTTCTAACATTCCTCTTTATAATGGCATTTTTCTTAATTAGGATTTCCAAATTACTTTTCAAATCTAATAGGCGCAGATTTTAGTTGTAGGACAATAAAGAAAGAAATTAAATGAAATGCAGTTTCATTGTGAGAAATGGGGCCCAAAGCGCGACATCCTTTACAAAACAACAGCAATGGTTGAGGGTCACAATTTCTGTGGCTCAAATGGCTCCAAATTCGAGCCATTTGAGCCACAGAAATTGTGGCTCTCAAACATTTTTCACAAAACAAATAACTCTACACCAACTACTTTCAATATCAATTTAATGGAGGGGTTGGAGGCAGTAGCTAGCAGTTAAGAGTACTCTCTACTCTAAAACATTTAAAACTCTTTACAATCTTTCCCTCTTATGCATAGTTTATCAATTTTTTAAACACCCTTATTTATTTTGTTTTAAGTGAGTATTTTACTCCAAGCTCCTTATGACCAGCACCATCTTTTTTGATTGCCAAACAAATAAATTTATTTAAAAAGTGAGCAAATACAAGAAGAGGGGAACAAGAAATCCACTGAAATCAAGTGAAAAGAAAAAAATATGAATCTATAAAATCTACAAATAGCACTCCAATCTATAAAAAATAAAAATAATGGAAACCCTTTAAAAGGAAGGGCCTCAAAACCAATAAAGAAATCAAATAACTTTTTTAATGAATAAAGAAATCAAAAACATGAATATATTTTTTAACTTTTTTTAATGACTAAACTTTTTGGCTAGAAATGATTTAAATGACTTTTTTATATAAATAATTTTTTAATTAATAAATTAATTTTTATCCAGTCAAATAGAAGAAAAAAAAATTATGGGTGGGCCAGATCAATAAATAATAAAAAATATTATGAACCCAACTTAATTACTAAAGTTGTGTCAAATCTAAGAAAAACCATTCAAAATTATATGATTAAGATTGAATTTGTGTAATGTAAAATTTAGGGCAAATTACATATACCTCCTTTGAGGTTTAGCTAAATTATAAATACTTCTGAGGTTTCAGAAATTACAGATATCCCTGAGGTTTATATTTTCATAACAAATTGTCTCCTAAAATTTATATTTTCATAACAATTTACCCCCTAATTTGTTATGCAAAATCTGTAATTTCTCAAACCTTAAGGAGATATCTGTAATTTTGTTAAACCTCAAGGGGTATATGTAATTTGTCCTAAAATTCATATATAAAATAAATATAAATCATAAAATAATAATTTTAAATAATTTTTAAATAATTAAGTATGAATTTATAGCATTTCGAATAAATAATTGATTCTTCTAACTCACATGAAAGGTTGACATTAATATTTTTTTTCATGTTGGTCTATTTTGGGGGAGTAGAAAAAAATTTAATTTTTTATTTTTTATTTTTTTGAAAAATATATAAAAAAAATAAAATAAGCCAGTATTTTTCGTAATTACCAAAATAGGCCTTTGTATTAAGGTCAAGTTTGAGAACTTACAAAAAAGTCAAAAAGCTAAAAAGTTATTCAAAAAGTTAAAAAGTTAACACTATTCACCAAAAAGTCAACAATTACGGCTGCATAACTCCCAATTCAAATTTTTCCCTACAAATCAATTTTTACAATTTTTTATTACACATTTTTTTTATAAAAAATCAAAAAATTAACCCAAACATCCATATTTTCAACCTCAATTTTTTAGTCTAAAAAATAAAAAATACACTTATTTAGGAAGCTCCAAACAACCCCTAACATAATTAACAGTTAACTAACTTACCGCGTCAGCCACAGCATTTTTCACCGCTTTCATATCCTCCAGCAAAAACTTGGCCGTGGCAAGCTTCCTCGGCCACAGCTCCACCCCCGCACCGCCGCTCACGGCGGTCCTCCTATCACTCACCCACAAACTCCTCATCACAAATTCCACCACAAACACCACCGTCAACCACACCGCCTTCACACCCCTCTCCACCACTCTATTCCACCTCCGCTCCCTCTCTCCCCTCTCCTTCGAAGCCCCCACAGACTCAATCGTCGGCCTCCGATCCGGATCATCGGCTCTCCGACAACACGCCAAAAGCAT
Organism: Camellia japonica; assembly: GCA_030407325.1. Taxonomy (NCBI): domain Eukaryota; kingdom Viridiplantae; phylum Streptophyta; class Magnoliopsida; order Ericales; family Theaceae; genus Camellia; species Camellia japonica. Next base: position 165,162,950 of record JAPPVO010000029.1, read on the forward strand.
CGACATGAGAGAAATCCCATCTCCCAAAGCGTGATGGATTCGAAACAAAATACAGTTATAGGGTCTCAACAAGTGTACCTCCCAGAGAGGCTTGTCGGTGTTGAGAGGCGACGAGACTGCCAGATCTGAGACGTAGTCATTCAGGGACTCTTCGTCGTGGGCTGAGGAGTCTCCGATGGGTTCGTCGATGATGATGATGTGGCGGTCAATGTCGATATGGGTTTTTCTCCAGTGTTCGCGGCCGTGGTGGTCTCGGACCATGAGGCTTGAGAATCGGGGGTGTTTGATCATGACGGAGTTGCTGATTTCGGATTTGATTGAATCGATGTTGATGGGGTTTTTGACGCCGATGAGGCAATGGATGATTTGGTTCATTTCGGGACGCAAGAAGAGTCGGCCTGCTGGAGTCAGTGGCTCGTCTCTCTCTTCTTCGGGTGTAGCCATTGCACAGAGAGAGAGAGAGAGAGAGAGAGAGAGAGAGAGAAAACCCAGCAATCTGTGTAGAAATTGCACAGAGCGTTAAAAAGTCAGCTGGTTCATCTTCACTGCACCTGCTATGCTCCTGCAGCTTATTTATTTATTTATTTTTTATAGCGATTAATGCTATGCTGGTTAAACTACTCATCCTGGGTGCAACACATGAATTTCACCAGGTCGTGCAACCACTTGGGACAAGGATTTAGCCAGCAGTGATTGGGGCCCCGAAACAGGGAGCCCCGAATGCCCTTAAAAAAAAAAAAAAAACAAGGCATAAGGGAGAAAAAAAAAAAAAAACAACAAAGAAAAATACCCAAAACGAAAAAAGAAAAAAAAAGAAAAAAAGAAAAATGTCTAAAATGATGTCGTTTTGAGTATTAGGGACATTAGGAACAGTTTTTTTGTGGGCAAAAAACATTTCTGTTAGCCGGATCAGGTGGTGTTTGGTAATCATTTTGGGCTAAATAATCCTAAAAAGACAAAAAAAAAAATAAGGCCAAAAAATTACAAAAAATCAAAAATTACAAAAAGACAAAAAAAAAAATTTACTATTCCAAAGCTAAAAAGCTAAAAAAGCCAATTAAGAATACCAAACGAATAAAAAAGTCTCAGGCTAAAAAAATTAAAAAAGTCAAAAAATCAACTAAAAAAATCATTACCAAACGAAGGCTAGTAATGATTCGGAGTTCCACAAAACATCACTTTTACAATCTTTATTTATTTGTGATTGATCTAAGTAAGAAAAAGAAAAAAAATAAAATAAAATAATACAAACACATCATTAATCCACATCACTATGGAATGGTGGGGTCTTCCCAAGAAGTGGTTCCAAACATTTTCTTTAATCATATTTATGTTGTTAAAATTTTTGTTAAATATTTTATATACATGTAAGATCATATCATATAAAATATTTGATAAAAATTTTAGCCTCCGTAACTCTTTATGGTGAAGCAAATACTTGCGCGGAAGGATTTTTTGTCTATCTTTTTTTACAAAAATGTTAGAAGTCTCAAAAATTCTACCAAAAGTTTTACCAAAGGTCTCACATGGGTGTGAGACCCACATGGGACCCACATTGTGTGGGTCTCACACCCATGTGAGACATTTGGTAAAATTTTTAGTAAAATATTTGAGGTCTCTAGTATTACTTCTTTTTTTTATTCCCTTCTTCCATTTCAGCACAAATATTTGATGATGTTAGGAGTTGTTTAGCTAGATTGGTTTACCACAAAAATAAATAAATAAATAGATAAATGCTATGCTGGTTTTTTTTTTTTTTTTTTTTGAACGAAATGCTATACCATGCTAGGAAAATGTTTGGGATCCCCTAAAAGAGGACTTCTATGACCTTCATTGATGTATTAATTATTGATGTGTTTGAATTTTTTTTAAAAGTTGTATCTGACAATGACATGAATGATTCAGATCATTTTGAGAGTTGTGGGAGTTGTGTTTTGTGGGGATCTCTATTATTAGTGACTATGCTAATATGATATTTTGACATCTGAGTTGGAAGTTATTTTTTATTTTTATTTTTTAGTTTTTTTAAATCATATCATACCTTTATCCCTTTACATGTTTTTTTAAAAAAAAAAATCAAAAAGTCAATTTTTAATTTACTTCTCAAAATAAAAGTTTTGAGAGGTTGAGTTTAGGTTAAAATAGTCAATAAAAGAAAATGGATATTTGAGAAATAGGTTAGAGGCTAAAATAGTCAATAAAGACAAAATAAACTAAAATAGTTAATAAAATAAAATGTCATATTTAAATTATAATCATTTTATTTTTTCACTCACAACTATCAAATTAACTATATATTAAAAAAAAAGACAATCAACTTCCCAAACACAATTTTTTTAGGCAAGCTAAATAGCCAAAAAGTTTAAAAGCCAACTAAAATAGTAGCCAACTTCCCAAACGATATCAAAATGTCACATCCAAACAATAATTATTTTACTTTTTTCTCTCATAATCATCAAATTAATTAAATAAAAAAATTAAAAATTTAACTAAAATAACATATTTCTAAAAAAAGCTATATTATGATATATTTTTTTTAATACTCATGGGTGTGTTTAATTGGACGGACTGGACAAGGGGGGATTAGAATCCATCGGACTTGAGTCTTGGAACTGTGAATCCCCCGGACTATTTGGTTGGATTGGATATGTATCCTGTGTTTGTTTTTTTATGGAATTAGATGTCTGGAAATGACTATTTTTAGTGAATCCAACGTTTGGTTGGACGGACTGAATAGGATAAATGAACAAAAGACTATTTACCATTTTTTAATTGTTTGCTAAGTAATAGCAATATTAAACATATCTTTAATATTTTAATTATTTTTAGCTAGATTGAATAAAATTTTATTTTATTTTTTTTTTACACAATTAAATAAATTTATTTTTTTAAAATTAAATAAATAAATAAATAAAATATCAATAAAAATTTATATTATTTTTTTAATTAAAATTTTAAATAAATTTGTTTTTTAAAATAATAATAATTAAACAATGAAATTAAATAAAACATCTATTAACATTTAAATAATGAAATTAAATAAAATATAAACAAAATTTTTAAAATAAAATATCAATAAAATATCTATAAAAATTATTTAAAAATAAAAAATAAAATATTAATAAAAAGTTAAATAAAATTATTTTATTTTTAAATTGAGACATTTAAATTTTATTAAATTTTACTAAATATAATACATAATTAAATAGTAGAGGGTCAAAATGGTCATTTCACCACCTAATCCCAACAGTAAATAATCCCCCAAAATTGTCCCCCCCCTCTAGGATAGTATAATCCCCCATATGGGAGATAAGGTATCCGGCTGGACTTCATGTCCGGCGGACTAAAAAAAAACAAACATCGGATTGAATTTACTGTGCGGATCCCCCCCTTATTCCCCAATCAAACACACCCATTGTGTTTTCAAATAGTCTGCTGGTTCATCTTCACCCGCTATGCTCGTGCAACTTTTTTATTTTTTTTATTTTTTATTGGGAGGCTTATCTCCCGTCCATATCAGATTGAAGAGAATTATTAAGCCCTTGTGAGCTCAACACAGAACTCATATTAATGATCCAAACAATTCATTGTACGTCTTGTTGAGTTCTTTATTCTTATAAAAAATCAAATTCATCGAATATTATTAGTCAATTGATCAGATCACATTTATATTAATAATAAATATTTTTTAAAAATAAATTATTAATACAAATGTGATTTGATTACATGACTGTCTATATCCGTACAATGTATTTTTTTATATAAATAAAATACTCGATAAATTTTACACATTTAATAATTCTAATTATCAATGTGACTTCCGTGATAAGTTGACAGAGGCCAAACCACACTCTCTAATTGGGAATTAGAGAGAACTCAAGTCTTTTTTTTCTTTTCTTTTTTATAACAATTAATGCTATGCTAATATAATATAATTTTATTTTTTTAATACTCATTGTGTCACTTTCAAATGAGAGTCAGCTCATAATTTTAAAATTTTAATTGTATTTAAGATCTTTATATTATTGTCAATTTTATTTTAGCTATTTTATTTTTAATTTTGATAATTAACTACTTATACTTTAAGTTAAGTTAATATCATTTAATATTTTTATCAAAATCTCATCCTTATATTTTTATGAAATTTTTTTTTTTGATTCATTCACTATTAATTTTTATAGGGACATTTATTTATAAATCCCTTTTTACTTACTTATATTTTATTTAATTAAAATTAGAGCAAATTTTAATATATTAGATGAAAGAAATATAATAAAAATGTGGTGTTTTGGAAAGATGATAAAAAGCTATTTTTTTAATTTTTTGTACAAAAAATCAAAAAGTGATATGATCTAAAACTTAAAAAAAATTAAAAAGTTAATCTTTCCAAACTGTCCCAATATGTCAAACAACAATTATTCATACCACTAAAAAAAATTATTAATAGCACTAATGCATTGGAAATATCAAAAAAAAAAAAAAACATAAATTACCACATCATTAATTGTTTTATTAGAGCCACTTTTAATAGTCTTAACCATTTTTTTTTATATCAAACCATCTTTGGTAATGATCAATAATTGTTTGGTCATGATCAATAATTGAAACGGTTTAATCGGCCGGCACATGAAAATGTTGTCGTACAATTGCAATTATTGCACTACCAAACTCAACTTAACTTGGAGCCGACTTTAAAAAAAGGAATTTTTGGTGAAAAGCCTCTTCCATTAGGCCTATTTTGTATGAAACCCACGAAATAAAACAATGAGCTCAAAAGCCTCTCAATTAAAAAAATATTATGAATTGTGTCACGACCCAAACCCGCCCCTAAAAGTTTGGCATTGTAACCGGCCAGTAATCCTAGATTACCACAGGCCTTCCTGAACAAAACATAAATAATCGGGGCTCGCGGAAGCGAAAACAAAGCACTAATAGTCCAAAGAGCTGTGCATTTATATAAACATACATTACATGCCAAAAATGTTAATTTACCCACTTACATACATAACATGTAATCAAAAATTCATATACAAAACATAGGCTCACGCCACATATACAACCAAAACAAAGCTCCCTAACGGCCTTCCAGGCCTAGCCCCAACTCGGAGGCACCAAAACACTGGGTAGGCTTCAAAACGGCGGCTCGGCTCGGACACCGCCTAGGCTGGACTCCCAGAGTGCTCACCTATAAATACATATATACAAACAATGAGCTAAAGCTCAGCAAGTAACATTAAAGTAAAGGGTTAGTGAACGAATTCCGTATAACATGTATCCGTAAATCAAATCATTCATAATCATAATCAACCATATCGGAACATACATAATGGCATACTCCATAGACCATAACATTTGTCGTCCAACGACTAGAGTAACCGGTCCCGGACACCGATTAAACACATACCGACATCTCGTAAACTGGTCATGGGCCTGCATTTTCATGCCGTCCCCCATGACTTCAAACTATCTATGGATGCCATACTAGATTCGCAAACTGGACAATCGTTCACAGAAAACATTTATCATTTCAAAGACCATAACATAACGTAGCACTTTTAAACATAGATCATACTAACATATATTTACAGAAATGTTACTCACAGTGGGTTTCCAAAACCGATTGCACGGTCTTCAGGGTTTGACCTGCAAATATAAACATTACAGCATAATCTTTTAACACATAAAGCACACACACATACTTGTAATCTCATTATCATAACTTAATTAAGCCTTAGGAATGCCAAAAATGTAATGAGAATGCCCAAAGCATGCATTAAAATATTTTATGAAATTTCTGAAAAATAGGTCCCCGCTCGAGCGGCAAAACCCACGCTCGAGCGGACTGAAAACTGTGAGAAAAATACTGGATGTGCGGAATTCCCGCTCGAGCGGCAAAACCCCCGCTCGAGCGGACAGCAAAATCTGGATGAAAACCAGTGCAAAAATCTGCTAAACCGTTGGTCTCTCTTGCAAAATCCACTTCCAAAATCATAAAATTCAAGGCTTAAACACTTGAAAACAACTTGATTAAAGCTTCATAACTTCCAAATAAACTTCAATGCATCATATAAAAGATCAAATTTTAAATCAAGATGAAAACTCATAAAACATGCTCATAAAAGCTTCCTTTCTTAAAACCATGGAGTTTCCCTCTCAAAAATGAGAATCATGCAAAGAAAACATGATTTAAAACATGAATTTCATGATCTCATGCAAGAATCTTAAGTTTACATGCTAGATGCCAAGAATCAACAATCTATTTCAAGACAAATCTTACCTTAGATGATGAATTGGAGAAGTTAGCTTGTTTTTCCCCCTTTTTCTTCTATCTTCTTCCCCTTGGTTTCTCTCTTCCACGAATTCACTCTCTCTCTCTCTCTTAGATATTTTCTTTCTTTTGTTTTGAGTCAAAACATGGTCAACACCCTTATCTATATATATCATATATATATTTGTGCCATAACCTTGAGCCAAACAAGGCTTAACGAATTAGACGAAATTCAGTCCTCAATTTATCTTCTCAAATGACTCTAAAAATTCACGGTATTTCATAGGCATGTCCAATTTCGTTTTCCGAACCCATTATAGTTGTCAATTTCAGTTTCGAAGTTGTCATTCCAACAGATATTTTTCCAATTCAAACAGATATTCTTCAATTAAATCATACTAAAGCATAATTAATTACTGATAATTGTGACGCACGGTTCCGGGTCATTACAAATTGACTGAAATGTCCTTCCATATAAGTGGGGAAATATGAAACAATCATACCGTTTTTCTTCCCTCGCTCTGTTTCATCGTTTGACAACCCTCCTCTGAGTATCCTCATTCAAAAACCCTAGCCTCATTTGAAAACCCTAGCATCGATTGAAAACCCTTCTCTGAGTCTCATTACTCTCGCTCTCTAAAGCTACTTTGTCTTTCTACCCCTGAAACGTTATAGGTTCGTTGCTTGGGCTCGAATCAAACTCCGCATTACGCTTTACTCTCTCTCTTAGACACACATTTTGCAAGTGATTTTTTCTCCTTTCTGCTAGTTTTTCGATGTTATGAAGTCTGTCTGGGTAGTGGTGTATGAGATTACGTTTTCATTTTGTTTTCATTTTGCGAGTATTTTAAGGATTTCTTTTTTCTTTTTTTTTTTTTCATTGTCGCATTAAGGTGAGTAAAGTTTGGGATTTTGGGTTACACTAAGGATCATCTGTTCTAAAATTTTTATCACTATCTTAAAATACTTTAAATTACTAAATCATGTGAGAATGTTAAGGTTTAAAAATTTTGAAAACTAATTTAGGTATTTCAGAATGGTGTATGCAGTTTTGCTTCAATTTCGTTGCTTTGATTTCTGTAGTGTTGTGGTCCTGCAATTTCAATGCTTTCAATTTCACTTGCTTCATGAATTTTTCAGAGTAAAATTTTACTTCAACCAGAGTAAAATTTTACTTTAACTCTAGCCCTTGCTCATTACATAAATGTGAATGTGATTGTAGTTTCGTCATTTCTCTAATTTCGGTTTGAATGTGAATTGTACATGTTAATTTCAGAACTGTGTTGCGTATAGTCAAAATTGAGACAAGGTTTTGTTGATTCTTGGTTCTATAAATTTTGCATGTGTTTTTGGTTTATTTCCTAGGGTATATTGTTCAGAATAAAATTTTACTTCCAATCAGAGTAAAATTTTACTTTCAATAAAAGTAAAGTTTTACTGCCAAACAAAGTAAAACTTTACTGTCTCATTGAATGTGTTTCGGTCCTGCAATTTCAATGCTTTCAATTGCTTCATGAATTTTTCAGAGTAAAATTTTACTTCCAACCAGAGTAAAATTTTACTTAAACTCTAGCCTTTGCTCATTACATAAATGTGCATATCAATTTGTATGTGTTTTGGTCCATATAAATGTGCATATCTATTTATGTATGTGAATGTGATTGTAGTTTCGTCATTTCTCTGATTTCGATTTGAAGTAAAACTTTACTGTCTCATTGAATGTGTTTTGGTCCTGCAATTTCATTGCTTTCAATTGCTTCATGATTTTTTCAGAGTAAAATTTTACTTCCAACCAGAGTAAAATTTTACTTTAACTCTAGGCTTTGCTCATTACATAAATGTGCATATCAATTTGTATATATATATATATTTATCTATTTATGTATGTGAATGTGATTGTAGTTTCGTCATTTCTTTGATTTCGGTTTAAATGTGAATTGTACATGTTAATTTCATAACTATGTTGCGTATAGTCAAACTAGAGACAAGGTTTTGTTGATTCTTGGTTCTATAAATTTTGTATGTGTTTTGGTTTATTTCCTAGGGTATATTGTTCAGAGTAAAATTTTACTTCCAATCAGAGTAAAATTTTACTTTCAATAAAAGTAAAGTTTTATGCCAAAAAAAAAAAACTTTACTGTCTCATTACAATACTTGTGCATTTTCTTTAGTGCTTATTTGTTTTGTCACTTTGTTGTTTAAACTAAAATGTTACACTGTTGATAGGGAAACTTTTTACTGTTTTAAAATGGTTGTTACAAGAAGCAAATGTGGTGATGATGATGATGATTTTGAAGTTCCACCAACTGTTATACAAAAGAAGAAAGTCCCTAAAAAAAAAGGCAAAAGTAGTAAAGAAGTTCAGTCCGATGCTAGTGATGATGAAGGCTGTATGCCTTCAACAACAAAACCTTCGAAGTTGAATGTTGTACATGGAGTACGGGAGATAGAGACCTATGTGAAACAATATAGGTCAAATATTGTTTCACTGATAAACATAATGCGAGACACGATGTTCACTGAAAGACATATTAGTGTCCTCGAAAGAACACCTTTTGGGATGTTGTTTAAATCTTTTTGGAAGAAAGAAAATGTGGTGTTAAAGAAGTTCAAGAATGTTGATGATAATGTCATGGATGTGATCAAATGTTATGACTTTCATGCAAAGGGATTTAAGCTTGGGGGGAAAACGTGTGACATACGGGACAGTGACGTTACTTTTATTTTTAGGATAAAATCAGGAATGAAAAAAGTAGACGTCTCATATGGGAAGAAACAAAAATCAGCTTTTGTGTAGAGAAGGTTTTGTAATATGTCAAGAATATCCGTAAAGAGTTTGCGAGAGGCATTAGGAGATGCATTGGAAGGCACAACGACAGTTGATATTGAGGATGTTGCCCGAATAATGTGTTTGTTTGTTGTGGCAACTTTGCTATTACCAACAACTAGTCTAACAGTTGGATGGGCTTTTGTCGCCTTTGTAGAAGATTTGGAAATGATGAATTCATATGCATGGTCGACTGCAGTTGCATCCACGTTGACTACTTCAATCCAATTCTTCGTTAGGAAGTCCTGAAAATGTAACTGGATGTGTACTTTTTCTTTTGGTAAGTAAATTGAACTACTTGAAATATTATGCAATCTATCTTTAGAGAATTAACTAATTTCGATTTTTTATTTTACAGTACTGGTTATGCAAGCATACTACCCTCATTCAACCTCAAGGAAAAAATTTGTGTCCAAGGCTCCTTCGATGGGACTTATCAATGTTGAGGAAAAAGCTAATGAAGAGGTCATTGCAAATACTAAAGCCTGAAGAGGTATCATTTTCCAAACTCAGCCTTATTGGTTCATTTTGCTTAAAATTATACTTACATAAAAAAACTTACACTTGAACAGAGTAAAAGTTTACTTAAAATTGGAGTAAAAGTTTACTTACAATCAGAATAAACTTTTACTTTGAAACAGAGTAAACTTTTACTTTGAAACAGAGTAAAATTTTACTTACTCTTGAACAGAGTAAAATTTTACTTACTCTTGAACAGAGTAAAAGTTTACTTACAATCAGAGTAAAATTTTACTTATAATCAGAGTAAAATTTTATTTACTCTTGAACAGAGTAAAAGTTTACTTAAAATTAGAGTAAAAGTTTACTTACAATCAGAGTAAACTTTTACTTTGAAACAGAGTAAAATTTTACTCTGGTGGTTAAAGTTTTCTTCATTGCTGACTTCTTTTCTTTTTCTATTTTTCAAATGCAGGTAAATCACGATGAACTGAAACCCATTTCCAGAAAAGAAATGGATCTCATTCGCAATGATGAGGAAGAAGATGCATTGGACATGGAGGAAAATTTGGAGACTAAAGAAGATGAAGATCATGTAGCTGAAGCTTTAGGAGATGATCAACCTTTGAAGGACTTCATTGATCTTGGGAAATTAGAACGAGTTCAAAAGGAAAACAAGAGGCTGAAAAGTGAGAATATGGCATTGGTTGAAGAACTGAAGAAAATGAGGGAAACAATGCAAAAAATACAAGAGGATCAAGAGGCAAAAATAAAAGAAATGATGGAAAAGATGAGCAACACAGAGAAAGAAATGGAGAAACTGAGAAAGGAGTTTGAAGTACTCGAATCTAAAAATAAACAGTTGGTTGAACAGATTGAAGAAAATGCATTTCATGCGGCTACCCAAGCTTTTGCTTCTAAAGAAATGCCACATGCTAAAGGAGTAGAACAAGAGCAAAACTTTGGGATTCAAACTACATTGAAAGAAACACCTATAGTCGTAGAGCCATTGCAAACATCCATGGTCAAGAAAATCAAAATCAAGGCGAGGAAGAAAAAAGAGATGTCTGATTTTGAATGTGAGCCAAGAGAGGCAAAGAAAAAAAGACCACAAAACAAGCAATTGAAGTGATATCAAATGAAGTGATTTGTGTTGACAACTTGCCTCTAAGCCAACCAAAGCCAGTTGAAAGGGTTTTGTTTCCAGATAAGGCTGCAATATGCAAATTGCTTGATGAGAATGATAAGTGTCTACTGAACAAGATTTACAATTTGGAAACCACAGAGTAAGACCATTTTAATTTTATCAAACAACAGATTTTTACTGTTATCAAACTGCAACGTGTTAATCAACATTTTTTTTACCTTATGACTAGTGCAATCATATGGTCTGGCACAAGAAATGGAGTATATGTTACATTGCATGATGTGGATGCAATTCTGACAGATGGTGATACTGCAAATAATATAAGTGGCCATACAATTTTCAATGACTAGTGTTCACTTCAATAACTAAAAATAGTTCATTTTACTAACATATATTTAATTGATTTTTGTTTTTGTAGGTCATTGACAGCTTTGTAGAAATGCTTGAGATTGAGCAACAAGCAAAAAAGCCAGAAAAGAATAGGTCATTCTTTTTCTTAAGCCTTTGTTAGGTAAGTCATCAATTTGTGTTTAGTTTGAATTGATAAAATTTTACTGTGGTTTAGTGTAACATTGTACTATATTTTATAGTTAATTTTTACTATTTGGTTTGCCAAAGATTGACAACTCATACAGTGTGTCACCAACACAACTTGAGACATGACACTCTTATATGATTAAATGTAGTCATTAGTGAAATGGGGTTATGGAGATTTGAGAAATCATTTAATCGACCAAGTGCTTGAGCAAGATTTGAGTGGATATAGATATCTTCATTTTTGCATGAACTCCAATGGAAACAAGAAGGAAGAAAAACCCAACCACTGGACACTTCTTGTATTTGACACTGAATTTGATGAGTGGAGACATTACAATTCTTTAAGGCTAAGAGACAACAGAGAAGATCCTTACCTTAAGGATGCAAAAAGATTGTAAGTGCTTTGCATCATATTAACAGTAATTTTTTGCTGTGTTTTATTCTTGAATTTAATCGAGACCAAACAATTATGCAATGATGTTAGATAACATATGTGGATAGCAAGTTGCCCAACAAAATGAAGAGAGGTAAAAGAAAGTTTGCAAACTTGGTTTCGGTGAAAGACAGTCCACAACAACGCCCAACATCGTAAGTATTTCACGCTACTATTACATGCTTGAATTGGTAGTTTTCAAATTTGACTAAATCTAACAAGATATTGATTTTTATTAACAGTGTTGATTGTGGAATTATTGTATATTATATCATACGCCAAATCATAAGAGATGAGCCTATTGCAAATTCTATGAAAGAGGATGAAATTAACAATTTTCGAGCATCAATAGTGCATCAATTTTGGAATGATTATCCAAAAGCATGGACTGAGGAACACTTCAACCTAAAAAAAAAAAGGGGGGCAAGAGTTAAGACCTCAAGGATGACAATATGGACAAGTTCTGGAGAACTACTGTGAATGATGTATGTAATTTTGATTTTTATAAATGAAAGAACGGTGAAAAAGTAATTGTAAGTGAAAGAATACTAAAAGAGTATTAGATAGTACATGCTATGTCTATTGTTCTAGTAAATTTTACTGTGGTTTGGTGATTAATACATTATTATAGAAGGATATTGTTTTGAATAGGAATGAACGTTGTTATGGATAGAATACAATGATACATGTTATACTTGTGTATCTCTGATGATATATGTAGTTGTGTTGTTAGATTATTTTTGCACAAAGATTGCATGATGATCATTAGGAGAGTTTGTGTATTGTGGTAAATTTTGGTGCAGGTTGGAAATGTTTTTCTAAGGGGGCTAACATATTTTCTGAAATAAAGTAAAATTTTACTTTATTCTGAAATATGAGTAAATTGTTGCACTCTGAATCTAAAAGTAAAATTTTACTCTACATAAAAGTAAAATTTTACTCTGAAATAAGAGTAAAATGTTACAAGAAGAATCTAAAAGTAAAATTTTACTCTACATAAAAGTAAAATTTTACTCTGAAATAAGAATAAAATGTTACACTCTGAATCTAAGAGCAAAATGTTACAACCTGAATAAGTAAAATTTTACTCTGTATAAAAGTAAAATTTTACTTTGAAAAACAAGTAAAATGTTAGACTCTGTACAAAAGTAAAATTTTACACTCTGAATCTAAAAGTAAAATTTTACTCTGTACAAAAGTAAAATTTTACTCTATATGAAAGTAAAATTTTACTCTGAAGGGCGAGTAAAATTTGGACTCTAAATCTAAAAGTAAAATGTTACTCTGCACTAAAGTAAAATTGTACCCTCTATAAAAGTAAAATTTTACTCTGAAATAAGGTAAAATTTTAATCTAAAAGTAACATTTTATTCTGAACATAGTAAAATTATACTGTGAAACCACAGGCTCATCACACCCATAGACAACCATTCAACCACAAAGCAAATCAGAAACTAGAACAGATAACCATTCAAGAACATAGCAAAAATGTCTTTTATTGCAATGTCTCCTTACAATCTAGTCTAAAAGACTATACTATTATTGCTATGGACTATTTATTGCAGAAGAACTGCATTATTTTCATACTTCTATTACAAAATCAATAATGTCTTTACGGCAATGTCTCCTTGCAAGTCTTCCTATTATGACCGTACTTCTCGCATCTACCACACTGTACTCATCTTATCTTCTCACCCCTAGATGGGATCGTATTCCTTCTTGGCCTGCTAGGTGGCTTCTTACAAATTGGAGGAAGGACAACAAGATCATCCATAGCTACAAGAGGTTTCTCAACAGTGGGTATTGAATAAACGGACTCAGCATAGCAATCTTTGAACTTGCTAGTGTAATAAAATGGTTCCACATGTGCATACAAATCACCTCTGCTCTTTTGGATAGCGGTCGCCGCGTGAGCACAAAGAAATCTATTCAATTGCCATTGGTAACATGAGCAAGTTCTATTCAAGAGGTCAACGCTAACCGATGACCGGGATTGAATCTCAAAAACATGATCACTTGAACGACTAACTAACCAAGTTCTTCCGCTTTTAAGAGCATTTACTAATGTTGAATCCATCTCCGGACAAAGAAAAGTATTTCATTTCTTAGCTTGTTCTCTCATTCTCGACATCAAATCCATGATCTTCAACCTAATTGAATCAATCATCTTCGTAGTGGGCAAATGACGAGCTTGACGGATCCGTGAATTGAAAGACTCTGTCACATTCGAGTGCATTTTATCGTATTTTTGTCCTTTAAAATATGCATTAGTCCACTTGTCATAGGGCAAATTGGATAGAAACCTACAAACGATCCATTTTCCCTCATCTTGTAATTCTTTCAAGTACTGATTAAAACATCCATTGTCGGAGTATAAGTACATGAAGAAAACAAAAAAAACTATCATACTCCTGAAAGTATTGCTGAAACTTGGACTAGAGAACCTATCCCTCAAATTGGCCTTCAAGTGTTGGAGACAAAAATAGTGGTAAGCAGTAGGTAAAACCTTGGGTAAAGCCTCCAAAAGTCCTACGTTCCAATCAGATATGAAGGTAATTGGTCTTTCATCCAACAATATATTCGACAAATGCATAAAAAACCATTCCCAACTGTTTGTAGTCTCCGTATCGACAATTGCCATTGCAAGAGGGAAAAAACCTGAAAAATAATATTTTACAATTAGTAAGTATATTAAACGAAAAGGACAAATATAATAGATTTTTACTCTGAATAACAGTAACATGTTTCTCTAAAAATAAGTAACATGTTACTCTGAGAATAAGTAACTTGTTACTTTTGAATAAACTATAGTAATATCTACCTTGATCCCCATCCTTTGTTGTAGCTGTTAACAAGGTGCCCTTATATTTCCCCTTCAGAAAAGTTCCATCGATAAACAATAGAGGACGGCAATGCCTAAACCCTTGAATGGAAGCATTAAATATAACAAAAACCTCTTGAACCATCCACTTTAATGGTTATAGTCAAGACGCAAATAGCTACCAGGATTTGTGCTCATCATAATATCCATATACCATCGAATCTCATCATAAGACATAGAGAAATCTCCAAAAGTAGTAGTCCTAGCTTTCTCAACTCCCAACCAAGCGTGATTGTACGTAATGGTGAGCCTGTATTGATCTGTAAATTGACGCACAACATCAATTGGACGAGTTTTGGGATTTCCACGAACTTTATTAACAATCAAACTTGCAACCAAATTTGAACTCATCCTTGAGTTTTTAGAAGTACGAACTGCAGTTCCACAAGTATGCTCATCATGTAAAGTCCTAATGTAGAAAAAATTATTAGCACTTTCTAGAGATGCATGTACTCGCCATAAACAAGCTTTGGACTCCCGCATTGAACACACAGCAGTGACCCGACACTTCTCATTCTTCACATACACAAACTCAAATCCTATCACAATGGCATATTTACATAATGCAATCCGGAAATCCTTTGCACCTCCAATACATCTTTGACCTACATAAGTAATTCCATTCACCCATCCACAGGACAACAAAGTCCTTTCTTCATGTTGACAAAACATAGGGAGTAAATCCATTTCATCATCAGTAATGTTGGATCCAGTAGCGTCCCCTGATTCTCCAACTCCATGTTTTTTCATTTGAAATGCCATTTCAGTAATAGTCACATCAACCCGGTCAACACCAAGGGGATAAACAAGCGACAACATATTCTAAAAATCAAAATCATTATCAATCATGCATTGCGAATGTCTAGGCAAACAGTACGATAGCAGTATGCAACCACTATTGTCAAACTTCTCCAATTTATAACTTAAGAAATCAGTTAAATCCTTCAACGTGCAGTTTGATACAACCTTGAACACAATGGTATGATCACCATACTTGCATAACAACATAAGAGGTGGAACCATTTTACAAATCTGCAATCAATTAACAGTAAAAATTTATTGTCAATGAAAGTAAAATTTTACTGTCACTATCAAAGTAAAATTTTACCATCACTATCAAAGTAAAATTTTACTGTCACTACAAGTCCAAAAGTCAATTTGTGTTTAGTTTGAATTGATAAAATTTTACTATGGTTTAGTGTAACATTGTACTATATTTTAGAGTTAATTTTTACTATTTGGTTTCCCAAAGATTGACAACTCATACAGTGTGCCACCAACACAACTTGAGACATGAATCTAAAAGTAAAATTTTACTCTGCATAAAAGTAAAATTTTACTCTGAAATAAGAGTACAATGTTACAAAAAGAATCTAAAAGTAAAATTTTACTGTGAAAGAAGAATAAATGTTACACTCTAAATCAAAGAGTAAAATGTTGCACCCTGATTTTAAAAGTAAAATTTTACTCTGTATAAAAATAAATTTTACTCTGAATAAGAGTAAAATGTTACACTCTGAATCTAAAAGTAAAATTTTACTTTGAAAAACGAGTAAAATGTTACACTCTGAATCTAAAAGTAAAATTTTACTCTCTATAAAAGTAAAATTTTACTTTGAAAAATGAGTAAAATATTACACTCTAAATCTAAAAGTAAAATTTTACTCTGTAGAAAAGTAAAATTTTACTATGAAAAACAAGTAAAATATTAGACTCTAAATCTAAAAGTAAAATGTTACTCTGCACAAAAGTAAAAAATTTTACTCCAAAATAAGGTAAAACTTTAATCTAAAAGTAACATTTTACTCTGAAATAAAGTAAAATTTTACCGTGAAACCACAGGCTCAACACACCCATAGACGACCATTCAACAACATAGTAAATTTGTACTTTATAAAAATGGTATTATTTGCAGACAATGAACTTGTTTGGTGCAATTTTTTACTAGTTAAAAATTGATAACTAAAACGCATAAGCTAAAAGAACATATCTTCCCTATCTTCTCAATAATCATGATCAACGTCAGCGGAGGCAGTGTTTGTGGCGGTTGAAATGTTTGGCAATGACCACCTCTTGACAGTAAAATTTTACTGTCATTCTAACACCAGAGTAAAATTTTACTCTCATTCTCTGAAACAAAAAACAGAGTAATAGAACCAGAGTAAAATTTTACTCTGGTTCTGTCAAACGAAATCAAATCAAACACAACAAAAATAAATTGAAAAAAAAACAAAAACAAAAAAAAATTAATCAACTAATCAACATACCTAATTGAGAAGAAAAACGTCTAAAACTCGATTAACAGTCACAAATCTCAATGAAACTCTCGTTTAATTGAGAGTGTTGATCGTCGACGGCGAGATCGTCTATTGTTGAACAAGTGAGAGATCTTCGGCAGCGAGATCTTCAGATTTGGAGATCATCTTCATCGATTTCATTCCTGTGAGATTTCATTCCTGATTTCGTTCAGCTCAGATTTCAAATATTTCAAATGTATTATACGTATATATAGAGGGGCAATATTGTGATAAAAAAAATAGAAAATATAAAATGTCTTTATTAAGGTAGGCATTTCCTAATCAGGGGATTTTTGAAAAAAAATTGATTGGGTTATCCTTTACCCTAATAAAAAAACCCAAAAGGGGGGTTTCACCAAAAATCCCTTAAAAAAACCTTAAAATATGTTACATAATGCTTGTCAAAACCAACATTTAACAAGTGTTTAGAAAAATATTTTTTTAATAATAATATTTTCTTTTACTCTTCTCGTGGTGTCATCAAACTTACAAAAATATTAATTTAAAATCTAGTAAAAAAATTAGAGCAATTTTTTTTTTTTAGATAGGAAAGCAAAATTAGAGCAAAATTGTTAAATCATAATAGGATAGTACGTCAAAATTTAATTTTAATATTGTTATTTTAACATTTAAAATTTAATAAAAAAAATAAAACAAAATTATTAAATCACAAAATTTTGATTGTATGGTACGCCAAAAATTAATTTTAACTAATGCTTTTAATCTCCAAGTAAAATTATATATCTCACCTCCTTAAAAGAGATTATTTAGTGGTCTTGAAATATTATTTCACGTCATTCAAGAAATGTCATTCAAGAAATGACACTTATTTAGTTATCTTTTAAAAAGTGATGAGTCTTACTATTTTAACTAATAAAATTCAAGTTAAGACACCATCTCCGCTTGCCCTAAAAAAACTAAATAATTTTTTTTTTGTCAAAGTGTCCCTCAAGGATTGTGCCACTTTGAGCCCAAAATCTTTAAAATTTCACTTCTAAATTTATCCTGAGTGAGATTGAACAGGTTGTTTTGTTAGGAATGTTGGAAAAATGGTTTATATAGGCATATTTTGGGCCGACTTTGAGCCCAAAATTGAATGGGCCCCGAACGTCTTTTGGAGCGGGTCCAAAGTGGTGAAGTGTTCCTTACCGCGTGGCAAGTCACACGGTGAAGACGGTTCATCAAAACCATTTATCAGTGAATGGGAATATGACGTCATTTTCGGGTTCGTGGAATTGAACATTTAAGTTTTAAATGTGGGTTTCCTTGTGAGGCTTGTCCCACATTGAAACTTTAAAAGAGTTTTGTTGAGTTTATAAGCTCTAGTCTACAATACTTGGGTTGGGCCCCAAGGGGCATCCCAAGTTTGCAGAAGGGAAGAGTTATGAACAAAGTGAACTTTAGCCCAAACCACCACATACGCGCCGCCGCCGCCGTCCGGCCGGGCGCAGGTGTGGGTTGTGGGTCGGTTCTTAATATTAATTTATTCGAATCTTTTTCAAAATTTCTTGCGGGAAAAATTAATTTAAATTTTGTAATTTGAATTCAAAGGTTTTAGACAAAAAGAAGGTATTGATTACTTTGACACATACTCACCGGTTACTAGAATAACATCTATTAGAATGCTAATTGCTATTGCATCTCTATACAATCTAGAAATTCATTAAATGGATGTTAAAACCGCTTTCTTAAATGGTGAGTTAAAGGAAGAAATTTACATGGAACAACCAGAAGGGTTTTCTGTTCCAGGGAAAGAAAAGAAAGTGTGTAAATTGGTTAAATCACTATATGGTTTAAAACAAGCGCCAAAGCAATGGCATGAGAAATTTGACAAGGCAATGATGTCAAATGGATTTAAAATTAATGAGTGTGACAAATGTGTTTATATTAAAAACAAAGACAAAGGTTATGTCATTGTATGTCTTTATGTAGATGATATGCTCATCATAGGTAGTAATAATGATATGATTAAAACTACTAAGAAAATATTGAATAAACATTTTGACATGAAGGATATGGGCATTGCTGATGTAATTCTTGGTATGAAAATTACCAAAACATCAGAAGGATTCTTTGTCACAATCTCATTACATTGAAAAAACTTGACAAATTCAGCAAAGATGATGATCATCTTGCTAGAACACATGTAGATGTTAATTTGTCTCTTTCTAAGAATGTATAGGAAAGTATTTCTCAATTAGAGTATGCCCAAATTATTGGAAGCTTAATGTACTTGATGAACTGCACTCGCCCGGATATAGCTTATGCAGTAAGTAAATTAAGTAGATATACGAGTAATCCGGGAGTAGAACACTGGAAAGCATCATAAGGGTTCTAAGATATCTCTGATTTACTCGTAATATTGGACTGAATTATACTAGATATCCAGCAGTACTTGAAGGATACTGTTATACAAATTGGATATCGGATACAAAGACTCAAAGTCCACCAGTGGGCATGTCTTTACTCTTGGTGGGCCAGCTGTATCTTGGAAATCTTCCAAACAGACTTGTATTGCTAGGTCTACTATGGAATCAAAATTCATAACTTTAGACAAAGCAAGGGAAGAGGCAGAATGGCTTCGCCACTTCCTTGAAGGTATTCTAATATGGCCAAAATCGGTGCCTGCTATATGCATACATTGCGATAGTCAATCAGCAATAGGTAGAGCACAGAGTCATATGTATAACGGTAAGTCACGACACATTCGTCGTCGACATAACACCGTGAGACAACTACTCTCTAATGGAATTATTTCCATTGAATATGTGAAGTCTAAAGACAACATAGCGGATCCACTAACCAAAGGGTTATCAAGAGAGTTAGTTGAGAATTCATCGAGGGGAATGGGACTAAAGCCTATTAAATAAGAGTTACCACAACGGCAACCCAACCTAGTTGACTGGAGATCCCAAGATCTAGGTTCAAAGGGACAACCGAGTTGTGAATGACTCAGAAGGATCACTGGGGAGTCTAACTCCTACCCATTTCTTTGATGAAATAGTGATGTCTGCAGCATTTGAGGTTAAGTAAAATTTTAATGATTCTTATATCTAGGTAAACCTAGTGGAGTATGGCAGGATACTCTTCATAAGAATCACCTATGTGAGTGTGAACTGGGCCGGTTCTATGAGATTTGTGAAGGTCTACAATTCTCTAGAGCACTCATGAAAGACTAGGTTGTTCAGGGCCAAAATGAACACAATAGTGAGAACTAAACTGTGTCTGGGGATATACTGTGTGAGTTCTATTGTCTTGGTTTACACAAACGGCTGAACAGTTTAAGACATCATGTTCACTGGTTAGCTAGTAAATCCGATAGTGTCTCACAAAGGAAGGTTCAAAGCCAAAAGCTACCTATCCTTTACAGAATATTTCCAATTTCTGTACTCTCTGTAATAGATCATGTTGTTGCATTTTCTTTCCGTCAAATTCCATTCATGTGGGGGATTGTTGGAAAATTGGTTTACATAAGCTTATTTTGGGCCGACTTTAAGCCCAAAATTGAGTGGGCCCCGAACGTCTTTTGGGACGGGTCCGAAGAGGTGAAGTGTTCCTTGCCGCGTGGCAAGTCACATAGTGAAGACGGTTCGTCAAAACCATTTATGAGTGAATGGGAACATGACGTCGTTTTCGAGTTGAATGGACATTTAAAGTTTCCAATGTGGGTTTCCTTGTGAGGCTTGTCCCACATTGAAACTTTAAGAGAGTTTTGTTGAGTTTATAAGCTCTAGCCTACAACACTTAGGTTGGGCCCCAATGGGCACCCCAAGTTTGTAGAAGGGAGGAGTTATGGACAAAGTGAACCTTAGCCCAAACCACCATACGCGCGCGCGCCGCCGCCGCCGTCCGTCCGGCCGAGCCAGGCGCGGATGTGGGGTGATGGGTCGGTTCTAATATTAATTTTTTAAACAAAATTTATTTGAATCTTTTCCAAAATTTCTTACAGGAAAAAATAATTTAAATTTTGTAATTCGAATTTGAATTTGAATTCAAATTCTTGTCCAAATGTTGTGCCTCCTTCAGTCCGAATTTCCTATTGTAATTGCCGAATTGATTTAATCAGTTGCAGTTTTGTTAGACAGTCCAAACAGGTCTTAATCCGTTGAACCACCGAATAGATTCAGTTATAAAACTGTCCAGGCAGTTTTTTTTCAGCAATTTGTCTAGATCTGTTTAATTTTCAAAACAGTATCTGTTGACACAGTTTTGCACCTGTTCATGTTCTAAATTGCACCTGTTCGGGACTGTATTTATGCCTATAAATACAGCCATGTTCCAGCAGTTTTGGAGATCCCAAAATCAGTCTGAAAAGTCCCTTTTCCTTGCTGTCCAGATTATATCTGTTTGCATTCATTTTAATCTTCATTCTAGTTTTAGAAATAAAATAAAGAGAGTATAAGAACACAAGGTTCTAGTTCGCCGAACAATTTGTTTTGGAGTGCTACTACAAATTGGTTAAGATCATTATATCCTGGGAGAGACGCCACTCAACCGTAAGCACCGTAGCGGGGCGAATCTGTCTAAGGACAGAGTGTTACAACACTTGACTTGGTCTTTAATTATTTATTCGGTCAACAAAATAAATTCTGTAAGTTTATTTTATTTTGTTTGAATTATTTCAATTTATTTTATTTATACAGAAATTGTGCCAACAATCTTAGACAGATTCGAATTTATTCTGTTTTACAAAATTTTTTGTTTGTTTCCTTTTCTCTTTCTTCTTTTAGAAATTATTTCTATGGATTTTCAAAATATTTCTGGTTGGAAAACAAATAGTGATTATATTACTATTTGACAGATAGTAGTAATATACTGTCTATTTCTTTGACAACTAGTAGTATGATACTGGTGTCATTAACAATTCAGAATATTTTTGTGAAATTTTTTCAGAAATTAATTTGGGTTTTAGAAATTATTTTCTGAGTTTTCATTACTTAAAATTCTGTTTTAGTATTTTAATTATTGAAGTGTTACAGAAATTAATTTTTTGTGTGGAATTAATTTGGTTGAATAAATTTTTATTTTATTCCAAATAATTGAAAAATAATAAGTTATATTCTTATTTCTTTTATTTTTACAGAATTTAATTTCCTGTGGTGAAATTAATTTGTTGAATAAAATTTTATTTTATTTCCAATTAATTGGAAAATAAAAGTTACATTCGTGTTCCTTTATTTTTTACAGAATTTAATTATGTGAATTTGGTTTAATTTTCTGTGTAGTGTAAATTCTAATTATAATTTTGTTTTAATAAATTCTAATTGATGGCTACTGAAACTAATGCCCAAACAAATACTACTGTGGTGGCTGAAATTGCACCAACCCCCTCTCATGTAGTAACAGTATCAATAAATCATGGAGAGAAGCCAGAGAAGTTCTCAGGAACTGACTTTAAAATATGGCAACAGAAAATGTTGTTCTATCTTACAACTCTGAACCTGGCTCGTTTCCTCCGTGAAGATGCTCCTATCTTGAAAGAGGATGAAACTGACCGACAAGTGGTTGCTGCGGTTGATGCCTGGAAACATGCTGATTTCCTTTGCTGGAACTACATCTTGAATGGACTTGACAACACATTATACAACATCTACAGTCCTGTCAAGACAGCAAAAGAACTTTGGGAGTCTTTGGAGAAAAATACAAAAATAGAGGATGCTGGCTCAAAGAAATTTGGTTGGCAGATTCTTGGATTTTGTAATTGTTGATTCAAAAACTGTGATCAAGCCAGTTCAAGATTTCCAACTCATTCTGCATGACATTCACGCAGAAGGCATGTCTCTCAGTGAATCCTTCCAAGTTGC
Organism: Camellia japonica; assembly: GCA_030407325.1. Taxonomy (NCBI): domain Eukaryota; kingdom Viridiplantae; phylum Streptophyta; class Magnoliopsida; order Ericales; family Theaceae; genus Camellia; species Camellia japonica. The sequence continues at coordinate 165,185,603 of JAPPVO010000029.1, forward strand.
AGCCTTAATTGAAAAATTACCAAGAGGCTGGAAGGAATTCAAGAACTACCTCAAAACCAAGCGCAAAGAAATTTCTATGAATAATTAATTAAATGCGTTTGAGGATTGAGGAGGACAACCGCAATTCTGAAAAGCGAGCTGGTAAGCATCCTATGGAGTCTAAGGCAAATGTGGTAGAACATGCTTCCAAAAACCAAGAAACGAAAGTCTTCTGGAGAAGTTCATCACAAGGCTCTAAAGGAGGGGAAAATAAAAAGTACAAGTTTAATGGCAAATGTTACATCTGTGACAAAGAGGGACATCGAGCGAAAGATTGCCGTAGCAAAGGCAAAAACAAGAGAAGAACAAGCAAGAAGCCTGCTCAAGCCCATATGACCGAAGTGGACAAGATTTCCAATGGTGTAGATGACATCAATCTTTCTACAGTTGTTTCCGAGGCAAATCTTGTCGAAAATCCTAAAGAATGGTGGGTGGACACTGGTGCTACTCGCCATATTTGTGCTGACAAAAGATGTTCACATCTTATTCTATAGTGGACAATGGTGAACAACTTTTTATGGGCAACCCCTCAACTTCCAAAGTTGAAGGACAATGGAAGATTGTTCTCAAAATGACATTAGGAAAGGAACTCATTCTCAACAATGTGCTGCATGTACTAGACATTTGCAAGAATCTTGTTTCCAGATCTTTGTTGAGTAAGAATGGGTTTAGGCTAATATTTGAGAGTGATAAATTTGTACTTACTAAGAATGAGATGTATGTAGGAAAAGGTTACATGTCTGATGACCTTTTCAAGTTAAATGTAATGACCGTTGTACCCTCAGTTATTAATAATACTACATCTTCTTCTTACTTGCTTAGGACATGTTAATTATGGATCTTTGCATAGATTAATTAATATGGAATATTTACCTAAATTTGACATTGATTCAAATTATAAATGTGAAATTTGTGTTGAGCAAATTATCTAAAACTCCTTTTCATTCAATTGAAAGAAGTACGAACCACTTGAATTAATTCATAGTGACATTGTGATTTTAAATCAAATTCAAACTAGAGTGTGGAAAAAAATATTTTATCACTTTTATAAATGACTATACTAGATATAGTTATGTTTATTTAATTCGAACCAAGGATAGCAAGCTGAAAACTTTCATTCAATATAAGAATGAAGTTGAAAAAATCAACTTGGTAAGAAAATCAAAAAAATTAGAAGTGATAGAGGTGGTGAATATGAATCACTTTTTTGGTGAGTTTTTGTAAAGAACATGGAATAATTCATCAAACCACCGCTCCTTACTCACCTCACAAAATGGAATTGCGAAAAAAAAGGCTTTAAAAGAAATGATGAATGCCATGTTAATAAGTTCTGGATTACCTTAGAACTTGTGGGGGGAAGCAATACTTTCTACTAACTATATTTTGAATAAAATACCCCAAAAGAAAGTGAATCAAACACCTTATGAATTGTGGCATGGAAGAGTACCATCCTACAAATACTTAAAATTGTGGGGGTGTTTGGCTAAAGTGGCTATTCCTAGTCCTAAAAAGACTAAGATAGGTCCTAAGACCATTGATTGCATTTTCATTGGTTATGCCAAGAATAGTAGTGCATATCGATTTTTGATTCATAAATCAGAACATTCCGAAATACATGTAAATACTATTATTGAATCTCAGAATGCATCTTTCTTTTAACATGTATTTCCAAATAAGACTGGACAAGAGACTAGTAACAATAAAAGAGCTCATAATGCTATTACCAGTCAGGATCAAGAACATGATTAAAAACAAGAGTTAGATCAAAATGAGGAAGAAGAACTTAGGCGTAGTAAACGTGCTAGAACCTCAAAATCTTTTGGTCCAGATTTTCTAAGGGATTTTAGGTCAAAACCCCCTTCCATGAGGCCCATTAGGTGTAAAGCCCACGGATGAAAACAATTGCCCCAAAAGTCCTTCGATTAAAAAAATATCGTGATTTGACTGAAATGCCCATCTATATAAGGGTGCAAATACGAAATAATTGCACCGTTTCTCTCCCGTTCCTCTGTGTCATCGATTCAAAACCCTCCTCTCTTCTGAATATGATCGTTCGAAACCCTAGGAACGATTGAAACCCTTATCTGTCTCATTACTCTCGCTGTCTGTAGCTAGTTCGTTATAGTTTCTTCGATTGAAACCCTTCTCTCTCTTATTACTCTCGCTCTGTGTAGCTACTTTGTTACAGTTTCTTCGATTGAAACCCTAGCAACGAACTCGGCATTAGGCTTTACTCTCTCTCTTAAACCCTTCTCTGAGTCTCATTACTCTCGCTTTGTGGAGCTACTTCGTTACAGTTTCGTGGATTGAAACCCTAGCAACGCTTTACTCTCTCTCTTGGACACACATTTTACAGGTGATTTTTTCCTCTTTCTGCTAGTTTTTCGATATTATGAAGTCTGTCTGGGTTTGTTTTCATTTTGGGAGTGTGTGTATGAGATTACGTTGGGTGAGTGGAATTTGGGGATTTTTGGTTGCACTAATCATCTGTTCTAAAATTTTTATCACTATCTTAAAAATACTTTAAATTACTAAATCATGTGAAAATGTTAAGGTTTAAAAATTGGTTTGAAAACTAATTTAGGTATTTTCGGAATGCTTTGAAATTCACTTGCTTCAGAGTAAAATTTTACTTCCAACTAGAGTAAAATTTTTCAGAGTAAAATTTTACATCCAACTAGAGTAAAATTTTACTCTGAAATGAGAGTTCTACTTCTTACAGAGTAAAATTTGACTTTAACTATAGCCTTTTGTTCAGTACGTTTTAATTTCTGTAGTGTTTTTGTCCTGCCATTTCAATTTGCTTCATGAATTTTTCAGAGTAAAATGTTAAAATACACTTGCTTCATGAATTTTTCAGAGTAAAATTTTACTTCCAATCAGAGTAAAATTTTACTTCCAAAACCAGAGTAAAATTTTACTTATAATGAGAGTAAAATTTTAAAGTAAAATTTTACTTCCAGTCAGAGTAAAATTTTACTTCCAAAACCAGAGTAAAGTTTTACTTATAATGAGAGTAAAATTTTAGTTATTAGAGAGTAAACTTTTACTTTAACTCTAGCCTTTTTCTCACTACGCTTTAATTTCTGTAGTGTTTTGGTCCTGTCATTTCAATGCTTTCAAATTCACTTGCTTCATGAATTTTTCAGAGTAAAATTTTACTTCTAAACAGAGTAAAATTTTACTTCCAATCAGAGTAAAATTTTACTTCCAATCAGAGTATAATTTTACTTTAACTCTAGCCTTTGCTCATTACGCTTTGATTTCTGTAGTGTTTTCGTCCTGCCATTTCAATGCTTGCAAATTCACTTGCTTCATGAATTTCTCAAAGTAAAATTTTACTTCCAATCAGACTAAAATTTTACTTATAATGAGAGTAAAATTTTACTTATTACATAGTAAAATTTTACTTTTACTCTAGCCTTTGCTCATTACGCTTTGATTTCTGTAGTGTTTTTGTCCTGCCATTTCAATGCTTTCAAATATACTTGCTTCATGAATTTTTCAGAGTAAAATTTTACTTCCAATCAGAGTAAAATTTTACGTCCAATCAGAGTAAAATTTGAGTAAAATTTTACTTTTGCCAAACAGAGTAAAATTTTACTGTCTCATGACAATACTTGTGCATTTTGTTTAGTGCTTATTTGTTTTGTGACGTTGTTTAAAGTAAAATTTTATACTGTTGATACAGGGGAACTTTTTTGTGTTTGAAAATGGTTGTTACAAGAAGCAAATGTGTAATGATGATGATGATGATGATTTTGAAGTTCTACCAACTGTTTTAAAAAGAAGAAAGTCCCTAAAAAAGGAGCAAAAGTAGTAAAGAAAGTCCTTCGAAGTTGATATTATGCATGGAGTACGGAGAGGGAGAATTATATGAAAATATAGGTCAAATATTGTTTCATTGATAAACGTAATGCGAGACACCAAGGTTCATAAAAGACACATTTACTACCCTTGAGAGAACACCTTTTGGAATGTTGTTTAAATGTTTTTGGAAGAAAGATGATGTGGAGTTAAAGAACTTAAGAAAGTTGACGATAATGGTGATGGATGTGATCAAATGTTATGACTTTCATGCAAAGGGATTTAAGCTTGGGGGGAAATATGTGACATACGGGATAGTGACGTACCTTGATTTTTGGGATAAAATCGGGAACGAAAAAAGTAGATGTGTCATATGGGAAAAAACAAGAATCAGCTTTTGCTGCAGAGAAGGTTTCGTAATTTGTCAAGAATATCTGTTAAAGGTTTGCGAGAGGCGTTAGGAGATGCGTTGGAAGCACAACGAGAGTTGATATTGAGGATGTTGACACATAAATGTGTCTATTTGTTGTGGCGACTTTGTATTACCAACAACTGGTCTAACAGTTGGATGGGCCTTTGTTGCCCTTGTAGAAGATTTGGAAATGATGAATTCGTATGCATGGTCGACTGCAGTTGCATCCACGTTGACTACTTCAATCCATTCTTCATTAGGAAGTCCTGAAAATGTCACTGGATGTGTACTTCTTCTGTTGGTAAGTAAATTGAACTACTTGAAATATTATGCAATCTATCTTTAGAGAATTTAACTAATTTCGATTTTTTATTTTATAATACTGGTTATGCGAGCATACTACCCTCATTCAACCTGAAGGAAAAAATTTGTGTCCAAGGCTCCTGCGATGGGACTTATCAACATTGAGGAAAAAAACTAATGAAGAGGTCATTGCAAACACTAAAGCCCGAAGAGGTATCATCTTTCCAAACTCAGCCGAAGAGTAAAAGTTTACTTGAAATTAGAGTAAACTTCTACTTTAAATCAGAATAAACTTTTTCTTACATTCAGAGTAAAATTTTACTAGTCTTGAACAGAGTAAAAGTTTACTTATAAATCAGCGTAAAGTTTACTTTAAATCAGAGTAAAATTTTACTTACAGTCAGAGTAAAATTTTACTTACTCTTCAACAAAGTAAAAGTTTACTTTAAATCAGAGTAAAAGTTTACTTACAGTCAGAGTAAAATTTTACTTGCTCTTGAACAGAGTAAAAGTTTACTTCAAATCAGAGTAAAAGTTTACTTTAAATGAGAGTAAAATTTTACTTACAGTCAGAGTAAAATTTTACTTACTCTTGAACAGAGTAAAAGTTTACTTCAAATCAGAGTAAACTTTTACTTTAAATCAGAGTAAAATTTTACTCTGAGTCAGAGTAAAATTTTACTTGCTCTTGTACAGAGTAAAAGTTTACTTTAAATCAGAGTAAAATTTTACTTACAGTCAGAGTAAAATTTTACTTACTCTTGAACGCAGTAAAAGTTTACTTCAAATCAGAGTAAAATTTTACTCTAAATCAGAGTAAAATTTTACTCTGAGTCAGAGTAAAATTTTACTTGCTCTTGTACAAAGTAAAAGTTTACTTTAAATCAGAGTAAAATTTTACTTACAGTCAGAGTAAAATTTTACTTACTCTTGAACGCAGTAAAAGTTTACTTCAAATCAGAGTAAACTTTTACTTTAAATCAGAGTAAAATTTTACTCTAGTGGTTAAAGTTTGCTTAATTGCTGGCTTCTTTTCTTTTTCTATTTTTCAATTGCAGGTAAATCACAATGAACTGAAGCCCGTTTCCAAAGAAGAAATGGAACTCATTTGCAATGATGATGAAGAAGATGCTTTGGACATAGAGGAAAATTTGGAGACTGAAGAAGATTCATTGGACACAGAGGAAAAGTTGGAGACTGAAGAAGATGCATTGGACATGGAGGAAAAGTTGGAGACTAAAGAAGATGAAGATGATGTAGCTGAAATTTAGGAGATGATCAACCTTTGAAGAACTTCATTGATCTTCAAAAGGAAAACAAGAGGCTGAAAAGTGAGAATCTGGCGTTGGTTGAAGAACTGAAGAAACTGAGGGAAACAATGCAAAAAATGAAAGAGGAGCAAAAGGCAAAAACAAAAGAAACGATGGAAAAGATGAGCAACACAGAGAAAGAAATGGAGAAAATGAGAAAGGAGATTGAAGTACTTGAATCTGAAAATAAACAGTTGGTTGAACAGATTGAAGAAAATGCAGTTCATGCGGCTACCCAAGGTTTATCTTCCAAAGAAATGCCACATGCTAAAGGAGTAGAACAAGAGGAAAACATTGGGATTCAAAGTACATTGGAAAATACCCATAGTCGTAGAGCCATTGCAAACATCCATGGTGAGGAAAATCAAAATCAAGTCGAGGAAGAAGAAAGAAATGTCTGATTTTGAATGTGAGCCAAGAGAAGCAAAGAAAAAAAAAACCAGAAAACAAGGAATTGAAGTGATGTCAAAAGAAGTCATTTGTGTTGAAAACTTGCCTCTAAGCCAAGCAAAGCCAGTTGAAAGGGTTTTGTTTCCAGATAAGGCTGCAATATGCAAATTGCTTGATGAGGATGACAAGTATCTACTGAACAAGATTTACAATTTGGAAACCACAGAGTAAGACCATGTTAATTTTATCAAACAACAGATTTTTACTATTATCCAACTGCAGCATGTTAATCAACATTTTTTTTACCTTATGACTAGTGCAATCATATGGTCCGGCACAAGACATGGAGTATATGTTACATTGCATGATGTGGATGCAATTCTGAGAGATGGTGATACTGCAAATAATGTAAGTGGCAATACAAGTTTCAATGACTAGTGTTCACTTCAATAACTAAAAATAGTTCACTTTATTAATATATATTTAATTGATTTTTGTTTTGTAGGTGATTGACAGCTTCATAGAAATGCTTGAGATTGAGCAACAAGTCAAGAAGCCAGAAAAGAATAAATCATTCTTTTTCTCTAGCCTTTGCTGGGTAAGCCATCAATTTGTATTTAGTTTGAATTGATAAATTTTTACTGTGGTTTAGTGTAACATATCAGTGTCTCTTATACGATTAAATGCAGTCTTTAGTGAAATGGGGTTATGGGGAGCTGAGAAATCATCTAATTGATGAAGTCCTTGCACAAGATTTGAGTGGATATAGATACCTTCATTTTTGCATGAATTCCAATGGGAACAAAAAGGAAGAAAAACCCTACCACTGGACACTCCTTCTATTTGACACTGAACTTGATGAGTGGAGACATTACAATTCTTTAAGGCCAAGAGACAACAGAGAAGATGATTACCTTAAGGATGCAAAGAAGATTGTAAGTGCTTTGCATCATATTAACAGTAATTTTTTGCTGTATTTTATTCTTGAATTTAATCCTGACCAAACAATTATGCAATGATGTTAGATAACATATGTGGATAGCAAGTTGGGCAACAAAACGAAGAAAGGTACAAGAAAGTTTTCAAACTTAGTTTCGGTGAAAGATAGTCCACAACAACGCCCAACATCGTAAGTATTTCACGCTACTATTATATGCTTGAATTGGTAGTTTTCAAATTTGAGTAAATCTAACAAGCGATTGATTTTTATTTAACAGTGTTGATTGTGGAATTATTGTATGTTATATCATGCGCCAAATCATAAGAGATGAGCCTATTGCAAATTCTATGGAAGATGATGAAATTAACAATTTCCGAGCGTCAATAGTGCATCAATTTTTGAATGATTATCCAAAAGCATGGACTGAGGAACAGTTCAACCTCAAAAAAAAAATGCGCTAGAGCTAAGACCTCAAGGATGACAATGTGGACAAGTTTTGGGGAAGTACTGTGAATGATATATGTAATTTTGGTTTTTGTAAATGAAAGAACAGTGAAAAAGTGATTGTAAGTGAAAGAATACTAAGAGAGTATTAGATAGAGGCTTAAATTTTTTTTGACTGAATGTTGCTATGAATATTGCTATGAATGTTGGAATGAATGTTGCTATGAATGTTGTTTTGACTGGGAATGAATGTTGATGATATATTTAGTTGTGTTGTTAGATTTTTTTTGCACAAAGATTGCATGATGATCATCAGGGGAGTTTGTGTGTTGTGGTAAACTTTGGTGCAGGTTGGAAATGTTTTTCTAAGGGGACTAACATATTTTCTGAACTGAAGTAAAATTTTACTCTGAACTGAAGTAAAATTTTACTTTATATTCTGAAAGATGAGTAAATTGTTGCACTCTAAATCTAAAAGTAAAATTTTACTCTGCATGAAAGAAAAATTTTACTCTGAACTGAAGTAAAATTTTACTTTATATTCTGAAAGATGAGTAAATTGTTGCACTCTAAATCTAAAAGTAAAATTTTACTCTGCATGAAAGTAAAATTTTACTCTGAACTGAAGTAAAATTTTACTTTATATTCTGAAAATGAGTAAATTTTACTCTAAATCTAAAAGTAAATTTTACTCTCTAAAAGTAAAATTTTACTCTGCTTGAAAGTAAAATTTTACTCTGAACTGAAGTAAAATTTTACTTTATATTCTGAAAGATGAGTAAATTGTTGCACTCTAAATCTAAAAGTAAAATTTTACTCTGCATGAAAGTAAAATTTTACTCTGCATAAAAGTAAAATTTAACTCTGAAATAAGAATAAAATGTTACAGCCTGAATAAGTAAAATTTTACTCTGTATAAAAGTAAAATTTTACTCTGAACAAAAGTAAAATTTTACTCTGTATGAAAGTAAAATTTTACTCTGAGGGCCGAGTTGAATTTGGACTCTAAATCTAAAAGTAAAATGTTACTCTGCACTAAAGTAAAATTTTACCCTCCATTAAAGTAAAATTTTACTCTGAAATAAGGTAAAATTTTAATCTAAAAGTAACATTTTCTCTGAACATAGTAAAATTTTATTGTCAAACCACAGGCTCATCACACCCATACACAACCATTCAACCACAAAACATATCAGAAACTAGAACAGACAACCATTCAAGGACGTAGTAAAAATGTATTTTATTGCAATGTTTCCTTACAAATCTACTCTAAAAGACTATACTATTATTGCTATGGACTACTTATTGCAGAAGAACTGCATTATTTTCATACTTCTATTACAAAATCAATAATGTCTTTCACGGCAATGCCTCCTTGCAAGTCTTCCTATTATGACCGTACTTCTCGCATCTACCGCACTGTACTCGTCTTATCTTCTCACCCCTAGATGGGATCCTATTCTTCCTTGGCCTACCAGGTGGCTTCTTACAAATTGGAGGAAGGACAACAACATCATCCATAGCTACAAGAGGTTTCTCAACAGTGGGTATTGGATAAACGGACTCAGCATAGCAATCTTTGAACTTGCTAGTGTAATAAAATGGTTCCACATGTGCATACAAATCACCTCCGCTCTTTTGGATAGCAGTCGCCGCGTGAGCACAAAGAAATCCATTCAATTGCCATTGGTAACATGAGCAAGTTCTATTCAAGAGGTCAACGCTAACCGATGGCCGGGATTGAACCTCAAAAACATGATCACTTGAACGACTAACCAACCAAGTTCTTCCACTTTTAAGAGCATTTACTAATGTTGAATCCATCTCCGGACAAAGAAAAGTATTCCATTTCTTAGCTTGTTCTTCCTTCTCGACATCAAATCCATGATCTTCAACCTAATTGAATCAATCATCTTTGTAGTGGGCAAATGGCGAGCTTGACGGATCCATGAATTGAAAGACTCTGCCACATTTGAGTGCATTTCACCGTATTTTTGTCCTTTAAAATATGCATTAGTCCACTTGTCATAGGGCAAATTGGATAGAAACCCACAAACGATCCCTTTTCCCTCATCTTGTAATTCTTTCAAGCACTGATTAAAACATCCCACTGTCGGAGCGTAAGCACACGAAGAAAACAAAAAAACTATTCTACTCCTGAAAGTATTGCTGAAACTTGGACCAGAGAACCTATCCCTCAAATTGGCCTTCAAGTGTTGGAGACAAAAATAGTGGTAAGCAGTAGGTAAAACCTTGGGTAAAGCCTCCAAAAGTCCAGCGTTCCGATCAGATATGAAGGTAATTGGTCTTTCATCCAACAATATATTCGACAAATGCATAAAAAACCATTCCCAACTGTCTATAGTCTCCGTATCGACAATTGCCATTGCAAGAGGGAAAAAACCTGAAAAATAACATTTTACAATTAGTAAGTATATTAAACAAAAAGGACAAATCTGAGCTCAGAATAAGTAACTTGTTACTTTTGAATAAACTATAGTAATATCTACCTTGATCCCCATCCTTCGCTGTAGCTGTTAACAAGGTGCCCTTATATTTCCCCTTCAAAAAAGTTCCATCGATAAACAATAGAGGACGACAATGCCTAAACCCTTGAATGGAAGCATTAAATGCAACAAAAAACCTCTTGAACCGTCCACTTTGATGGTTATAGTCAAGACGCAAATAGCTACCAGGATTTGTGCTCATCACAATATCCATATACCATCGAATCTCATCATAGGACATAGAGAAATCTCCAAAACTAGTAGTCCTAGCTTTCTCAACTCCCAACCAAGCGTGATTGTACGTAATGGTGAGCCCGTATTGATCTGTAAATTGACGCACAACATCAATTGGACGAGTTTGGGGATTCCCACGAACTTCATTAACAATCAAACTTGCAACCAAATTTGAACTCATCCTTGAGTTTTTAGAAGTACGAACTGCAGCTCCACAAGTATGCTCATCATGTAGAGTCCTAATGTAGAAAAAATTATTAGCACTTTCTAGAGATGCATGTACTCGCCATAAACAAGCTTTCGATTCCCGCATTGAACACACAGCAGTGACCCGACACTTCTCATTCTTCACATACACAAACTCAAATCCTATCTCAATAGCATATTTACATAATGCAGTCCGGAAATCCTTTGCACCTCCAATAAATCTTTGACCTACATGAGTAATTCCATTCACCCATCCACTAGACAACAAAGTCCTTTCTTCATGTTGACAAAACATAGGGAGTAAATCCATTTCATCATCAGTAATGTTGGATCCAGTAGCGTCCCCTGATTCTCCAACTCCATGTTTTTCATTTGAAATGCCCATTTCAGTAATAGTCACATCAACCCGGTCAACACCAAGGGATAAACAAGCGACAACATATTCTGAAAATCAGAATCATCATCAATCATGCATTGCGAATGTCCAGGCAAACAGTACGATAATAGTATGCAACCACTATTGTCAAACTTCTTCAATTTACAACTTAAGAAATCAGTTAAATCCTTCAACGTGCAGTTTGACACAACCTTGAACACAATGGTACGATCACCATACTTGCATAACAACATAAGAGGTGGAACCATTTCACAAATCTGCAAACAATTAACAGTAAAATTTTACTGTCACTATCAAAGTAAAATTTTACTATCAATATCAAAGTAAAATTTTACTATTACTACAATTTTGGTTTAGTTTGAATTGAAACATGAATCTAAAAGTAAAACTTTACTCTGCACCAAAGTAAAATTTTACTCTGATATAGGAGTAAAATGTTACAAAAGGAATCTAAAAGTAAAATTTTACTCTGCATAAGAGTAAAATTTTACTGTCACTACAATTTGGTTTAGTTTGAATTGAAAACATGAATCTAAAAGTAAAACTTTACTCTGCACCAAAGTAAAATTTTACTCTGATATAGGAGTAAAATGTTACAAAAGGAATCTAAAAGTAAAATTTTACTCTGCATAAGAGTAAAATTTTACTCTGAAAAACAACTAAAATTTTTGCAGACAATTAAATTGTTTGGTGCAACTTTTTGCTAGTTAAAAATTGATAACTAAAATACATAAGCTAAAAGAACATATCTCCCCTATCTTCTCAATAATCAAAATTTTACTCTAATTGTAAACAGAGCAACAGAACCAGAGTAAAATTTTACTCTGGTTCTATTGCTGTCTATTGTTAGATTAACAAGTCAATTTTACTCTGTGTCCTTTGTCAAAAACAAAATTCTGTCTATTGTTAGATTAACAAATCAACAAAAACAAACGAACTCGATCAAAATAAAAATAAATCAAACCAAAAAAAACGAACAAAAACAAAAACAAAAAAAAAATTAATTAACAGATCTGTACAACTCGAGTAATTGAGAAGAAAAACCTGTACTCAATCAACAATCACAAAATTGAATGAAACTCTCGTTTAATTTGAGAGCGTTGATCATCGGCCACCAAATGACAGTTGTTCGGCTGCGAGATCGTCTATTGTTGAACAATTGAGAGATATTCGGCTGCGAGATCTTCAGATCTGGAGGTCGTCTTCATCGATTTTGTGAAGTATGATCGATTTGCAGATCGGCTTCATCCTCTTCATGGGCTGCGAGATCTTTAGCTGTGATTTCAAATTTTTCAAACGTATGATACTATATATATATATATATATATATAAGGGCAATATTGTCATTAAAAAAAATAAAAATTATAAAATGTCCTTATTGAGGTAGGCATTTCTTACTCAGGGACTTTTTAAAAGAAAATTAATTAGATTATCCTTTATTCTAATAAAAAGGCCCAAAAGGGGGTTTGACCAAAAATCCCATTTTCTAACATATTTGTTAGAAAATGAGCCTTTAACTTTTAAAGAGGCTATGTCCAGTCCTGAAGCTCCTTTATGGAAAGAAGCTGTCAACAGTGAAGTTGAATCCATCTTGCAAAATCACACTTGGAAATTAGTGGACTTGCCACCAGGTTGTAAACCTCTTGGGTACAAGTGGATTTTCAAAAGAAAAATGAAAGCAGATGGATCAATTGACAAATACAAGGCAAGACTTGTGGTCAAAGGTTTTAGACAAAAAGAAGATCTTGATTACTTTGACACATACTCACCAGTTACTAGAATAACATCCATTAGAATGCTAATTGCCACTGCATCTCTATACAATCTAGAAATTCATCAAATTGATGTTAAAACCGCTTTCTTAAATTGTGCGTTAGAGGAAGAAATTTACATGGAACAACCAGAAGGGTTTTCTGTTCCAGGGAAAGAAAAGAAAGTGTATAAATTGGTTAAATCATTATATGGTTTAAAACAAGCGCCAAAGCAATGGCATGAGAAATTTGACAAGGCAATGATGTCAAATGGATTTAAAATTAATGAGTGTGACAAATGTGTTTATATTAAAAACACAGACAAAGGTTATGTCATTGTATGTCTTTATGTAGATGATATGCTCATCATAGGTAATTCTTAGTATGAAAAGATGATATGTCATTGTATGTCCTTCATGTCAAGATGATATGTCTTTAGTAGATGATATGCTCATCATAATGATATGATTAAAACTACTAAGAAAATGTTGAATAAACATTTTGACATGAAGAACATGGGCATTACTGATGTAATTCTTAGTATGAAAATTACCAAAACATCAGAAGGTTATGCTTTGTCACAATCTCATTACATTGAGAAAATACTTGACAAATTCAGCAAAGATGATGATCATCTTGCTAGAACACATGTAGATGTTAATTTGTATTTTTCTAAGAATGTACAAGAAAGTATTTCTCAATTAGAGTATGCCCAAATTATTGGAAGCTTAATATACTTGATGAACTGCACTCGCCCAAATATAGCTTATGCAGTAAGTAAATTAAGTAGATATACGAGTAATCCGGGAGTAGAACACTGGAAAACAATTATAAGGGTTCTACGATATCTCTGATTCACTCATAACATTGGGCTTAATTATACTAGATATCCAGCAGTACTTGAAGGATACTGTGATGCAAATTGGATATCGGATACTAGAGACTCGAAGTCCACCAGTGGGTATGTCTTTACTCTTGGTGGTGCAGCTGTATTTTGGAAATCTTTCAAACAGACTTGTATTGCTAGGTCTACTATGGAATCAGAATTCATAGCTTTAGACAAAGCAGGGGAAGAAACAGAATGGCTTCGCCACTTCCTTGAAGATATTCCAATATGGCCAAAACCGGTGCCTGCTATATGCATACATTGCAATAATCAATCAGCAATAAGTAGAGCACAGAGTCATATGTATAACGGTAAGTCTCGACATATTCGTCGTCGACATAATACCGTAAGACAACAACTCTCTAATGGAATTATTTCCATTGATTATGTGAAGTCTAAAGACAACATAGCGGATCCACTAACCAAAGGGTTAGCAAGAGAGCTAGTTGAGAATTCATCGAGGGGAATGGGACTAAAGCCTATTACATAAGAATTACCACAACGGCAACCTAACCTAGTTGACTGGAGATCCCAAGATCTAGGTTCAAAGGGACAACCAAGTTGTGTATGACTCAAAAGGATCACTGGGGAGTCTAACTCCTACCCATTTCTATGATGACATACTGATGTCTGCAGCGTTTTAGGTTAAGTAAGATTTTAATGATTCTTATATCTAGGTAAACCTAGTGGAGTATGGCAAGATACTCTTCATAAGAATCACCTATGTGAGTGTGAACTGGGCCGGTTCTATAAGATTTGTGAAGGGCTGCAAATCTTTAGAGCACTCATGAAAGACCAGGTTGTTCAGAGCCAAAATGAACACAATAGTGAGAACTAAACTGTGTCTAAGAATATACTGTGTGAGTTCTATTGTCTTGATTTACACAAACGGCTGAACAGTTCAAGACATCATGTTCACTGGTTAGCTAGTAAATCCGATAGTGTCTCACAAGGGAAGGTTCAAAGCCAAAAGCTACCTATCATTTGCAGAATATTTCTAATTTCTGTACTCTCTGTATTTAGATCATGTTGTTACATTTTCTCTCCGTCAAATTCCATTCATGTGGGGGATTGTTGGAAAAATGGTTTATATAGGCATATTTTTGGCAGACTTTGAGCCCAAAATTAAGTGGGCCCCGAACGTCTTTTGGGGTGGGTCCGAAGAGGTGAAGTGTTCCTTGCCGCGTGGCAAGTCACACGGTGAAGACGGTTCGTCAAAACCATTTATGAGTGAATGGGAACATGACGTCGTTTTCGGATTCGTGGAATTGAACATTTAAGTTTTAAATATGGGTTTCCTTGTGAGGCTTGTCCCACATTGAAATTTTAAGAGAGTTTTGTTGAGTTTATAAGCTCTAGTCTACAATACTTGGGTTGGGCCCCAAGGGGCACCCCAAGTTTGTAGAAGGGAGGAGTTATGGACAAAGTGAACCTTAGCCCAAACCACCACACACGCGCGCGCGCCGTCGTCCGGCCCGGCCGAGCGCGGGTGTGGATCAGGTCGGTTCTTGTATTAATTTTTTGGACGAAATTCTTTTGAATTTTTTCAAAAAAAAAAATTATTGCGGGAAAAATTAATTTCAATTTTGAATTTGAATTCAAAATTGTTGTCCAAATTTTTGTGTCTCTTCTTTTAATTCCACAACAGATTTGAATTCCACAAACAGGTTGATACGGTCCAAACAGAGCACCCGGACAGATTTGAATTTGAAACTATCCAGGCAGTTTCGGAACAAGTAAATAACTGCTGCATCTGTTGAATCAATTTGCAGATCTGTTCAAATTCAAATCACACTTGTTCAGTCCAAACAGCACCTGTTCGGGGCTGGGATTTTTGCCTATAAATACAGCCATAATTCCAGCAATCCAGGGATCCGAAAATCAGTTTGCTTTTATGCCTTTGCTGTCCAGATTCTGCTCTAGTGCATTTATTCTTCATATATTAGTTTTAGATTAAATAATTAGAGAGTTAGAACACAGGTTTGGTTCGCCGAACAATTTGTTTTGGAGTGCTACTACAAATTGGTTAAGATCATTGTATCCTGGGAGATAGACGCCACTCAACCGTAAGCAGCGTAGCGAGGCGAATCTGTCTTAAGGACAGAGTGTCACACACTCGACTTGGTCTTTAAATTATTTATTTGGTTCTACAAAATAAATATTGTAAGTTTTATTTTATTTTGTTTGAATTGTTTCTTATTATTTTATTTACGCAGAAGATTGTTCCAACAAGGAATGTATATTTTCTCTCTTTTAAAGTTTTTAGTGCTAATGATTACCTGAGAATAAACTTCTTTCATATTTTCAGTGTCCCTGAATGTTTATTTCACCGGGCTTCCACCTACAGTGAACTATTAAGGATCGCATCCCACGCATATTCTACATTATAGCCTGCAACTGATTCATCTTCTGTTTCTGAGAGATGAAACAGAACTCGATTAGTTTCTGCTAGACAAGAAATGACATGTTAGTTGCAAATTGTTACATGATTCAGAGTCGAACACCTGTAACACTACCACTGTCACTGCCATTGCCATATCCTTATAGATAAATTTAAAAATCTTTAGCAAGACTCAAGAAACAAGTTAACAACACGATTCATCAACCTAAAACGTGGTTTGGGAGAACATTTTGCCATTCCAAAATCTTAAATGGCAAGATAAAATATTATGTTAATACATTCATTCTTTCTTCTGTTAAATTAAATAAATTTAATTTTTTAATACATGTAACTTCAATTTTCTTACCATTATATCACTCTTTTTTTATTTATTTATAAATATATCATAAATATAATATTATGTCTAATTATCTTTGTAACATCAAAACATCTTAATTTGTTCTTTCATAAAAAATTAGAATTACTCCTATCATTTATGTGTATATACATTTCTAATTATAATATATTTTTTGTGTTACAATGCATCTATGTTTATCATTCGAAGTGCGGAGAGATCTGCCTAAATATGATTTGAGCCCAATTTTTGCCTAAACTATTTTCCCAAGCCCAAGCTTAAATTTAATTCAAAAAATTCGAACTTAGCTCTCCTTGCCCAAATTCCAAAAATTAAAAAATGAAAAAATAAAATAAAAACTATATTTGGTTGCCCTAAACTAATGTATATCAATATCCCAAGTGGCCTTGAGTGGGCACTTAGATGCTAGTGTGAGATTTCAAGTTGAAATACATGAAAAACTTCAATCTACGTAATAATCTAATTATTAACTCGCTAACAAAAAAAAAAATCAAGATAATTAAATAATCAATCATTCATAATACTTTAATGGTTATTATATATTTATATATATATATTAACAATAGATTTCAAATTGTGAAAATTCCTACTCTTGTCCAAATTTGAATTTATAGAGTCAAGCTACATTTTTCAGGCTAAACTCCGGTTCTTCAGATTTGGATTCGTCCGAATTGCACCCCTCAACTAATTGCGTGTGCGATTCACATCCCGTCAACATGTGGTAACAAAAATTCTCACCCCTTATCTTGACATCCTCCTTGGCTTGGCTTTGTTGTACCATGCATCTCTCTTTAAGGAGAAGATGGAAACAGAGAGCCACTTGTTTAGACTGATATATATATATATATATAGAAGTTAAAAGGAGCGAAGCAACATGTTGAAAGCAAGACTGCCAGAATATTCAACGGCGACTGGGATGATGATGACTACTAGTATTACTACTTAATTTGGAAAAATGTGGACCATAACTACTTGACCAAAACGGATATGACAAATGGTTGTTTTGTCTTTGCGTGTGAACTGATCAACCGTTGGAGGCCACAAACAAATCGAAACGAACATAAATTTCACCATCACCATATGCAGCTAAACACTTATTTTTCACATATCACGTATACTTAGAAATCTACCCAACAATTTACACAACCCATGATTGCAACTCGATGGGTAGTCTTGTCATTTTTTTGCTTGAATTTTTTTGCCAAGTCAATCCTGAGTTTTAACTCAATGTGCCCAAATTTGAAAACAAAAATTTTAGTTGTCCTAAACTAATGGCTTGGCGTATATATATATATATATATATATCAGAAAGAAAGGAAAAAAAACACAAACATAACAATAAAAAATTATGAGCTGTGTACCTAAAAATTATAATTTTTGTTTATCATATATAATTGATATATATTAACAAAAAAATTCAGGCCACACAAATTGAGAAAAACCAAATTTAAAATTATATAGTCTCCCTAAAAGTCTTCAGATTTCTTCCTCAAAAAATAAATAAATAAATAAAATCTCAGATTGGACTCTTATTAGGCCCGCCCAAGTTGCGTCCTTGCTATCTGTCCAGACTCACAAAATCAGGAAATTATCAGGAACATGACCACCATATTATAGGTTTCCCTAATAATGTCAAGCAAAAAACAAACAAAAAAGGGGGCAATATCAAGACACCTAGACTAATCTTCTGAACACCTCACATGATTTAGGAGGTGCCTCACCCTCTATTACAGTGTTACCCTGGTAGAATAATATAGTTCTGTCAAAGAACAAGGCCCAAGGAGCCAACAGCACAATGACATAGCCATTTGCAACATAGAAAAAGAGACACCCTCAGAGTCGGTGCCTCGAGTCCTGAATAATTCCAGAGGGTCTTATTGCCTGGTGGTTGCTAAGGCAGGTAATTCAGTGCAACAAACAGAACACAATGTAATAGACAGATGTGCCAAAACTGGAAGGAGACACCATCGCTGGCCAGTGCCTCAAGTCTGGAGGAGTTCCAGGTCTTATTCCAGGTAGTGGGTAAGGCATGTAATTCAGTGCAACAAACATAACATAATGTAAAAGACAGATGCACTACCTCAGCAAACCTGCAACTGAGTCTTGAAGGTTGAAGCACGTTCCCATTGAAACTCGGCTTATGGCCCAAGAAGTTGGGTACCAACCAAGTATCTCCAGAGAAACACTGATATGGGCTTTTCCACATCTTTCACTCACCGAACTTAGATCTGGTTAAGCATAACCACAAGTAGACTTATCAACAAGATATTGTGAGAGGGTACATGATTAGGCTCTTGACCCCTCAAATCCCAAAAAGACAGTGATATTGGAGCTATTTGAAGCCTGATCAGAGTAATACTGGTAAACACCAATTGGCACTAGGTTTGACCCAAAATTCTGGCAGTACATCTTTCCATGGCACGGTTCACGACGACCAAAGATTATTAAAAGCTTACACAACTCGTCATTCAGCTTGACAACATGTAAACACAAGCGGATGTGAAAAAGTCCTGTCATCCGAGATAACTACATACCAGCAACCACTTCCATTGGAGGACTGAGGCTCAAAACATGCCACATATTGTCGAGGAACAAAAAGCAAAGGAAAGAACACCATAAATTCAACAAACCAACTTCTATCAAGAGCTATATATCTCATTGCTATTATGCTCTCCAAGAACTAAACTATATACCTCTACATTTGAAAATGACAAAAAACAGAGCAGGCACAAATCAAGTCCATGAAAATGCCTTCTGTTTCTGGATAAATTCAAGTCGAAGCAGGCAAAATGGACACAAAAAAAAACAAAAAAAGGCTTGTTTTCTCAGGTCCAAACAGGCATTGGTTCTACTATGAACCAAAAAAGGTCTATGTGGTGGAACCTACTGCGCCCCAGATAACCCCTAAGATGACTACCGAGTATCAACTGGAGTTAAAATCACTGAATAAAACACCTCAAATTACAGTTAAATAAACTACCAGATAGCTTTGTTCACTTTTATCCACCTAAAAACCAGATACACAAGGACAAACAAAACAGAGTGGTAAATATGACACTCTAAATATGGGCAGAAAAACCAAAATAAACATCAATGAAAATAAGTCGATACAGGGATTTCAAATGCAATTATCCACTATCATTAGTCAAAATCACTGTAAAACCTCCAGAAAACCTCTGGCACATATATCCCCATTATTGGACTCCTAAAAAGGCAACAATAAACCAAAAAGCAGGGATGCACACACAATTTTGCATGGAGTTCAAAAACAAATTGTACTATTATACATTCTCAAGCAAATTTACAAATAAACAGAGACAATCAACAAGGAGAGCTTTAAATGCCCAAGTGGAGGAAATCTACAAGTTAATTTATATAATGCATAGCTACACCATGACATGAGCTGTTTCACACATTTATAAAGTTATAACAAGTCACACAAAAGCGAAGGTTGATGACTTGAAGTCAAATTATAACAGAGTAAAAATAAACCTTTTCCCAAATTACACACTGCTTTCATTTTCCTTTTTCATTTTATGCCATTTAAGATGGTGCAAGATTTTGAGTTTGAACAAACTCACCTCTAGTAAAGTTTTGACATCACAATGGCTTTATGTTCTTAATAATTTTATGCACTCCTGCTACAAGCATAGTTGTTAAATCAGGATAATGTGTATCATTTTTTTATTTTTCTAAATTGCGTAATGTATCGTAATGTGTCTAGTAAGATTTTTTTTACACATTTATAGATTCTAATAGGATTGCAAACGAGTCAAGCTAAGCTTATGGGAGTTCGAGCTAGGCCATTTGAGAAACTCAACAAATGAGCTGATCAAGGGTGACCTCGAAATGTAAAAGTCATATTAATTTGCACATTAAGAAGAAGAAAAAAAAGAAATTATGAGAAAATTATAAAAGAGCTTATATTAATAAGAAGAAAATACACAAAGGAGGAGGGGGAAGGGGAAGGGGAAATAGAAAAATAGGAGGAAATATATCGTAGCGTTCAAAAACAATAAAAGTGAGGAAAAAAAAGCATAAATAGAATAAAAGAATTACAAGAAATCAAAACAAAGAATATTGAACAAATAAACATAGGGCTGCAAAACATAAAAGAATGCTTATATATTTAATAAGAAAAAAAAAATACACAAATAATTAGAAAAAAAAGAAGAAGAAAGGAAATAGAACAATAGGAGGAAAATAGCAATAAAAGTCGAAAAAAGCATAAATAGAATAAAAGAATTACAAGAAATCAAAACAAAGAATATCGAACAAATAAACATAGGGCTGCAAAATATAAAGAATGCTTATGTCAATAAGAAACAAAATAAACAAATACTTCGAAGAAAAAAAAAAGGAAATAGAAAAATAGGAGGAAAATTGTATCATAGTGTGGCGTTCAAAAACAATAAAAGTGAAAAAGCTAAATAGAATAAAAAGAATTACAAGAAATCAAAACAAAGAATATCGAACAAATAAATGTAGGGCTGCAAAGCCGAGGCGAGCTTGGTTCATTAACAATTTGAGAAGCTCAAGCTCAACTCAATTACATACACAAGCCAAGATTGAGCTCAACCTTGAAATAAAATATTAAACCAATTAATATACATATATTAAGAGAAAAACAGGAAAATTATGAGCAAAATATATTTATTTTAACAATAAATTTCATAAATTAAATATGTAAAATTTGCACAAACACTAATAGAAAATTAATTAATTAATAAAAGATTTATAATTCAAAAAAAAAAAAAGAAAAATATAACTTAACATGTACAATAAAATTAAACATATAGCATTCTATATAGCAATATATAAAATAAAGGATAATGTTAAAAAATGAGAAAATAATATCATATTTTAGTGTACAATTGAAATAAAAAATAAGAAAAGAACATAAATAAATAAAATAAAATAATTCCAAGAAATCAGAACAAAGAGAATCAAACAAATAAATATAGATCTTAGGCTATTAATGCTGCAAAGGAGCTGAGCCCAGAGTTTTGAGTGCTCAAGCTCGATTTACTAAGAATCAAAGAATTAGCTAAGTTTAAGTTAAGCTTAAAAATTTCAGATCGAGCTCGAATCATTAAGCATATGAGAAACTCAAGCTCAACTCAAGTCAACTCGATTGTATATATGAGCCAAACACGACCTCCAATTCCAGGTTGAAATGAAAAATTAATTTGCATACTAAGATATAAAAAAATAAAAAAAGAGAAAATTATGAACAAAATATAATAAAATGCTTATTATTAAGCATAAATTTAATCAATCAAATATGTAAATTTACACAAACACAAAACACTAATAGAAAAATAAAAAAACTTAATGAAAGATTGGAAACTCAAAAGATATAAGAGAAAGAAGAGTATAATGTACAAAATATACAAGAGTGGAAAAATAGTAGGGAAAACACAAATAAAATAGAAGAATTCCACGAAATCAAAATAAAGATAATCGAATATGTATGCTATTTAATTAAATAAAGAGAAGGGAAAAAAAACCAAGTATGGAACGTAATATTGTAGGATCATAAGATCAAGACTGAGATTCTAATAGAGCTGCAAACTAGCCAAACCAAACTTTTGGGTGCTCAAGCTCGATTTACTAAAAATTGACCACGCTCAGGTCGAGCTTAAAAAATAAGCTCAAGCTCAAACTTTTAAACGAGCTGCGCTCAAGTGAGTAAAGTGACCAATGGGTATTGGGCACAAGGAAGTAATCTTCTAGTAGACTACAGGAACTCATCAAGGAAATTAACTCTTGTTTGCACAAGCACAAAAATTGCAATACCTTTGAAGGTGGGGAGAGTTCGACATGAACTATAGATTGTAGCCCACTATTTTGTGAAATTACACAGCCAAACAGAGCCTATTTGAGCTTAATCATACAATAATCTCTTAACAATCACCCAATTATCTCAAATAACTCTAAACCATTTGATGAATGCGATTAACCTCAAATAACTCTAGGCGATTAACCTTAATTTGATAGAATGCAAACCATCTATTGTTTTCTGAAGCCCCTTCACTGTTCCATACATTCTATTGGGCCATGTCATCATTATTGATGACATGGGTTTCAGGTGTGTTTTTTTTTTTTTTTATCAACAACAAAAGCTTTATTGATAAATAAGAAAAGGAAATGCGGATGAGGCATCCTCTTACAAAAAGACAAAGAGAAAACAAAACAAAATTGAAAACCCCCAAACAAGCTAAACACGGGCAAAATCCTACATATCACAAACCGCCAACCAATCTCTAGCTACCAAAAAAAGAGGAACTCCCTTAAATAAAGAGTTCCTCAACACCCAGAAAGAAGTTAAATGACAAACATTATCCCACAAACAACCCACTTCCCGAAACTTTTCATCAAACAGCCTTGCATTTCTCTCCCTCCATAGAACCCAAAAAGTTGCAAAGACAGCACAAGACCAAAGCATTTTGGCTCTCTTTGATCCTCCAAAAGTGCGAAAATCCACTAGAAGCATATGCGTACACCTTTTTGGGGGTAACCACGCCACGTTTCCCAAAGAAAACAATTTATGCCATAAATTTAACGCTACTGGACAATGTAAGAATAAATGATCCGCGGATTCCCCATTTTTAAAACACAGAATGCACCATTGAGGATTTAGAAAACGATTGGGCCTCCTTTTTTGCAATGTATCATTTGTCAAAATGCCTCCATGAACCAAGGCTCACATGAACACCTTTACTTTTAGGGGGACACAAGCCTTCCAAACTTTTTTGCAAAAAAGAAACTGAGGAACATGAGGATTATCAATGATGTACTCAAAAAAAGACTTACAAGAAAATATCCCGGACGAATGAAGAGCCCAAACCCACTTGTCCTCCAATAGAGGAGATAAAGAAAAATGATTAATTCTGGCCAATAAAGAAGTCAACTGAGAAGCCTCCCTATCATTAAGATTCCTAGAAAAATCAAAATTCCAAGAAATCAGAGCCAAAAGTGAGCAAGCCATGGACGCAATTGAAGAATTGTGAGAACGAGCCACTCTATAAAGATGTGGGAAATTGACAGCAAAAGAAGACTGACCCATCCAAACATCCTCCCAAAATCGAACAAGTTCCCCATTGCCCACCCGAACAGAAAGATGACGAGACCAACATGTGAAAATTTGAGAAATAGACTTCCAAGGAGCACGACAGTTACCCCTCAAAATCACCCGTGAATCCCTACCATTGTCATGAGTCCCATTTTTGCTTCGTATAATCGAATGCCATAATGAATCAACTTCAAGGGGAAATCTCCATAACCACTTGCCAAGAAGAGCCATGTTCCTAGCCACAATATTACCGATAGCCAAACCCCCCTGCTCCTTAGGTAACGACACTAACTCCTAATTCACCAGGTGATCCTTTTTCCCCTCTCCTTCCCTTCCCAAAGAAAATCCCTCATCAACTTTTCTAGAGACTTTGCCACCTTAACCGGAATCTTGAATAAAGATAAATAATAAATAGGGATACCACTCAAAACAGACCTAACCAAAGTGTATCTGCCCCCACGTGATAATAAAGCCTTACTCCACCCTTCCAATCTCTTGCCAATCTTTTCCACCACACGAGACCAAAAAGCTTCACTCCTAGGATTACCCGCCCAATGGAAGACCCAAATATTTAAACGGAAGTAACTCTATACCACATCCTAAAAGTGACGCCCTATTCTGAAGTTGATCTTGCTACATATTGATACCCACCACACTACTTTTTCCCAAATTGACCTTAAGCCCTGAAATAATTCCAAAAAGTCTCAAAATCGAATGAAGATTAAGTAGCTGACTTTCATCTCCTGAGAAAAAAAATATGGTATCATCCGCATATTGTAAATGAGTCACACTAACTCTATCCCGCCCCACCTCCAATCCCGCAAAAAGACCTGCTTCATTAGCTCTATCAACATCCTTCCCAGAACATCGACCACCAAAATAAAAAGAAAAGAGATAGTGGGTCCCCTTGTCGTAGCCCCCACGAAGCCATAAAGCATTCCCCCGGTTTACCATTCACTATAATTGACATATTACAAGTCGACAGACAACCCCTAATCCAAGATCTCCACGCCCACCATATCCCTTCTTATCCAATACAAAATCCAAAAACTGCCAATCCACATGTCATATGCCTTCTCAAAATCTATCTTAAAAATAAGACCTTCCCTTCCTGAACTCCTATATTCTTCCACTACTTTATTTGCTACTAAGGCAACATCTAAGATTTGTCTTCCTTTGACAAAAGCTCCTTGCGCCCTAGACACTGTATCCCCTAAAGACATCCTCAGTCGTTTTGATAAAACCTTCCCCAAAATCTTATACAACGACGTTACCAAACTGATAGGCCTAAAATCTCCCACTCTAACAGCATTCACTTTCTTAGGAATCAAACAGATGAACGTAGCATTTGTACTTAAATTAACAACCCCCGACTCATGAAATTCCAAAAACACTTTCAACAAATCCCCTTTCACCACCTCCCAACAATCCTGAAAGACCGCCATGGAGAAACCATCCGGACCTGGAGCTTTGTCTCTTTCACAATAAAAGACCGCCTCTCGAATTTCCGATTCATCAAAAGGCCTTTCAAGCCATGCTGCAATTGTCAGATCAATAGTTCCCCACTCCAGTCCTTCAATCCCTGGTCTACTCATCTCTTCCTTCAAATAAAGCTTAGAATAAAAGTCGTAAATGCTGCTGACAATTTGATTCTCCCTTTCCACCATTACCCCTGGGCTTATTTCCAATCTCTTAATGAACTTCTTCTTTCTTTGCCCATCTGCAACCCTGTGAAAAAATTTTGAATTAACATCCCCTTCCATCAACCATTTGATTTTTGCTTTTTGAGCCCAAGAAACTTGTTCCCGAAAAGTCAGCTCTTCTAATTTTAATCTCAACTCCGATCTTTCCCTCCTAAAAGACTCAGCTAATGCCCCTTGCAACTCCAAAGTGTCTAACTCTACTATTCTACTCATCACCTCCTTTTTTGAAGACTCCAAATTCCCAAAAACCTCCTATTCTAGCACTTCACCTTCTCTTTTACTAACTTCAACTTTCTCATAAATTTAAAACCCTCCCAACCATGACAGCTAGCATTCGTCCACCATTCCTCAAAATTTCGTTTAAAAGATGTATGCTCCAACTACATGTTCTCAAATCTAAAAGGCACTGGACCCCATTTTAATGGACAACTTTCAATCACAATAGGACAGTGATCTGAAACTAATCTAGGTAGCGATTCTTGTCTTAAATTGGGAAAAACCCCTTCCCACCCAAAGAATATAAAATCTAAAAAATCCAATCTGCAGCACACCAAATTCTCTTGAATATTAGACCATGTAAATCTTGCATTACACAGAGGAGGATCCACCAACTCACTCTCTCGAATAAACAAATCAAAGTCTCTCATCCCCCTAGACGTTCTAATCCCATTAAGCTTTTCTAAGACCTTCCTAACCACATTAAAGTCCCCTCCTAAACACCAATTTGGAGAGCACAACCCAAATAAACCATATAGCTCCTCCCAAAAACCCCAGTCAACCAGTCACTCCGAATTGTCCAGATTTCTAAACCTAACAGATAATGAAAACTCCCCCACTATAGTTTCACACTCATAAACAACTCTCTCATCCCACACTATTAAAACTCCCCCTGATCTACCAACTGAAGGCAAACACACCCATCTTCTATGTCTAACTCCCCAAAGACTTTGCATAAACCTCCTATCACACACTTCTACTTTAGATTCCTGCAAAACAACAATGTCCGGTTGATGACTCCTAAGAAAATCCTTAATAACACTCCTCTTTTTCCAAGAACCCAAACCCCTCACATTCCAACTAATTATCTTCATAGAGAAACATTGCCACCCCTAACCACCCCTCTCCTTTTCTCATAATTAACAGAACTTTCTAAGTTCCTTAATTCCCTAACCCCCTTTTTACTACTCTCACCTTCCTTCCTAACTCCTTTCTCCCTCGTAGACGTATTACACCTCCTAAAAGGCCCAAACGTATCCTTAATTTAAACTAATGACAAACCCATGACCTGAAGTAATTGCAAAAAGTGCGGTACCTCATTCTCCTCAATCGGGCAAATCTCAAACTTGCTCAATTCCTTCAGCCATCTCTCCGATTCCTCCTTCCCTACACTAGAAACCTGGCTCCCCTTGTCAAAATGATTACCCGAAACCCCACCCTGATTGTCATACACCTGACCTTGAGCGATAATAGCATGTAAGGACTCAAACACTATGATAGACTCATTCACTGTGGCCCTCGGAATTTCAGAAGTAACCCCTTGTACAGCAGTGTCAACTAAAGAGACTTGACGAACCGGACAAAAAGAATTGGACAGAGGAAGCAAAGAAACCCCACCCCTAGCCCCTTCCCTAGCAAAAGAACAATCTCGAAGATCTTGTGCCCCCAAATGAGAAGATGAAAAAGTGCACACTTGGTTAAAGGACAGATTGACCTGGTTCAATGCATCAGAAACCCTTCCGAAATCCTCACCCTCAGAAGTGCACGCTGCATTAAAAAAACTATTGAGATCCCAGTCATTATCATCTGGCTCATCCTCACTGTTTTCCACTTCAACAGTTGCCTCCGAACTCTCAGAAGATCCATACTCCTCCAAATTTTACAGAACCTCATGTATTTGAAAGTGACCCTCGTCCACCTCATGAAACTGCTTTTCCGAGTCCCTAATAACCTCCAACAAATCATCAGCCCCTTCCTCTGACATCCCCTTTAATCTCTGAAAATCCCCATCAGACCTATCAACCATGTTTGCCAACCCTAATTGAGCTTCCTCAGAATTCAGAATTCTGCGAATAGGCGACAAGAATTGTGGAATACCATTGGCTGGGTCTGGTACATCGCATGATGAGAATCGACTTCTCTCCATTAATGATGAGCGTCTTCGAAGACCCTCCTCACTGTCGTAATCTGCAACCCGTTTGAAATCCAGCCCCGAAATCTCCGATGGTATAGAAAGAGAAGCCCTTGGGCCATCAATTAAATTTGGGTCCCTCTCTTCATGAATAAAATCAGCAGATGAGCTCCCCGTGAGGCCTAAGCCCTTCTCCTTAAAAATTTGACAAGCATTTGGGCCTAATGATTCCAGTCCACCAACATTCTTAATTTTATTTGATACTAACAGATCTTGGGCTGAGCCCAACCCTTGACTGGGCCCATTAAAATTAAGGCCCCCAACCTGACTGCCCTTTTTGCCTCTTACTCTTCCTCCATTACTCTCGCCTCCCTTGATCAGATCCCCCAACTGCCTACTTATCTCCATTCTACCACATGGCTGGCCTGTCCCCTGAGACTCCTCACCTACCTCTTCTCTGGCGCCAAAGTCGCCTGGAAACCTCCATGGCCGATGAAATTCCGATCTTCCGAAAGGCTTTGATAGAGCCTTCAGTCGAACGACCACCGAAATATCATCGAACTGAACATGAATCGTCGCAGGTAAGAATCCGTTACCATAGCCTCTGACTTTCAGCCTTGCCTCAAAGAGATTTTCAAACGTTCTGGTTCTAAGATCCACCTCTATCAAACCACCACACTTCGACCCAATCCATTCAAAAACCCTATCATTCCAAAGATTAAAAGGCAAGTCATTGACAGAGACCCAACCTCCATTTGAAGCGATGACAGTATCCCGACTGAGCATCTCCTCTGACCATCTTTCCAACCTTACTGCTATGCTCTTATCGAAGAAACGCATGCCTTGAGCACCGTAGTAATCAGCCTCCTCAAAATTTTTAGCCAAAAACAGAGCCTTGTTTAATTGCAAAGGCTTTAGAACAATAGAAGTTTTAAAAGAACGACTTAATTCCTTTTCAATCTGGGTCCATCCATTGAAGAAATCAGTTCTTGTGCATACCACGACCTTGTGCATCTCCACAAAAGAAATGTTGCTTCCCAAACTATCTGATTTAGATTTAAGCACATCGGCATATGAAACGCCTCTGTTTGCCCCTGTTTTCTGAGAAAGATTCATATTCCCCTTTGTGTTTCCTCGGCGAGCTCTGAATACAAACTGATTACTGCTATTATGTGCTCCCTTAGCTTTGGTCCTCATCTCTCTTTCATCATCCTGAACCTTATAGTCTCCATGTATAACACGTTCAAGCATCTTGGCCATTGCCATCCACCCCTGACCATCAATCCCTGCCAGAATGATAATGTTGTTGTTACGTTTCACCCCAGCCTCCCATTTTGACATCTCAACAAAAACACCTCCTTTGTTGCTGTATTTTTAAAGCCAAAAGACTGCTGAACTACTTGTGTACTTCATGAAAAAAGATTGAACACTGCTCTGCCCCCAAACCTACCGCAGAGCTTGTATTGCCCACGAGACCCCCTCCCCCAAAAAATCTAACTTCATCGCGAAACTCTTGAGTCGATTTCGCTCAATGATCTCCACTAAGCCTCCTCTGGATTCACCATCCACTTGAATGATAATAAGTTTTTGTTCGATTCGTAACTCAGAAGCACCCCCGCTATAGACTCTCAAACTCACTCTCTCTCTCATTCTCTCTCTCTCTTTTTGTGTGATAAAATTTTCCAACTACTGTATCAAATGAAGCACAGGGTTTCAGGTGTGTTTGATACCTAATATTTTGTGTTACACACACACACACATATAATTTGATGAAAATATGCAACGATACTTGAATACTTCTATGAAGGTAGCATGTCATATCCGAACCGACACTAATTAGAACACTTCAAACACAATAAAAAATGTATTATTTAAAAAAAAATCTAGAGTTGAGACACAATTCAAACAGTTAGGAACGCGTGCCTATGTTTAGACAAACATAAAATACATTACAAGATTGAATAAAACAACTTAGAATCCAATAATAAAAAGAAAAACAATATAATTTTTACATATTCATTTCCTGTATACTTCAACATTATCATTTAGTTAAATATTTATATATATGTCATATAATAATTTGTTATCCTCAGTGACAAGCTATCACTATAGAAAGATTCAAGTGTAGGCATGCATTAAATAATTTTAATACCTGAAATAGCTTTGTAAGCATTGGAGTTAATCTTTCGATGCATAGTCAAGACTAATGGTTGCGAGCCACACTAGTCCATAATTGCTTTATGAGAATTGGAATGAATATGGAAATACATGGATCTAACTCTTGTCCATGATTGATTTATAAGAATAGTAATCAATTTGCTGATTCTCTTAATAGATCAGCAGTTCAAGATAGATAGTAAAAGATTTCAGAAGATTAGAGAGACAATATTTGATTTATAAAAGATTTTCATATTGGTTTTACTACTTATAGATACTAGTTATATTTATGCAGTTCTAAAATCACCCACAAATTTATAGGTAAAATATGCATTATAAAGACATAAAAACAACCGAACCAGTTAATATTCAAATTCAAAACTCCAACATCAAAGTTTCAATCAACTGAAGTGCATATAACAATCATCCAAAAACAACTTGCACAGCAAAAAAATTCAAAAACACAACACTAAACATAAACCAAAACAGATTCATAGAACCATACTAACATATCGCTCTTAAAATGTAGTTCTACATTCAGCCACATTTATAGGTAAATATACACTATAACTACATAAAAACAACTAAAGCAGTTCATATTCAAATTCAAAACTCCTAACATCGAAGTTTCAATCAACTGACATAGATATAACAATCATCAAAAAAACAACTTCCTCAGCAAAAATGTCTCAAAAACACAACTCTAAACCTAAACCAAAACAGATCAATAGAAGCACGCTAACCATGTCGCTCTTAAATGCAGTTCTGCAATCAGCCACATGCATAGGTAAATAACCGAAGCATTTGATATTCAAAACTCCTAACATCGAAGTATCAAATCAAAATAAATGCATATAACAATCATCACAAATCTCTCAAAAACACAACTCTAAACATAAACCAAAACAGATTAATAGTAGCACAATAACGATATCGCTCTAAAAATGCAGTTCTACAATCAGCCACATTTATAGGTAAATAATCGAAGCATTTGATATTCAAAACTCCTAACATCAAAGTTTCAATCCAAATAATCCATAACTATTATCCAAAAACAACTTACTCATCAAAAAAAAATTCAAAAACACAATTCTAAACATAAACCAAAACAGATTAATTCATAGAAGAATACTAACGATGAAATGTCTCTTAACGGTAGGATTTCTGGAACCTAGCACGAGCACCGCGACCACCGAACTTCTTAGGCTCGCAACGCCTGGGATCGGCGACAAGAAGAGTCCGATCGTACCTAACAAGAATATCCTTGATCTCCTTCTTGGACTGTTCGTCGACGTACTTCTGGTAGAAAGCGACGAGAGCTTTGGCGATGCTCTGGCGGATGGCATAGATCTGAGAGGTGTGGCCACCGCCTTTGACGCGGATGCGCATGTCGACGCCGGCGAAGCGTTGGCGGCCGAGGAGGAGGATGGGCTCGTAGGCCTTGTAGCGGAGGATCTCAGGCTCGACGAGCTCAATGGGACAGCCGTTGATCTTGATGAGACCGCGGCCGCGCTTGCAGTAGGTCACGGCGACTGCGGTTTTCTTGCGGCCGAAGCACTGGACCGACTCGACTGGGGCTGCTGGGGTAGCCATTGTTGGGGGTTTTCTGAGAGGTGTGGAGGCTCTCAGCTCGGGTGGTTTCAAGGAAATGGTTTCCGAAGCGGAGGAGATTGAGAGGGAGAACTATTTATATTGATTGGGTTGTGTTAGGGTTTTGGACGGGAGCTTCTATATACACACACCCTTTCCTCTCTATACAAATCCTTCCCAATACACATACTAAAAAATAAATCCTAATATATTTGACTCACTACACACACCTATCATTCCACATATACCCCCCAATGTAAATCATACACACACACACCCCTCTCACACACACATCCATCTGAGGAGAACTGCTGCAGACCCCAGTGAGGTGGCGAGCCCCACTGGCTGAAACTCAAAAAAAATAAATAAATAAATAAAA
Organism: Camellia japonica; assembly: GCA_030407325.1. Classification (NCBI taxonomy): domain Eukaryota; kingdom Viridiplantae; phylum Streptophyta; class Magnoliopsida; order Ericales; family Theaceae; genus Camellia; species Camellia japonica. The sequence continues at coordinate 165,217,018 of JAPPVO010000029.1, forward strand.
CAGTTTTTTTTTTGCCCAATCACGGCGCGCCCCCTCACTGGGGGTCGACCCCCATTGGGGGTCCGAAGCTTTTTTCCCCATCTGAGAACCCCTCTCACACACACACCCATCTCTCACACTCTCCACCGTTCCTCCCCAAAAGCTTCATCCATCCATCTGTGTCATTGAAGTATTAGCATTGAAGAGCATTGAAATCTTCACATTTTAGGTTAGTTTACACAGATTAGAATCTTCTCATTCCTATTTTTATTTGTAATGTAGGGTTAATTTTTACCATTTTCAAAATTTCCGTCCACCATTGTAAGTGATTGCCGTGTTTCCTCATTCGGAACTAGTTATTCGAATTTTTTGTTTTTGTTCGGCAATCTAGTTCCGAAAACAAAAATAATATTCGGCATTAGAGTTTCGAATTTTCTGCTTCTATTCGGCACATAGTTCCAAAAATATTTACTTGGTTCAGCTTTCAAGTGCCGAAAATAATTTTTTTTTTCGGTTTTCAACTTCCGAATAGTAGCTTTAATTTCGGACAACAATTTCCGAACATAATAGGTATTTTCGGTTGTGAACTTCCGAACAGTTTTTTTTTTTTTTTTTCCTTCTTAATTAAAACACTTAATTATAACACTTAATTATAACACACACTCATTACACACACTCTCATTAATTTTACACACACTCTCTCATTATAATTTAAAACACTTATTATTTACACACACACTCATTACACACTCTCATTAATTTTACACACACACTCATTACCCACACACTTATAATTTAAAACACTCTCATTAATTTTACACACACTCTGTTTATTTACACACACACTCATTACACACACTTAGTATTTTTTGCAGATAATATGGATTCTGAATATCAACAACGTGTCCCACCTACTGCTTCAAATAGACGACGTCGTGAATTGGATGTAAACCATGAACGGGGACGAGGGCGTGGGCGAGGACGAGGTCAAGGTCGTGGTCGAGGTCGTGATCCAGTTTCGGTAGAATATGATATTCCCAGTGCCAGTCAAAGTGGGGCCCGAAGCCAAAGACGAGTTGAAGGTTATGATATACCTAACATTACTGTGGAGGATACCTCTTTACCTGATTCTCCTCCTGTCCAGGAAGAGTACCTTACTCATGCTTTTCCAGGTGGACCGACTGATCCGTCAATACTGCGGAGTTTCAATAGTCATGTGGCTGCAGCTATTTGGCACGGGAGGTAAACATTCATTTGTATATGAGTTTTTTGTTTTTGTGTGTGTATTGTATGGTAGTTTGTAATGAGATATCATTTGTGTTGTAGGAACGAGAGCCCCTAAAGTGTCATAATCACTCTTCCAAGATCCTTGCATGGCCATGGTGGTTAGTAGAGAACAACACTAGATTCAAAGCCATTATTGAGCAGTCTGGACTGTCATAGTTAGCTCGTTGCACTTATCGGTTCGTCAACAAGCTTCTAATCTCCAGTTTTGTTGAGAGATGACAACCTGAGACGAACATATTTCACATGACAGTTGGTGAGATGACCTTGACCCTGGATGATGTGGGCACTATTCTTGGCCTTCCCATTGTAGGCAAATCAGTCAGCATACCAGATGTGACAGATCATCATGGAGTTACATTACTCATTTATGGCTTGGGGATTACTGAACGTGCAGCACATGAAGAGTTTCTTCTGCTGGTGGCAATTCAGTCAGGCTTGAATGGTTGCGAAGTCAGTTTGCTGGTGACAAATTCAGACCCCGAGGAGGCTATACAGTGCGCTGCAAGAGCTTATTGTTGTTTCTGGGATGTACACTCTTCAGTGACAAGAGTGGCGGCAGGGTTCCCGTTGTTTACCTTGGCTTATTGATGGATTTGGGATCCATACATACTTACGCCTGGGGTGCTGCTGCATTAGCATTTTTATATAGATAGTTGGGGTTTGCTAGCCGGTCTGGGGTTAAGCAGATGGGTGGTTATATGACTCTTTTGGAGGCGTGAATTTATGAGCACTTCCGGGCATTCCGACCTCATCAGAACATGGGATACAATGAAGACATGCCATACGTGTACCATTGGGCATCTAGGAGAGAGGCGGGTTCCTCCATTGACCATTTGAAATCTTTTCGAGCCGAGCTTGACAGTTTGGTACCTACTGATGTAAGTTTACTCATCCTGCGATAATTTTAACACTTCCGTTTATCTTACCCTTTATGTACTTTAATGCAAAAACACTTTACGTTTACAGGTTATTTGGGATCCATACAACAGTTGCAGAGACCGGCATCCATGTAACCCGGTTACGTTCTACCATGGATGCTTAAAGTGCTTAGACGTTGTCGAACCCTATCATCCAGATAGAGTTTTGAGGTAGTTTGGCAGGGTTCAAACCATCCCAGATGCACCACTAGCTCCCAGTCGTGGTGCGCGAGGCAACATATTTGCACGATATACAGTCATGTACAGATACTTGGATAGGATCTGAGAGGCTTGGGATAACCATGTGTTATCTGAAAACGAGAGGATCACACCAGTTCGTCAGCCTTGGCAATGTGTACTGGGTTACATGGATTGGTATAAGAATATCACGCACCTATATGTCGAGCACACTGATGAACCGCGTGTCCATGACCATCAGGATTTCAGCGAACATGCGGATGTAATCTATTATCCTCTCTTATGCATATGTAACTTACTTTCTTCTTTTTTTTCCTGATATGTTCCCTAAAATGTGATATTCTTTTCAAATGCAGCGTATTGCACATGCACTGCAGATTTCACATCCTATTATTGACGCTGGTTATCAGGAGGGGATTCGCCATCCTTATCGACTTTACCAGGCTATCGAGAGTATGACACATGTCCTTGAAGGTCAGCACATTGACGAAGCTGGACCTAGTTCTGCTGGACCTAGTTCTGCTGGAGGCCGCTTTCCATCTTCGACATTGACATACAATCGTAGGCTTAGGCGTAGGCATGCAGCTGATTCGTGACATGTTATTTGCGTGTTGATGAATTTGTTTTGGTGATTTTTGTCAGATGATATTGTTGTAATGGTAACAGTGATTAACATTTTTCTTATTACAATGGAATGGCAACAATGGTATTGTAATGACATTTTATTTTTAGAATGGAATGGTAACAGTGGTCGTTGATTTTGTAAGTGATATTTTCTTATTATCAAACATTTACATTTGGTGAACAATTCGAAACATAAAATCCATGTAAATTGACATTACAAATTTTTAAACATTTACTAATATTACAAATTTTTATCCATGTGAATTGACAGTACAAATTTTTAAACATGTGAATTGACATTACAAATTTTTAAACATTTACTAATATTAAAATCCATGTATCCATAAAATCCATGTGAATTGACATTACAAATTTTTAAACATTTACATTTTGTATAACATTACAAATTTTTAATGGCATTATAAACATAAATTTGCAATTCAAAACTGTAAATTTAGTTTGCAGTTTGCAAATTTGGAATATAAAATGGGAAAAAAAAAATTTACTTCATTCGGAAATAGTTGTCCGAATTTTTTTAAAAATTTCGGAAGTTGAATGTTGTACAAGTTAACTTTGTTCGGACAACAACTTCCGAATTTAAATACTTTGTTTGGACAACAAGTTTCGAATTAATAAATTTGTTCGGACAACAACTTCCGAGTAAGTAATAGTAATTATTTCGGTTGTAGATTTCCGAACCAAATAATACAATCCGGCCCTGGTTATCCGAACGACGCTGGAAAAAAAAAGAAAGTGATGCTCATTTGGATATCCTCCCCAGGCAAATCGGACTCTGCTCATTTCCAACGCAAATCCTCCAGAACATTGATGAATGAAGAATAAGTGATGCTCTGTGAAGGTGAGAGGGTAGAGGTGTCTAGGTTCATTAACAGAGCTGAGATCAACACATTTCATGTTCTTCAACGTGATGGATGTGTGTGCATTGAAACTTTTGCAAATGGGTAGATGTCTAAAATAGTAATTTCATTTAGGGATAAAATTGTAATAAAATTAAATATCATTAAGTGTGTGCAAGAGGGTATTTGGTGTGTGTATATAGAAGCTCCCGTTTTGGACGGGGAGGGAAGTAGAATACCCTTGGTTTTTTACTGAATAACGAAACTGCCATTTTTTTTTTTTTTTGGTGAAAGACGGTTCGAAACTTTCACTTCGTAACCCAAGGTTCTGGTAAGCTGGCAAGATCTTGGGCATAAATTTTGAAGACTCAGGTTTTATTTTCTTTGGGATTGGTTAGTTGATTGGTAGGATGAATTTTTTAGGTTTGGTTGAGTTGTATTTAGTGTCAGGAATGTGGGTTTGAATCTCCGTCAGTGTAGAAGTCCGTGACTTATCGCTGCATGGTTGAGTGGTCCTGTTATATAGTAATCACCTAATGATAATCTCTAGAGTTGCTACTCCTTAGGATCTAGTTTCAAAGGTTATCTCTATGTAATTAAGCTTTTTTGAAACTTTCATTTCGTAGGGCATTTTTTTTTTTTATATATTAAATTTGAGTAAAATTCTATTTGACATTAAGTGGTTTAATATAGATTTTTAAAACTCCATAAGAACACTGATTGATCGAGTAGACGATCGAGTGGTTGTCCAATTGGTCAACCGAATAGTGTAAATTTTTCATAAATTTTTACCTTGAGATGGTTAAACCGAAGGAACATCCAAGGATAAAAATCTTACAATTATGAATAGTGATTTAATGAAAAACATATCCATCCTCAATTTGATGAAAATTTGAGAAATCCTGAATTTGATGAAAGACTTGATGCTGGGTTGGAGCAGCAAAAAATGAATTTTTTCATTAAATTAATCATTGGGTGAGCCATTGGAGATGGTCTTACATCCGTGTAATTTAGGCCTCATTTCGCAAATTTTAGTTAAAATAATGGGTTGGGGTGGATTGGGGCTAAAATAGTCACAAAAAGATAAAATAATTTTTTTAGCCTAATAAGATAAAATGTTACATCAAAACCATAATAATTTTATTTTTTTCCACAAAAGTCAAAAAAACAAAAAAATTCATCCCAAATGAAACATTTTAGCCCCAGACAGTCAAAAAATAAAAAAAGGTAACCCACATTCCAAACGAACCCTAAAAAATTATTATAAGTTATTGCAATAACCCTCACCACTGATTACTGCTAAACATAATAAGTAATTGAATCGACTGAAATACTGAACTGACTGATTGAATGTACTAGTTTAAATGCATTTCTATCTGTTTGACTGTTAAATTATCTGTCCATGTTTTATGCTTTAAACTGCAAATTGAAGGCTTTGTCGACGGTCGAATCCGAAATTGATCGATGTTTTACAATCATTAGAATTTATGTGATTTTATGACATATTTAATTAAAATGTGATTTAGTATGATTAAACTAGATTAAATAATGCTAATTGTAAGAGTTGGCCTTATTTACCAAACTACCACTCAATGGGCCACTACCTAAGACTATATTGTAGCCTTATTACACTCAACAAGACATTTCATCAGCCATTTCTTGAACCATAGCCGACTAAGAGAGAGAGAGTGAGAGAGAATTGAGTTGTTCTTGAGAGTTTTGACTTGGAGACTTGAAGAAATTGTAAAAGATTTGCAAATTGAACTTCTAGACTTGTGATTGAGGAACCTAGGTAAGGACTTTATCCTTTTAATTGTGAATTAAGTTAGTTCTTGCATGGTTCTCGGAGGATTAGAGTTTTAAAGTTAAGAATTGGTTCAAGATTTGTTGAATTGAAGCTTGAATCATGCATGCATGTTTATATCCTAGCATTTTGAGGTTGAATACATGGAATTTGGTACATGCATGTTCATATTTTTGCATTGGACCATGAATTCATCTTGGTTTTGAAAGAATTGGCTCATTTGAGCTAGTATTTGAAGCTTTGAAGTTGTTGAATTCATGCATGTTACACATTCATCTTGTTCTTGAAGTTTGGTTTGAAATTGTGTTTAATTGAACTACCTTTGGGCTTTGATTTTACAAATTGAGCTTTGAAACATGTTAGGCTTGTTTGGTTTGGTTTTGGGAGAGTTGTTTTTGAAAAAAAATTGAGAGAGTTGTTTTAGAAATTTTTTTGGTTTGTTTGGTTGTATATTTTGAAAGTAGTTTTGGAGTTTGGGAATTTGGGATGATTTGATATGTTGTTGTAATTGAGTAGATGTGTGTGAGAGAAAAAGTGATTGAGAAGGAGAGAGGAGAAAGAAAAAGTGATTGATTGATGTGTAAGAAAGAGAAAGTGATTTTGGAAATTTTTTGAGAAAAATCTCAAACCAAACAATTTTTTGGAATTTTTTTTTCTAAAACTCATCTCTAAAACTCAAACCAAACATACCCGTTATATTGTGAGTTTTGAAGTGTTTTCCAAAAATTAGCCCAAAATGATCGAATTTGATGCATTGAAAACTTAGTTTTGAGCTTGAGGTTCAAATCTGGAATTTCCAGAATTTGGACTCACGCTCGCGCGGGGGGAAGTGGCGCTCGAGCGTGAAATTCGTGCTCCCAGCACTCTGCATTGTTTTACAATCCGCTCGAGCAGGGAAATGCACGCTCGAGCGGGGTTTTGTGTCACACGCTCAAGCAGGTGTCGAGCGCCCATCGAGCGTGATTTTCACACATCCAGTACTTTTGCCATGTTTTGTAGTCCGCTCGAGCGTGGGAAGTTACGCTCGACGGGGAACCTTTGTTTGTATGTCCGCTCGAGCGGGGAAAGACACGCTCGAGCAGGACCCTGTTTTTCTGAAAATTCTGAAATGTTTTTAAAGTGCATCTTTACATCCTCATTTCATTCTAGGCATTCTTAGGCCTAGTTAAGACATCTTAATGAGAATATAGATGTAGAACCGCACTGAGTCTAAGTAGGGACTAAGTCTTTGATTCCCGAATGTGAACTTAGTGTGTGTTCATCCTGTAAACTGTGTAGGGTTGGCATCTGAGGAGACGCTCTAGCTTATCTGTAGCCTTCCATGTAAACTCTGTGTAGTAACAACTGTGTAAAGATATGTTCAAATATGAATATCTTCTGAATGGTTAAACTGTACTGTTTCTGAATTGATACTGTTAACTGAATGAATATATGTCCTCTATTCTGAACTGTATTGTGGCATCCATAGCAACTACTGTTACTGTTACTGCTACTGTTACAGAGATCTCTGTTAGTTCCTATCTTGGAACTTCTGTTTACTGTTATGATGGCCATCATTGATTGCTCGGTCTTTCAAGACCTACTGTTTACTGTACTGTTCTGCTAATGGATGTACCACATATGACTGTTATGACTGAATGACTGATATACTGAATCAATTGACTGTTTTCAATACTGAAAGGACATTCATTCTTAACCTCTTTACGCATTATGTTATTCACTGGACTTTAGCTCACTGTTTATATATATATGTAGGTGTTCAGGCACCAGACCGGAGCTAGGAGCGTGGGTTAGACTCCCTTTTGTCAAAGCCAACCACTGTGCCTAACTGTGAGGTTCCGAGCCCGTTCAAGCTACGGCTTGGGGGTGTTTTAGTTTCCCCATCTGTCTCTGTATCTGTTTTTTAATACTGCATCGACTGATAGCACTGTACTGTACTGTCTTAACAGGGATTAAGTCCCTGACCTGGATGATTGTAAATACTGTACATACTGTTTTGGTACTGATAGCATATATGTTATGAAAAGTCTTTTTACATGCAGACTGTCACAGCTCATTGGACATTGTTTAATTACTGTTTTGGCTTCTGCCATGCCCCTATACTCTGTATTACTGTTTTACTGTTAAGCAGGCTTTCGGTAATCTCGGATTACTGGCCGGTTACGGTGCTAAACCCATAGAGGTGGGTTTGGGCTGTGACAGTTATCATATAATTATTTATATTTTTGTATTTTTTTCTATAAAATTAGAAAGCCACTAAAATAATTAATTCTCAAATGAGTCTATGGTTTAGGATGATAAATAAACGAGTCGAACATTTAATTGTTCAAGTTAAAAAATTTAAAGAGTTTTAAAATTTGTTTAAACATGATCGCTTAAATTTTCGAACCAATCTCAAATAATCTTTGGTTGAGTTGACCTCGAGAGGTTTGGTATTTTTATATAGCTTTTGGCTACTTAAACCGAGTTGTAAGAGCAATTGACTATTTAAATTTGGTTTTAAAACTTTAATGAGTTTTAAAATATATTCAAGATTAGTTTATTTATTTAACAAATTGAGTTTGAATGAGTTTTTAACAAGTTGGACATGAGTTGAACTCAAGTTGTTTAGTTCATTTAGCACTCTTATCCATGGCATCATTTTGCTTATTTTTTGTTTTCCAAAAACACTTTTAAGAAATTATACTTTTTTTTTTTCATGTTTTTTTTTTGTTTTTATTGAATTTTTTTAATATTTTAAGCAAGTTTTTAAATTTTTAGACACACCTAAGATAAATATACATAATAAGTAATTTTTGTGAAAAAAATATTTTAAAAATTCACTAAATACTAAAAATACAAAAAAAAAAAAAAAAAAACGAGAATTTAATATATTTTTCTTATTTTTATGTATTTATTAATTTTTTAAAATATTTTTTCATATTTTTTTACTTTTTAGATACATCTAAGTAAGGTGCATCTAAAAAAGTAAAAAAAAAAAATTTATTTAAATTTTTAAAATATTCACTAAAAAGAAAAAAACATGAAAGATAAAAACTCAGTTTTCAAAAAACTTAATCCAAAAAACTCAAACCAAACATTTTTTTCTTCATTTTTTTTTTGTTCCTACAGAAAATGTGTATTAGTAAAAATATAAAAATACCCAAGAATTAATCATAAGCAAAAATCACAAAATACATTTAGGCGAGTCATCATTTTATTTTTCAGTTATCTAAAAATGTTGAATAAGCTTTGTCTCACTCATAAATGAGTTTTTCACTATATGTTGTTAGTTGAAACCAGTGAATAATCACTTAACCTATCACATTACCATTTTCAAATGTTAAAAGCAATATCTACCCCTGATTCCCTGCAAGACTATTTTCCCCCATTTTATTCTCTCTTGTTTTGAAGGTTATGATTATACCAGCAGCCAGCAAACCTGTTTAAAGATCAAAGATGAAGTGCAAACAAAAAAATAGCCAATTTTAAAACTGAATTCATACGGTGAAAACATGAAAGCTTAATCATAAAAGATTAGCATACTATAAAAGCTTTGTCAATATTTAGATGGTAAATGTTGGGTACAAGTTTTGTGTATTGCACAAGGTTAAAATGATCACAGAAACACAAATAAAAATTGTAAACCCTGACTCGTCAAAACTTCACCTTAATCTTTGACACAACTAAACAAACACTTTCGTGTGGCGAAATCACACTGTAGAGATTGCAAGAGAGACTTTGCGAACCTTATTGTTCTTGCAAAACCTCACACACCGTTAGTGTTGCCTGATCAGTGGTTGAGCAGCCAGAAGACACTTCGATGATTAAGCAATTGGGTTACCTGCAGAGAAGAGATGGATAACAAGAAGGTTCCTAGGCAATGGGAGTGGTTAGCCTACCCCTACCTCACATAGGAACAACCTCTTTATATATAGTTTTTTTTAGTGACTTACAAAAAACACAAAACTTGATTAGGCACATTCTGGCCTCATCCCCTTTAGTAACCCACCTCATTTGCACAGGAAGAGTCCCACTCCTTGGGAATGTTCTTATTCTTCTTGACCATAGTATGCAAACACAGACCAAGTGTTGGGCTACCACACAATCACATCCCATTTGGTCGGGGCCTTATATTTCTTCTTCTTGATTATGTAGCCTCCTCTCACAACTATATTCGTCATACCTTTCCATCCAGGGCAGTACAAGGTTTTCAGCCAAAGGCCAACATGAATGTTCCTTCTCACCACAGTTGAAAACACAGCAACTATTTTACTTAAAACTTGTCAATCTTTACATACATTCACAGTTTAACTACTTTAACCTTATAAACATCATGTTTATCTGTCTGCCAGAAACCATACTATGCATCGGATTTATCAGGAAGCAACAGCAATGAGATAGTGTCAAGATGTTGTATCACATACAAATAGCCATCTCACCATTTGAGGTCAAGTGTAGCTAAAAGCTTGCCACTGCACATTGATAAAAATTTATAGTTAAGCTAACAAGCTATGGGTTGAAACAATAATTTTGTGGTGTCAAATTCAACCAACTAGTTTCAGTAGTTTACCAAAACTACTTTAGGATTTTAAATTTTTGACCTCAATCACTAGTTTAAATGAATTCAACGATCCTAGCAACCATATCATCATAATTAGCTTGAAGAAATGTAGAGTTCACCACCTTCCTCATCTTCATCTCCCCGTCTATATTGTTGTAAATGACGCAAACAACAAAACAAAACAAAAAATGAGGAAAAAGATAATTTATAGTGAACCAGCTATTGTTTGACATCACAAAAATTGACACAAGTCCTCAAATATGAACATTTATTTTGAATCCGAAAACAATGGAGAAGTCGTAAATGGTTTTGAAGACGGCCATTAAAATCAAACATACAGACCTTGTTTGTTTTAACTCTCAAAACACAAATTTTGAAAAAAAATTCCAAAATTTTGTTTGGTTAGAAATTTTTTGAAATTTTTTTCCAAAATCACTTTCTCTCTCCTACACATTAATCAATCACTTTTTCTCTCTCCTCTCTCCTTCTCAATCATTTTTTTTCTCATACATCTACTCAACTAAAACAAAATATCAAATCATCCCAAACTCTCATACTCCAAAACTATTTCCAAAATATACAACCAAACAAAGCAAAAAAATTTCTAAACTCTTTCCCCAAAATTGTTTTTTTTGAAAATTTATCTCCCAAAATCAAACCAAAGACACCCGCTATCAGGGGCGGGGCTATGTGAAATTCAGTGGTGTCAATTGACACCACTGAACTTTCAAATTTTGTTTAAATATATATGAAATTTTGTTTAATAGTTTTGGATTTTAACAAAATGACCCCAGTGTTTGGAGTTATTTATTGTTTAGTGGTGTTAATTTTAACAAAATGACCCCAGTGAATCTAAATCAATATCACATATATCACATATATTTGGAGCTATTCATTGTTTAGTGGCGTCAATTTTAGCTCAGTGTTCGTTCATTCATTTGCTTCATCAACGCTTCATTCTCTAACAACTATTGTTGCATTGCCATTGATGCATTCCTTCATTTGTTCTCTCTCTCTCCCTCTGAATGACCCCACTGAGGGGAATTCCTGGCTACGCCACTGCCCGCTATGTTGGAGTTTTTACCATGCTTCACTTCTAAGAAATAGAAACACAGTCACTTTGCTTCTTCAATTCACCAGAAACTTACATTCAATGATATATAATACATTTTTTCAGAGGAAAATTGACGTACATTGGCCAACTTCAAGAGGTGAAAAGACATCTGGGCTTATACAAAGACAAATCATTTCCCTCTTCCATATATTCTTTGCAAATTTCTTTTAACCAAAAAAAGAGGGTTGAAATAAAATTTAATGGTAGACCGCACAACATAATCAAGAGATGGGCAATCCTCACGTATTTGCTGTAAGGTTCTCCAATAGTGACAAACCATCATTCGCAAACAACTATGTTCTGAAATGTGTTTTGGCTGCTTAAATAAATCAGTTCTTCTTTTCTCTAAGTTTATTATAATTATTCTTTTGAAAAAAAGGTTCACACAACCAACATATTCTGTGTTTCTTGAACTCTCAACAATTGTCTCAAACTGTCTAGCTTATAGCTTGCAATGTCAGTAGCCACTAAGCAGTATGTTATCAAAACGTTAATATCTATTTCCCTGCTCACATCAGCAAACTCTGGATATGTATCAAAATGAAATGTAACATCTTCATTTTGAGATGTCTCAATTTATACACTAATAAAACACCTATAACATACACCATATGAAATCACATAGTTGATGCTTGGTGCATTTGTAAGGTAGTATTATCTGCACTGCTTCATATACACCCCTTCTTGATAAGTTGTTTCTGTTTTTTCCTTCTTGTGCAAATTTCATAATTGTATAACAGAAACTGTTGTTGAGTTTTGACAATTCAGTTAACTGATTTAATCAAGTAATATGGTTCAGTAACAACCAAAAGTAATTATAGTATGATTAGGTTAAAAATGATTTTATTTAAGTAGTAGCAAATTTTAACATTTCTAACATTTTCAAGCATTCTAATTTTGCCTTAAAGCAGTAAATATGGAAGGAGAGGAATTCTGATGACCGATGGCCATCGCACTTCAATTTGCAGTTTCCTGAGGTTCATGTGGTCAGTCCTTAGACTTGTTACAACTTTGACTCACGTCATTGATGGAATGATTCCTCTAAAAAGCAAGCGCCAAGTGCTTTTTCAGAAATAGTTATTGAAGGTTTCATATCAAGTTTTGATTCAAAACAAGTCAAGTGTTCAACTCGACTCAATGACGTTTTCAAGTCAAATCCAAGTTTCAAATTGAAACTTTGATTTGAACGACATGAGTGCCTAAGCTAACTAGAAAATCAGTTAAGAAACATAAAAGGATAACTAATAAGGCTGGGATATTATTTGCTTGATAAAGTACAAAATGCATTTTCATGCCTGGAATTTTTTAAGTTTCAATCATTTTAAGTTTTAATGCATCCTTAATTTGCCCTTGAGTCTTTAACCACAATTTCCCTTGAGAAAATTTACGGAGAGGGAACAAGAATAATATGAAATGCAGTCAATTGAGGTGTTATTAGATCTAACGGCCCAATAAAAGACTTCATGGATAAAGCTAATCAAGTTCATAATCAAATGTAACTACCAAAAACTATAAAAGGATAGACTTCTAACGAACATCACTTGCGAATTGAGCATGGTGAAACACTCAAAACCATCTTTTATCTCGAGCATTGCGATAATCAACTCTTTTGTAGAGCATGCTTTTGTCTTCCAAAATATACTTACAGAGTCAAGTTGACAAGCTATTTTCACAAACATGACAATCAAAAACAGCTTTCACTAAATTGAGAAATGAATAACAGTGGTAACAAGTTGTATTTACATTCTTGACAAGGAAAGAAAACCTTCTATGTTTCAACCAATTGGCAAACGAATGCAGATATGAGCTTAAAAAACAATCAAGACTAAATAGACAAAAATAAACTAAAAGAATCTATAACTCAAAGCAATTCTCAGTTACCCATCTCAAGAATGTTGCTCATAGCCCGAGCTCCAACTCGCAAAAATGCGTGATTTCTTAGTTCTGCAACTGTTCTGAACTACCAGGATCCATAGCTTGATCCGATTTTCGAATCCCATTAGCCCTTGTAGCCAATGCACTTCGAATAATCAAAGCCCTTTTCTCAATTGAATTCTCCACCACGCTAACATCCCTATAGTACTGAGAGCTCTGTTCATGCCTTGAATAATCAACCAACCCATCACACAAAGCTGAATAGTCCTCCCTCATAAGCAAAGCATTGTGCAATATTGAACAAGCACCAATGTAAGCCACTGCAGTCTTGAACTCCGCTTCAATCGGCTTGTTCAAAACACCCCAATTCTTCAAACTCGCAACGGTCCTAAGCGCTGACAGTCTCATCAAATGGTGTGCTTCATTGAAATTCGCTTCGCATGACCCGGGTACAGGATCAACAAATGGCACAATCAACCATGGAAGTAAAGGGTACTCTCTATCCCCAACCAAATACTGATTTACATCAACACCATTAACGGGTATTGGTGGTGAGTCTAGTAAATTCCCTCCTTCAATGTCTTTATACAATGTTGAAGACTTCAGGAGTAGTGAATTGGGTTTGTTTCCCGGAAAACCAGCAACAATGCTGAGAATTCGAGACGATGAATCGACTACGATTTGTGCTGCGATGCTATCTTTGCGATTTTGATCATTTGATGATTGTTTATCATATCCATTGTCTCGTACAATTTTGAACCTAGCACAGTCAATGACTCCACAACAATTGGGCATTGCGGTGAGAGATTCGAACTCGTTGGACACCAATTCGAGCTCGTTCGAACTCGGAAACCCAACCCAGAATCGGAAATTCGTACAGAGGACTCGGCAGAGCTGTTTGACGCAGAACTTGGAGACCGGTTCGGAAACCTTGAATCGGCGAGCGAGTTCGGAGTAATCCGCGCCGGTGGAGAGCCGAAACAAGCCGATTCCAAGCCGAGTCTCGGCGGAGAGATTGAGGGGAGAACCAATCGGATCGCGACACTCTAGCAACGGCTCGAGGAGGTCAGCGAGCCACTCGAAGCTCGAAGAACTCATCTTGAAGCAGAGCTTGAACGAGTCAGGGGCTGAGTCGACTCGTCCGAGTTGACCGAGTTCGGGACCGGGATCGTCGCCGCCGTCCGCGGGGGCGACGACGGCGGGGTCCGGGTGGTGGGTTCGCTTGCGTTTTCTGGAAATGGAGAAGAGAGAGAGAGAAGCGGCGATTTCGGAGGTGGAGAGAAAATGGTGGATGAGAGGGAAAAGGTTTCCATAGGAACTCGAATTGGAATTGGAATTGGAATTGAAATTGAAATTGGTGATTGAAGGGAAGAGGAGGAGGAGAGTGATGAGTAGTTCGGAGATCAGGGTTGAGAGTAAAGCTGACAAAGCTCGAGAATCCATGGACTTTCTCTCTCTACTTTCTCGGTGTTTTTCTTTTGTCGGGAATCGGATTTCGGGATTCCCAAGAAAATCGAAATGAGCAGGGAGGAATCTGAGTGGACGAAAGGCGTAAAACGCACCTGCTCAAGTTTGTGTGTTTTTGGAAGTTTCTTTAAAGACACGTGACTGAATCACAAATTTGGAAATTGGACCGTACATGTGGCAGTGCGTGGTGGGAGATCTCGATCGTGGACCCACGTTAATCCACGGGCTTGTACTTGCTTACAACAGAACCAAGCCCAATTTTGCCGCCGGTCAATCGGCCCATCCGAGTTTTATTTATTTATATTTTAGGTAATACTGAGAGAAGTCAAATTTTAGACCCATTATTAATGATGATGTGGTAAGAGAATTAAATTACTCCATCCGTTCTAAAATAATGGTCCCTTTTAGGGAATCTAACTTTTTTTAGTAGTACAATTATTGTATTTGAAAAAAGTTAATTTTTCAAAATTATCCTTTTGATAGTACATTTTTTGAGAATATCAATGTCATAATTGTACTTTTTATATTATTTATTAATTTAAAAGAAGGGCAAAATAGGAAATTTATATTATTTTTGTACTTGATTTTTGAAGAGGGACTAATATTTTGGGACAATGAAAAATGGAATAAGAGATTAATATTTTGGAACGGAGGGAGTAATATAATTAGTATGTGATAAATTAAAAATTGACACATGACATCACTGTAAACCAAATTGGGAGAACATTTAAACATTTTCCATAATTTATTTTTTCAATTGGTAAGAAATGGAATTATTTACAATAAAGTTATTTGGTGCAACCTATTTGAGTTGGTTATATTATTGTTTTTATTTTGAGAGTTGACAGATTTCTTGATATAATTTATGCAATAAAGATTGGTAATTTTAATTGAGTTTGCCCGAATGACTCAAATTTTTGTTTACCGATCAATCAGCCAAATGAGTATTCAGACAACCGATGAAACACTTGTCTATCACGATCGTCACCTTGTCGGCTACAGCTGTCAGTCTTATTGCTAGGTGATTAAGCTAAAATTCGACCCATTTGAGGTAAGATGAAACTCGAGCTACCAATCATGATTTTAGCTCGAGTTTCATCTTGCCTCGAATGGATTGAATTTTGGCTTGCCGGTTGACCGACTGGTCATCCGTCCAGTCATTCAGAAATAAGGATGAGAGTCACGGTCAATAAGATGACAACTGTGATAGACAATTATTGAACCAGTCATCCAGTTGGTCGTCCGCGCGTATTGACCGGCAATCACAAATTTAGGCCATTCAAATAAGTTCAACTCAAGCTACCAATCTTTACAGTTTATTAGGCAAAAATAAATTAAAGAAACTTAAAATTTTTTGATTACCTACAAATTGAGGAATAAAATGTTTTTGACTTCTTTTTTTATATATAAACTTTTAGTTTACAATAAAGTTACCCCAAACAAACCCCAGTATACCTTATTAATAAAAAGACCAAAAAAAACGAAAAAACCAAAAATAAAAAAGAAGAAAACACAAACACAAACACAAACAAGGTCAACAACACAATAAACAGTCACTAATTAAAATTATTTTTTATTGATTTTAAAATTACTTTAACCTGTTTCTAGTTTCTAAAATTTTTTATACAATTTTTAATATAATGGTTTAATTTTTATTCTTCAAATTTTAGAACCGTAAAAACTTAGGGGTGGATTGTTTGGCGGTATAGAGTGTGGGACAGGACTCGATATCTATTGCATATGATAGTCCGACGATTTGGTTAAAAAAATATAAATTGGACTAGTTTAACCAGACTATCAATCCCTTATTGGTGAGATTATTGTGTCCCAATGGGGTGTGGGATAAAAAGGGTGGGATAATAACTCCTCCTTTGGATAGAAAGGTTAAAATGACATTTTTTGCCCTTATTTTTTTGCCTTCAATTTTTTATTTATATTATTTTAAATTATACTTAGTAAAGTGAAATAAAATTTAAAAATCTGAACTAAAAATTAAATTAAATTAACAGTCGAATGGATTATAATCCGCCTTTACAAGTTCAATTTATTTAAAATAAAATAATCTCAACTAAAATTAAATTATATAATTTTATTGATGTTCTATTTATTTAATTTTTTAAATATTTTAGTAAAAAATTAAATAAAATATGATACACATCGGATTTAATTGAATAGTCTAATCTAAACATCTAATCTCATGACTATAAACAAAGATATAAATCCAGTCCAATCAAATAGTCCAAAGACAATATATTCAAGGACTAACAGTCCAATAAATTATAATTCCTCTTATCCAATCTGTCCAAATAAACACACCCTTATTAGATCTTAATTTATCTCGAAACTAAATCAAATCAGGCCATGAACCCCTAGCTGTATTGTCCATATCCAGTTAATTTGACTATGGAATTTCCAAATTTCCCTTTTATGAGGTGTGCCGTGACCTCTCCAAACTGAGACAATAAATAAAATAAGAGCATCATTATATAAGTCCAAAAATTATATATAATTTTCAAATCTAGTGATTTGATAATTAATTGAGATATTTAAGGTAATATTCTATCTCATATCTTCTCTAATCATTAATCAATTATATCACTTACACATCATTTGATCTAAAAAATAATTTTAAAAAATAGACTTATATATCATTTTTCATAAAATAAAGGTCTTATTACTTTCTTTTTTTTTTTTTTTTTTTTTTGGTTAAGTTAGGGAGAGGATGGGAATCTGGGATCCATCTAGTCCATTAGGCTCACTATAGCCTTCACTTTGATAATTTTATTTGTGGTTGTTGCGTGTAAAAAAAATTAAACAATATATACAAAAAATAAATTAAATCAATAGTTGTAATTTTATGATTTCATTATATTTATCTTAAAATAAGTATCATTAATGATATATATGCTAAGATTTAGAAAATAAATGGCTCAATTATTAAAATATGATCCATGATAAATTTACAATGTTCTGATCAAATAGAATATGTTAGCTTATTTTGTAAGTATCTTCATGGGTTGGGTAATTTTGACCAAATAAACAAATTGAAAATGCAAAGGAGGGGTAGTGGTTGAGAAAAAATCAATCTCTTCCTTGTTTGTTTGGAGAAAATATTTATATGGAATATAATCTTTCATGAGAACATAACACTTCTGTTAAGAAAAAACTATTAAGGATAATGGTGATACTGTTATTTGTAATGTTATACGTGAATAAAAAGTCACACATAGATTAATAGTCAAGTTTTGTGATATTTATTACAAATTAATTTTGTTGTGATCTTTATTATAAATCAAAACTATTTATTAAATGATAATATTGTTACGTCACTATTACATCATTATATGTAATATATAAGATTAACTCATTGCAAATCTTATGATCTAATTGCCTTAATGGGATAATGGTGCCATAAAATGGAAAAACCACCAATTGAAGCAATACTATTGTTTTGCCATTTGTGTTTGTAAGGTATTTATGTCTTGTAAGCAATTTCTTATACTGTTTGTGATATGACATTTCCATGATTATGAGGCCATTGACCATGAGTTATGTGGTGAACATTTATATCATATTAGTAATAATAAATTCAAAAAGGGTGATGTTAGGTTTCATGAAAACTTTCATGAAAACTATCATGAAAATTCATCTGTACCGTTGGATCATGAGATTATATCTGATCTAACGGTGTAGATAATTTTCATGGTGGTTTTTCTTAAAAATTTTCCTTAAACCTAGCATTTTCCATTCAAAAAATGCCAAAATTTAAAAATTAAAAAATCATTTAAAAGGTGAAACTAATCAGATGGCACATAAATTAAGCACAAGGGTGAAATTTTTGGGTCATATATAAGATATTCTATTCAATCCTTTTCACCTCTAGAAGTGGTACAAAGGAATATTTCATCAAAAGATGCCAATAGAACTATGGGTTGTTTTGAGAAATTAATTAAAATGTGATTTTTTGATTTTTTTTTTATAAAAAAAATGTATAAAAAAATAGAGAGATAACGTGATTAAAAATAAGTTAAAAGTTAAAAAATAACTTTTTACTATATTCTCAAAAGAGACCTATATAGGAGATTTGATAGAAGTAATACATTTGATGTATAAAAAGAGAGTAATACTATTGAGAACTATAATTGAGTTTACATACTATGAGTTATATAAGATGTATATAGTTTTTTTTTTTTTAGAGGGGGATATTATATATAGATTTGAATATAGTAAGATCACTACAAAAATTTCAATTTTTTGCGATGGCACTCATAATGCTGTCTCAAAAACTTTTTTGCAACGGTAAATGACTTTTAGCGACGACAAACAGGGGGTCACAACAAAAGACGTTGTTAAAATGTTTTAGCGACGGCACCATGCTGTCGCCTTTTTTTGTGACGGCAAATGTTGCCTTTTGCGACAGCATTCTACTATCGCCTATAATATGTAAAAAATTGAGATTTTTTGCAACGACATTATTTTACCATCGCTAAAAGTGTTATTTTTGCCGTCGTGAAATGTTTTTTTTATTGCAATGGGATACTTGCTGTTGCTAAAAGATTATTTGAGACGGTAAAAAATACCGTCGCTAAAAGATTGTTTGAGACAGCAAAAAATACCATTGGAAAAGTTTTTTTTTGCGACAAAATACGTGTTGTCGCCAATTTCTTTTGCGATGGCATTGCCTACGTCGCAAAAAAAAAAAAACATTTGGTTCTAATGTTTTTTGAGAAGGTGTAGTGCCGTCACAAAAAAAAAACTGCAATAAAATTATTAAAAATATAAAAATTACCTATATTAAATGAATTGAAAAAGAAACCAATAATTGTATAATAATATAAAAATTTCAGTATAAAAATAACAATTTATCCATAATAAAAATATTCTTGCATTCATAACTACACATCAGCAAAATTACTCCACTACATAATGTTGCATAATACGTATATAATGTTTAAATACATAATGTTGTTCACAATTCAAAATAACATAAATCAAAAACAAAAGTTTTCCTCATGATTCTTCCGTGGGTAACAAAAATAAAAGTTAATCGCATTCTTCACAGGCATGCATTCCACAATAAGCAAACTCTTACTCAGGAAATATCTGAAAATAAAAAATAAAAATAATTAATGGCAATATAATTATGTGTTAATATGTTAATTACAAAAAAAATAAAAATTTAACTACTATATAATTACAAAGATAATTAAATAAATAATTTTGGCTAGACTGAAATCTGGCTCTAACTCCCAAACCGAGAACCCGATTCGAGTCTCGTCTTCCCTACAAGTCTCTAGTGCCTAGGCGGTCGTGTATGCCAAGTTTCGTGCTAATCCGATGCCGTTTGGTGATTTTGGGGCGTCAACACCTCGAATTAAAGTTTTTTAAGGAATTAGTTTGCCTAGAGTGAAATTCGGCTCTAACTCCCAAACCGGGAACCCGATTCGAGTCCCATCTTTTCCCACAAGTCTTTCGTGCCTAGGCGGTCGTGTGTGCCAAGTTTTATGCTAATCCGACGCCATTTGGCGATTTTGGGGCGTCAACACCTTGAATTCAAGCTTCTTAAGAAACTAGTTTGCCTAGACCGAAATCCGGCTCTAACTCCCAAACGGGGAACCTGATTCAAGTCCCGTCTTCTCCCACAAGTCTCTCGTGCCTAAGTGGTCGTGTGTGCCAAGTTTCGTGCTAATTCAACACCGTTTGGTGATTTTGGGGTGTCAACACCTCGAATTCAAGTTTCTTAAGGAACTAATTTGCCTAGACCGAAATCCAGTTCTAACTCCCAAACCGGGAACCCGATTCGAGTCCCGTCTACTCTCATAAGTCTCTCATGCCTAGGCGGTTGTGTATGTCAAGTTTCATGCTAATCCGACGCCATTTGGTGATTTTGGGGCGTCAACACCTCGAATTCAAGTTTCTTAAGGAACTAGTTTGCCTAGAGTGAAATCCGGCTCTAACTCCTAAACCAGGAACCCGATTCGAGTCCCGTCTTCTCCCACAAGTCTCTCGTGCCTAGGCGGTCGTGTGTGCTAAGGACTAGGTTGCAATGGTGTGCCAGCCCAAGTGGAAAACTTAACAACGGAAAATTCTTTGTCTTTATTTCTAATTATGTAATTAGCCTCTATCCTTTTGGGCTGTGTACAGTTAATTTATGGTTATTCTTAGCTTAGAATGCAAAGATACATTTTATACCTAATCTTCTAGTGGTGGTGTTTATAGAGTCTCATCTCTTGCAGATTCTCTAAATACCCGGTGGCCACACTGTCATCAGTTCGTTCCTCTGCATGCCATCTCATTAACTTGGCCGACTTGGATGACATAAACAACCTCTGCAACCTTGGCTTTAAAAGAAAATGCCTCATCTGTTTTGCAGCTATTCGTTTGCCACCTTTGTTAGGACCATTTGAACCACCATCATCATTTGATTTCCATCTAGAACTGTTGCATATGACACATTTATCAAGGTTGACATCATCGTTTTGAAACAACATGCAATTGTTAGGACATGCATCCCATGTCTCATACGTGAAGCCCAAATCTATTGTGACCTTTTAAGCTTTATAATATTAGTCCGGGAGTTTCACACCCAATGGGAATGCCTCATTCAATAACTCAAGCAACATGTCAACAGACTTGCCTGTCCACTGATTAAGCACCTTCAGATATAGAAGTCAAACAATGAATGACAAAGATGTGAACTTCTCACAACCTGGATACAATTCACTTTGTGCATCTTGAAGAAGTTTAAAATACTTTGTAGTCTCTGCATTTGGACCGAGCTGGGGTTCAGATGCATGGGGATCAGGCACCTGTGGTTTATTACCCTCAACACTTGTACCGGCATGTGGGTTTCCCATAGCCCCTTATATCATTCCAACCATATCATCCCCAATGTCTAAATTAGCCAATGTTTTATTCTCTCGATTACCATGCAGAGATACGTAAGATTCCCCATAATTAATCCAATGTTTGTACCTTTTTAAAAAACCATTCAAAATCAGATGCTCCCGTACACCCTCTCGTACAAGATGGTATCGATTCTCATATTTCCTACACAGACAACTAATCATCGAACCTTCAGCCCTATTGGTGTAGGCAAACACAAGTAATTGATCAATCCCATTAATGTATTCCCTCGACATCCTATTTGGCAAATCAATCCAACTCTTATCCATCATCTGTACTTCCCTCAAATATTGCTTCTGCACACATCCACAAAAATTAAACATCAAATAACTCTAAATATAATACTGTAGACACCCCATTTTTGACCGACCTTAAGACTCAGACGTCACTAATTGAGCGCTTGGTGATGATGCATATTGTGCTCATTCTGGAGTTTCAGAGTCTCGGCTGCGAGCCTTGCCTCTGGACTTCCGGGCTCTTTTCTGCTCTGCTTCGGTTTGCGAACCAGGTTCCGTTTTCTCCGCTTTCTCTTTCCGAAGGGAGGGAGAGGTCTCGTAGACTATCTCTCAGTGGCCGTAGGCTACGTTTCGTGGCCGTAGGCCATTTTTCCCGTTTGGAGGCCAGTTTCCGGTTTTCGGAGCCGTCAGCCGTGCACCTCGGTTCGGGACCGCCTAACTACCTCCGTTTGCTCCGATTTTTGGCTCACACCTTGTTTCCTCTCCTTGGAGGGACACTGTGGCCCGAGAGACCACCTTCGTGGTCGTACGCCACCTCCGGTGCTTAACAGCCTATTTTCGGGGCCTCAGACTGCGCGTTTTGGCCCCCGAACCTTTGTTTTGCATCCGTTTTGGTCCATTTTTGGTAGGGACCCTATTTTCATTGCTAGGGAGGTGGTAGTATGGTGGGAGGCCACCTTTTCCCTGAAAAACAGTTTTCTCTTTTTTTCTCTCCTAAAGCCGGTTTTTCTGACAGAAAGCTGGTTTTTCTCACTTTTGAGCCACAATTTCTGGCTTTTCATACCACCATTGTGTTGTGCTCATCTGGGAGGCCATTAATATGGGTAGGCCGACCAGTAATTCATCTTGACCCTTTTGAACCTTGCTAAAAAGCTGGTTTTTCTCTCTCCTGGGTCACTTTTTCTGGTTTTTCACCATACAGCTGTGTTGCACTCATCTAGAAGGCCACCTTTTTGGGGTGGCCGGCCAGCAATTCTTCTTGAACCTTTTGACCCCTGGTCGGCCGACCAGGGGGAGTGGCCGGCCAGCCACTTGAACTGGCCGGCCTGCTTCTTGCTTTTTGCTCTTTCTGAATGCATCACAGCTGTGCTAGCTGTAAGGCATTTGGACCATCCTCCATACACGTGTATGGAGGATATGTGAGGTCTCTTTGAGATATTTTAGAGCCTCTCCTCTATAAAGGAGAGGCTTGGCCTCATTTGCAAGGGTTCAACAAATTTGCTTAAGGCATATACCCTCCACCCTCCATAACTCACTATTCCAAGCTCCAAACCCTAGTTTTCTTAGACCATTTGCACACCAACCCCTAGTATAACACCTCCATCATCCATTCTAGCACTTTGGGACTGATTTTCAAGGGTTGAAGGTTCACCAACTTGGTCCAAAAGCTCCTGCTCTGCCGTGCTTCAAGGGTAAGTACCTATTTCTCTTAAACTTGCATTTTTTTGCTCCATTGGTTAACCTTATTTGCAAGCATTTCTGGACTTTTTCATAAACTGAAAAGTGTCATATTTTGAGCTCCTCTTGAAGATTGTATAAGGACACTTTTCTTTTTGAGGTCTCCTACATCCTTGTATGCTTTATCCCTCTTTGTAGGCCTATTTTGCATCATATCTTAGTCCTACTTGTGAGCATTTTCGAGATTTGTAATAAACTACAAAAAGTTCCCTTTTGAGCTTATAAACATGTTTGTTTAAGGTACTTTCTCTGTTTGGGGTCATCTGCCCCCTTTCATGCTTTATTTCCTCATGTTTTGAGCTATGCATGTGAGTGCTTGCATTGGCCTTGATTTGGCCTTTTAGCCACTGAAATCCAGCGAATTTTCAGTGGCTTAGATGTGTCTTTGAGCTTCAAAATCATAGAGGGGTGACCCTCTCACCCCTCATTCTCTTTACTAGCATTGTTGGCCTTCCAAAGGACCCCAATTTTGCATGTTGTGAAGTCACTTTTTGGGCCCAATTTGGTGAGTTTCAAGGTCTGCCTTAGCTCTTTCCGGAGCCTCTTTGTCCATATTTTGTGTCCATAATGCATGTGCAGAACAATTCCATTCAAGGCCTTTTGAAAGGGCCTTTCATTGCACGCTTCCTTGACACATTTCAGGGCCAATTTGGTGAGTTTTAGGGCTGTCATAATTGATTTCCAGAGTTGGTTTTGCCATGCTAAGTGTTCTTGTTGTATGTGTTGAGTAATCCCTTGCATGGCCCTCCAAAGGAGCTCATCATTTTTGCATGCATTGATGCATTTCAGTGGTTATTTGGGGTTTATTTGACATATCATGTTCCTATTTTTGGCTGGTTTGGTGACCCCTCATATGCTTCATATAGCTGTAGAGTAAATCATGGTTCACTAGCTTTCTTTGCATGCTTTGTTGACCCTTGATTCTAGCACATTTTGGCCTTGCCTTAAACTAATATTGTGCTTATTTTGGACTGCCTTGGCTTTGTTTTCATGCCTCATGATCAAATAATGCTTGCTTTGCATGATTATAGTTCAATGCATTTACCTAGTTTTGAGTTTTGGGGCCTCTTTCATGCATTGGGTGCCATATTTCCATGATTTGGGACCATTGCACATCATATTTCAGTGCTGGAAATTGCATGTTCGTATGCCATCTTTCATCCCTTGCCATGCTTTGGTAGAGTGGCATTTGATGCCTTAGGTTCGGTCCTTGGTATTCGTGCATGTGTGTACGCATTTCGGTTGTCTCATTTTCATCTAATGGCCACTGATGTGAGTGCGGCTTAGGTCCACTCATGTTGGTGTAAGTCCATCGTGCATTGTGTATGCCATTTCGGTCCATAGCATTGCATATGCTAGGTTGCATGTTAGAGCATTGTGTATGTCATGTTACATCGAGCATTGTGTATGCCATTTCATAATATTGCATATGCTAGGTTGTATGTTAGTCGCATTGTGTATGCCATCTCATTTGCATCGTGTTTGGGATAGGATTTAGCCCAAGCACGGGAAACGAGGGACGTTTCGTACTCTGAGTGACGGAATATGTCTCAATTCCCGGTCGCCGACACTCCGGATTACCCATGATGGAGTCTAGGCCTTGTTGTGTTATCATGTGCATTCATTTCACATCGAGTCGTGCAATTCGACTTCTCGGCCATCATGCATCGAGATGCGTGATTGGTGGCACGAGGATTGAGACGTGCATACATATGTGAAAATACTTTGCCATGCCCCTTTCTTGCTCTCTGTTGCAACAAATCAGAAATCAGCAGCTTTCTAAAGCCTTGCACAGCATTCCGGGATTAAGTGTAAACAGAGGCGCATCGGGGCATCGCGATGGATTTCCGCGCCAAGCAACTCAAGCATGCATCATTTATCATTCGGAACAGAACTGAGGCGGTCCATAACTTGCATGCTAGTTTATTTCATTTCTTAGTTAATTTGTTAATTAATTAGGGTTTTGTACTTATTCGGACTGTATTATTTATTCGGACCCTCCGAGCGAGGGTAATTGTGTAATAAGTGTGCGTGTGTGTGATGTATGTCTTCCAACCCCACGTCTTTCTCCCTTTTTATTTACCAGTTTATGATGGTTAGATTAGGGCATGTTTCAATTAGCATACTTATGATAGCATGTTTGCACCATTCATCTGTCTTGCATGCACCGGGCTCGGCGCATCATACTAACTGCATTGTATTTCAATTCCGAGTTGAATACTTGTTAGTTGTAGCATTTCACATACCATTCTTAGAATAGCCGAGCCTATTATACTTGCATTTTTGCATGTGTTGCATTAGGCATTTCTGTATAGTTAGGATCATGCATTGATTTCTAACATAGCTTCTGTTTTGGCTTGGAGTACTCGGTAAGTGCTTATGCTTTAGCATCCTTGCATGTGTGTGAGTGACTGCCATGATAGCATGCTTACTATGAGGCTATGTGTTTATATGATATAATTGCCTGAATGCCTGTGGGTGAAGGTTGGGTTATTTGGATTGGAACAATTCATCGACTGTGAGTTTTAAGCCCATTTGAGAGTGGCAAACCATCACGTTTTCTAAGCCCACCCGAGGGTGGCAAATCCACGTCTTAGCCTACTTGCGGGTAGCACCATCAAACCATTTTCAAAATAAACAAACATGAGATATTTTGTTCCAATTCAGGCGAACCGGTCTATATTTGTATGCTGTGCGCATCACGTAGTAAATCTAGGCTAATAACCGGAATAAGAGCACAGAATGTTTTCAAAACTCGATATCATGGTTAGTAGAGGCCGATCTTTGATCGGGCGAGCGGGGGTGCTCACGAAGTGACCTTCCCCAATCATACCCAAGTTCCTGAGCCGAGGCAACTTTGGTGATGACGGACACGTGGCCTTAGGCAACGAGTCAGGGTTTCCTAAATTTTCCCAAAATAAAATATTTAGGTGGCGACTCTGTATCTGGCAAAGTAGTCCATGTTTGGCACTTATTTCTAAAATCTGTTTTTCAAAACGATTTGCCGGATTTGGACTCTTTGATGATTCATTGGTCTTGCATTGCACTCTGCGAGATTAGATACAGGACCGTGACATTGAGTCCTGAACTGTAGTGAGCCCAAATGAACAAAACGGGATTTTCCCTCCCGGGACGTTCGGGGACGTCTACAAATACCTTCATATTCATGCATCATGATACTATCCGTCCAATTTCTCTCAAATAGATAGGCAGTCTTATCCTATTCAGTTATTTACCGATTTCTACATCAGGTACTCAACCCAAAAATGATTAAGTGGATTTATTTCTAACATGATAAAGTTAAAGTTTTCAATCAAGACCTCCTAGGTAGTTTAACACAAGGAACTAACAAGAATTGGTCTATATTAGGTATCTCATGAGTACCCAACAGATAACCAATGTGAATCAAGCAATGCAAAGCTGATTCGTTATTTTAATTTTGGTAACCAATGATATCAGTAAGAGACACTGATATTCAAGACAAAGCTGTAGATGCTGTGCCAATTCACAAAGCACCTACAAGGCTACAACCTATAATTCAAACACCGGTTCACATTCCAAGCAATACAAAAGACACCAGACATAAGGAAGGCAACCCAAAAAACAAAACACCAAAAACATAACTCTAGTGGGACAATATATGTACAACTACTAAAACTGCTTAGACTTAGATGGAATCAAACCCAATATAACAGTGAAACTCCTACTTATACTATCCCAAGATGTGATCAAATGCATACTCTTTCAGTACCAAAACCTGAATTACAATCTATTTATTTTGATGCAAAAGACACCAGATACAACCCCATATATAGTCATTAATTCACTTCACCAAGAAGTCTTTCTGGTTGACCAACTACAAAATTTTAACCCCTCAACCCATCCCTCCCTTTTCAGGTGCTATATTACAGTTTTTACTTCTGCATCATTGGGCCATTTGACTAAATAATTTGAACTACCATTTAACATAAAAAAAATTTTAAAATTAACTATCTAACAAAAAATTATAAACACAACCCTAAAACCCAATCTTCAGATCCATACCAGATGGGGAGGGGAAAAAAAAAAATTTTACAAAACAAATGCAATGACGATTATATATATATTTTTTTGTCGCGTATATTAAAAAAGGTGAAAGCAAGCGAGCTATGACTGATCAGATCAGTCAAAACACATATGCATATACCACAGTTAATAACTATTCCTCAAACCCTACTTACTAATCAGACCAATCAATTCATGAAAAAACATTGAATTTGAGTAAGACCTATGAGAGAGAGAGAGAGAGAGAGAGAGAGAGAGAGAGAGAGCATACAAGGGTCGTTACTCGCTGAGTGAGTGAGAGAGACGTGATTGAGACTGACTGAACCTCCGCTGCTGCTGTTAGCCGTCGGCACTCCTGATTGTTTTATTAGCTTTTTCAAGAAAGCAAACACAAAGAAATCAAAGGCTATACATTGTAGGTATCTATAGGAAATTGAATTACAAATAAAATTTGTATATATAAAATTCGTATAGAATGATATGTCAGTTGTATATTTGTAATTTTGAACAACAAAAATAGGTGTTTTGACTTAAAAATAAAAAGACTAAACAGAACACCACATATATTTATGAATCACTACAAGAAAGTGAATAAGACCTGACGAAACATGAGACAAGATTTAGCACAAAATTGAAACAGTTTTCTCCATTTGAATTATTTAAACTTTTCACCTATAACATAAACCATAGGGTAATATTATACATCCATTATTACACAATATATAATCATTTTAAATTTCTTATAGTATAGCAAGCGTTAACAAAATCCAAAATCCAATGTAATATGAAGATATGAATGAGGGTATAGTGAACCCAACCTAGGTTTAAGATCACAGATTTAACTTGATGAGGTATTCCTTTATAAGATGTGATGTCTAAAATAAAATGAAAAACCAGGGTCTTGAATAGATGCTAATACCTAAATCTAGACAAATGGATGATGACTTACCTGATACATTCACTCCTGCTGCTAGCCGCACCACCGCTGCTGCTGTTAGCTAGTCGTCGTCACTCGCCGCACCACCGCTGTTGCTTCTAGCCGTCGTCACTCCTACTTGCTGTCTTTGCTCGTCGAGAAAGAGACCGTAATACGTCGATGGAATTTTGCCTCAAGGGATTTTGAGGGCAATGTTTTAAGGATTTTGCTTCAAACGTTTTAGGGATTTTGGGGGAAAACAATAGCGCGAATGAGTGAAGGAGTGGGATATCAAAAAAATTTCATTACTTTTTGCGACGACATGTTTAAACCGTCACAAATGATAAATCTAATAAGTAAAATGACGCCATTTTAATAAGAGTTTTTTTTGCGATGGACAATTGCCGTCTCAATTGATCCACTATTTGTGATGGTAAATTTTTACTGTCTTAATAAACTTGTTTTTGCGACGGTACACAAGGTGTCGCAAAATACTTCCGTATTTAACACACTTTTTATTGTATGCTCATTTGCGACGGGGTACCTACCGTCGTAAAAGCTATTTAATGGCGACGGTTAAAAATGCCATCGCAAAAGACCATTTTTGCGACGGGATACGTGCCGTCGCAAAAATGTTCCGTGTTTTATAACCCTTTTTCTTGTAGTGGATATAAAATGAAATAGAAGGAAATATTATTTTTAATTGCTTAATAAAAAATAGTCTCATATCAATGGGAATATAATTTTATAGGGTGATAGTAATGAATTCAAATTGTCTGTAGTGTATTAATACATTCTGTATTATCCTAAAATAATATCCTTTTAAGACAAAACTTACAATTAAAAAAAAAGAAGAAATTTATTAGAAAATCATTTTTTAAGAGCATCTTCAATGGTGGATTACTTTTTTCACCAAATTTGATTAAAAATTTGGGTAAAAACTTAGTTTGATGTCACATGTTCCAACGGAAAGATTTTTCTTTTCATCAAATCACAGGTTGACCGGGGGGATGACTGGGGGATCGACCGGCCAGTGTAATCTCACCCCCTCTCTCTCTGTCTCTGCATAATTGACTGTGATTTCATTTCAGCATCTTTCGTTCATTGCAATGTGGTTTGAAATACTGCAGAATAGGTGTTTGATACTCCTGAATATTAGAGTTCTATGGTGAAATTAACTAGTACAAGGATTGCATGTCACTGGAGCTATTGGGGTGGTTTTTCCTTCATTACATGGATGTTGATTATCTTCAAAAATGGTTTTGCAGTGTCCTTAAAGGCATAATTGTTTGAGGGAATGCGCTTTGATTTTACCAAAGGACTTAATCAGAGATTTTCACTCAGTTACAGGTGGATCTGCATTAAGATTCCTACTGAAATTCCTTCTCAATCTTCTGAAACCATTAAGATTCTATCACCATGCAATTAATTGATTTTTATGATAATCAATCTAACTAAGGAAACATTTGACGTTGTCCACAGCTGATGCTTTTTGGTAGAATATTAACTGGTGGGAGGCTGAATGCAAGACTAAAGTGTGATTTGTTTGAAAATCTCACTTTGAAGGCCAATGCTCAAGCTGCACTGAAGCACTGTTATGCAATTTTTTTGTATGCAGGGACAACCGGTGGGATGTTCTTTGGGACGACCGGTGGGTCAACCGGCCGGATGTCCGGCCGGTTGACCGGTGGGACCACCTCCAACGTAAACGCATAGTGAAATGGTGAAATCTCACGCTGTCCTCAGTTTGGTGAAATTTTTGCTTAATTCTCAATTTGATATCAGTTTGGTGAAACAATTGGAGGGAGAAAAAGTGATTTTTTCATCAAATTTCAAATCTGATGCACAATCTGATGCACCGCTAGAGATAGTCTAAGTATTAGTATCCTAATTAGTTCATAAGATATTATTGTATTCTAATAAATGCTATTATTTGAACATTTAATCTACCAAATCATAATTCTCATATTTAAGGTATTTTATGGACATTTATACCCTTACAAATATTTTTTGAACGGTTCGCAATTTGGTAATGTGAACATTCATATTTTACAATGTAAATATTCACATTGACGTGTGGACATTCACATTAACAATATGAATATTCATATCGACATGTTAATATTCACATTGACGGTGTGAACATTCACATTGACGGTGTGAATATTCACATCACAGAACATTCGCACTGTAAATGTCAATATTATTAGGGGTATTTTGATAATTATGTCACCTACAGAACTTATTGGAATATAAGAAAATAATATGAATTAAATATATAAGTACATAAAAAGAGATTTATGAAAAAGTATCTATAATTTTTTTTTTATTCCTTTTGTCTTCCCCTTTCGCACTAATGGATTACAGTCGGCCCGAATTTAATAGTAATATCCCATCTTAATAAACAACCAAACATGAGATATAGAAGAAGTGAGAGATGCGATGAAAAATCATTAAATTTATTTTATATCTCCTTATATATGCCAAATTAAACATGACCAATTGACATGGATAGGCCCACAAAGATCACAGCCCACAGTGAACAAACCCAAGCCCACCATTTAGACCCCATTGCATAACCCGGGTAGTAAAACCCAGCACAGCTGGAAGCCAACTGAGCAGGGAAGGCCAATGATACTCGGACACATGGCGGGCGCAGAACGGGCCATGTCAGCAGACAAAGATCTGCAAAGTTATTGCCACAACACATCACCATTAATGCAGCCCATCACAGCATTTATTGCGACAACACCTCTCAGTCGGAATGGCACTCCCTCACCCTGAACAAGGTAAACCACGGCACAAGCTTTCGGCGGGAAGGTCAGAACGGCAGAGACAGTGAAATAATTACCAAAGGATATAAGCAAAGTTGGAAGACAAGAAGAAGGTTAAGTTTTTCCTACCTCTCTCTCTCTCTACAACTCGGGGGGTTTGCAGCCTCCTCACCCACATATAAATCCACCACCTCCACCCCCACACCCATCGGTCATAGCACCAGCCCCCGAGGGAGAGGCCAGCAGCATCCAACACCTGTCTCCCTCTGGTGGTGACAACATTCCCCTTGGGACGTTGAACTCCGAGCCATGAAGCTCCAGCTACAAGGGGTCATGCAGAATATTCAGCATAAGCCTCCACCACCGCAAATTCGCCATTTGTCGCCTCCATCCGAGACAAACCCCTGCCTGCCAAATTCAAAATGCCCACCATTGACTTCTTCGATGGCAAACCGACCCGGTCGACCATCTGGAGACCTACCGAACCTCATGATCCTCCATGCCTTCCCTGACGAAATTATGTGCCGAGCCTTTCCCGTGACACTGAAGGGGTCGGCTCGGCTGTGGTTTAGCCAGTTACCACCGGACTCGGTCTTCACTTTCCAGCATCTCAGTGACTCTTTCTTGAGCCATTTTATCGGACGACGCCCGGCCACCCAGCTACTCAACATCCGTTAGACCGAGGGGGAATCACTGCGCAGCTTCGTTACTCGCTTCAACACCGAAGCCCTGCAAGTTGCTGAAAATGACGACAAGGTCATCCTCACAGCCTTCATGGCCGGTCTGCGGTCATCTGATTTCCTTTTCTCCCTCTCCAAGAACCCCCCGATCTCCATGGCAGTCCTACTCTCCAAAGCCCAAAAATACATGAATGCCGAGGACTCCCTAGCTGCCCGGCAGGATCCGCTCACTAAACAACCGACCCCCAGAGACAAACGAAAGGACTCGGAACCTCGAAACACCCAGTACACCAACCAAACACCCCACCATACCGACCGACCCTCCCGTGCCGACCGTTCGGCACAAACCCGACCGACCGGTCGGTTCGAGCGGTACACGTCCCTTAATTCCCCCATGGAACATGTCCTTCATCAGATCCAACGGGACTACTCTCTCAAGTGGCCACTACCTTCCAGGACCCCCTCCAATCGAAAAGACCAGTCCAAATACTGTCGCTTCACCAGGATCACGGCCATAACACTGATGACTGTATCAACCTCAAGGACCAGGTGGAGGCCCTCATACGTCAGGGGCGCTTCAGCCGGTTCACAGATACCCGCCCCCAGCAGAGACAAAGGACCGAGCCCCGCAGAGATGACCGCCGGCGCACCCCGCCCGGCCACCAGCCCAACATAACCAAGGCCATGATCGACCTCCGCAACAACCCCGACCACCAGGTCACCCCCCCCGCCAGTTGGTGAAATCCGAGTTATTACAGGCGGACTTGCTTGCGAGGCCCATCCCGCTCGGCTCAGAGGGCAGAGCTTAGAAAAATACGGCAAGCTCAGACAAAACAGTCGCCACAGTGGACCGACCCCCCAAACAGCCTAGACAGTGGACAGAGCCCATCACCTTTACGGACGCCGACTGTACAGGCATCCACTACCCTCATGATGACCCCCTTGTCATTTTCGCCATCCTCTCCAACTACAAGGTCAGACGGGTTCTCATCGATAATGGCAGCTCCTCAGACATCATCTTCCTCAACTGCTTCCGTCAACTCAAGATTGGAGAAGAAAGCTTGTCTCCACTCCAAACCCCCCTGGTCGGTTTCACTGGCGACCGTGTGACCTCCATTGGTTCCATAGACCTCCCCATCACAATCGGCGAATACCCGCGGCAGGCCACGAAGTTGCTCACCTTCTTTGTAGTTGATTGCCCATCTGCCTACAACATCATCCTTGGTCGAACCGCTCTCAACACCTTCCAAGCCATCACATCCACTTATCATCTCGCCCTCAAATTTCCCACTGATCTCGGGGTCGGAACAGTCAGAGGGGAGCAGACCATGGCCCGAGAGTGCTATGTTGCCTCGCTCAAAGAAGCCAAGCTGAAGGAGGCAATGATCATCGAAGACTTGATGTCCGAGATGAAGACGAGCTGGTCAGAGAAGAACCCGTGGAGGAGCTCGTCGAGGTTCCTATCGACCCCACCAATCCACTAAAGACCGCTAAGATTGGCAGCCAACTATCCCCCCAGGCAAAAGCCGACCTCACTGCCCTTCTGACCGAGCACAATGACGTATTCGCCTGGACCCATGCAGACATGCCCGGCATTGATCCCTCCTTCATAACTCACCGCCTCAGCATCGAACCTCATTTCCGGCCTTACCGTCAAAAGCAGCGTATTTTCCACCCAGAGCATAATAATCTCATAGCCGTAGAAGTTGACAAACTCCTTGAGGCTCAATTCATCCAAAATGTAGACTATCCTAAGTGGCTGTCCAATGTGGTTCTAGTCCGCAAGAACAATGGCAAGTGGCGTCTCTGCGTCGATTACTCTGACCTGAACCGAGCTTGCCTCAAAGATAGCTATCCACTCCCCCGCATAGATCTGCTGGTCGACGCCACGGCCGGTCACCAAATGCTCAGCTTCATGGATGCTTTCTCCGGGTACAACCAAATCATGATGCACTCATCCGATCGGGAACACACATCCTTCATCACCGACCGAGGTACCTACCACTACCGTGTGATGCCATTCGGGCTGAAGAATGCCGGGGCCACCTACCAACAGTTAGTCAATGCAGTTTTCCACCATCAGATCGGTCGGAACATGGAAGTGTATGTGGACGACATGCTAGTCAAAAGCAAACTCTCCGCTGACCATCTGACCGACCTACGAGAGACCTTTGCCACCCTTCGCAAGTATCAAATGAAGCTCAACCCAGAGAAGTGCGCCTTTGGCATAAGATCCGGAAAGTTCCTGGGCTTTATGGTCAGTCAGCACGGAATTGAGGCCAACCCCGAGAAGATCAAGGCCTTGATCGAGATGCAGTCGCCCAAAACCGTTAAGGAAGTTCAAAGACTCACTGGCAGAGTGGCGGCCCTCAACCGGTTCATTTCCCACGCAACAGATAAGTGCCTACCATTCTTCAAGGTCCTTCGCAGACTTTCGAATGGACGACTGAATCCGAAGCGGCCTTCCAACAGTTAAAACAATGTATGGCCAACCCCCCCTTCTTTCGCAGGCAATCGCAGGCGAACCTCTCTTCCTCTATTTGGCAGTATCGAACACCGCCGTCAGTGCAGCTCTCATTAGGGAAGACGGCTCAGTTCAACGGCCGGTCTATTACATCAGTCGAGCTCTCAGGGGAGCAGAGCAGAACTACCCAATGCTGGAAAAATTATCCCTGGCCCTGGTCACTGCCTCCAGACGACTTCGTCCTTACTTCCAGGCCCATTCTATAGTGGTCCTCACCGACCAACCCCTGAAGAAGGTCATGCAGCAACCAGAACTTTCTGGCCGACTTATGCAGTGGTCAGTGGAACTTAGCCAGTTTGATATCTCCTACCGCCCCGCACAGCAATCAAAGGACAGGCCATTGCCGACTTCATCCTAGAATTCACCAACCCTGCCCCAACCACTACTTCTCCACCACCGCCGACTCCTGCTGAGCTAGAAGACCCCCATTCTTGGACTCTCAACGTCGACGGGTCATCCTGGAGGGAAGGTAGCCGGGCTGGTCTCATTCTCACCTCCCCCGAAGGTGGTTGTATCAAGTGTGCCCTCCGTCTCTTGTTTGAAGCCAGCAACAACGAGGCCGAATATGAAGCACTGATTGCGGGACTCTGCCTCGCCAAAGACCTTGGTGTTAGCCACATCCGCGTGTTCAGTGACTCCCAGCTCATCGTCGGTCAGATCACGGGGGAATTCGATGCTAAAGATGACACGATGCGGGCTTACAGAAACAAGGCACTCCCTCTTGTTCGCCTTTTCAATACCTTCCACATCAAGCACATACCTCGGGCCGAAAACTCCAAAGCAGACGAGATGGCTCAGCTGGCCTCCGCAGACCAGTCTGACCTCAGCCATGGAGTTCGCCTCGAGTACCTTCCCCACTCGGCCATCTCATCCGACTTACAAGAAATACAATTCCTCCAGCATGAACCCATCCCTTGGGCATCCGACATCCTCCTATTCTTGACCACATGACAACTCCCAGATGACCAACAGCAGGCCGCCAAGGTCCGAGCTCGGTCGGCTAACTACGTTTTGGTCGACGGTGTCCTTTACAAACGTGGTTTCTCACGGCCATATCTGCGATGCCTCAATCCGACCCAAGCAACATATGTCATGCAGGAAATCCATGAGGGAATTTGTGGCAATCATTCGGGCGGCAGGCCTTTGGCCCACAAAATACTCCGCACTGGCTATTTCTGGCCGACTCTCAATCAAGATGCCACTGATTTTGTCCTCAAATGCGATAAGTGCCAGCGTTTTGCCAACATCCCCCATGCTCCTCCCACTGAACTGATTACGCTTTGCAGCCCCTATTCATTCGCCAAATGGGGGATCGACCTGATCGGTCCGCTTCCCACTGGCCAAGGTCAGACCAAGTTCGCAGTCGTCGCCATTGACTACTTTACCAAATGGGTCGAGGCGGAACCCCTCGCCACCATCACCGAACGGAACACAACCAAATTCATCTGGCAATCAATCGTCTGCAGGTTCGGCATCCCTCAGGCCATCGTGTCAGACAACGGCAAACAATTCGACAACGCCAGATACAGAAAGTTCTGTGCAGACCTCCAGATCCAACCTTGTTTCTCCTCCCCCGGTCATCCCCAAGCCAATGGCCAGTTGAGGTCACCAATCGTCTCTTTTGAAGATCATCAAGGCTAAGCTGGAGGCTGCTAAGGGACTCTGGGCTGAGGAACTACCAAATGTACTCTGGGCCTACCGAACTACAGCTCGGACTCCCACCGGGGAAACCCCTTTTCGCCTAACATACGGCGCCGAGGCGGTTATCCCAGTAGAAGTCGGTCTACCGACCCCCAGGGTCCTACATCCAGATTTAATGTCACGACACAAACCCGCCCCTAAAAGTTTGGCATCGTAACCGGCCAGTAATTCTAGATTACCACAGGCCTTCCCATACAAAACATAAATAATCGGGGCTTGCGGAAGCGAAGAAAAAAAAGAAACTAATAGTCCAGAGAGCTGTGCATAAATATGCATATATATATATTACATGCCAAAAATGATATTAATTTACCCACTATCTTTACATAACATGTACCCAAGAGAACATATACAATACATGCCACGTAAGCATAACAAAACAAAACAAAACTCACTATACGGCCTTCCAGGCCTAGCCCAGCTTGGGGCATACAAAACTCTGGTAGGCTTACAAAACGGCGGCTCAGCTCGAGACTCCGCCTAGGCTTGGCTCCCTGAGGGCTCACCTATAAATACATAAATACAAACAATGAGCTAAAGCTCAGCAAGTAACATTAACGTAAAGGGGTTAGTGAACGAACTCCAACATTTCATAAATCTGTAAAAACGTAACATTCATAAACATAATCATAATCATCTCATAAGAACATACATAATGGCATACTCCATAGAATATAACATGTGTCGACTAATGACTAGAGTAACCGGTCCCGGACACCGATTAAACACATACCGAGATCTCATAAACTGGTCATGGGTTTGTCTTCCATGCCGTCCCCATGACTAAAGCGCATGGGCCTGCATGTTCTCGCCCCCACGACTGAACTAACTATGGATGCCATACTAGATTTACAAATAGGACATTCGTTCACAGTAAACAATAACATTTCGGAACCCATATCATGACATATCACTTTTGAACATACTTTCATAAGAACATATCATTCATAAATGTTACTCACAGTGGGTTTCCAAGACCGAGGCACGGTCTTCACTTCTTGACCTGCAAATCATCAACAGTATAATACATTTCTTATCATTCATCATCAATACGTCACATAAGTCATGCCATTTCACATTCATTTCACATTCATTTCATGCTCAATCTAATCCTTCTTTACTTTAATTCATACTCATGAAATGCTAAAAGATGCCATTAACATGTTAGAATCACGTAATTCAACTTTCCAAAATTTTCTGAAAATAAGCCCTTCCGCTCGAGCTCTACTTTGTCCGCTCGAGCGGACTTCACATTTCCCCCAAAACTGCTGAGAGGCTGATTTTACCGCTCGAGCGGGCTTCCCTCCGCACGAGCGGACCCTGCGAAATTCTGAAATTCTGGTTCTTCTTCTACACTTCATCCTTTCTTTGCAAAATCCATTTCAAATACATGAATGCCAAGTTCCAAAACACTTGATTAACAACTTGAGTAAACCATTACATCTTCAATCAAAACTCACATGGAACATAAACAAGATCAAAACCCATGAACCAAGATGAAAAACCATAAACATATACATACAAGCTTCATATCTCTATAACCATGGAGGTTCTACCTCAAATTGACAAATATAACTTAAATCATGCCATAGATGCTCAATTTAAACATAAATTCTCTTCAATCCTCTTATTTAACATGAGATCACACATGATTCAACCTTAATTGAAGGAAATAGGAAGGAATTCTTACCTTGATTGCTAAGTTGAAGAGACTAAGCTTGATTCTTCTTCTTTTCTCTTTGTTTCCTCTCTTCTCCCCCGAATTCTCTCTTCTCTCTTTCTTTTCTAGATTTTTGTTTTCTTGGGTTGAGTCACATAAGACTCTAAACCTTATCTTTACCATATATATCATAAAAATGGAATTGTGTCAACACTTACAAGCCAAACGGAGCTTAGCGAATCAGACGAAATTCAGTCCTCAATTTATTTTCCCAAATGGTTCTAAAAATTCCCGGTAGCACATAGGCATGGTCAATTTCGTTTTCTGAAGCCATTACGGTTGTCAATTTAAGTCCCAAAGTCGCAATTCCAACAG
The DNA here is from genome assembly GCA_030407325.1 of Camellia japonica. NCBI lineage: Eukaryota > Viridiplantae > Streptophyta > Magnoliopsida > Ericales > Theaceae > Camellia > Camellia japonica. Next base: position 165,254,957 of record JAPPVO010000029.1, read on the forward strand.
ATATTTTGCTAATTCAAACAGATAATCTTCAATTAAATCATATAAATGTATAAGTAATTACTGATAATTGTGACACACAGTTCCGGGTCATTACATTTAACATTGACTGAAGAGCTCCGTCGAGCGGACCTAGACCTGATCGAAGAACTCAGGGAGACCACTGCTGTCAGACTGGCCTCATACCAACAAAAAATGAGAACACATTACAACCGCAAGGTCCGACCAAGGGAATTTGTTGTGGGGGACTTAGTGTTGAGAGAAGCAACCCTTGCCACTAAGAATCCGACTGAGGGCAAATTGGCGGCCAAATGGGAGGGGCCCTATATTGTGAAAGCCAGACCGCGTCCAGGCACCTACCGACTTCAAGACATGGAGGGTCGCGATCTTCCCCACCCATGGAACGCTGAACACTTGAAACGCTACTATCAATAAGCTATTGCTTTTGTATCACTCAGTTGTTGTACTCTCTTTTTGACGCAATATGAATTTTGATCCTTGGACTACATTCTTCATGACAACAATTTCATTTGCAGATTTCATTTGCAGATCAAAAAAAAAAAAAAACAACAATTTCACTTGCAGCACTTCAAAGCCTCGGCCAGACCGAGCACTTCAAAGCCTCAGCCAGACTAAGCACTCAAAGCCTCAGCCAGACTGAGCACTCAAAGCCTCAGCCAGTCTGAGCACTTCAAAGCCTCGGCCCGACCGAGCACTTCAAAGCCTCAGCCAGACTGAGCACTCAAAGCCTCAGCCAGTCTGAGCACTTCAAAGCCTCGGCCAGACCGAGCACTTCAAAGCCTCGGCCAGACCGAGCACTTCAAAGTCTCAGCCAGACTGAGCACTCAAAGCCTCAGCCAGTCTGAGCACTCAAAGCCTCGGCCAGACCGAGCACTTCAAAGCCTCAGCCAGACTGAGCACTCAAAGCCTCAGCCAGACTGAGCACTCAAAGCCTCAGCCAGTCTGATCACTTCAAAGCCTCGGCCAAACTGAGCACTTTAAAGCCTCAACCAGACTGAGCACTCAAAGCCTCAGCCAGACTGAGCACTTCAAAGCCTTGGCCAGACCGAGCACTTCAAAGCCTCAGCCAGTCTGAGCACTTCACAGCCTCAGCCAGCCAGAGCCCCCAAAGCTTCAGCCAGACTGAGTACTCCAGAAGCTTCAGCCAGACTGAGCACTGCCAGAGCCCTCAGCCATGGCTGAGCGCTCCAACCTCAATTTCACCATCAGTGACCCTCCATAATTATATCCTTAATAAGATCTACATTGCACATTAAGGAGTTCCTTACTTTCCTTAGGCAGTCACAATTCCAGATCAAAGTTTTTACATCACCCTTTACTTAGTCCCATTTCAAAGATGTCCTCACGTGCTAATCAGATTAACCTCAATCAACCACTCTCACCCATTAAAATATTATACAAGTCTCATTTCAGCCTACATGACGCATTAAGGAGTTCTCTACCTCACGTCACATTGAAAATTTATCCAAGTCCAATTTTACCTATTCAAGTCTAATTTTGGCACCACTTCGAATTTCACTACGTTTTGACATCATTTACACAAGTCCAATCTCACTCTGCATGAAGAAATTTTACCAGTTCACTCTTACCCTGCGTGACGGAATTTTTAACCTAACTCTGCATGAAGTTTTCATTACAAGTTGACCTCTACTCAACATCATCACTAGTTCAAGTTCACTTAGTTCACTCAGTTCAAGTTCACCTTGTCTTGTAGTTGAATTTTTTCATAAGTTCATCACCAATTTTCATTACAAGCATTAGTCCATTTCCAACGCACAAAACAAACCAACACAGTCAATTACAAGACATAAAGGGAGTTTTATTCATTCACAAAATGTGTACACCAGTCCACTGTGGTACTTCAAAAAAAAAAAAAAAAACAAAACAACAACTTTAAAGCACAAAAATCCTCAATCACTCATCTTCGTCGCTGGAGGCGAGATCCACTTCTTCAACACCCTCATCTAGGGGGTCTGGGTCACATCATCTTCCCCAATAGTCACACTACTAAGGTCGAGTTCTGGGAACAGCTCTTCAGCCCTCCGTTTGAACATTTTCCACCCATTGTCCCAGTACTCTGCCATTTCGTGTTTGTAGAAATCTGACTGCTGGAAGCTTGCAATGACTTCAGATTCAGTTCTTCCCCCAGCGGTCGCCCTTGATAGGCCAGCCCCCCCAGATTCCTCCCTTGCTAAGCTGATGGCAACCGCAGCATCGACAGCCATCTGAAATTCAGGCGACCCTTTGAATTGGTCAACTGCTGCAATGTACAGATCGGGGTAGGCAGCCCTCTCAGAGGCTGCCTTCGCCCTTTCCCCATCCAGCTCTTTCTGCAGGGTCGCCTTCTCAGCAGAAGCTTTGGCCCTCTCAGCTTCCAATTCCTTTTGCAGGGCCTCCCTCTCAGCAATTGCCCTGCCCCTCTCCACCTCCAACTCCTTCTGGAGAACCTCCTTCTCAGTGGTCGCCTTGGCCCTCCCCGCTTCCAACTCCTTACGAAGCGTCTCATTCTCCTCCTCCACTTTGGCGCGTTCGCCCTCCAACTCCTTTTGCAGAGCCTCAACCTTGGCATCTGCCTCATCCTTCTGCCTGACCAGCTTTTCATTGCTGTTCATGGCCTCTTCGTGCCGTTCCCCGATGGCACAGGCCTTTGGGACTCCTCTAACTTTTTCTGCTCACCAGCCAACTGGAACTCGAGCGACACAACCTTGCGGCGCGTGTCCTCCAGCTCCAACTTGACTGATGCAGCTCAGTATGGGCAGTCTTCCACTCAGCGCTCTCCTTCTTTAACTTGGCCAGCCCAGCCTTGGCCTCTTCACCTTGAGTTTGGCCCTCCCAGCTTTCCTCAGCAGGGCCCCTGCCAGGGTATTACCTCCATTTGGGCGGAGCATAACCCCCTGAACAGGTCGGCCTCGTTGAATCCAGAGGCCGAGCGCAGAGCCGTTTCTTCCACGATCTTCACTAGACGGTCTGCCCCCGCCCTGGCTGGGATCTCTTCCCCTTCCAGCTTTCCAGCCACAGCGCGCTGTAGACGCCCCCGAACGCCCCGGGAGGGTTAAGTCCCGTTCCGTTCATATTGGGGTCACTACAGTTCAAGGATTCAAATGTCACGGTTCTTAATCTTGAACCAAAGAGTCCAACTCTGGCAAATCGTTTTGAAGAAAAACTGTTTTTTGAAAAGAAGTGCCAAACATGGACTACTTTGCCAGATTACAGAGTCGCCACCTAAATATTTTTTTTAATGGGGGAATTTAAGAAACCCTGACTCGGTGCCGAAGGCCACGTGTCCGTCATAACCAAAGTTGACTTGGCTCGGGAGCTTGGGTACGATCGGGGAAGGTCAGCTATGAGCACCCCCTTTCGCCCGGTCCGAAGACCGGCCTCTACTAACCGTGTTATCCGTTTTTGAAAACATTACATGTTCTTGTTCCGGTTATTAGCTTAGAATTACTATGTTATGCGCACAGCAAACAAGTATAGACTAGATTGCCTAATTTGGAAATAAACATTGCATATCCGTTGGTTTGAAAGATGCTTTGGAATTTGCTACTCGCAGGTAGGCTAAAACACGGATTTCAATGAGTTATTCCAACTCAAGCGATCCAACCTCCACCCACAGGCATTCAAACAGTTTATCTCATGTAAGCACTTAGCCGCATGGTAAGCATACTGTCATGTTAACATTCACACACATGCGAGATGCTAAAGCATAAATACTTACATCGTACTCCGTGCCAAAACAGAAGCTTATTAGAAATCCATGCATGGACCTGAGCATACTGAAATGTCTAATGCAACACATGCAAAGATGTAATCTAGGCAGGCTCGGTTATCCTAGACATGGCATGTGAAATGCTACAACTATCACGTATTCAATTTGGAATTGAAATACAATGCAGTTTGTATGATGTACTGAGCCCAGTGCATGTTAGACAAATGTATGGATGCACGCATGCTATCATAAGGTATGCTAAATTAAATATGCCCTAATCTACCATCATAAGCAGGTAAAAATAAAGGGAAGAAAGAAGTGGGGTTGGAAGACATACACACACTCACGCACACTTATTACAGATTCGCCCTCGCTCGGAGGGACCAAAAAATAAATACAGTCCAAGAAAAATAAACGAATAAATTATTACAAGACCTCTAATCTAATTAAATTAAATGCAAAGAAGAGATGACCACAGCCTCCGCCTCGGGATGCGCGAATGATGTATGCTTCAGTCCGACTTGCCCAGAAATCCGCACCATGCCACTGTTGCCTCTGTTTCACTGTCCTGCTTCTCTGGAAAATTGCAAAAAGTCCTAGGACAGGCTCCCTGAATCCTAAGGATCATCACCGGCTGGATAGAATGTCCACCGGCCGTGTATAAAGTCCACCGGCTGGAAATGAAGATATCGGCAATAAATACATTGCCGGTCGGCACTCTATACTGCCGGTCGGCACAAAATTCCTGCAGAAGACAGTTTTGACAGCAACAGCAGACCAGCAGTGCAAGGCATAGAATTTCTAGGCAAATGTATGCATGGACACACTCCCTATCATGTAATGGACTCAAGGGAGCATGGCCCTCGACCCCCCGGCCATCAATCACGCATTTCAATGCATGATGGCCCGAAAGCCAAGTTAGCAACTTTGATATCAAATGGAATGCAAGCACAAAAAAAATTAAGAGGCCCCAACCCCTATCATGATTGGTCAAGAGCGAGGGATGCATGCTCAATAAAGTGCAACCTAGGCATGGCGGCTAAGTATGCAACATAACATGCAAATGAGCCGATGTATGCTAGGCTCGCAACCTAAACATGTAAACAAACATGGCATGCAACACATGCAACGATGGACTAAATAACATGGATAACTCGCAAGCATGCCAAAATCAGCGGCCATGAGATGAAAATGAGATGCCTCAAAATGCGTGCACACGGGCACGCAAACCGAGGAACGCGCCTACGGCACGAAATGGCACTCATGAGACATGGCATAACATGGAATATGGCATACAAAACATGCAAATTTCAGCAGCAAAATGAGGGGCAAAACAGCCCCGAAACATGGCGAAATGGAACCAAATGCATGGAATCGCTCCCGAAATGCAAAACTAGGTACATGAAATGGCTTATGGCTATATCAAATATGCAAGATATGAACATGAAGTATGAAGACAGCATAGACAGCCCCAAAATAAGCATGTTCATAGTACAAAGCATGGCAAGACAGTAAGCACAAGTGAGACTAACATGGCATGCAAAAATGGCTCCTCAAGGGAGGCAATGAGGCAAGTGATAGATGCAATGCTCAAAAAGAAAAATGTCCTTCTACAACACTGAAGAGGGACCAAAAATATGAACATTTACAGTAGATGACAAGTCCCAAAACAGTATACACACATGCTCAAAATGCAATGCAATTAAGGCCCACAAAGGGGTATAACATGAAGTACCAAAGGATGCACCAAACAGCAAAATACCCTTCATGAGACATGTAGAGGGGTCAAACTAAGACCCTTTTCAGGCCTGTCGAAGGCCCAAAAACAGAAGCATGGTAGGCTAAAGAAACATGCAAAAAAGGGACCAAAGAGGGTATTGAAGCAAGTCATACATGGAGGTCCCAAACAGTGTTGAGCCCTTCTTCAATGTTGAAGAAGGTCTCAAAATAAGCCTCTTTGTTTACATCGAAGCTCAAAAATACATGCAACTATGGCTTAGATATGAACCAAGAAAATGCTAGTTTTGGGAAAAGTGTGCTTACCCTTGTAGACCAACAAACCAGCACCTCTTGGACCAAGTTTTGGTGCTCCTAAGCTCTGCAAATGATCTCCCAAATGCTAGGAATGGAAGATGGAGGTGTTGTGCTAGTGTTGTAGAGCAAATGATGCAAGAACCAAGGTGTTTGGAAGCTTGGATAAGATAGATATAGAGAGTTGTAGATTATATGTTAGATATATATGTCTACTCTCTGGTTTTTTTGCTCAAAAACTCCAACCCCATCAAAGAAGGAGAAGAGCTCCTTATATAGGCAATAGAAATGGTTCTAAGCTTATAAGACAAGCTAAAGAGAAAGGTTCAAGGGGAGCAAGAGGGCCAAGGCTTGTTGGAGAAGCTTGGACAGCTGGTAGGCTTCTTGAGGAAGCCAAGACAAGGGGTCAAGGCTTCCTCAAGAAGCCTTGAGCAAAGGGTGCACAAAAGGGGCCAAAAGGTGGTTAAAGGGTGCAAAATATGCACATGTATGCACGTGGATCTGGTTCTGTGCATCCCAGCTGGCACAGCTGGTATGCACCAGGCTTGGAGGGTGCAAAGGGGTCAGGTCGGCCAGAAAATTTGATCATCGGCCAAAATAAAGTGCCGGTCGGCTAAATAGAGTGCCGATAGGTGATTCCTAGGTCAAAAAATGGCTGGTGGGTATGCAAATTGAAGCCCCGGAAGTTAGCTTTCCAATGGCGCAAACCTTGCATCAAAATTCCTCCTGTGAAAAAAATTATGCCCTTTTCCGTGAAGCCGCGCAGACTCGATCCAACCGGGATGATGCCCAGCTTCAACCCATCATATCTCCTCCACCCCCGGACTTGGCTCTAGGAGATTCTTGAACCAAAAATGAAGCCCTGGAAGTCTTCTTTCCAATGGTAGTGGCCTCATAGCTAAATTCCAAGTATGCAATTGAATAAGCCTGATTCAGCGAGAGCCGCTCGACTTTCTTCTACCCGGATTCATGGCGAACTTCTTCTCCAACCTATTTTCTCCCCCTCCTCCTCTCCTCTTTCTTCAACTCCAAACCCCTAAACAAAGTGTTTTGAAGGGTTTGCCTCTCTCCTTGTCGAAGAAACTGAACCTGTGCCCTGCACATCTCTCAACACCGAGCAAACCATCAGTAATGCCCAAGTCTTGAGGGCGGTCAAAAACGGGGTGTCTACAGTTGCCCCTCTTTGACAGAACTCGAAAGTCATAACAATGACGGGAGCGAATGTCAAAGCCCCGAGACGACCCATTTTTGACAGGGCCGAAGACTTGGACAAACAAACAAAATATAGATAGATAAATGGTTGTGCCCGCAGGCTGCCTACGTATCCCTTTGCAAGGAATCAAACCAGCGTAGTTCGGGGGCAGGATGCGAAGTGATGCACAATGCAAGTACATAACTTATGATCATGCAAAGGATGCTGTAGTGAAGCAATTATGCAAAATAAATGCAACATTTTAAGCGAATGCTATGCAAGCAAATAAACATGAACCAAACTACATCTCATGCAGAAAGGATGTAAGAGAATTATGCAATTCTCACGAACATGTGCGTTAGATACACAAAAGTGAAGAGAGTGTGATGGATACACTATATGAATAAAGTGTGATTGATACACAAGGTGAGTGTAGTGTGATGGATACACTGTATGAAGCAAAGTGTGATGGATACATAAGATGAGCATAGTGTGATAGATGCATAAAGAGAAAGTGTGTGATTGATACACAAATCGAGCGTGTGATTGATACACAAAGCGAAAGTGTGTGATTGATACACAAAGCGAGCGTGTGATTGATACACAAAGCGAGCGTGTGTTAGATACACTATATGAAGCAAAATGTGACAGGTACAGTAGCTGAGTGCGTGATAGATACAGTAAGCGAGTGTGGTGAGCACAGTGTGATAGATACACAAAGGGTGAACACAAAGTGTGATAGATGCACTAAGTGAACAAAGTGTGATGGATACACAAAAGGTGAACACAGAGCGTGATAGATGCACTAAGTGAACAAAGTATGATTGATATACTAAATGTGAACACGAAGTGTGATAGATGCACTTAGTGAACAAAGTATGATGGATATACTAAAAGTGGACACAAAGTGTGATAGATGCACTTAGTGAACAAGTATGATGGATATACTGAAGGTGAACACAAAGTGTGATAGATGCACGTGAACAAGTATGATGGATATACTGAAGGTGAACACAAAGTGTGATAGATGCACTCAGTGAACGGGAGTATGATTGATATACTAAATGTGAACACGAAGTGTGATAGATGCACTTAGTGAACGGGAGTATGATTGATATACTAAATGTGAACACAAAGTGTGATAGATGCACTTAGTGAACGGGAGTATGATTGATATACTAAATGTGAACACGAAGTGTGATAGATGCACTTAGTGAACAAGAGTATGATTGATATACTAAATGTGAACACGAAGTGTGATAGATGCACTTAGTGAACAGGAGTATGATTGATATACTAAAGGTGAACACGAAGTGTGATAGATGCACTTAGTGAACAAGTATGATGGATATACTGAAAGTGAACACGAAGTGTGATAGATGCACTTAGTGAACAGGAGTATGATTGATATACTAAAGGTGAACACGAAGTGTGATAGATGCACTTAGTGAACAGGAGTATGATTGATATACTAAAAGTGAACACGAAGTGTGATAGATGCACTTAGTGAACAAGTATGATGGATATACTGAATGTATGAAGTGTGATTGATACACTAAGGGAATAAAATGGGTATGTGCGTGATAGATACACAAAAGGTAATGAAGTGTGATGGATACACTAAAGTAATTGAAGTGAACATGTGTGTGATAGATACATAAAATGAAAATGTGTGTGATAGATACACTAAGTGAAGAGAGTGTGATTGATACACGGAATGTAATGAAGTGTGTGGTTGATACACTAAATGAAATGAAACGTGTGATTGATACACTGAATGCAATGAAGTGTGTGATTGATACACTTGCAATAAAGTGATTGATACACTGAATGCAATAAAGTGTGTGATTGATACACTAAAGTGAGAATGGGTGTGATAGATACATAAAATGAGAATGTGTGTGATTGATACACAAAATGAGAGAAGTGTGATTGATACACTAAGTAAACATGTGATAGATACATGAAGCAAATAGAGTGTGATTGATACACAAAGTGAACGAAGTGTGATTGATACACTAAATGAGAATATGTGCAATAGATATACGAAATGAATGAAGTGTGATTGATACACTAAATGAGAATATGTGCAATAGATACACGAAATGAATGAAGTGTGATTGATACACTAAATGAGAATATGTGCAATAGATATACGAAATGAATGAAGTGTGATTGATACACTAAATGAATGATCTCAAACGGAACTTCTTTGAATGAACCGTACATACAATATCGTGCATGAATGAGAAAGAAACTTGATAGGTACAATGCATTACAATGCATGATGCTTAAGGAAAGCAATAAGAGGACAAAGCGGCGCTTTAGAAAGCACCTCATTGGCAAGACTTGAAGAGGTACATCCGGAATACAATCTCGGAATTTACTACTGAAGTTGAAACGAACTCAGATACCCGACGTTTTCCTCTTTTGCTTTTGCTTTGCAGTCCGGAACCATTAGCTTCAGATAGGTCCTGGTTTACTGTTCACATGACCTGGGCCCTGCGTTTTATGAAAGAACAATCTGTTTTGCACAAATGTGGAGAATGACACACTCTGAGCACAAGATGATTTTTTTTTTTTTTGAAATTAAGAAATGAGTTCTTACCGGGTATTGAGCCTACGACTGAACACAGCGAAAAAGACTCAACAAAAGAAAACAAAGGTAAACAACCTAAACACATCTATTGACACTCGAAACGACTCAAAACAAGAATCGAAGACAAACAAAACACACACAAGACTCAAATGTGCACAGGGAGCCTGTTTCACCGGGTATTATTTCCCACCCTTTCTCATTTGTGATTCTCACATCACTCGGCCCTCAAGCTCTGTTTTTCTGAAAAAGCCCTTTTCCTCACTTTTTCTCTCAGCGCACATCTCTCTATTCTTCAATCTCTCATTTTTTCCCTCCCCGGTGGTTGATGGATAGACAAGAAGTTGCGGGCTCTTGCCCCTAGCATTCTGCTAGATTCTCTTCTTCCGCACACAGCAGTGAACTTTCCCACAGAGGGTTGTGCCACAACTGGGTGTGTAGCAAATCTGCAGCTAACATCGGTTGATGATGCCCTGCTGGGGAGTTTGGACGTGGTTAGATCTGTCCAGATGAGGAAGTGGAACATCTCGCCCCATTCCAATTTATGCTTCGCACATGGCTTGATACCTCGCTGCTTGGAGGACGAGAGAGCTTTCAGCCCTTTGTTGTTGACTTCAGTTGTGCCCTCTTCTGGCAGGTGGAGTGCCCTTCTTGGCAAGTATGTTGATGATGGGGAGAAGACAGAACACCTGACTCAACTGTGCCCCTAGTTCATCATTTTGACCATTTTTTTGGTTTTAAAACAATTTTGACCAACATGAAAGTTAGATTAACATGCTTATTCATTTTTGATTTAAAATCATGCAAGTCAGGCTATGAGCACTGAAAATTTTCCTTTTTTGGGTCCAAGAAAATGGTCCAGTTTTGGAAAAATGGAATAATTTTCGAGAGAATTAGTCAACCTCAGTAAAAATTCTCAAAAACTATTTTTTGCAAACGGCCAATGCTCAACAAGCACGGAACCTACTCTTGAGATGCGCAACCTCGGATCCATAAGCAATGGAAAATTGCCCCTTGTCTGAAGGACACTGCATGGCAACGGAAAGTTGCCCCTTGTTTGAAATGACACCGTGCATTTTGAATGGCAACGGAAAGTTGCCCCTTGTTTGGATGCATCCAGCGTATTGAAATCAATCCTTCAGAGCGATCACAACCGAACTCTCGGATACAGAGAAGGCAAAGATGATCAAAACCATTTCATGGACACAACGAATTTGAAGTGTTTTAGGCTGGACTTCAGAATGAAGTTGCCTACGTATCCCAAAGATGGGAATCAAGCCTTACGTAGTTCGGGGTTAAGGTACACTCGGGTATTTAACCTCTCCTTTTTATGCTCTAACTTTTGCCAAGGCGCCTATTGCAGGTTTTCGACCTTGCGAGCTTTGTTCTTCTTTCTTTTTTTTCTTTTTTTTTTTTTTTTCTCTTTTTTTTTTTTCTTTTAGGCTCTAACTTTTGCCAAGGCGCCCGATGCGGGTTTTCGACCTTGCGAGCTTCTTTTTCTTTTCTTTTCTTTCTTTTTTCTTTTCTTTTCTTTTTTTTTTTGTATTTTTTTCTTTTTTTTTTTTTTTTCTTGCTCTAACTTTTGCCTGGGTCGCCCTTCCGGGTTTTCGGCCCAGCGAGCCTCTCAAAGGGTAAAAGTGTAGCAAGTCCATGCCAAATGGTTTTAGGGTTTTGATGCCATCCGTATCCAGGAGAGTGGCTGTTGATTCGCAAGAGAACTCATCTTCGGCTCTTCGGGCACATCTGACATCTTTGCCCCTAGTTTGAGGGGGGCTTCTGATCTAGCTTCCCAAGCCTCTCTTGACGACATCTGATCTTCTTGATTTGACTTTCTTGCCTCTTGTTCGAGGGCTGCTTCAATCTGGCCACACAGGCCTCACATCATGATTGACCTTGAACATTCTGAATCAAGTTCAAGGTTTGAAAGCAAGGGGGTGAGTCTCGAGGCTGAGAGCGATCCTAGGCTGCACAATCTCAAGAGCGATTCCACACATGTCTTCGCAGGACCGCGCAAAACATTTTTTGAAAGTTTTTAAGAAAGCGACAAATCGCTCGCGCTGAAGACAGTGTAGACCAATCTGGATCAAAGCTAGGGTCCTTCTCAGTACTCACACTAACAAGCATGATTTCATTCATTAAGGCTTAGCACGCCTCTCTTTCTCTCAGTTTGATCAAATTTTGCAAATCCCGAGGAATTCCTTCCTCTTTGTTTTCACCGCAGTGTTCAAAAAGGTTTTGAAAAACTTAGGTCAATGCAATAATTTCAAGGCACAGAAAAGACAGAGTTCTTATCAAATACTGTCATCTCATTTAGAATTTCTGGCACAACGAGCACATGGCAGATACAAACACAAGAGTGTGAAAATCACTGCTGTTCCATTCAAATCTTCTGGTGTAACTGGCTCCAAGGCAGAAACAGACTCAAAAGAAAATGAAAAGACAAACACAAAACAAAATGGTGATGTCCGAGGTAACACCCCCGGAATCACCCGACTCCTACATAACAGGACTGACTCGATACAACAAGACAGACCTTAACCAAAAAGACTGACTCAAAACAAAGAGACAGACTCAAACAAAACAATAGAACTGGCTCAATACCCAAGAGAAAGTACAAAAACTAGCATTCGCAAATGCTCAAAACAGTGCGTGCCAACGCCACATCTGGAGTAAACTGAGTGGCCCGCAGGTGGTTCATCCCCGATCACACATTACTATCCCCCAAGTTCACTGATCCAGTGACGATAGACCTTACTGAGCTGGTGCGGTGATGACGTTGTTGTCAAACAAATCTTGTACATCATGGCGCAGACGAAAGCAGCTATCGGTCTCATGACCGGTTTGTTGATGGTACGCACAGTACTTAGTCCGGTCATGCTTTGGGGGAGGATCAGGTAAAGGCCGTTGTTCCAATGGTTTCAGATGTCCTTTCCGGATTAAGACCTCTAGAGCCTTTGACAAAGGCATATGAAGTGGGGTGAAAACCCTCTTGACTCGAGGTGGATATTTGGTTTTCTGTGAGCTACTTCCGGACGCACCGGTGAATGGGGTAGCTGTTTTTGATGTTGGTGGTGACCATGCCCACTCAGAAGTCTAGCAGCTGCATCACACTGGTGGTCGCATTCGAACTGCGGGTAAACGCCCTCCTGGGCTGCTCCTTTTCCTGGTCGATAAGGCCCTGCTTTATAGCGTCCTCGATTTGTACCCCAATCTCATGGAGGTCTGCAAAGGTGGGTAGGGGGAGGACAATCATCTTCTGCATCAGCCTGGGTTGGAGATTGCGCACAATCATCCGTATCTGGTCCTTGTCGACCGGCCTGGTGGTCATCGAAGAAGCTTTGGCTCTCCAACGGGTTACAAAGTCAGAGAAGCCCTCTTTCGGCTCTTGCCTGGTTGTCTCAAGATCACGGGTTGTGATCTCGATCTGGGTATTGTATGAATATTGTGCGACGAAGGCCTCGGACATCTCCTCCCAGCTTCGTTTCACTGAGTCCTCTAATTTGGCGTACCAGATGGCCGCGATACCCGACAGGGTCCTGCTAAAGAGGGAGAGCTTCTGTAATCTTGTCAAGCCCATCGGGCGCAGAACATCTGAAAACAAACTCAGGTGGACCATGGGATCTCCTGACCCGTCAAAACGGTCGATGTGAGGCATCTTGAACCTGTCTGGCAATGTCACAGCTGTGTCCGTGTATCCATCTTCAATGTCAGGGATGGTCTTGACTCCCTGGGATTTCTTAAACATTTTTTCCAACTTACTCAGCTTCAGCGCTGTGGGTCCGCTTCGAACTCAAAGGGAGAGTCCGGTACATTGATAGGCGTGGGCGCCTTGGATAGTTGCGGTAGAATCGGGGGCGGAGCTGGCCCCGTTGGAAGGCCTGTATCCTCTTGGACATTTTGGACATTTGGCGTCTCCTCGGGTATCGGAACCCTTGGTGGGGGAGGAGCCTGATGCGAAGCAGATGCCCCGCGGCTTGCTGCTCTAACCTGGCAATTGTCTCTGCCTGTTGGGCTATGACCACAGCCTGTTGCTTGGTGAATTCAGATTGACGGACAGCATCTTGCTGCATGGCTTTCATACTATCCTGGAGTTGGCGCACCATCTCTTCCAAACTCGACATATTGTCCTGATCTAACTGAGCAATCGGTATATCTGTGTCTGCAGTAGGCTCGGAAATCTCAACCCGACTGCTCAAAGGTCACTGATCTGGTAGCTGTTTACTGGTGGTCTGTGCCTGACTAGCCTTCTCTGGCCCTGATTACCCTTGAACTGAGTCTCTGACCTGACAAAGTCTATCAGCACAAATCCAATGTACCCGGGGGATAGGGCCTTCTGAAGCTATGATTCCAACTACCTAGCAAAAGAAAACAGACAGCATCTCAGCTCAACTTCACTGGAACGATACGAGCAGCTGAACGACTGTGTTCTATTACTGATCACTGTTCCCCGAAATCACTGCCCAAATCTGAATCTGATACCCGCAGATATAACTGATTCTCAAAATACTGATACTGGTGCCCTCAGGCCGGATAAACTTGCAAACTGGTATGCATTCCCTGTAGAGATACACTCTAAAAGCACATAGCAGTAAATGAGAGCCAATACACCCCTATGTTGGGGTAGGGTTTCCCTGTCCTATTTTGTCAGGAGCTAGGGTTTCACTACGCACACAGCGGTTTCAAACAACCTAAAATCGGGTAAGCAACCTGTCCTAGTTTGGAATGGTCACTATGGATTCCGAATATGCACTAGGTCGAATGGTCAAAAAGGGTGCCCCGGTAAAACCGGGGTTTGTGTTCCCATGCTGTCAGAGCCCATAACCGGTCAGCCTTATGGTCATGCCTTGACAAGACAAGCCTCCGGCAAACCGTTCAGGAATGGCAGATGGCAAACACGGTGTCCTAGGCGCACCAATGCACATGCAATGCAAAGAACACATAAATGAAATCAAAACAGGATATCACGAGTTCGAGTCAAGCTCTCTAAAATCCCCAGCAGAGTCGCCAGAAACTGTAGACGTCCCCGAACGCCCCGGGAGGGTTAAGTCCCGTTCCGTTCATATTGGGTCACTACAGTTCGGACTCAAATGTCACGGTTCTTAATCTGAACCAAAGAGTCCAACTCTGGCAAATCGTTTTGAAGAAAAACAGATTTTTTGAAAAGTAGTGCCAAACATGGACTGCTTTGCCAGATTACAGAGTCGCCACCTAAATATTTTTTAATGGGGAATTTAGGAAACCCTGACTCGGTGCCGAAGGCCACGTGTCCGTCATCACCAAATGTCTTGGCTCGGGAGCTTGGGTACGATCGGGGAAGGTCAGCTATGAGCACCCCCTTTCGCCCGGTCCGAAGACCGGCCTCTACTAACCGTGATATCCGTTTTGAAAACATTATGTTCTTATTCCGGTTATTAGCCTAGAATTACTATGTTATGCGCACAGCAAACAAGTATAGACTAGATTGCCTAATTTGGAAATAAACATTGCATATCCGTTGTTTTGAAAATGCTTTGGAATTTGCTACTCGCAAGTAGGCTAAAACACGGATTTCAATGAGTTTTCCAACTCAAGCAATCCAACCTCCACCCACAGGCATTCAAAAGTTTATCTCATAAGCATTAGCCGCATGGCATACTGTCATGTTAACATTCACACGCATGCGATATGCTAAAGCGATAAACTTACATCGTACTCCGTGCCAAAACAAAGCTTATTAGAAATCATGCATGACCTAGCATGAATGTCTAATGCAACACATGCAATGTAATCTAGACAGGCTCGGCTATCCTAACATGGCATGTGAAATGCTACAACTATCACGTATTCAATTTGGAATTGAAATACATGCAGTTTGTATGATGTACCGAGCCCATGCATGTCAACAAATGCATGGATGCACGCATGCATTGCATAAGGTATGCTAAATTAATATGCCCTAATCTACCATCATAAGCAGGTAAATAAAAGGGAAGAAAGAAGTGGGGGTTGGAAGACATACACACACTCACACACACTTATTACAATTCGCCCTCACTCGGAGGGACCAAAATAATAATACAGTCCAAGAAAAATAAACGAATAAATTATTACAAGACCTCTAATCTAATTAAATTAAATGCAAAGAAGATGCCACAGCCTCCGCCTCGGGATGCGCGAATGATGTATGCTTCAGTCCGACTTGCCCAGAAATCCGCACCATGCCACTGTTGCCTCTGTTTCACTGTCCTGCTTCTCTGGAAAATTGCAAAAAGTCCTGGGACAGGCTCCCTGAATCCTAAGGATCATCACCGGCTGGATAGAATGTCCACCGGCCGTGTATAAAGTCCACCGGCTGGAAATGAAGCTATCGGCAATAAATACATTGCCGGTCGGCACTCTATACTGCCGGTCGGCACAAAATTCCTGCAGAAGACAGTTTTGACAGCAACAGCAGACCAGCAGTGCAAGGCATAGAATTTCTAGGCAAATGTATGCATGGACACACTCCCTATCATGTAATGGACTCAAGGGAGCATGGCCCTCGACCCCCGGGCCATCAATCACGCATTTCAATGCATGATGGCCCGAAAGCCAAGTTAGCAACTTTGATATCAAATGGAATGCAAGCACAAAACAAATTAAAGGGCCCCAACCCCTATCATGATTGGTCAAGAGGCAGGGATGCATGCTCAATAAAGTGCAACCTAGGCATGGCGGCTAAGTATGCAACATGAACATGCAAATGAGCGATGTATGCTAGGCTCGCAACCTAAACATGTAAACAAACATGGCATGCAACAACATGCAACGATGGACTTAAACTAACATGGATAACTCGCAAGCATGCCAAAATCAGCGGCCATGAGATGAAAATGAGATGCCTCAAAATGCGTGCACACGGGCACGCAAACCGAGGAACGCGCCTACGGCACGAAATGGCACTCTAATGAGACATGGCATAACATGGAATATGGCATACAAAACATGCAAATTTCAGCAGCAAAATGAGGGGCAAAACAGCCCCGAAACATGGCGAAATGGAACCAAATGCATGGAATCGCTCCCGAAATGCAAAACTAGGTACATGAAATGGCTTATGGCTATATCAAATATGCAAGATATGAACATGAAGTATGAAGACAGCAGCTAGACAGCCCCAAAATAAGCATGTTCATAGTACAAAGCATGGCAAGACAGTAAGCACAAGTGGACTAACATGGCATGCAAAAATGGCTCCTCAAGGGAGGCAATGAGGCAAGTGATAGATGCAATGCTCAAAAAGAAAAATGTCCTTCTACAACACTGAAGAGGGACCAAAAATATGAACATTTACAGTAGATGACAAGTCCCAAAACAGTATACACACATGCTCAAAATGCAATGCAAGATTAAGGCCCACAAAGGGGTATAACATGAAGTACCAAAAGGATGCACCAAACAGCCAAATACCCTTCATGAGACATGTAGAGGGGGTCAAACTAAGACCCTTTTCAGGCCTGTCGAAGGCCCAAAAACAGAAGCATGGTAGGCTAAAGAAACATGCAAAAAAATAGGGACCAAAGAGGGTATTGAAGCAAGTCATACATGGAGGTCCCAAACAGTGTTGAGCCCTTCTTCAATGTTGAAGAAGGTCTCAAAATAAGCCTCTTTGTAGTTTACATCGAAGCTCAAAAATACATGCAACTATGGCTTAGATATGAACCAAGAAAATGCTAGTTTTGGGGAAAAGTGTGCTTACCCTTGTAGACCAACAAACCAACACCTCTTGGACCAAGTTTTGGTGCTCCTAAGCTCTGCAAATGATCTCCCAAATGCTAGAATGGAAGATGGAGGTGTTGTGCTAGGTGTTGTAGAGCAAATGATGCAAGAACCAAGGTGTTTGGAAGCTTGGATAAGATAGATATAGAGAGTTGTAGATATATATGTTAGATATATATGTCTACTCTCTGGTTTTTTTGCTCAAAAACTCCAACCCCATCAAAGAAGGAGAAGAGCTCCTTATATAGGCAATAGAAATGGTTCTAAGCTTATAAGACAAGCTAAAGAGAAAGGTTCAAGGGGAGCAAGAGGGCCAAGGCTTGTTGGAGAAGCTTGGACAGCTGGTAGGCTTCTTGAGGAAGCCAAGACAAGGGGTCAAGGCTTCCTCAAGAAGCCTTGAGCAAAGGGTGCACAAAAGGGGCCAAAAGGTGGTTAAAGGGTGCAAAATATGCACATGTATGCACGTGGATCTGGTTCTGTGCATCCCAGCTGGCACAGCTGGTATGCACCAGGCTTGGAGGGTGCAAAGGGGTCAGGTCGGCCAGAAAATTTGATCATCGGCCAAAATAAAGTGCCGGTCGGCACTATTTTCTGCCGGTCGGCTAAATAGAGTGCCGATAGGTGATTCCTAGGTCAAAAAATGTCCGGTGGGTATGCAAATTGAAGCCCCGGAAGTTAGCTTTCCAATGGCGCAAACCTTGCATCAAAATTCCTCCTATGAAAAAAGTTATGCCCTTTTCCGTGAAGCCGCGCAGACTCGATCCAACCGGGATGATGCCCAGCTTCAACCCATCATATCTCCTCCACCCGGACTTGGCTCTAGGAGATTCTTGAACCAAAAATGAAGCCCTGGAAGTCTTCTTTCCAATGGTAGTGGCCTCATAGCTAAATTCCAAGTATGCAATTGAATAAGCCTGATTCAGCGAGAGCCGCTCGACTTTCTTCTACCCATTCATGGCGAACTTCTTCTCCAACCTATTTTCTCCCCTCCTCTCCTCTTTTCTTCAACTCCAAACCCCTAAACAAAGTGTTTTGAAGGGTTTGCCTCTCTCCTTGTCGAAGAAACTGAACCTGTGCCCTGCACATCTCTCAACACCGAGCAAACCATCAGTAATGCCCAAGTCTTGAGGGCGGTCAAAAACGGGGTGTCTACAGTTGCCCCTCTTTGACAGAACTCGAAAGTCATAACAATGACGGGAGCGAATGTCAAAGCCCCGAGACGACCCATTTTTGACAGGGCCGAAGACTTGGACAAACAAACAAAATATAGATGATAAATGGTTGTGCCCGCAGGCTGCCTACGTATCCCTTTGCAAGGAATCAAACCAGCGTAGTTCGGGGGCAGGATGCGAAGTGATGCACAATGCAAGTACATAACTTATGATCATGCAAAGGATGCTGTAGTGAAGCAATTATGCAAAATAAATGCAACATTTTAAGCGAATGCTATGCAAGCAAATAAACATGAACCAAACTACATCTCATGCAGAAAGGATGTAAGAGAATTATGCAATTCTCACGAACATGTGCGTTAGATACACAAAAGTGAAGAGAGTGTGATGGATACACTATATGAATAAAGTGTGATTGATACACAAGGTGAGTGTAGTGTGATGGATACACTGTATGAAGCAAAGTGTGATGGATACACAAGATGAGCATAGTGTGATAGATGCATAAAGAGAAAGTGTGTGATTGATACACAAATCGAGCGTGTGATTGATACACAAAGCGAAAGTGTGTGATTGATACACAAAGCGAGCGTGTGATTGATACACAAAGCGAGCGTGTGTTAGATACACTATATGAAGCAAAATGTGACAGGTACAGTAGCTGAGTGCGTGATAGATACAGTAAGCGAGTGTGGTGAGCACAGTGTGATAGATACACAAAGGGTGAACACAAAGTGTGATAGATGCACTAAGTGAACAAAGTGTGATGGATACACAAAAGGTGAACACAGAGCGTGATAGATGCACTAAGTGAACAAAGTATGATTGATATACTAAATGTGAACACGAAGTGTGATAGATGCACTTAGTGAACAAAGTATGATGGATATACTAAAAGTGGACACAAAGTGTGATAGATGCACTTAGTGAACAAGTATGATGGATATACTGAAGGTGAACACAAAGTGTGATAGATGCACTTAGTGAACAAGTATGATGGATATACTGAAGGTGAACACAAAGTGTGATAGATGCACTCAGTGAACGGGAGTATGATTGATATACTAAATGTGAACACGAAGTGTGATAGATGCACTTAGTGAACGGGAGTATGATTGATATACTAAATGTGAACACAAAGTGTGATAGATGCACTTAGTGAACGGGAGTATGATTGATATACTAAATGTGAACACGAAGTGTGATAGATGCACTTAGTGAACAAGAGTATGATTGATATACTAAATGTGAACACGAAGTGTGATAGATGCACTTAGTGAACAGGATTGATTGATATACTAAAGGTGAACACGAAGTGTGATAGATGCACTTAGTGAACAAGTATGATGGATATACTGAAAGTGAACACGAAGTGTGATAGATGCACTTAGTGAACAGGAGTATGATTGATATACTAAAGGTGAACACGAAGTGTGATAGATGCACTTAGTGAACAGGAGTATGATTGATATACTAAAGGTGAACACGAAGTGTGATAGATGCACTTAGTGAACAAGTATGATGGATATACTGAATGTATGAAGTGTGATTGATACACTAAGGGAATAAAATGGTATGTGCGTGATAGATACACAAAAGGTAATGAAGTGTGATGGATACACTAAAGTAATTGAAGTGAACATGTGTGTGTAGATACATAAAAAATGAAAATGTGTGTGATAGATACACTAAGTGAAGAGAGTGTGATTGATACACGGAATGTAATGAAGTGTGTGGTTGATACACTAAATGAAATGAAACGTGTGATTGATACACTGAATGCAATGAAGTGTGTGATTGATACACTTGCAATAAAGTGATTGATACACTGAATGCAATAAAGTGTGTGATTGATACACTAAAGTGAGAATGGGTGTGATAGATACATAAAATGAGAATGTGTGTGATTGATACACAAAATGAGAGAAGTGTGATTGATACACTAAGTAAACATGTGATAGATACATGAAGCAAATAGAGTGTGATTGATACACAAAGTGAACGAAGTGTGATTGAACACTAAATAGAATATGTGCAATAGATATACGAAATGAATGAAGTGTGATTGATACACTAAATGAGAATATGTGCAATAGATACACGAAATGAATGAAGTGTGATTGATACACTAAATGAGAATATGTGCAATAGATATACGAAATGAATGAAGTGTGATTGATACACTAAATGAATGATCTCAAACGGAACTTCTTTGAATGAACCGTACATACAATATCGTGCATGAATGAGAAAGAAACTTGATAGTACAATGCATTACAATGCATGATGCTTAAGGAAAGCAATAGAGGACAAAGCGGCGCTTTAGAAAGCACCTCATTGGCAAGACTTGAAGAGGTACATCCGGAATACAATCTCGGAATTTACTGAAGTTGAAACGAACTCAGATACCCGACGTTTTCCTCTTTTGCTTTTGCTTTGCAGTCCGGAACCATTATAGCTTCAGATAGGTCCCGGTTTCTACTGTTCTCACATGACCTGGGTTGAACCCTGCGGTTTTATAAAGAACAAATATTGTTTTGCACAAATGTGGAGAATGGCACACACTCTGAGCACAAGATGATTTTTTTTTTTTTTGAAATTAAGAGAATGAGTTCTAACCGGGTATTGAGCCTACGACTGAACACAGCGAAAAAGACTCAACAAGAAAACAAAGGTAAACAACCTAAACACATCTATTGACACTCGAAACGACTCAAAACAAGAATCGACAAACAAAACAAAACACAAGACTCAAATGTGCACAGGGAGCCTGTTTCACCGGGTATTATTTACCCTTTCTCATTTGTGATTCTCACATCACTCGGCCCTCAAGCTCTGTTTTTCTGAAAAAGCCCTTTTCCTCACTTTTCTCTCAGCGCACATCTCTCTATTCTTCAATCTCTCATTTTTATCCCTCCCCAGAGTGGTTTTGGATAGACAAGAAGTTGCGGGCTCTTGCCCCTAGCATTCTGCTAGATTCTCTTTTCTTCCGCACACAACAGTGAACTTTCCCACAGAGGGTTGTGCCACAACTGGGTGTGTAGCAAATCTGCAGCTAACATCGGTTGATGATGCCCTGCTGGGGAGTTTGGACGTGGTTAGATCTGTCCAGATGAGGAAGTGGAACATCTCGCCCCATTCCAATTTATGCTTCGCACATGGCTTGATACCTTGCTGCTTGGAGGACGAGAGAGCTTTCAGCCCTTTGTTGTTAACTTCAGTGGTGCCCTTTTCTTGGTAGGTAGAGTGCCCTTCTTGGCAAGTATGTTGACAATGGGGAAAAGACAGAACACCTGACTCAACTGTGCCCCTAGTTCATCATTTTGACCATTTTTTTTTTGGTTTTAAAACAATTTTGACCAACATGAAAGTTAGATTAACATGCTTATTCAATTTTTGATTTAAAATCATGCAAGTCAGGCTATGAGCACTGAAAATTTTCCTTTTTTGGGTCCAAGAAAATGGTCCAGTTTTGGAAAAATGGAATAATTTTCGAGAGAATAGTCAACCTCAGTAAAAATTCTCAAAAACTTTTTTGCAAACGGCCATGCTCAACAAGCACGGAACCTACTCTTGAGATGCGCAACCTCGGATCCATAAGCAATGGAAAATTGCCCCTTGTCTGAAGGACACTGCATGGCAACGGAAAGTTGCCCCTTGTTTGAAATGACACGTGCATTTTGAATGGCAACGGAAAGTTGCCCCTTGTTTGGATAGCATCGCAGCGTATTGAAATCAATCCTTCAGAGCGACGATCACAACCGAACTCTCGGATACAGAGAAGGCAAAGATGATCAAAACCATTTCATGGACACAATGAATTTGAAGTGTTTTAGGGCTGGACTTCAGAATGAAGTTGCCTACGTATCCCAAAGATGGGAATCAAGCCTTACGTAGTTCGGGGTTAAGGTACACTCGGGTATTTAACCTCTCCTTTTTATGCTCTAACTTTTGCCAAGGCGCCTATTGCAGGTTTTCGACCTTGCGAGCTTTGTTCTTCTTTCTTTTCTTTCTTTTTCATTTTTCTCTTTTTTTTTTTCTTTTAGGCTCTAACTTTTGCCAAGGCGCCCGATGCGGGTTTTCGACCTTGCGAGCTTTTTCTTTTCTTTTCTTTCTTTTCTTTCTTTCTTTTGTTTCTTTTTGTATTTTTCTTTTTTTTTTTTGCTTGCTCTAACTTTTGCCTGGGTCGCCCTTCCGGGTTTTCGCCCAGCGAGCCTCTCAAAAAAAGTGTAGCAAGTCCATGCCAAATTTTAGGGTTTTGATGCCATCCGTATCCAGGAGAGTGGCTGTTGATTCGCAAGAGAACTCATCTTCGGCTCTTCGGGCACATCTGACATCTTTGCCCCTAGTTTGGGGGGCTTCTGATCTAGCTTCCCAAGCTCTCTTGACGACATCTGATCTTCTTGATTTGACTTCTTGCCTCTTGTTCGAGGGCTTTCAAATCTGGCCACACAGGCCTCACATCATGATTGACCTTGAACATTCTGAACAAGTTCAAGGTTGAAAGCAATGGGTTGAGTCTCGAGGCTGAGAGCGATCCTAGGCTGCACAATCTCAAGAGCGATTCCACACATGTCTTCGCAGGACCGCGCAAAACATTTTTTGAAAGTTTTTAAGAAAGCGACAAATCGCTCGCGCTGAAGACAGTGTAGGACCAATCTGGATCAAAGCTAGGGTCCTTCTCAGTACTCACACTAACAAGCATGATTTCATTCATTAAGGCTTAGCACGCCTCTCTTTCTCTCAATTTGATCAAATTTTGCAAATCCCGAGGAATTCCTCCTCTTGTTTTCACCGCAGTGTTCAAAAAGGTTTTGAAAAACTTAGGTCAATGCAATAATTTCAAGGCACAGAAAAGACAGAGTTCTTATCAAATACTGTCATCTCATTTAGAATTTCTGGCACAACGAGCACATGGCAGATACAAACACAAGAGTGTGAAAATCACTGCTGTTCCATTCAAATCTTCTGGTGTAACTGGCTCCAAGGCAGAAACAGACTCAAAAGAAAATGAAAAGACAAACACAAACAAAATGGTGATGTCCGAGGTAACCCCCGAATCACCCGACTCCTACAAACAGGACTGACTCGATACAACAAGACAGACCTTAACCAAAAAGACTGACTCAAACAAAGAGACAGACTCAAACAAAACAATAGAACTGGCTCAATACCCAAGCCAGAAAGTACAAAACTAGCATTCGCAATGCTCAAAACAGTGCGTGCCACGCCACATCTGGAGTAAACTAAGTGTGCCCGCAGGTGGTTTTCCCCCGATCATATCGTATTATCCCCCAAGTTCACTGATCCAGTGACGATAGACCTTACTGAGCTGGTGCGGTGATGACGTTGTTGTCAAACAAATCTTGTACATCATGGCGCAGACGAAAGCAGCTATCGGTCTCATGACCGGTTTGTTGATGGTATGCACAGTACTTAGTCCGGTCATGCTTTGAAGGGAGAGGATCAGGTAAAGGCCGTTGTTCCAATGGTTTCAGATGTCCTTTCCGGATTAAGACCTCTAGAGCCTTTGACAAAGGCATATGAAGTGGGGTGAAAACCCTCTTGACTCGAGGTGGATATTTGGTTTTCTGTGAGCTGCTTCCGGACGCACCGGTGAATGGGGTAGCTGTTTTTGATGTAGTGGTGGTGACCATGCCCACTTCAGAAGGTCTTGCAGTTGCATCACCACTGGTGGTCACATTCGAACTGCGGGTAAACGCCCTCCTGGGCTGCTCCTTTTCCTGGTCAATGAGGCCCTGCTTTATAGCATCCTCGATTTGTACCCCAATCTCATGGAGGTCTGCAAAGGTGGGTAGGGGGAGGACAATCATCTTCTGCATCAGCCTGGGTTGGAGATTGCACACAATCATCCGTATCTGGTCCTTGTCGACCGGCCTGGTGGTCATCGAAGAAGCTTTGGCCTCCAACGGGTTACAAAGTCAGAGAAGCCCTCTTTCGGCTCTTGCCTGGTTGTCTCAAGATCACGGGTTGTGATCTCGATCTGGGTATTGTATGAATATTGTGCGACGAAGGCCTCGGACATCTCCTCCCAGCTTCGTTTCACTGAGTCCTCTAATTTGGCGTACCAGATGGCCGCGATACCCGACAGGGTCCTGCTAAAGAGGGAGAGCTTCTGTAATCTTGTCAAGCCCATCGGGCGCAGAACATCTGAAAACAAACTCAGGTGGACCATGGGATCTCCTGACCCGTCAAAACGGTCGATGTGAGGCATCTTGAACCTGTCTGGCAATGTCACAGCTGTGTCCGTGTATCCATCTTCAATGTCAGGGATGGTCTTGACTCCCTGGGATTTCTTAAACATTTTTTCCAACTTACTCAGCTTCAGCGCTGTGGGTCCGCTTCGAACTCAAAGGGAGAGTCCGGTACATTGATAGGCGTGGGCGCCTTGGATAGTTGCGGTAGAATCGGGGGCGGAGCTGGCCCCGTTGGAAGGCCTGTATCCTCTTGGACATTTTGGACATTTGGCGTCTCCTCGGGTATCGGAACCCTTGGTGGGAGGAGCCTGATGCGAAGCAGATGCCCCGGCTTGCTGCTCTAACCTGGCAATTGTCTCTGCCTGTTGGGCTATGACCACAGCCTGTTGCTTGGTGAATTCAGATTGACGGACAGCATCTTGCTGCATGGCTTTCATACTATCCTGGAGTTGGCGCACCATCTCTTCCAAACTCGACATATTGTCCTGATCTAACTGAGCAATCGGTATATCTGTGTCTGCAGTAGGCTCGGAAATCTCAACCCGACTGCTCAAAGTCACTGATCTGGTAGCTGTTATACTGGTGGTCTGTGCCTGACTAGCCTTCTCTGGCCCTGATTACCCTTGAACTGAGTCTCTGACCTGACAAAGTCTATCAGCACAAATCCAATGTACCCGGGGATAGTGGAGCCTTCTGAAGCTATGTTCCAAGACTACCTAGCAAAAGGAAAACAGACAGCATCTCAGCTCAACTTCACTGGAACGGATACGAGCAAGCTGAACGACTGTGTTCTATTACTGATCACTGTTCCCCGAAATCACTGCCCCAAATCTGAATCTGATACCCGCAGATATAACTGATTCTCAAAATACTGATACTGGTGCCCGCAGGCCGGATAAACTGCAAACTGGTATATGCATTCCCTGTAGAGATACACTCTAAAAACATAGCAGTAAAGAGAGCCAATACACCCCTATGTTGGGGTAGGGTTTCCCTGTCCTATTTTGTCAGGAGCTAGGGTTTCACTACGCACACAGCGGTTTCAAACAACCTAAAATCGGGTAAGCAACCTGTCCTAGTTTGGAATGGTCACTATGGATTCCGAATATGCACTAGGTCGAATGGTCAAAAAGGGTGCCCCGGTAAAACCGGGGTTTGTGTTCCCATGCTGTCAGAGCCCATAACCGGTCAGCCTTATGGTCATGCCTTGACAAGACAAGCCTCCGGCAAACCGTTCAGGAATGGCAGATGGCAAACACGGTGTCCTAGGCGCACCAATGCACATGCAATGCAAAGAGACACATAAATGAAATCAAAACAGGATATCACGAGTTTGAGTCAAGCTCTCTAAAGTCCCCAGCAGAGTCGCCAGAAACTGTAGACGCCCCGAACGCCCCGGGAGGGTTAAGTCCCGTTCCGTTCATATTGGGTCACTACAGTTCGGACTCAAATTGTCACGGTTCTTAATCTGAACCAAAGAGTCCAACTCTGGCAAATCGTTTTGAAGAAAAACAGATTTTTGAAAAGTAGTGCCAAACATGGACTGCTTTGCCAGATTACAGAGTCGCCACCTAAATATTTTTTAATGGGGAATTTAGGAAACCCTGACTCGGTGCCGAAGGCCACGTGTCCGTCATCACCAAATGTCTTGGCTCGGGAGCTTGGGTACGATCGGGGAAGGTCAGCTATGAGCACCCCCTTTCGCCCGGTCCGAAGACCGGCCTCTACTAACCGTGATATCCGTTTTTGAAAACATTATGTTCTTTCCAATTATTAGCCTAGAATTACTATGTTATGCGCACAGCAAACAAGTATAGACTAGATTGCCTAATTTGGAAATAAACATTGCATATCCGTTGTTTGAAAATGCTTTGGAATTTGCTACTCGCAAGTAGGCTAAAACACGGATTTCAATGAGTTTTCCAACTCAAGCAATCCAACCTCCACCCACAGGCATTCAAACAGTTTATCTCATAAGCACTTAGCCGCATAAGCATACTGTCATGTTAACATTCACACGCATGCGAGATGCTAAAGCATAAATACTTACATCGTACTCCGTGCCAAAACAGAACTTATTAGAAATCATGCATGACCTAGCATACTGAAATGTCTAATGCAACACATGCAAAGATGTAATCTAGCAGGCTCGGTTATCCTAGACATGGCATGTGAAATGCTACAACTATCACGTATTCAATTTGGAATTGAAATACAATGCAGTTTGTATGATGTACTAAGCCCAGTGCATGTTAGACAAATGTATGGATGCACGCATGCTATCATAAGGTATGCTAAATTAAATATGCCCTAATCTACCATCATAAGCAGGTAAATAAAAGGGAAGAAAGAAGTGGGGGTTGGAAGACATACACACACTCACGCACACTTATTACAGATTCGCCCTCGCTCGGAGGGACCAAAATAATAATACAGTCCAAGAAAAATAAACGAATAAATTATTACAAGACCTCTAATCTAATTAAATTAAATGCAAAGAAGAGATGACCACAGCCTCCGCCTCGGGATGCGCGAATGATGTATGCTTCAGTCCGACTTGCCCAGAAATCCGCACCATGCCACTGTTGCCTCTGTTTCACTGTCCTGCTTCTCTGGAAAATTGCAAAAAGTCCTGGGGCAGGCTCCCTGAATCCTAAGGATCATCACCGGCTGGATAGAATGTCCACCGGCCGTGTATAAAGTCCACCGGCTGGAAATGAAGATATCGGCAATAAATACATTGCCGGTCGGCACTCTATACTGCCGGTCGGCACAAAATTCCTGCAGAAGACAGTTTTGACAGCAACAGCAGACCAGCAGTGCAAGGCATAGAATTTCTAGGCAAATGTATGCATGGACACACTCCCTATCATGTAATGGACTCAAGGGAGCATGGCCCTCGACCCCGGGCCATCAATCACGCATTTCAATGCATGATGGCCCGAAAGCCAAGTTAGCAACTTTGATATCAAATGGAATGCAAGCACAAAAAAAATTAAAGGGCCCCAACCCCTATCATGATTGGTCAAGAGGCGAGGGATGCATGCTCAATAAAGTGCAACCTAGGCATGGCGGCTAAGTATGCAACATGAACATGCAAATGAGCGATGTATGCTAGGCTCGCAACCTAAACATGTAAACAAACATGGCATGCAACAACATGCAACGATGGACTTAAACTAACATGGATAACTCGCAAGCATGCCAAAATCAGCGGCCATGAGATGAAAATGAGATGCCTCAAAATGCGTGCACACGGGCACGCAAACCGAGGAACGCGCCTACGGCACGAAATGGCACTCTAATGAGACATGGCATAACATGGAATATGGCATACAAAACATGCAAATTTCAGCAGCAAAATGAGGGGCAAAACAGCCCCGAAACATGGCGAAATGGAACCAAATGCATGGAATCGCTCCCGAAATGCAAAACTAGGTACATGAAATGGCTTATGGCTATATCAAATATGCAAGATATGAACATGAAGTATGAAGACAGCAGATAGACAGCCCCAAAATAAGCATGTTCATAGTACAAAGCATGGCAAGACAGTAAGCACAAGTGGGACTAACATGGCATGCAAAAATGGCTCCTCAAGGGAGGCAATGAGGCAAGTGATAGATGCAATGCTCAAAAAGAAAAATGTCCTTCTACAACACTGAAGAGGGACCAAAAATATGAACATTTACAGTAGATGACAAGTCCCAAAACAGTATACACACATGCTCAAAATGCAATGCAAGATTAAGGCCCACAAAGGGGTATAACATGAAGTACCAAAAGGATGCACCAAACAGCCAAATACCCTTCATGAGACATGTAGAGGGGGTCAAACTAAGACCCTTTTCAGGCCTGTCGAAGGCCCAAAAACAGAAGCATGGTAGGCTAAAGAAACATGCAAAAAAATAGGGACCAAAGAGGGTATTGAAGCAAGTCATACATGGAGGTCCCAAACAGTGTTGAGCCCTTCTTCAATGTTGAAGAAGGTCTCAAAATAAGCCTCTTTGTAGTTTACATCGAAGCTCAAAAATACATGCAACTATGGCTTAGATATGAACCAAGAAAATGCTAGTTTTGGGGAAAAGTGTGCTTACCCTTGTAGACCAACAAACCAGCACCTCTTGGACCAAGTTTTGGTGCTCCTAAGCTCTGCAAATGATCTCCCAAATGCTGGAATGGAAGATGGAGGTGTTGTGCTAGGTGTTGTAGAGCAAATGATGCAAGAACCAAGGTGTTTGGAAGCTTGGATAAGATAGATATAGAGAGTTGTAGATATATATGTTAGATATATATGTCTACTCTCTGGTTTTTTTGCTCAAAAACTCCAACCCCATCAAAGAAGGAGAAGAGCTCCTTATATAGGCAATAGAAATGGTTCTAAGCTTATAAGACAAGCTAAAGAGAAAGGTTCAAGGGGAGCAAGAGGGCCAAGGCTTGTTGGAGAAGCTTGGACAGCTGGTAGGCTTCTTGAGGAAGCCAAGACAAGGGGTCAAGGCTTCCTCAAGAAGCCTTGAGCAAAGGGTGCACAAAAGGGGCCAAAAGGTGGTTAAAGGGTGCAAAATATGCACATGTATGCACGTGGATCTGGTTCTGTGCATCCCAGTTGGCACAGCTGGTATGCACCAGGCTTGGAGGGTGCAAAGGGGTCAGGTCGGCCAGAAAATTTGATCATCGGCCAAAATAAAGTGCCGGTCGGCACTATTTTCTGCCGGTCGGCTAAATAGAGTGCCGATAGGTGATTCCTAGGTCAAAAAATGGCCGGTGGGTATGCAAATTGAAGCCCCGGAAGTTAGCTTTCCAATGGCGTAAACCTTGCATCAAAATTCCTCCTGTGAAAAAAATTATGCCCTTTTCCGTGAAGCCGCGCAGACTCGATCCAACTGGGATGATGCCCAGCTTCAACCCATCATATCTCCTCCACTCGGACTTGGCTCTAGGAGATTCTTGAACCAAAAATGAAGCCCTGGAAGTCTTCTTTCCAATGGTAGTGGCCTCATAGATAAATTCCAAGTATGCAATTGAATAAGCCTGATTCAGCGAGAGCCGCTCGACTTTCTTCTACCCGGATTCATGGCGAACTTCTTCTCCAACCTATTTTCTCCCCTCCTCTCCTCTTTTCTTCAACTCCAAACCCCTAAACAAAGTGTTTTGAAGGGTTTGCCTCTCTCCTTGTCAAAGAAACTGAACCTGTGCGCTGCACATCTCTCAACACCGAGCAAACCATCAGTAATGCCCAAG
Source organism: Camellia japonica (assembly GCA_030407325.1). Lineage (NCBI taxonomy): Eukaryota > Viridiplantae > Streptophyta > Magnoliopsida > Ericales > Theaceae > Camellia > Camellia japonica. The sequence goes on from JAPPVO010000029.1 coordinate 165,284,871, forward strand.
TCTTGAGGGCGGTCAAAAACGGGGTGTCTATACGCGCGCGTGATAAATGGCTGCACCCAGACCAACTCCTCTTTCCTGGGATGCAAGCCCCCTTTGGGTTTGCTCTCTCCCACTTGGCTCAGCCCCAGTCGCCCCAACTCCTACTTGCATCGTTGGGGCGACCTCCACAGCCTCCAGTGGGGGGGTGACCCCTACTACTTCTGGGGTGTCCCTGACCATAGGGGTCTCCACCATAACTGGGGTCTCCTTCATCTTCTTGGGCCCAGACTCCTCTCCAGCCCCTTCTGAGGCACTTATCTTCTTCTTCTTCCTCTTTAGAGCTTTTCCCTCTTTTCTGGCCTTCTCCTTCACAGGATCCACAGGGGGCCTTCGCGGCTCAAAAGTGCTCAAGTCCTTCCCTCCCAGCGGCTTTGGGCGTGGTCGGATCCTCTCCTTCGCAATCGGTTGCGCCGCTCGGTCATCCTGCGCTTTCTTAAATTGTGTAGCTTTGGCAAGGATGGCTTGATCCTCTGCCTCCTGTGCTTTTCTCCTCGCTTCCAGCTCAGCTCGGTCAAGATCCTCACCGGTTGGCTGTGGGCCGAGCCCTGCCTGAAACAACGCAGACGGCTGAACAAGGTCGTCCCATTTGGCATTCTCTTTCTCTCTCCACTCCTTCACCCTCTTTACCCTCTGCTCAGCCTCCGCCCCCAGTCGTGCCTCCATCGACCTGGTGGGCACCTTCCAGATGGTCCACGCGCCAAGCCCCCCATTGGCAGAAACGTAAAACCACCGTGCTCGCCATCCCTTGATCGACGTTGGCAGCCCCGCCACCAACCCCTTCCCCATTACTGCTTGCAGGGTGACCCACGTTTCTTGTTGCCCTACGGCCTTGTAACAGGCAAAGAACTCTTCCACCGACATGGCCTCCCCTCCATTTGCCTTCGGCCATACACTTGCACAAGCCAGCAAGATCTTCCATGCATTGGGCATTAGTTGCCCTGGCGCCACCTTTAGATAGTTGAGCACATCCACCACTATTTGCGGGAGTGGCAGCCTCAAACCGCCCTTCAGCGCTTCCTCATAGAGGGAGAACTCCCCTGGCCTGATGTCGGATGGCCTTTCCGTCGATGTTGGCAGCAACAACTCCACCTCCATCGGAATCTGGTATTTCTCGCGAATAGCCTCCAACTCCGCCCCAGTTATTGTCGACTTGTCTGGTTTCGTGTGCCAATGATCAGGCTCCGCCTGACTGATAGGTTTCGGAGCTGCAATCATGGTGGAACCATGGAAGTGTATCGCCGGCCCCCCCACCCCCTCTGTTCTGTACTGCGCTGCTAATTCCACTGCATCATCATCTCCCACGGGATCCACCCTCACACCCTCGGTTCCCTCTCGTGCCATCTCTGATGTATGTCTGCGAATTGCTTCTGATGCAGGAGCCAGAAAATTGAAGAAATGTTGCAAAAGGGTATCGTGAGCAACAAAGGAAGTAAGACTTGGAATGTTTTGGCTTTTTGTAAACAAGTAAGTGAATCGCACAACGCCAAACGCCCACAGTTTTCCCGTATTCCAAGGATCCCAATTAATGTTCGCCAGTTTGAAAACTTTTCAAATCATCCGCCAAAACTGTCTTTTCAACCCCAAAATGACCTATCGTTTCATTTTTCCTCCAATGCCCCACTTCCCCCCCCCCCCACGATCCTGCCAAGGATCCCAATTAATGTTCGCCAGTTTGAAAACTTTTCAAATCATCCGCCAAAACTGTCTTTTCAACCCCAAAATGACCTATCGTTTCATTTTTCCTCCAATGTCCCACTTCCCCCCCTCCCCACGATCCTGCCACGTGTATGGTCACGATGCACTGACTCCTCCCCTTACCCTGTCTTTTCCACTTCAAATCACCACGTGCCACGCCGCCTTTTGAGCCCCGTGCCCCTCCACTCGGCCACCCTCACGGTCGGTCTCTCCTGCTCGGCCACCCTCACGGTCGGCCTCCCCCGCTCGGCCACCCTCACGGTCGGCCTCTCCCGCTCGGCCACCCTCGCGATCGGCCCCTCCCGCTCGGCCACCCTCGCGGTCGACCTCTCCCTGCCGGTCGGACTCATCTTCCTCATTACTATTCCCTTCGTTGGACTAAAGCTGCACTCGGGAATGGGGGACTACTGACATGGATAGGCCCATAAAGATCACAGCCCACAGTGAACAAACCCAAGCCCACTATTTAGACCCCATTGCATAACCCGGGTAGTAAAACCCAGCACAGCTGGAAGCCAACTGAGCAGGGAAGGCCAATGATACTCGGACACATGGCGGGCGCAGAACGGGCTATGTCAGCAGACAAAGATCTGCAAAGTTATTGCCACAACACATCACCATTAATGCAGCCCATCAGAGCATTTATTGCGACAACACCTCTCAGCCGGAATGGCACCCCCTCACCCTGAACAAGGTAAACCACGGCACAAGCTTTCGGCGGGAAGGTCAGAACGGCAGAGACAGTGAAATGATTACCAAAGGATATAAGCAAAGTTGGAAGACAAGAAGAAGGTTAAGTTTTTCCTACCTCTCTCTCTCTCTCTCTCTCTCTCTCTACATTGTCTACTTCCCCTTCTAATTCACACACCAGAGGGTTCGCCGGGGAACTACCCCGTTCCCCGTTGAACTTGTTTGCAGGTCTTCCAGTGGGCCTCATCGCTCGGACGTGGGCTTGAGGAGTTTGGATCAGTCCAGTCCATACACCGTGAACGAACCGTATCATCACCAATAAATAATTTTTTACTCAAATTTTGTACACTTACATTAAATATGAAATTTAATAATGAAATAAAAAATTTTAAAATAAAATTATTTGTACATGGTCATTTTTTATGAGTACTTGGAATTTTTTTGACAAATCTTCATTATATTTTGTTTTATTTTTTATTTTCTTTCTCATTTTTCGTCCACACATTTAATACTCAAACATAATCATTAAATAATTAATTTAGCTAGATAATAATTAACCATTCTATTATTGTTTATTTTGATAAAGTAATTTCAAACTAACTTGATAAGGAGGAAACACTTCATTCCAAACACAACAATTATAAATAACTAGAATCACATTCAGTTTGTGAAAAAAGGTGGAGTCTAGTGGTTGATGAATAGAATCACATTCATATTGTTCTTGCCATCCAAAAAAATAATAAGTTTGTAATAATGGTAAGATAGTAACACTTTTATTAATATATTCATAAATTTTTGTCAGCATACTTGTGACGCCTCAAATTTTTGGAACGTCAAAGGAAATTAAATAAACAAAATGACTTAATAAATCAAAAAGTTGACATCTTAATAGGACATTCTAACTCTCGTACATAACTAAAGGTTCAAATAATATTAAATAAAAATTTAAAATTATCCAAATACATCATCAAATGAAATTATAAAGTCCTTAATAGCTAATACATAAGATAATAAAAGTTATTTGACTCTAGTCATGGTTTCAAGTCAGCCAAGACTCTACGTTAGCGTCAACTCCATTTCAACTTCAATTATTTCCTCGCCAAAACCTAGCATAAGACGCCAGGGCAACAAAAATATATGCCATGAGTTTTGCAAACATAACCAACCTACCACTCTTTTTAAGAGAAAAATAATGAGATTATAAACATGAGATAATAATATAATTGTAAACATAAATTACAACCATTAAACTAATTTCAATAATTCTAATAAATTAGGTGACATTCGAAATCTCACCAAAGAGATTTAACTTACCAACCACTAAGCATGGCAACGGTTAATTTGAAACCCCCCCTTGGTCAAATATTTAAGTGTTACCAACCGTAACTACTAGGGATGCCCACGTCCAGAGTTATATACCCAAGTAGTGGCATCCGTGGCCTGCCCCAATGAAACGGTCTGCCAGGGGTATGTAACCTCCCTGTGTGCCACCTGCACATCCACCCTTATTCCAAAACCGAATACCGAAAAAGGTTCAAATAAGTCCCGTGCCATCTTAGGGTTTCGCAACACAATTTGCGTGAGAATTCTCAAAACCAGGGCTCACCCTGAACAACCGGTATTAACCGTCAACCGTTAATTTCGTACACTCTTTAAAACCAAGACTCACCCTGAACAGCTGGTATTAACCGTCAATTGTTAACTTTGTATATGCCGTTAATCATTTCAGTTAGTTTTGATAATTCCAATTTTTAATTACAAATAATGTTATACCAACTCATTAAAATTCCCAACATATAATATTACATATGTCACACAATAATAAATAATTGTACAAAATTTAAATAAATAATTTATTTAAACCATAGTGTGAAATAATAATTTAGATACCAATAAATCATAATTACACACATGCATGGATTGCACAATATTAAATTTTTTAGTCCAAATAAAAAATTGAAGAGATAATTTTTAATTCCTCCTTAATCTGCCAGAATTTTCAGAATGCGTGTCTCGCAATTAAAATTATAAATAAATTACTTATACAACTCTAAAATTCATATAAATCTACAGAATACTCAATAAACATGTTATCGTCATTTTGCAGAAAGCATTTTCCAAAAATAAATTATAAATAATTCTGAAAAATTCCAAGAAAGTTTATGACACAGATTTATCACATTTTCTTAAATTAATTCCATACTTAAATTTATAAATCAATTCCATAATCTAAAAATTTATTATGAAACTAGACTTCTCAAATTTCATTTTTTGTTTAGAAATTTCCAGATTTGGTTTAATATAAATTTTTTAATGATTTTTCAAACACATAGTAAAATTTGCCTATAGCTCCAGATTTGGTTAAAAATCGGTATAAATTCGTAAAAACTTCAATAATTGTTGCAAAAATGCATGGATGAAGTAAACATCATTATAAACAACTTTGTAGAAGAAATCATCTCAAAAGTTTGAGTATAAAATTGTCTAAAAATTCGTACAAATATTCTGACAGATTCAAGGGCCAAATAAAACCTTCAATCCTCTTTTTAATGGTATAAACTACACATGCAAGCTTATTTCCACAATAATACCATGAATTTAAGACTATCAATATCTTCAAATATTTGATATACACGTCACAAAATTTATATACATATATAAAAAAATTTATCTATAAATTTAGTCATTTTATCATATGAATATAATCTAAAAATTTCAACAATTAAAAAAAAAATGAGAGGGTTGAGAGGGTTTTCTTATATAGTTGTAGGGTTGAAATGGGATAGTGGAATGGTGAGAAAATATGCAACCTTAATCTCCTCTTCGTGTTAACTTACTCCACTTCGCAGAGATTTTTTTTTTTTCTTCTCAAGTCTCATTTGCCTTCTCTAATCAAAGAGTAGCATGTATATATATAAACATGTTACTAGGCTTTCCCTCTCTCTCTCTCTCTCTCTCTCTTCTCTCTCTCTCTTTTCATTATTCTATTTAGCCACTTTCTCTCAATTCCAAGGAGTATGATGGAGTTGTGGTTCCTATATTAACATGCAAACAAGCATGTGGCAAAGTTGTCACCGAAAATCTGCTATTTTTTTATTTATTAATATTTGTGTATTTGTGTGAGTTGTTTAAAATTGATACACTAATATTTTAAATTAAGGTATTTAGTAAGAATAATTATCATGTTGAATCCTAATTAAAATAATTTATAAACAACAAATATTGAGCACCCACAAAATTATTATTCTTAATAATGTCTTTGTTAGTGATTGAATTGGATTAATTTAAAACTAACTTTTATACTAATATATATTTCAAATAAATTCTGGATAAAATTAGTTAATTAATTAAGTTATTTATTTATTATTATTATTATTATTTAGAATAATTAAATGCGGGTTTTCACAGTACTATTATTTTGTGTGAAATTCATACCAATTTGTGAATATATAAATAACAATATGGGCAATGCCAAAACCACATGGGGACTAGGGGTCACTTGCCCCCTGGATTTTTCATATATATATATATATATATTTACATATGTATATAAATAAAATTTTAAACAAAATAATATTTAGAATAAAATATCAAGGGCAATTTTAAATTTATGAAGACAATAGTGATTGTTTTATTGAAAATGAAGTGATTACAATAGATTATATTTTTATGTATGAAAATTTTGTGAAAAAGTCTCAATATAAAGGTAATATCCATCGTTATTGATATGCAAATATAATTAATCTCACTATATATATATATATATAAATTACTAGAGTGTTAGTTATAATTGTCCAAATGAGTTACTATTAAAGCTTAATTTGATAAACAAAAAGTTATTTCAAAATTTAAATAATTACTAGCACCAAAAAACAAATTTAAACAATTACAACGCAGCACTCATTTATTTGTAGGGTGTAAATTATCTAATGTAGTGTAACTAAAAAAATCAGTATTTAATTTGGGTTATTTTTTGATAAATTCTCTTTCTAAGGGTTTTATTTCATCTAACTCATATTCTTTTTGAGTATTCCATTAAGTCCGGTTTAATATAATATGATCAAATCATCCTTTTTAATTTTTTGCACATGTTTCTATTTTGAAACTAATACATAACAATATTCCCTCATTTTATGGAGAAAATCTCTCCCTCATTCTAAATAGAAAATTTCTGTTATTTTATGGAGAAAATATTTCCCTTATTCTAAGGAGAAAATCTCTCATACATTCCATAGAGAAAATATCAAATTATGAATTTTGAACCTTTTATAATTTGAAAATTTTAAAAATAATGCAACAAAAAATATGAATGAAAATCAAAATACAATGTGAATGTTTATAGTAAACAACAAACATATAACTAACTTTTGAAAAAACAAAACATATATTAAAATACAATGTGAATGTTCACAATAAACAATAAACAATAAACATATAACTAACCTTTAAAAAAATAAAATTCATACTAAAATACAATGTAAATATTCATAATTTATAATTAATATACAACTAGCCTTAAAAAATAACTTATACCAATGTAAACATTTACACTATAACGTGAAAATATAAAACAAAATTGAAAAAAGTGAAAATCGACTATTTCAATTGTTCAATGGTAACAAAAATGATTATTCTTTTGGTTCCTCTCGTAGTGTTTTCTTTAGTTTTGGCTTCGGCCTGGAGTTTACCCAAAAAAAAAAAAAAAAAATGATTATTCAACTAACAAATATTAACAAAAACAACAAACATAATTAACTTTCAAAAAAATAAAACTTATACCAAAATACAATGTGAATGTTCACAATTTATAATTAATATAAAACTAGTTTTTTTTTTTTTTAACGTGAGCACTCATACCAATGTGAGCATTCACATTGCAACGTAAAAACATAAAATAAAATTGAAAAAAAAAGTGAAAATCAACTATTTCGATTGTTCAATAGTAACAAAAATGATTGTTTAACCAACAAGCATAGTAAAAAAAATAACAAAACACAACTAACTTTTGAAACAAAAAAATTTATAAAAAAACTCATACAAAAATGCAATGTGAATGTTCACAATTTACAATTAACATATAATTAACCTTAAAAAAACTAAATTCATACCAATGTGAACATTCACATTGCAACATGAAACAAAATTGAAAGAAAAAAATGTCTATTTCAATTGTTTAATGGTAACAACAAATAATTATTCAAACGATAAGTATAGTAACAAATAATCAATAATATGCCAATATTCACATCTTGCAAAATATATAATTATGTCTATTTCTATATTCCAACACTTATTTCTCAGACTTTCAAACAATGTAAAATGTGAACATTCACACTAATTAACAAAAAAATAAATACAATGGCAGCAATAGAATTAGAAATCCAAAAAAAACTCAATCACTCTAAAAAAAATAAAAAATATCACCCGCATCCTCATCTTCATCGTCATCTTTATCATTATTACTATCATTAACAATTTATGCAATTTCACCATTCCACCAATGCAAATCAAATCAAACTCACCTTTGAAGAATATATTCGTAACAAAATTGACTAAACATAAATAGTGCTTTGACTTATAACAATAGACAAATATAGAGTTTCGAACATAGAGCAACAACGGACGAACACAGAACTTCGAACACAAAGTGATAATTTAGGAACACAAAGCTTCACCACAACAATGAAGGAACATCATATTATTTCACCACTATGTGTAAACTAGAGTTTCTAAATCGTACCAAATAGAGAGTTTTGAAATCCTAACACAATAAAACATTACCACAAATGTGAATGAAACTGATTAAAAAGAAAAACGTAAATAATGGTAACTACCAAAATAGAGGGGCTAAGGCTGTGGGGACTGTGAACGAGGGCAATGGGAGGTGCTGCATCGTAGTGAAGAAGCTGGTAATGAAGATGATGGAGAGAGAAGAATCATAAGCGAAAGAGAGGGAAATCTGCAAAAATAAAGAATAAAGAATAAGAAGAATAGAGAGAGAAGAGAAAGAGAGAGAGAGAGAGAGAGAGAGAGAGAGAAGAAGTGGTGGAAGGGTGGTCGTTGGTGGGTCGCGGTAGTGAGAGGTGGTGGGAGGGTGGTTGTCGATGGAGAGACACTAGAATGTCTGCCGAATGAGGCTGCCGACCGGAGTAGTGTGGAGGTAGCAACACTCAATAAAAACCATTACAATGACATTCTACAATATTGTACCTCCACTTCCATTCCACTTCTACTTTCACTTCTACCTCCACCTCAATTTTTTCCACCAATCTAAACCCTAAACTTGTTACTCTTTATAACAATTTCAAACTCTGAACATATCATCTTTATCATCCTCATAAACCCTCATAAAATAGAAACCTTGAATCAAAAACCTCTTTTCAAGTCCAACGAATTATTCTTTATCAATTATTTCACCATTCATTGATTCTTGTAGAGCAATTGAAGATGGTGACAACAATTTTGATGAGGTTGGCGTTACATTGGTACATTTATTTAGCTTACATTAACATTCTTGATCGTTTGCAATCGTTGTTACTTTGTTTGAGCTGTTTAGTACTGGTTTGCCGACTGTTAAGATTATCTTTCGAACAGACATGCAACAAGTTGACATTGTTCAACTGAACATGACCTTTATTTTCAACACTGGTATGCCAAACGGTTCTATTTCATAGGGTCAACACCATATTGTGTTTTTCATGAGGGTTTTTTTCCTCTAAAATCCACTTTACGCTAAAATAAACCAAAAAACAAAAATATGATGAGAAGAAAAGAGACAATGATATTGATAAGCTAGGGAGTTGGTATTTACCTAAGAGGAATTTTCGACGAGCAGATGCAATGGTGCACTGATTTCACTGAGTTAGACACCATAGTTCACTGTTAATGCTCAATGACGAATCTTTGATGCAATGTTGTTTACTAAGGCAATAGTGTTCATTGATGCAATGGACCGTTGCTGTCGTCTTTCTTCAACAATAGTGAGACTGTTGTTGTCGTTACTTTTTTCAACATGAGATGGACTATCTTCAACAGAAGAAGGAGAGGGTGTGCAAAATAAAATAAATGTGTATTTGAGGATGATAATTATAAATAATGATGAATTTAATATTAATTGAGATATTAAAATTTTTTTAATTAAATTTAAAGTTTTAAGGAAATGATTCAAAGAAATAATGGTCAAAGAATTTAGGTAGCAGCCCTCTAGATTTGTCATAATTACCACACCAGACGAATAATCCTGATTGACAATCATGAGCCGTTAGATACAAAATCTTCCACACTATTTTCTTCAAATCCATCGATTGTAGAGAAATCCAACGGCTCAGAGTGATTTAACTTCCATCGTTAGCATCGGATTCTGAAATATTTGTACTACCAACAAAATCTGAGTTAAACATATTCGAAACGATCCCAATTAAATTTACTCTCTCTCTCTCTCTCTCCACATCTCTCTCCAACCCACCACACCATCGTCATCGTCATCTTTCATTAATTTTCTCAGCGGCTATAGATTTTCTCTCTCCCCAAACAAAAGCAAAACTGTCGAAAGAGAGAAGAGGAGCTCAGATTCTCAGAAACGATCGGTGGACCGTGGATTCATCTATCCTTCATCTTCTTTTCTCAGTCAGGTTCTTCTTCAATCTATCTTAATTCCATGTTGAATTTATTCTCTTGAATTAGTTTCTGATAATTGTTTGGTAGAGATTTTTTAATCAATTTTATGTAATTTTTTTTTTTTTAATTTGATAAATTTTTCCTGTGAGCGTGGTGCTGGAAATGGGGATCTGTGAATTACAGGCTTCGAATAAAGTTTTGATTTTTGACGTTCTCTCTCTCTTTCCCCTTTCTAGTATTATTATTATTTTTTATTTTGCTAGAAGATTGGCTTGTAATTTTGTGCATTTGTTCATCGATGATCTCGATAGATTCTACTTATGGCTGGCCTTGGTTATACTCTCAAAGTTTCCATCTTTTTTGAGCTTATCAGTTATAATTAGTTTCTACAATGTTCACATTCCATTTTTTTTTCTTTAATTTTTTGATGCATTGATGTCTCTGTGCTGTGAAATTGCTGATTTTTACTTATTGAGTTAATATATATAATTGCTAGTTGGAGGTTTAATTTGTTGAAACTTGACTTTTGGTTTTGTATTAGTCTGCCAAGGATGCGACACATATAATTGTAATTTGTATCTATATGCATTAGGAAGCCGAAGTTAATGGTAACTGCAAGCTTCTTGCATTATCTCACCATTTGGAGCACGACAGAGTTGGTATATATTTTCACTGTGGTATTGAAGCAGTCTTGTTCTGCTTAGATGATTTTGGTTTAGGAAAAGTGTAATGAAAAAGCAGCAACTAAACTGATAGTTTAAGAACTTAAGGCTGTGTTTGGATATGGTATGCATTTGGGAAGGGAAAGGGAAAAGGTCGGCGAAATGTAACTATATTTCATTCATATTTTACCCATTTTTTTTCTTTCTTTTTTAAATTCCTACTCAAATCCATGATCCAAACACAGCTTAAGTGAATTGGTTGCTGTTGTGGCAAGAATCACTGACTTCCTAGTTGTCTACGCTTTTATGGGAATATATTCCCATGTAGCAAGATGACCGTCTTCATAGGAATATGTACGCAACTATGAAGGGATATCCTAATTAGGCAAGGTGTGGCACAATAAGGTGCCCAAGAGCTTTCCTTACAAAATTTCTATCGATAAGTTGATTCTCATCTTCCCTCCCTGCAACTTGGGACCAGGGAAATCACCGGATGAGAATACCAAATTAAAGCACACTGTTAACAATTGGATTCCTCCAAATTGGATCACTGTTAACAAGCTTTAATTCAAATCACTCTAAGTCTGCTACATGGACCATTTTTCTTAGTATATCTATGCAAAAAGCCATATCTTATAACTTAAGAAACATAATGAACGCACTCAGTAGTTTATCATATTTGGGAAACTTTTCCTTGTGCATTGATTTAGCAGTTTATTGTACATGTTCTGATTCTGTGATGTAGTTCTGAAGCTCAGATGCCTCTCACCTGACAGTTTAAATAAATTCATGAATGAGCCGTGCAGATGTTTTTGTGTATATTTTATTCTGGTAGGAAGTTTTGGGAGCATGAAAAATATATAGCGGATATGGAATCCGTTATGATATTGTTTCTTTCTCATCTTTATCTATGAATCTCTCGATGTGTTTAGTTAATTTTATGGTTAGGTTGGCACCATTTTAATAGCTGATTATTATTATTATTTTTCCTTCGAATAGTTTATATTTAGGGTTACTTGGGCAATAATGTGAACAAATACTTGGAGTATGGTCACAAGTTCAAAATAACACACTAATAAACTCAGGCCAGGTGGTAAAAGTCCAGTAGAAGTACCAGGAGCTCTCAAATGTCCGTATGCTTATTATGTATTTTCTTTGTCATAATTGCACTTGTTTTGTGTTTCATTTTGTTCCAAAATAATATCCTGCAGTACTAAAGGTGGTTCTTTCTTTTGAAGTTTCAGATGTTATTGGAGAGAGGTTTATGGTTGAAAGTAAATGCATAATTCATCATCTCAATTCTGTTTCAGCTGTTGAAGTCTATGATAGTTGGAACTTTCTATTGTTCCGGTTGAGTAGCAATTTGTCTATGTTGGTAGGTAGGTAGGTAGTACCTGTTGCGGTAATGAGCTTTTATCTTTTCTTTTACTTTATATCTCCTGCTTGTCTAATAACCACCAATATTTGGACTCTACTTTTACATCTTTGGCTATGCTTATACGTGGAGTTGAAGAAGCACAGAGTCGTACAGATAGCGAGTCTTATTTTCATTTTTTGGTTCAAATCATATGTTCTAATAGCTTAAGTAAATGGCCTAATTGCATTTGTGAATGGCTTGCATTTTTCAGCTACTAGGTTGAGCTAGGATGTTTTCCCTTTTGCAGATTTGTGAATTCAGGTTTGCCTGAGCAGTGTTCTTTGTGATCAAGTGTTAAAAATATTGTTCTGCAACATACACATACCTTTGGGGGATTACGTTAGCCCCAATGCAAGGGCAAAGGAGTGCAGGCAATTCCTTTACTGAAACTGTTGATCTTAACCAGGGATCTGTTTCCAATAACACTGGTATGAATCAGTCAACTGCTTGGAATAGCATGCTAAGTCCAGTGGAAAGCCGGTTGCCAAATTACATGCTTTCTTCTGCTGAAGGGAACTATACTTGCACCAATGCTGTTAGTCATAGTGCTCGGGGTTTTAGTGGTTGGGATTTAGGGGAATCTAGCTCTAGTCAAAATTTACAAGTCCAAGGCATTGGTGATGGTATGAAAATCGAAAATGGTCGGTCGTCTTCATTTTTGGTTCGTCCTGGGTCTGGACCGTCTAATATCTTTCTTCGCGATAGTGTTAACAATGGTATTGGTGGTAATCAGGTTACCGACAGACCTTTAATTATGCAGAGTTCCAGTTCTAGTCGTGTTTCTCTGAATATAAATTTAAATGCTGGGGACATGGGCAGTAGTGGCGATGGTGGGCAGGACATGGAGCCAGATGCATGCCATAATTTGTACAAGGTAAGCGGACCAGAAACAGAACAGATCTTGAGTGCTAATGCTTCTTCTGATAACACTGGGAATTCTTCTGGTCATTCTGGTTGTTTGGTGGACAGTGAGGGTGAGTCAAGTTCGTCTTTGGGCAATTGGGGTTCATCCTGCAAGAGAAAGGCTCTTGAAGGTACTTCTGGACAGTCTTGTCCAGGTGGGAGTTCAAACTGCTTTCAACATGCTGAAATCTTTCCACGACATGGTGTTTTTGCTCGTTACAGTGCTTCTAGCAGCTTAAGTATATCACCACCACCAGTGATTTCTCCTTGCATTGGTCCTTCTGAACAGCTAAACCCAAGAAGTGGCATTAGTATGCGTGGAGTAGCTTCTGACGTCTTTCCTCCTTCAAGTGTGACAGGAATTGCAGAAAGCTCCTCAAGAATTTTTGGCGTGAGAGGAAATGTTGGGCATCATGAATCTGTTAGGTTTAATTTACCATCAACAGGGAATGCGATAAACCATTCTGATGTGTGCTCCCCTCCCCAGCCATCTAGACCTCTCTCTTTTACTGATTCTTTGGACTTGAGACCAACAACTATAGTAGCCCCCAATTCAAATAATCCCCCAAACCAGTCTCATTCAATGCATATTCTTGATTTGCCAAGGAATACACCTTCTTTCCCTTGGAATGGGACTCTTAATTCAAGAGCTGGCGGTTCTTCAAGTTCTTTAATGCTTTCAGGGGATAGAGGTTCATCATTGCGAGAGGAAGCAAGTTTTAGAAGCACCCCAAGAAATAGCATGGAGCATCCTATGGTTGTTCCTCCAACTGAGATGAGAAATTTGGTGCAAGACTCAAATAATTGGAATTTATCTACTGGAAATACCAGTACTTCTACAAGTGTCCCTTCTAGTTCTCGAATTAGCCCCAGCTCTGCTATACGGCCTTTCCCCACTGCGTGGACACCTCATCGCAACCCCCCAACACAAAATCAACAAAGATTATCTGAATTTTCTCCTTGGACTTTGTTTCCATCTGTTGATTCTGAGTCTGAAGCTCTGAGAGCTCACTTTCCCCCATCGCGTTCAGGCCCTTCTTCTTCAGAGGAAACAATAATGCCATCTGGAGCTAATAGCCAAGGCCATCATCCACCATATCCAAGATCGGCTTTGTCGGAGCTACCTGGTGATGATGTGAATGGTTGGCGTGCTTTAGCTGCTGATATTGAGGGGAGACACAGGCTGGTATCTGAGGTTTGTGGTCTAAGTTCTTTGTTTTTTGTTTTAATTTTTCCCTGATTTCCAAGCTTACTAATCCTTTGCTTAAAGTTGGTTAAGATATATTACCTGAGTATGGTATCTTTGTTCCTAGAAGTTGAGTGGTACTGCTAAGGTTTTGTAATTCCAAGTACACAATTATCAACTTTCTTATTGCAGCATTTTGTTGTGGGTCAATGCTATGTCGTAATTATGGCAACTTAACTTGAACATCTTGAACATTTGGGCAAATTACAGCGGTAGTCCCTATAGTTTACCCGTTCTATCATTTTGGTCCATGTTTCAATTTGATCAATTTTGCTTTTGAATTTTACGAATTGTGTCATATTAGTTTAATAAATAATGGCGGTTAAGTTTGATGGACGAAAAATCACATGATGTGTCAATTTGGTCCTTGTAGTTTACTGTCAATTTGGTCCCTATTGTTTTGACTTTCCTATAAACTGCAGGGACCAAATTGACACATCATTTGATTTTCTGTCCATCAAACTTAACCGCCGTTATTTATTGGACTAATATGACACAAGTTGGACTAATATGACACAATCTGTAAAATTCAGTGGCAAAATTGATCAAATTAAAACAACAGGGACCAAAATGATAAAACGGGTAAATTACAGGGACTATTTGCATAATTTGCCCTGAACATTTTTAAACATGTAAGAAATCATGGACATAATTCCAACATCACTTCATCGTTGTGATTAACATCTCCGTCATCATTTTACAATTTTATCCCTTCAGCAATAACATGCTGTTAATAATACAATGTAATACCTTGAATTGCGAATTACTGGATGAGTATTTTTTGCTATGGCCATCGACTGTTTATTATAATAAACGTGTTACTCTATACCTACCTGGTTACCACCATTGATTCTGTAAAGCTTGATGTTACATTTTCTTATTTATATATTAATCTCATCCTTAATCTCTCTCTCTCTCTCTCTCTAACACACTTGCACATGGGTTCAAATGAAGCTCATGCATGCTGCCTTGGAGTACTGCAATATTAAGTTGATTAGTCATGAATATTCTGCATATATCAGTCTGTAGAGCTGTGCTTTCCTTTGAGAATGGCAGAGTCATGTTTCCATTGATCTCATTAATCTATTTGATGGAGTGAAATTTAGTGAAATCTGTAGAGATTGGTGAATTGTCAATAAGAACTATTTTAGTCCCCCCAGATTGGTAGACAAGTTTTGGTCTTGTTGACCATCTTCTTATGTGGGTGAGGATTTTGTGAATTGCCTTGTCAAGTATGGTTAGCTGGACATGTGATGTAGGACAAGTGGTGGGGATCACTCTCCTGTTAGTAGTGACCAGTGAGCACAAAACTACTGTGGGGCAGCATGAAGAGGTTTCTATTTTCGGGATGTTAGGGGACTGTTCTCGGTAAAATTACTTAGATTGTTAGGGTTACATGTTGTAACAAAACGATAAAGGTTTGGGAGTGAAGAGAGAATTTTTGGGACTGTTTGGCGACTGTTCTGAGCACTGTGAACGATACCCAAGAACAAAACCTTGGCTAGTTTTGTAGTTTTAAAGCCCTAGAGTTGAATGTTTAAGCAAGGATAGTGCTTGGGCTTGTAAAAAGGAATAGCTTAGACATATCTCGTTGGGGAGTTAAGGGCTACATATGGAAATACCTAATTTGTAAGCATTGCACTTGGGTTAGAAAAATTCGATGTTTATATTTAGAATTCATGGAATATCTCTTTTGGGGGGTGCTATGTTGGTTTTTGGTTGTTAATATGACATACATAAAGACAGAAGCTTTTGATGGAATCCAATATATCAATTTATTGTAGAAGATTCCTACTACGTCATCCACACCCTTAAGGCTATAACCACGGCCCTCACTCTTCTCACATGAGTAGGCCGCCCGCATTGTGAGAGGAGTTGGTGGATTCAGCCATTAGCAGCATAGATGTGTGTGTGTGTGTATTTTAATATAATTCCAGATTATGAAAGTTGTATGGATCTGTTTATTTATGGTCATAATTGTTTGAATTGTTCTTGCACATTCTTAATTGCATAATTTGTGACACTGTTGCTATCAAAATTGCTTAGTTTCTGATGAAGAAAAGTTGGAACATTGAAGTAACAACTTCTGTCCTTCCATGTAACAGATTCGTCAAGTCTTGAATGCTATGCGTAGGGGCGAGAACTTACGAGCTGAGGTTCAATTTTGACTCATACCTCATTAATTCATTAATTTTTATATGTTGTGCTGTAGCACAACCGTTTCGTCTTTGTCGACTGCCACAAGAGTATGAATGCTTTAGTTGATATAGTGACATTTCATGTTCTGTTGATTCTGTTTTTGACTGGAACTCATTTGAAATGGCAAAAATTCAGTAAGGCTTTCTATGCTTCTAAACTTCTTAGTAATTATTGTTTATGTTATCTACTTTAAAAAAAAAAAAGAAAACTCAGTTTGATTAAAAGCAGCTTTCACAATAATTAAGCTGTTTGTTGCGAAGGACATTATTTTTTTGGAAATATGCACAATACAGCAGTGCATTGTTACAGTTGCACTTATCGTGCTGCATGAACTAGCTTTATAAAAATGCTACCAAAAGAACTACCAAAAATTCTACAAAATACTCACATGGGTGTAGGTCCCATGTGGTGTTGGTGCCACACCCATCATGTGGCTATTTTGTAGAATATTTGCTAATTTTTTTTGGCAACAATGCTACATCGGAAGAAATTGTGTGGATGAATCATTTTTCTGTTTTTTTTTGGGGTCCCTAGCATTGTTGAATGATTTGTCGATCATCAAAAATGTTTTGTGACTTGCTTCATTTCTGACATTGTCCTGCATGTTTAATCATGTGTTAGGATTATATGCTCTTTGATCCATTTATAAATGGGGCTGCTGAGTTGCATGACAGGCATAGAGATATGAGACTTGATGTTGATAACATGTCTTATGAGGTAAGAAAGGGTTTTTTTTCTTCTTCTTTTTTTATATATATGTCCATGTCATCAAATTTTGATGGAAGATTGTTGTTCCCTGACGCCGCAATTGGGGAATATCAGGAATTGTTGGCATTGGAAGAGCGCATAGGAAATGTGAGCACTGGATTGAGCGAGGAAACCATTATGAAGTCTATGCAACAGCGGAAGTATCTTTCTATCGCGGTAGTATCCCAATCAAACTTGGAGCCATGCTGCATATGTCGGGTAAAAGCCATCAAATCCTATATATACAGATGCTTATTTGGGAAAAGCCATCAAATCCTATATATAAACCAATTTATTTTTTTGAATCTTTACCAGGAGGAGTATGTTGCTGGTGATGATATTGGGACATTGGATTGCGGGCATGACTTCCACACCAACTGCATCAAACAGTGGCTGACACAGAAGAATCTTTGCCCTATTTGCAAAATGACTGGTTTAGGCACTTGAGAGGGAAAACCATTATTTTTAAACCCTGAAAACTTAATTTTATTTCTTTGCCAGTGGATCATTAAACCCATTGCTTTGGTTGAAAATATAGTAATGTGTCCCATTCCTTTTATCCAAAAACCAGTATTTACTAAGCTCGTGAAATGCACGTGTTCATAAATGTGGAGAAAAGGGATGTAAGTTATAGAAGATCATGGCAATGGTAAGGGATTTGTGTATTACCTGAAATGGATAAATTTAGACTGTGAAATTCTATTAATGATATTATCTAGTTTTTAAAGGATGAGCACTGATTGGGAGCTCTAACTCAGCAGCTCTAATGCCAGCTCTAATGAGCTGGCATGGAGAAAGAAAAAGAAAAAAAGAAAAAGAAAAAAACAAGATACATCTATCACAACAGCAGTGATGGACTCACTGTCAACACACTAGTGGTGACTTTAGAGCTCATTATTTGGAACTCTAAATCATTTTTGTTAAAGGATTGCAGCTTGTGTTAATTGTTATCAGGAAACTCTTTTGAGAGGGGGAACTCTTTTTTGTGAATCACTTAGTATGTTTTTATCTATTCAAGTATTTTTGCAGATTTTTAGTAATTTTTAATATTTCAATTTCTTTTTACAAAAAGTTCTTTATAAAATTCCTGTTGGTTTATGTATTTGTTTATTATTATTATACTTATTTGTTGGTTATTATTATTATTAATTATATTTTAAAGTTCATGATTAAATTCATTTGTAATGAATTAGAGGAAGTGATCTTGGCCTTAATTTTGATTGTCACCATTTCTCAAAATTACTATAATTTTAACTTAAACGTTTGCAATGTTCTATTTATTGGATTTACAATTGTTTTTGTTTTTCAGAAAAATGGATAAGTGGATAGTCTTTTTAATTCAATTATTTATATTGTAATTTTTCCCCCCTCTATTTAACATTGAATAAATGAGTTAGTTGAATTAATTTGTTAAATACAAATATTATATTTGATATAAGTATGTATGAAATAATTTTTGTTTTTAAATCAAAGATTTTAGGATATTCATGTGGGACCATAGTCTGCATGGCTGCCACGTAAGGAAGGGGTTGAAAAGGCTAGTTGGCCCGCTTTCATTAAAGGGTGGGGTTGGTGGGCCCAACCACGCTGCAAGGAAAGGGAAATTTGTTTGGTTTGTTTTTGGGAGAGTTGTTTTCGGAAAAAAATTTGGGAGAGTTGTTTTAGAAATTTTTTTGGTTTGTTTGGTTGTATATTTGAGAGAGAAATTTTTTGTGGGAGTTTGGAATGATTTGATATTTTGGAAGAATTGAGTAGATGTGTGTGAGAAAAAAAGTGATTGAGAAGGAGAGAGGAGAGAGAAAAAGTGATTGATTGATGTGTAAGAGAGAGAAAGTGATTTTGAAATTTTTTTGAGAAAAACTCAAACTAAACAATTTTTGAGAAATTTTTTTTAAAATTCATCTCTGAAACTCAAACCAAACAAGCTAGTTCTTGATATGCTTCCTATTAATTACAATTTATCATATAATTTTATATTTTTTAATTACTAAATATAAATTTACAAGTCTTAATTTTTTTTACTGATCATAAAACTATTAAAATATCGAATAATGCTTGGGACCCCCTTTTGGGGGTCACCCCTCACCCCCTTTGCCACGTGGCGGGTGGTGATTGGAGGAGCAGGAAAAAAAAGAAAAAAAAAAAGAAAATGGGACCAATAAGAGAGAGAGGGGGTCAAAGGGAATGAGGGAAAAAGGAGGGATGAATCATTGTTGTAAAATATCAGTCACGATACCAAAAATCATCCAACAACTTCTCGGAAGGTAGACCCGAAATGGCGTATACGGACATCTCCAATTCCGAGTCATGATTATTTGGTTATGCTAACCTCACCATCACCCCTACTAGAACAACCTATATGCAACTCATCACCCATCATTATCAACCCAAAAATAGTATGTATTATGATTTTTTATTCCAATCCTGCTATATCTTTTTAATTTTGTTACCTATTCTCATATGAAATGGTTTCATATTTTTCTCTCGTTTTTTATTTTTCTAAGTCCACATTATTAGAGTGGATTTGGGAGACAAAATTAGAGAGATGAATTATTTTCTTTTTATTATATTGGGTGAGGCTTTTTCTTAGTGTTATCGATATTTGATCAATGCCATTTTTTTATAAGAACAATATACTCAACAAGTCCTACACATTAAACGATTTAAATCATTAGAATAAATTTGACGTAAGGCCTATTTTGATGTTAAATAGAAACCTTTTTCTTTTATTATAAAGCTTACTTCAAACATAACTCGAGATCTTGATGCTTATAATCAACTTTGAGTTCTTCAAATATAACTTAAAAATTTAACGAGTTATCAATTATTTTTAAGTTTAATTTGTTTACATTAACGAGCTGAATATGAATCAAATTAAAATAGTTTATTTTTTTATAGCACATATAAAATTATTTACTCAAGTAGTAATTGTTCAAATTTAACTTATTTACATAACAAGTCGATATTGAACGAGTTTTTAACGAATGGAATACAAGTTGAGGTCAAGTAGTTTGGTTCATTTTACAGTTGAAGTCAAGTAATTTGGTTCATTCTATAGTCTTAAATATGCAACGATAAAATTCATATAAATATGTAACGAGTATATTATACAAATTAATAAATAAATATTATTTTGAACATTAATATATTTTAAAAAAAAACTAATATGAAATGTAGGACTATAAAATGTATCAAATTATTTGAGCTTGATTTTATTTGGCTTCTTAAAAGTTCTTTTTAGATCAATTCATTAATTTTTTAAGCTTAGTTTCATATAAATTTAAAAGCTTTTACAAAAATAAGTTATTATAACTCAACTCGGTTTGATTGGTTCAAAATTTAACCAAGTTAAATATATTATGAAATTTATTAAATTTTTTAAACCAAACTTAAACAATTTGGTTTAATACACACCAACAACTGGGTCTCTATAGGTCTCTACATAGTTAAACACACCAACAACTTCTCCTATGAGCCTTACTCTCATTTAATTCTTATAATTTTAATTGGGAGAATTATATTATCCACACTCTATATTATATACACTTTCAATTATATTATTATTTTCTTTAGTTATTGTTGGCTTTTTTGGTTTTTAAGGGTTAATAGTGTAAGTTTAAGCGTGCCAGTAAGGATTAATTAGTCCTTACAGAAGTTATAATTGCCAACCAATTATCAAGCGATTGTGTTGAAATTCTTTCAGCCTCAATGAAAATGACTTTTACTGGTGGCTTGTTTTAGGAGAAAATTATGAACAGTAACACGTAAATATAATTCAGAAATCGAATTTCATTAAGCAAATAAAAACTTACAATGAAGTTACAAGGACCTATCCTTGACGAGGTTCACAGCAACAAACTACTGAAAAACTACTCCTAGGAATTAAAGTGCTGGAAATGTAAAAACTAGAAAGAAAATATGAAGTAAATGACTGGTTTCTGGATCTGAGTCCGGGGCTTCATTCTGGAGCCTTCCTTGCTATTTATACTTCCCGGTGATAACCGTCGAAGTGGGCTTCCAACCGTCGAAATGTCCTCCCATGATTGCTGAATATGCGCTCTCATAGTCAGCCCCACTACGCCACTCTTACAGTTAGGATTCCCTCCCGATTTTGAATTTAAATTTATGAGCACCCGTTAGGCCACATCATCTTGTATCTCTCGACTGTTCTAGTGCTACGCAGATCCATTATTACTAATACGAACTGTAACGTGTTCAACTTTGATTGGCAACTTGTATTAACTCTCCAAATTGCTTTCCTCGTGCCACGTGTTAAATTGTGATTGGCTTATACAAAATATATAGCCAACATTATCCCCCGCACTAATATACCCAATACTTGGTGATATTAGTAGACCAGTGCACTTTGCCCACATCTTAGGACGTGCATGGACTTGGTTGAAGTATAACCGTCTTCTTAGAAACAAAGCACTGACCTTTATTAAATCCTTCCCCATGTTTTAAATATTCCCTCCATATTCTGCGAATACAAAGAGACAGGTACATCTCTAATGGCCAAACCAACCTTTTCTTACATTGATCGAGCATACGATGAGGAGGCATTTGACAATGATGACCGCCCTCGAAAAAATCTTCATGCATTTATTGGCCACATTTATCTGTCCCCATTCATACAAGTTATGGAAGCTTTTGCAACTTATCAACCTTTGGACCAGGAATCTACTAATTACAATCCTCTAGACCAAGAACTTACGAAGATGGATATTGGAAGTTCCTCCTTCGCCCCAAAACTTTCTGCATGACATGAAGCTGCTTCATCATCTTATAAAAGTACTGGCTGGGACGCTTGGCCCACACTCACTCAACCTCAAACAAGAGAACGAATACACCATTGATTTCCTGAGTTTGATGATCCCACTGTAATTCACCCCTCATTGCGCAGTTCTGTAGTATATCCATACATTCTCTTTGATCGTTTTCGTAGCCTTGAAGACAACCTACTTTTGGCATGGTATACTTTTACCTTGCCATCCTGAATAGTGCAAAAGACTCCACACCCTACTGAAGCCTTGGGAATCAGTTCTGCACTCTTAGCCAAAAAAGCAAAACTTTGCTCTTCTGATTGGCTAGAATGCGTGAACAAGCCTGAATTCCCACCTTCATTTGAAGGGAACCCATTTGCTTCTCCTTTGCCCTCCAATCCTAACTGGATTGAGGAACTAAAACTCACCCTTTTCGAGAGCCAGCATTTGCTCCCTACCAGGCTTTGGTTTCTCATACTCCTTACTAACAGTACAGAGCTCAGACTCTGCTTGTCGTTTTCTCCCATTTATCCTTCGAAGTCCTTCGAGATGACATCCCTCATAAGAACTTATTATGGTCTTGTGATATTGTTTTTCGAAGCCACATCCTCAACACTGTGGCCCAGGTTGAACTTCGTACTTTCTTGGATCAGCTTCCCCTTCTACTCAACTGGCACACAAATGCTTCTATCACCAGTGAGTTGTTGGGGAATACTTTTGCTGTTCATCTTCAAATTCAGTATGAAGCAGAAAATCTTCTCGAAGAATACGAAGACTTTAAAAACCAAGATCCAGAGTATAAGGAAGATGCCACTATGGGTGATGCACCTGAAGAGAGAGAAATAAACGAGATGGAGAAAACACTTAAACAAACAGAATTTGAAATGAAGGCCCACCAACTCCTTCAAAGGATATTACCTTATAAAGATGTCCTAGGACTATGCTTATAAAACCTTCGAAGAGAACAAGCTGTAACTAATGTCTTTCTAACGCATAAGCTTCGAAGATCTTGGAAGAAAACTGGCTTCGAAGCTGACTTACAAGTTTTCGAAGCCAAGCTGAGTGTTTAAAAATATACTTCCCTCCCAAAACTTACTCTTGAAAGAGACTTTCTATGATGTGCTTTTGAGACCAAAACTAGAGTTTTAATTCCACATGAGTCAAAAACCATAAAATAATTTATTTCAGGTCTACTTGACCCATTGAGTCGACTTGGTAATTTTTTGGGCAGAAAGGTTTAAAACCTTTTTTCTTCCCGCTTTACCTATTCACTTGCCTAAAATTTCCCTTCTCATCCCTACTGCTCTTATCTATAACTTTTCACTCCTCATCCATCTTCTTCCTTCAACTCCTCGATAATGGCTTCTTCTCCTCTAAAAGTACTAGTCGTTGAGCACGTAAGTCCCTCTGTGGCTTTGAGGAGACTCATTAATGAGGAATGTGACAAACACAGAGCCGGTGAATGGTGTGCTGTCGATGGACGCATCCTCATTCCCCGAAACCATACTCAAGGAGAATATGTGCTTGGACTTATTTTTAGGGAAGCCTTTGCTCAGTTCCCTACCTTATACCCGCGTCTAGAGGATCATTCCCTCATTTACGAGGGTGGCCTTGGCTGGGGGAGCTAGAGGTTGAATCGGCCCCACTGCTGCTAGCCCATCTTGAGGCCTGAATGGGAGGAATGGTACGATCGAGTTGTTCCTGCTAGGATGTTGGACCTTCAAGAACTCTGTTTCCTCGACGCTCTTCGATTAGCCAGGTTTTCTATTTCTGAAGACACTTCCTCATACCCGCTGCACTTTGTTTTTGGAATCCGTCTTTTAATTTTTTCCAATTTCGATGTGGTATGATGGCTCTTACTGTTCTTGATATATGTCATCTCTTAGGGTTATCCCCCATTGGCACTCCTTTTGGCCCTGATTACCCCGACTTTAATGTGCCTTTTTCTATTCCCTCTCTTAACTCCTTTTTTAGTGATTTGGCAAATTCTGAAAACCAAAGGGAGGGCCTTGTAACAAACCGAGAATTCTTCTCTTTTCTTCTATATTGGCTTTGCAAATTTTTATTTTGCATTTCTTCTCAGAGGATTATGCTTGAGTTTGCCCCTCTTGCCAAGGCTCTTGCTTTGGGAAAGAAGATAGACCTAGCTCTATATGTTTTAGGCCACGTATATAGAGCTTGCTCCTAGTTTTGTGAAAAACCTTTGGATGCCAACCAAGGGGGGCCATTCTGGATATTGCAACTTTGGCTCTTTGCCTACTTCACCGATTTACACTCTAGATGTCTAAGGTTTTTGGTACCAAACCCTACTACTTATGGAGAAAAATACGCCAGAGTTTCACTCTACCCTTCCAACTTTGCTTACTACTTCACATTTTTCCACCAACTTCCAGCTTCCCCTCATTCTCACACCTTTTTCTGTCCCTTCGAAGCCAATATTGGCCCAGCATGGTTGAGGACCTTCTTGGCTGACAGAAACTGTTTCCAACCTCAACACAGGGACATGTGGGCTTCTATCTTAACTCCTAGGGAGCTTTTTATTGGCACTTTACACCCTCGAGCTTACAAATGCATAGCAGAAGCCTACTGCCTTGCTTAATTTGCTAGGCAATTTGGGCTTACCCAAAGCATCCCAATCCTTCTATGTAGCCAAACTAACCCAAATCTTGCCATTAGAGAGCTGAAAGTGCAAAGAGCCAGGCTGGAGGAATCAACCTCCAACTTGATTCAAGACCTGATTGAATTTCAATTCATTGTCTTCATCCCACAAAACACTGCACTGAGAAGGTACCAGAATTGGTGGATGGCCAACATGGAGGTGTTTTTGGCCGTTTCCCCTAAAGATTTGTTAGTAGGATTAGATGTGCCCTCTCAGGCTAAACCCAAGGGGATTGGGATTTCTGCTACTACTTCCATTTCTCAAACTTTCCTTGCTTCTACTTTTGCTAGGTCAGCCCCTCTTTTTAGAGTCACCAGGGCTGCTTCGAAGAAAGGTACTCATTTCTTCTTTCCCTTTTTCTTTCCTTTTATAATATTCTGTTTGTTTGCTTATGGCCTTTATTTGATACATGAATTTCTCAGGAAGACTCTCCACAAAGAGCTCAAGCCTTAACCATTCTCAGGAGCAAGCAACAACAGCAAAAGAAGAGAAAACTCCTGCTTGATCGTGAAGAAGAAGAAGTATCTGCAGCTCATAAAAACCAAGAGGAGGCAGAGAAGAAGAATGAAGTGCCATTAAAAAGAAAAAGGAAAAAGGTGACAGTCTCCATTTCTGATTTTACTGAGGACCCTACTCACAAGTTAGCTGCTAAGGCAGTGGAGAGAGAACATTCTAAAGAAATAATTGCCTTCCAGAGGTCTGAGAAAAGGAGACAGTAGCAGATACTAAGGGATAAAACTGCTGCTACTGATGCACTTCAAAGGGAAACAACAAGGAGGCAACAAATTGCCGAGCACTATACTCTTCGTAGTTATTCAACCACCACTTTTAAGGCTGGTAATTTCTCTTAATCCCTGTGGTAATTTCATTTCCCAAGATTTCAGCATAAAAACTCACAATTGCTTCTTATTTTCTGATTCGCAGCAACAGTTATTTCACCTCCTTATCCTTCGATGCTGGCTTCTTCTGTTTTGCTTGAAAATGAAAGGTCATCAGAGGCAGCCTCAAAAAGGAGAAGAAGAACAACACCGATGTGCCATTAAGTGTAGAGCCCATCCAAAGAGTACTTCCACTTCTCAGCCCTATACTTTCTATACCTTCTTTGATGCCAAGCATCCCTCTTTCTTTATGCTCGGGCTTAACTCCATATCTGCCTCATCTAACCTTTGCTTCAGCCTAGTTTACTCTTCCTATAGTCCTGGCTACTCCTTCATCACCTGAGAGGGCCCCAGTTGTCACCTCCTCCTCAGTGATAGTTGGTACTCCTAGAGAAGATACTAGTGGCTCACCAATTTCTTGTCCAGCATCCAGCTCCAGTCCCTTTTCCCTTGATTTGCTGGTGGCCAAGACTATAGACACTACTGGGAAACCTCACACTCCTTTTCCAATCCCCATACAACCAATTCTTCCTTCCACTAGTGATTCCTTTGTACTTTCAATGTCAGAAGAGGAGATGAATACTTTTGAAGCCCGACTAGCTAGCCTATTTGACATGCCTTTCTCAGTTCAATCAACCAGCAGCGAAGCTGAACCATTGATCCTTGCTGATTCCCTCCTAGAAACTTTTGAGAGTTCCTTTACTATCAGCAGAGTTCCTTTGCCTCCAGTGGACTTGGGCACATGTTTGGAATCACTGGCATTGTTCTCAAGGATTCTATTCGAAGCCTTACAAAGACCTATCATTAAGAATGGTTTCCTTTAATGCTGTAAAGTTATTGAGCAATCCAACATGGCTATTTCAAGCCACTTATCCCAGACAACAGCTACCATGGATTTCTATGTCAATATCTGCTATATTGCTAAAGCTGCAGAAGAGAAACTACTAAAGGACAAGGAATTTGTTTTCCATATACATGCTGAGATATTTGAATTAAAGGAACAACATTCCTCTGCTTCTTAGTTTCAAACTCAACTCTTGGAGAAAAAGGCCCAATTAGAGGAAGAGTTAGCAGCAGTTAACCTAGCCTTGGATCGTACTGCTAAAAAGCTGCAAATTACCAATCAAAGGCTAGTTGACCATAGGCAGGACATGGCTATAACCATTCAGTTGTTCCCATCTCTTAGGAGTAGAGAATCAATAGTAAGGGAACAATTGAAGCATTGTACTGATTTCTGGGTCAATTTATGGTTACATGTACTTAATTCTTTATGAAATGAAAAACTTTTATTATCTATCTGAGTGTCTCATGCTTTCTCATTATTTTATTTAGCACTCTCTACAATCCTTGTGTCTCCCACATAGTTGGATAATAAGGCTTCATGTACCTACCATTAATTCTCTTGGGATGCACATATCCATTCAGATTTCTCAGATGGTATGCTCCCCCAGGTAAGACTCTATGAATTTGATATGGTCCTTCCCAATTAGGTGACTATTTGCCAAACTTATGGCTTTTAATTCCTATTGGAAGTATTGTCTTCTATACCAAATCACCTTCATCAAAGCTAATGTGCCTGACTTTCTTATTATAGTTTTTGGCTGCCTTCTTCTTTTGGAAAAGAATACTATTTAATGCCAAAATTCTAGCTTCATCCACACTTTCTAATTCCAAGAACATACTTTGATGGTACTGCTCAGAAGTTAATTGGTCCTAGCATTTTACCCTCAAGGATTTAATATTAATTTCCACCTGCAGCACTGCATCATGTCCATATACTAAGGCATAAGGAGTGATTCTTGCACTTTACCTTGGAGAAGTTCTATAAGCCCATAACACATCTAACAACAAGTTATGCCAATCCCTAGGATTGCCTTCCACAACTCTTTGTATTCCTTTTTTCAAGGATTTATTAGATGATTCAGCCTGACCATTTACTTGTGCATAATAAGGGGTGGAATTAACAAGGCTAATTCCAAACTCCACTGCGAAAGATTTTACCATCTTTTCATCAAATACAGTCCCATTATCTACAGTTATGGTCTGTGGGATGCCAAACCTATGGATCAATTCTTTGATAAATCCAATAACTTCAATCTGAACCACAGCCTTATAAGGCTTAGCTTCTACCCATTTAGTGAAACAATCTGTGACCACTAGATGAAACAATGTTGTTTTGAAGAAGGTGGATATATTTTCCCTATCATATCCATTGCCTATCCTCTAAATGGCCATGACTTTACTACTGCATGCAAATCAGCTATCGGAACATGCCTTATCATGCCATGCTTCTGGCATGCCTGACATCCTTTTGCATACTCTATGCAATCCTTTAGGATGGTTGGCCAATAGTAGGAATGCCTTCGAAGCAACCATCCTATCTTCACACCAGGCTGATGGGCACCACAAATACCTTCATACACCTCAGCCATAGCAGTCAATGCTTCTTGTGACCCTAAACATTCCAACAGCAACCCATCTGCTCCTCTTTTGTAAAGAGCATTGTTATACACTATATATTGCATAGCCTATAGTTTAATTTTCCTGCTGGCTTTCGAAGATGGGCCAGTTAAATATTGAATGATTGGATGTCTCCAATCATGCTCTTCTAAGTTATTTTGGTTAACTTCTACCATGATATCCGTTTAGCCAAAGGTGGTATTAACTTGTGGTATGTTGCTTGACTTATGTCCATTTGGGTATTCCCTTTTCTTCTGAAATTTGAAGCCTTTTGGGCCACGTCATTGGCCTTATGGTTTATGAATCTTGGAATCAGGGGTGTAATTTTGGCCTGGCCCGACCCATCTGGGCTCGGGCCGGGCCCATGTCGGGCCTTGCGGGCTCCTGTCAAAAAATCAGGCCTGGCCGGAAAACTAGGCCCAGGCCCAGGCCCAAGCCTAGGGGTATTTGGGCTTTGGGCGGACCAGTGGGCTGGGCCTCTAGGCTCGGGCTTTAGGCGGGCCTAAAATTTTTTTTAATTTTTCTACCAAAATTTTATTATTTTCCATTAAAAATAACACTGGCCATCGGGTGGGCTGGGCCTCGGGCTGGGCTTTTGGGCGGGCCTTGAGTGGGCCAATGGGCCGGGCCGGGCTTCAAAACGATGGCCTAGGCCTTGGCCCAAGGCCTCGGACTGGGCTTGGGCTCGGGCCTAAACGGGTCGGGCCTACATCGGGCCGGCCGCGGGCCACGGGCCAAAATTACACCTCTACTTGGGATACAAGTCACATTGGCTATCTGAAACTAAGAAAGCAAATGCAGTGCAACCACATAATATAGTAACATGCTTGCACTTTGACAGTTGAAGATTCCTTTTACTTGGTTGATTACTAATTGGGAATCCCCAAATATATCAACTGCATGAGCTTGTAATCTAATAAGTATCTCAAGTGCCATTATCAAAGCTTTATATTTAGCTTGATTATTGGAACAAGTAGTCTCATCCATTTTGAAACCATGTGTGGTTTTTACTCTTTGTGGTGATTTAATTATAACACCAATTCTAACCAAATCACTGGCTTTTGATCTATCGAGCCACATTTGCCATGGCTCAACATCGATCATACCAAGGTCCATTATTTCCTGACTTTCTGTGTGACATGGATGATCTGCCAAGAAGTTAGCCAAAACTTGTCCTTTTACTGCCTTTTGGGGGACATATTCTAGATGAAATTTTGATAAAGCTAATATCCATTTGACAATTCTTCCTCTCAACATAGGTCTAGATAACATGTACTTAACCAAGTCCGTGGTTGCAATTACCAAGACAACAGTAGGCAAAAGATAATATCTTAATTTCATTGCTGCAAAGTACAATGTAAGGCACAAGTTTTCTACAGTTGAGTATTTACATTCACAAGAATTTAAAAACCTACCGAGGTAATAAACTGCTTGCTCCTTGCCTTCTTTATTGTCCTGGGCTAGGAAAACTCCTAGTGAATCTTCCGCTGCAGCAATGTATAACTTCAAGGGCTTGTCATTCCTTGGCGGCGTCAACACTGGAGGCTTGGCCAAGTAGGCTTTAATTCCTTCGAAAGCAGCCTGATACTTTGCTGTCCATACAAACTCTTCTTTATCTTTCAACTTTAACAAAGAAGAAAATACTTTAGTTTTCCCTGTAGTGTTAGAAATAAATCTTCGCAGAAAATTAACCTGACCAAGGAACTTTGTACTTTTTTCTTACTTGATGGAGGTTTGGCCTTAATGATGGCTTTGGCTTTATTTTGATTAATCTGTATTCCCTTCTTGTGCACTACATACCCCAAGAAGTTTCCAGCTGATACACCAAAAGCACATTTGAGAGAATTAAACTTTAACTTGAACTTTCTCATTCTTTCGAAAGCTGCTACCAAGTGAACCAAGTGTTTCTCTATAGACTGAGACTTTACAACAATATCATTAATGTAACACTCTAGGTATCCTCCAATAAGATCATGAAAGATAGTATTCATTATTCTCTGATATGTTGTCTCAGCATTCTTTAGACCAAATGGCATTTTTACCCATTCGAAGGTGCCAATATTTTCAGGACACTTGAATGTTGTCTTGTGGACATCCTCCTCTACAATGCAGATCTGGTTGTAACTAGAATGCCTCCATCCATCATAGACAAAATCCTGTGCCCTGCTGAACTGTCCACCAATAGATCCACTATAGGCATGGGGTATTTATCTTTTGGAGTTACCAAATTCAGATTTCTAAAATCGATGCATACCCTCATCTTGCCATTCTTTTTAACCACAGGCACAATGTTAGACAACCATTCAACATACTTGGATGTTCTAATGAAGCCTGTTTTAAGGAGTCTGAGAATTTCCTCCTTCACTTTCTGAACCACTTCAGGGCTCATCCGTCTTGGTCTCTGTTTGTGTGGTTTGAAGTTAGACGTCATAGGGAGCTTATGTTCCACTAATGACTTATCCAATCCTGGCAGTTCATTATAAGACCATGCAAAACAATCTTTATATAGCTTTAGGACTACCAACAACTGGTTCATATTAATAGGACTTAACCAAGCACTAATATAAGTGGGTTGCTGTGCAGAACCTTCCCCTAAATTGACTTATTCCAAGAGGTCTTGTACTTGATCACTTACTAATGCTTCTCTTTTGACTTCTTCTACCTTTGAAGCAATTTCTTTGTTTTGTTTTGCTCCCACCTTCTCTAGTTTAACATATTTGCCTTCTTCCTCATAGACAAAATCTGTCTATAAGGCTTCTTCTTCCTGTATTTCCTGGACTTTTGTCTCGATGTCCAATGCACAATACTTATCAAGGGCCAAAGGCCTGGCCTTTTGTTGCTCCTGATTACAGCCAACCACCATGGCTTCCTTCTCTTGTTCCTGAACCTTCTGGACTATTGACTTTATGTCCAATACTGAAAACTTAACTAAGGCCAAGGGTCTGGCTTCTTGGGTCTCATCTTCTTGTCTACAACCAGGCATCATTGTCTTCCTTGGTGACGAACTCTTCATCAGCACTCTCCTGCATTAAGTGCTTCAAGTGTGCTACTTCCTCATCAGCCGTCACTTCGGCTATTCCATCAGGTTTTCACAATATACTAAGTGGTGTCATTCCTTCAGTATATAACTTGGCCTCTACAAAATCAACACATCTGCATTGATCTCCTCTGTCTCTCCATTGCATAAAGCTATCATTATTTTCTGATGTAGAGAGGAAGACACACACTTGTTGGTGTGGATCCAATCCCTACCAAGCAAAGCATTATACTTGGCATTACTGTTATAACAAAGAATGCTGTCATACAATCTTTGGTTCCCACACTCAGGTTGATAGGCAAAATACCTTGAGCCATCTGCTTATCACCAGCAAAACCAGCAACGGTTGTGCTGGTTGGGATTAATCTGGGATTTCTTCTTCCTAATTTCTTCAAAGAGAACTTTGGAAGCAGGTTCACTGTTGCCCCATTGTCCATTAACACCCTAGTCATTTGTATCCCATCGAAATAAGCCTTGATATACAAGGGCTTAACGTGCTGAGTCATAGATGTTGTAGGGCACTCGAAGGGATATGAGAGGTTAATACTCACCTCCTCACTTTCTTCTTCAGTTTCCATTGGTGTGGCCATTTCAGTCTCGTCTTGAATCATGCTGACTTGTGAATCTTCACTAGAAACTGGAATAGGGTCATCTTCCTGACCTTCTTGGTTTCCTTCTTCAGCCTGGAACTTCTGTGGTAGTTTATATACCATGTTTACTGACAGTAGAGGAAATGAGCCAAACTGAACTGCTGGCTGTACTTGTTTCCCTTCTAAACTAGCTTGTTCTGTTATTTCGGAAGCATCTTCATGCTGCACTCTAGTACCTCTATGCTAGCAGGTTCTTTTAAAACAGCCTGTTGGTGATTTTCCTTTGTTGGTTTGTCAACCAAAAAGGTTTGCTCAGCCATGAAAGCCTCAAATACTTTATCTTTAGCCAATGTTCTCTCTTGGCCTAGTTCAGTCCCTTCATCCGTTTCATCGTCGCTTTCCATTAAAGCCTTCTTGAGGCCTGCTAAACTGGATTTTTCTTTGGCCCTTAGTTTAGCATGAACTTTAGCCAACTTCTCTATGCTTGCATTCCTCTTGATCTTGGGTACAGGCTTTGAACCTATCCCTTCATCTGTTTGATCCTTTGCTTGTGCCATGGAAGTGCTCTCTCCACTTTCTTTTAGATCCTTCTGATACTGGGTGTATCTTTGTTGGATCTTCCTTCTTTGAGACCTAGAAATTATAGAAACCACATCTGGCTCCCTTGTTTTTGGTTTCTTTAATAACACCCAGTTGTTTGGAGCCAACAAGGGAGGTTTGATCATTCTTCTTTGGTCTCCAAAAACCTTTTTTTGAGTTGACATCTCCTTAGGCTTATTCTGCATGACAAATCAATCTGGAACTCCTAGGACCCATGAGCCCACTGGTCTGGCTGCTAGATCTACTCCCCATTCTTTAAAGCAGTCTTTGGGGGCCAATTATCAGTCCTGGTCCCATGTCTTGTATTGAATCCATGCCTCCTTTCAAGCTGGTTGTCTACTCTGTAATAATTGGGTGACCTGGTTTCATACAAAGGCCTCTTTTTCTTTGACTGCATTCTGGTGTCTGGTGAGGTTCCCAAAGACGAATGCTGTATGGGGCCAGTTGGGTATGGCCTCTTGTTATGAGTGCTGGTTATTCGGTCCCTTTGTACCTCTTTGTAATGCTGCTTCCCATCAATTAGGAGCCCTTTCAACCACTTGTAACATATTATGTACCTGGGGCACATTCTCTGCACTATAGCAGCTTCGAGAGAGTCATCATCCAACATTTCTTCACTAGAGCTTTCTTTTAGGCCTGCAGAGCTTTGTCCATCAGCTGGTGAACTTTTTGTGTTCTTCTTGAGAGTAGCCTGGCTAGCCACATGCATCTGCACAGTGACTTCCTCCAATTCTTTCTAGGATAGGTTTTGGAAATCTGGCATGCCAACATTGGTTGCAGCCTCTCCAATTTCTAGAAACAAGTTGGTAACAATTTCCATAGCTTTCTTAGACTTGGCTGGAAACTTTAGCCTTCCCTTCCGAATTTGTTCTTGGATCCTATCTCCAAAAATAATACAGTTTTTAGTTGAATGAGACCAAGAATTGTGCCATTTACAGTATAGTTTTCCTTTAAGTTCTTCCAGGGTAGGAATTTTGACTCCTTTTGGTAACTTTAGGAAATTTGATGCAAGTAAATGATCAAAAATGTCATCTGCTTTTGTTAAGTCAAAAGAATATTTCCTATGCAGGTCTTTCTTTTTAAATTGCTGGTCTATTGTACTTTCTTTCTGAATTAATGCCTCACAAGTCATAGGTTATTTTCCTACTATTTCTGCTGCATCAATTTTATAATTAGGGTCCCTATAGTAGGTCTTATATGATGCATTACTTCGATCTTCTTCTTCCTCGAGTAAATTTTCATATCTAGACACCTTATAGGTTAATTCTACTAAGTCTTAAAACTCAGTTGAATCAAACTTCTTTCGAAGCCTAAATTCGAAGCCATTATGAGCCAATCTTACAAATTCAGGCTTTGGTAGCATGACCCTGCATTTGTTTCGTGCTCTTTTAAATTTGGAAATAAACTGAGTAGCTTTCTTATCAGGCCTTTGGCTCAATCTTGCCAAGTCTGCCATAGAAACTTCAGGTTCTGTTTGGAAAAATTGGGCATGAAAAACTTCCTCCATTTGCTGCTAAGTTTGGATAGAGCTAGGTGTAAGGTTTATGTACCATACGAAGGTTGCTCCAGTTAGAGAACTTGGAAAAAATCTCAGTTTGATGTAATCATTATTAGCAAACTCACCACACTGACTTATAAACCTAGCAATGTGTTCCACTGTTGACTAATTTCCATTACCATAAAAGAGGGAAAAGTCTAGTATTCTAAAACCCCTAGGATACTCTTGTACCATATCTATCCACTCTGGGTAAGGTTTTCTATATACTGGTGTCTGGACCCCTCCAGCCATAGGTCTACACATTTCTCTAACTATATTAGCAATTTGGTCCATTAGAACCATATTTTGTGTTGGTTGAACCACTACTGGAGGGACAAACACAGGGTTTGGAAGAACACCATATGCTTGTGGGCCTCTTGGTCCATATACGGGTACATTCAGGGCTGGTTGTCCTTGCTGTACTAGCTGTTGTTGAAGGTATGGCTGGCCTCTTGGGGATTACCCTGCGAAAGGTCCTGCGAGAGGTCCTGCGAGAGGTACCACAGGAGAAGAAGTAGGTGTCGCTTCTATTCTAATTACAGGAAATCCTTCCAACCCCCCGGGTGCAAACTCAAACACAGGGTTGGTGAAACCTCTTGTGCCAGGCATGTTCTCAAACATAGGATTTGGAAATGCCCTTATGCCATTACCCTGGGCTGGCCCAGATCCACCAAATTGTATGGTTTCGTTGGTAGAGAATGGTACATTCTGAGTGGCCATTGGTCTCGAAGGAATTTCATACCATGACTAAGGCACATGTGCTGGCCTCTCATGGTTGTGACTACTAGTCTGACCATTGACTTGTCCATTATTTTGCATAGGCTGTTTATCTCGAGCCAATCGTTGCTGAGGACTATTTACATTTTCTTCAGTTTGTCTTACAGCAATTGGTTGATGAGAATTCATTCGATCCAAAAAAGATGTTGCCTATCTTTCCATTATATACATTAATTGTTGTCTCATAGCATTTACTAAACCTCCCTACGGATTCAGTGGTTGGGTAGAAGGAACATTCGAAGGTCCAGTCTCATGGCCCTGTCTAGTGTGTTGGACATGTGTTGTATATTCTGAAGTGCTGGTCTGTTCGACCATTTGCGGAGGATCTGATGGGATAGGTGCATCCATCACATTGTTTTTTGGGTTAAGTATTTTTACCTCTCCTTCTACACCCTCTTCTATGCGTTCATTTTCTCCTCTTGCTCTATGTCTAGCCATTTCTAATAGTCCAATCGGGCGTGCCAAAAATATATGTTGGCTTTTTTAGCTTTTAAGGGTTAATAGTGTAAATTTAAGCGTGCCAGTAAGGATCAATTAGCCCTTACAGAAGTTATAATTGCCAACAAATTATCAAGCGATTGTGTTGAAGTTATTTCAGCCTCAATGAAGAGAGCTTTTACTAGTGGCTTGTTTTAGAAGAAAATTATGAATAGTAACACGTAAATATAATTTAGAAATCGAATTTTATTAAGCAAATGAAAACTTACAATGAAGTTACAAGGACCCAGCCTCGACGAGGTTTACAGCAACAAACTACTAAAAAACTACTCCTAGGAATTGAAGTGCAGTACAAGAATTGAAGTGCTGAAAATGTAAAGAACTAGAAATGTAATAACTAGAAAGAAAATATGAAGTAAATGACTGGTTTCTGGATCTGAGTCTGGGGCTTCATTTTGGGGCCTTCTTTGCTATTTATACTTCCCAGTGGTAACCGTTGAAGTGGGCTTCCAACCGTTGAAATGTCCTCCCATGATTGCTGAACATGCTCTCTCACAGTCAGTCCCACTATGTCACTCTTGCAATTAGGCTTCCTTCCTAATTTTGAATTTAAATTTATGAGTAACCGTTAGACCACATCATATTGTATCTCTCGACTGTTCCAGTGTTACGCAGATCCATTATTACCAATACGAACTGCCACGTATCCGATTTTGATTAGCAACTTGTATCAATTCCACAAATTGCCCTCCTCGTGCCACATGGTGAATTGTAATTGACTTATACAAAATATGTAATCAACAGTTATGATCAATTTTCATCTTTAGTTATGACCAGGGATGTAATTAGTTAAGTACGGTCAGTATTTAGATAAAAATTTTCACTAAACCGATAATATACAGATCGTTTCTCTCATCAAACCGCACCAAACTGAACCGATTGAAACGGTTTAATTCGGTGCGGTTTAATCATTCTATGACCTTTCAAACTTGAGCTACTTTTCAGTATAGTCACTAATATATGTAAAAATATTGAATTAATTATTTGTCCATCACTTCAAATATATTCTATTCATCCATTTAATAAATACTTTTCAATTCCTAAATTAACAAAAATACAAATAAGAAAAAAAAGGTTATAAAATACTAAAATTTTAAGAATAATGAGTTAGAGTTAGATTATATATAATAAAAATATACAAATTTGAGTTATTGAGATGATAAAGTTAATTAATTGAGGTTAATAATTTATTATAGTTATTAATATCATTATATTATTAGATTATATATATATATATATTATAAATGCAATACATGTTGAAGTGGTCGGTTTCGGTTTAATTTGGTGCACAACGTGCTTGAACAAATATCGAAGTGAAGATCAAAAAAAATCAAATTAAAAACTGCACAGATCGATTCTTGTATAATTTTTTGGTCCGGTTCAATCAGTTTTCTTACATATCTAGTTATGACATTATTTTGAGATTTTGATTATGACTTTTTTGTATTTGGTTATGACTTTTTTTTTTATTTTTTATTTAGTTATGACTCAAAAAGTATGAAATTATATTATTTTATTCTATATTTACAAGGTGCGGTATAGTCTTTTCCTTAACTATTTTCTTTAATAACTCTTTATAATACAATAATAAACGAGAAAGATTATTGTATACACTTTGAAAAAGGTGTGTACCATATTGTAGACACCCCATTTTTGACCGCCCTTAAGATTTGGGCGCTACTGATGATTTACTTGGTGATGGAAGTTGTGCAGTGCAAGGGTTCGATTTCATACCTCTTTTGGACTAAAACGATCTTGATCAAAAGATTTTAGACCTTGAAACCCTCCCTTTCAAAATAGTTTTTGAAAAATGATTCTACGATGTTCCGACGCTCGCATTTTGTTAAATGTCGCGCTTTTTGGTAAACCGAGCAAGGACAAAGTGGAAATGAATGAAAGAGAGGTGAAATCTCTGAAAAATCTTTCAAAACACCTTATTTAGGGGTTTGAAGTTGAAGAAAAGAGGAGAGGAGGGAAGAAACCAAGTTGGGGGAGAAAATGGGCATAAACCGTTAAGAGAGAGTCGAGCAGCACTCACTAAATCAGGCCTATCCGTTCGTATACATGGATTTCAGCTATGGGGCCACTACTGTTGGAAATAATACTTCCGGGGCTTCATTTTACACTCAAGAATCTCCTAAAGATGAGTCCGGATGGAGGAGATATGGCTGGTTGAAGTTGGGCATCAATCCGGGTAGGATCAAAACTGAGCGGCTTCACTAAAAGAGAGATATCTCTTAGCACAGTTGGAATTTTGATGTGAGGCTGCCACCATTGGAAAGCTTACTTCCGGGGCTACAATTTTCACACAAGAATGACCTGCAAAGGAGTCTAGATGAAGGAGTTATGCCTATTTGAAATTAGACCTGGAGAGCAGATTTTCTCTGCCAGCCACTGGTGAAGGGTGCCGGCCATGGATGATGCAGTGCCGGCCATTGATGATGCTTGCCGGCCACAAATGATCCCCTACCAGCCAACAATGACAAAACTCAGATTTTTCCAGATCTTTACCTCCAGCTGTGTCCCATACTGCTCCAGATATTTCTGTATTGATATTTTTGGCCAAAGCTCTTGTATATTGCTATATAGGAGCCATTTCCTCTCATATTCAAGGGTTGGCAAGTTTGGGGAGCCTCTCTCTCTAAAGTCTCTCTCTCTAGAATTTTGAAGAGAAAAAATTCCAGCCCCTCTCTCTAGAAGCCTCTCTCTCTTCTTGTTTTGAGCCTTAAGCTTAGAATCCTCTACACTTTTGCAAAGAGACCCTTGATCAAACTTAACCACCATTGGGTTGAGGTTCTTTGAGGATCATTTGGAGCTCCTAAGGTGGTTTTAGCTCAGAATTTGGACCTGTTTTGCAGCTGTGCTTCAAGGGTAAGAACTCTCTCCCTTTTAGCTTATTTTGCATGCTTGCTTCACCATTTTTTCCCCATTGTTTTGGACTATTTTGGGGCTGGTTTTGAACTGTTAGAAACTCCGTTTTTGAGGCATAAAAATGGTGGTTTAAACCTTGTTTGGCTAGGGGCTGTTTCCTCCTTTTTGCTCCTTGCCTTGTAAGGCCTTTTGAGCTATCTTTCAAGCTTTTCAAACAACTTCCTTTTTGCCTTAAAACCACTTAATTCCAGAGGAATTTTAGTGGTGGAAAGGTAGTTTTGAGGCCCAAAATGGGAGGGGGTGGTCCCCCCCTCCTCTTGTCTTGTTAGTATGTGTTGTTGGCCTATCAAATAAGCATGCATTTCTCCTTCTTTTAAGCTGAGTTCAAGCACATTTTTGTGACTTTTTGGACCTGCCATAACTCTGTTTCTGGCTGGTTTGGTCTCCTCTTGCATGCTTCTTGCACTTGTAGTGTAATCCTACTTGTTAGCTTGACATGCTTGCTATTTTGGCCTATTATTCTAGCTTATTTTGGCTACACTCCAACATG
Source organism: Camellia japonica (assembly GCA_030407325.1). Taxonomy (NCBI): domain Eukaryota; kingdom Viridiplantae; phylum Streptophyta; class Magnoliopsida; order Ericales; family Theaceae; genus Camellia; species Camellia japonica. The sequence goes on from JAPPVO010000029.1 coordinate 165,323,306, forward strand.
TTTTTGCTCATATTTTAGCATGCTTGAACTCTGTTTAGAGTGGTTTTGGTCATATGAGGCTTGCTTTGTATAGCTGTAGTGCAATGGGCTTGACTAGCCTTGTGTTTTGATGCCTCTAACATGCTTTGTTTGAGATGTTTGCATGCCATGACATCATTTCACACATGATTTTAGAGCATATTTCTCTGTCATCCTCTCATGCATGCCACTCTTTCATTGTGTTTAAGAGTTGTGTCTTTATGCCTTGTTTGTGAGCTAATACATGAGCACATCTTTCTTGCCATCTATGTTGCAAGTCTAGCATGTTTTTGCTACTGTTTTGACTTGCCTTAGGTCTATTTTGAATGGTCAAGGTCATTTGAGCATTGCTTAGTATGGTTGTAGTGTAAAGGGCCTTGACTAGCTTTGAGTTTTGAGACCTTTGATATGTTATGCATTTGATGTTTGCATGGTTTGGCACCATTTAGCATGTAATTTCAGTGCATATAGTGTAGTCACACTCTTATATACTTCACTTATTCATAGCTTTTGAGGGTTGTGTGTTATGCCTTGTTTACGAGCCAATACGTATGCATGCTTGTCTAAGCTTTTGGGCTCCCATTTTCAGCATGTTTTAACCTCTATTTTGGCATGATTGAGGTCTGCCTAGGGCTGGTTTCACCATTTGAGCATTTTCTTGCATGCCTCTAGTGTAATATACTTCACTAGCTTTGATGCTTAAGCCTTTCAACATGCATTACATGGGTTGTTTGCATAGTTTCAAGTCATTTTGCATGCCATTTCAGTGCTGAAATACATGCCATATTACTCCATGCTTCACTCTTTTGTTTGCTTTGAAAGAGGTCTTTAGCCCTTTGTTGGCTTGAGCATGGAATTGAGGCTCTCATGCCTAATGGTTTTAGCCTTCTCTTGAGGGTTTTTACTAACCAAAAGCATGAGACTTCTTTCATGCTCAAGGTGCTTGTGGCTGAGGCCATCTTTCCCATTAGAGGGCTTTCACATTTGGACTTAACTGATTAAAGAATGGTTGGTAATGTTAAAATGTGTAAACAAAATCAATCAAGTAAAACATGTCAAGATAAGCATGTTGCATGTGTGCATTGCATTGTGTTCAATCGGACATTATGTTGAACACAAGGTGGATTGGTCCACTTCATACTCGAAGTGATGAAAGTGAGCCAAACCCCTTTGTCTCCATTGCCTTTAATCACTCATGATAAGGCCGTGGTCTTAGTGTCTTGTTTGTTGTGCATTTATCGAATTTGTGCAAGTTGGATATTTGGTCATCATGCATTGAGATGCTTGATTGATGGTCTTGGATCCAATGGTACCCCTCCCTTGATGTTTTGAAATGATAAGGAGTGGTATAGTACATATATATCCTTGGGAGACCCTCCATTTCCTTTGTCTTGTGCTCTGTTGTAGTTTGGTGTCACAGCACGCCAGTGGCCGGCAGTGCCACATTGATGGCCGGCACTCCTTTATCCTTGGCCGGTAGTTGGCCGGCAGCAGCCCCTCATGGCCGGCAGGCCACTGGTGCACTCCCCAGCATGGATTTGGTAAGTTTCAGCAGCAAGTCCTTGAAGACACCCTGCAAACAGAGCCTCAAGAGAGCAAACCGGAAGGCTTTTCGAGGCGAGAAGCCGAATGCGAGCATGCATATTCAACTTCTTCAAACAGAGCTGAGGCAGCATAATTTGGTGCTTTTCTTATTAGTTAGCATTTCAATTTGTAATTTAATTAATTTGTTAATTAATTAAATGTTGTAATAATTAAGTAGCTTAGTTTAGCTATTTCTTTATTGGTTTGTAATAATTAGTCTAATTAGCTTAATTAGATTAGTTGATTATCTTAGCTTAGATTAGCTTAGCTTATTCATTCGGACCCTCCGACGAGAGGGCACAATGTTGTAATAATGGTCCGTGTGTGTGTGCATGTCTTCCAACCCCAATTTCTTTCTCCCTTTTACTTATCAACTTTTGATGGTTAGATTAGGGCATATTTCGATTAGCATACCTTATGCTTGCATGCGTGCATCATTCATTTGTCTTGCATGCACCAGGCTTGGCGCATCATTCAAACTGCATTGTATTTCAATACCTATTTGAATACATGTATCGAAGTGTCGCATTCATATGCCATCTTAGATAGCCGAGCCTATTTAGTTGCATTATTGCATGCGTTGCATTAGGCATCTTGAACATAGCTAGGATCAAGCATGATTTCTAACTAGTTTTCTGTTTTGGCTTGGAGTACACTGTGAGTGTTTACGCTTTAGCATACTGCATGAGATGTGTATGTTGCCATGTTAGCATGCTTTCCATGAGGCTATTTGCTTAGTTGATAAACTGCATGAATGCCTGTGGATGAAGGCTTTATTACTTGAATTGGAACAATTCATCAAATGCGAGTTTTAAGCCCACTTGGTTATGGCAAATCATCTTGTTTTAAGCCCACTTGAAGGTGGCAAATCTGCATCTTAGCCTACTTGCGAGTAGCACTTTCAAACTATTTTTTAAAAACAAACATGAGATATTTTGTTTCAATTCTTGCGATTGAGTCTGTACTTGTATGCTGTGCGCATCACATAGTAAGTTAGCTAATAAACCGGAATAAGAACGCATGTGTTTTCAAAAACAACATATCATGTTAGTAGAGGCTGATCTTTGATCAGGCGAGCGGGCGTGTTCATTTTAGGACCTTCCCCTCTTGTACCCAAGTTCCCGAGCCGAGGAAACTTTGGTGATGACGGACACGTGGCCTTTGGCACGAGTCAGGGTTTCCTAAATTTTCCAAAACAAAATATTTAGGTGGCGGCTCTGAAATTTGGCAAAGCAGTCCATATTTGGCGCTTTTTGATTCAAAATTGATTTTTCAAAACCAATTGCCGGATTTAGACTCTTTGGTGATTTATCAGTCTTACATTGCACTTTGTGAGATTAGATTCAGAACCACGACAGGAGTCCGAACTGCAGTAGCTAGAACTACAATCTGTGCCCTCTCCGAAAGGGAGGCGCGCGGAGCGAGTTCGGGTGGTCTACACATATGCACTTTATAACTAAATAAGAAAATAATATAATTTCATACATTCTGAGTCATAACTAAAAAAAAAAAAAGTCATAACCAAACAACACATGAGGCATAACTAAAGATTTCATGAGTCATAACTAAAATAAGGTCATAATTAAAGAAGAAAATTTGTCATAACTAAAAAAGAAAATGACATAATTTAAGGGTGGATATAGTAAGAGGTGTGTATAGTAGAATTTTTGATTTATATATACACCCATTACATGAAAATATCATTTTTTTATTTTATTTTATTTATGAAAGTTTAAAATAATTGTAGTGTTATGTGTAGTAAAAGTTACGAGTAGTCAATTTATAGTGTCCATATCAGTAAAACTGAAATGTATGAATTATTGTAGTTATGTTATGAATGATGTAGTGTAAATCTTACGAATCATTTGTGTTGCAAAATGTTACGAACTTGTTGGCACCACAAACAAATAAATTATTATTATTATTATTGACAAATTGCAGGACACGTGGCACTCTCCTACTCATTTAGAATGAGAAGTTATGAATCATTAAACACATGTGAAAAGATGATGGAGAATGTGGAGGATCATGGAGCATGAATTCGAGATTAAAGGAAGTTATGGAGACATAAAGATGAAGTGAAAGATCATGGAATGTGAAGTGTGGGAAATGGAAGAATGTGGTAGTTATTAGGTAATTTTTTCCTACAAATGTTTGCCTATAAATAGCTATTCATGGCTACATTGTAAACACCCACAACTCAAATAAAAGATAATTGATTTCTATTTTTTCTTGTCATTTGTATTTCTTACACTTTATTTTCAACACTTCATTTTCAAGGCATAGGAGTAGAGGTAATTTTATGCACTTCCTTTTCAAAGCATATGAGTAGAGGTAATTAATTGTTACTTTGATTGTTTACTCAATCACCTCAATTGTTTACTCAATCATCTTTTTCCGTCTTCCTCATTCTTCTTCTTTTAATTTTTCTTTTCTCTACACTTGGCAATTTTGAAATCCTCTTCATTGAGACAAAAGAACCGTCAACACAATCGTTTAATAATTGGCTTGAATTTATTTGTAAGGATTTTTTAATCCTTGTTGGTACGCTCGCATTTATGGTATTTTCTTTTGTAGGAAAAAAATAAGCCAATGGAACTATTTTAGTGAAAGAAGTTGCAATTTGTTATAGTTATGTAATATATATTGTAATAACGTGTATACAATATGTACATTTTAAAGAGTGCACACCATAATAATTCCTTAACATATTATGTTTTAAAATATATTTTTAATTATATTATTCACTTTGCAAATGAAATTAAATACACAATTTTTGTCTTTTATTAGCCCAATTATTATTTTTCACTATTACAATGTAAAAACTCCCATTAATTAGTGATGCTATCACGTAACATAATTGTTACATCAAATATTTAACAAAAACAAGAATTTATCTGTTTTCATTCAGTAACATGAAAAATTATAATTGTTAATTGTATAAAAATTCATTGCTTTAAATCTGACACCACTTCATCTTCTTATATTTTTTGGGCCCTCCAATAATCAAATCCTGAGTCCATACCTGCTACTATTCATTTTGTTTAGAGCCCTAGCAAAAGGTACCTTAGTACATAGTGTAAATTTGAATTTAATACGCGACACTTAAAATAAGCCTAATCTACACATTTTATTTCCTTAGTACATTTCAAATTTTTTTTTTTTTTGATGTATTCTATTTTGTTAATTTGTATAATATCGGACAAATTGTAACAGTAATTCTTGTACTTTGGTAATTGTGTCATTTAGATTTTTATAATTTTAATTGACTCGATTTTGACTCTGAATTTACGATTTTGTTTCAATTTAGTCCAATTGATTACAATTTTTATCATTATTTTAATGAAAAATATGCATATAAGTGGCATATGTCATATTTTTTAGATTAAAATTTTAAATTTACTAACCTTAGTGAGTTAACCTCAATCAATTCAATAATTATTTTCAATCAAAAACACTAATGACATTATCTATTGAACCAAATTGACATAAAATTTGAAATTAAGAGTCAAAATTATGTAAATTAAAAGTGTAGGGACTAAAATAATACAAGAAACAAAATATAAATACCTCCAATATAATTTGTCCTATAATATTTTGAGCTCATTTGGCATAAAAAAGCCAATAGCCAAAAGCTAAAGGCTTTTTAGCTAAAATAGTCACAAAAAGGCAAAATAGGTTTTTTAGTTTAATAAAACAAAACATCACATCCAATCTATAATCATTTTATTTTTTCTCTCACAAAAGTCAAAAAAATCAAAAAACCTATCCCAAACGAGACTTTTTAACCATAGATTAAAAAAATCAAAAAATAAAAAACGAATCCAAGATTTGAGTACATGTTTTCATTTCTTTTCCTGTAAGGTTACTTCTATTGGCAATGGAGAAATTAAAAGGCAGTGGATCTTTTCAAATAAAATAAAATTCAAATCAATAGTACAGTTTTGAGAGGGTAATTTATATGAAAATCGGGCCGAGCTAGGTAATGGGCTGTTATGAGCCGCAGTACAAAGGGCCGAGTAAAATGGCCGTATAAGTTACTCCGGTCTTGTGGATGTTTTGGAGTTAGTCCGGTCCAAGAGAAGATTGAAGTTAGACTGGTCTAAAGATGCTTTGGAGTTAGACCGGTCTTAGAGTTAAACCGGTCTTGACATGTTAGTTCGGTCTAACCACACCATGGGTTGTACATGAGAAGCCGAAGTAAGAGTAGTAGAGGGAAGAGCCGAATTAAGGATAGTTCGGCCTATTCTGCGGCTAAGCATAGTCATGTTTACTTCGGTCATATTGGAGTCCGGCCATGGTAAAACCATCTCACTTGGTTTAAGCAGTGAGGGGGGTGTTGAAGGATAATATCCTTCAGGAGTATGAATCCTAAGAGGACTCTACATGGAGGAATAAAAGTCCTACTAGGATTGTGCCACGCGAAACCTATAAAAGCTCACAAATATCACCTATGGAGAGGTAACACCACTTTATTTTCTGAATACACAGAGCTTTTGTCTATTTGTCAAGCTTACTGACTTAGGCATCGGAGAGGTTTCCGGCACACACCCGCCGGCTAGCTCACGTCCGTATTTTCAGGTGATAGAGTGATGTCGTACGGAGGAACGCAGACTTGATCAACAGGATTATATGAGAAGGTTTATTTCTTTCTCGTACAAGTTTATAAATATTAATAATTAAATTTATAATTTTTTTAATGTATAAATATTTTATAAATTTTTTACTGATGTGTAGTTTTCTCAATTTTAATTTCTATTAGATCGACGTCACAATATAAGAATTTGTTTGCATTCCCTAAATAAGTGTATTTGTTTAAATAAATATACTGATTTAGATAATATCTCCATTTTATTTTTGTTATATATATTGTTTATAAAAAATAAAAAAATACACTTATTTACATATTATTTCAAACCATCTCTTAACTAGTAGTATGGAACTCAAAACTAAAGACAACGCAAAACTAATATGTCACGTCACGACAACAAAATTAATGATTTTAATTGAATACAAAAAGCCAAATAATGTTTATATACGTATCATTATCATATTTTTTTAATTTATTTTATTTTAAACTTGTAAAGGTTTAGGCGTTATCAATCATTAAACCCCTAGATCACGCTAAGTAACCCTTTTGATTTGAGAGGAAAGATTTTCAAAATTTAAATTAAAAAAAAAAATCAGACTAGTTTGACACAAATAATCAGAAAAAAATATTCAGCTTATTTGGTTTTGGTTTACAGAAAACACTTTTTAAAAAAAATTATTTTTTTATTTTCCATATTTTTTTTTGTTTTCAATAATTTTTTTTTAATATTTTAAGCAATTTTTTTAAAATTTTTTTAGACACACTTAACATACATGCACCTAAAAAGTATAATATTTGTGAAAAAAATCTTTAAAAAAATACTAAATATCAAAAATACAAAAAGAAATACGAAAATTTAATACATTTTTTACATACTTGTGTATTTATTAATTGTTTTAAAATATTTTTTTACAAATATTTTATTATTTAGGCCTCGTTTGGGAAGTAACTATTTTAGTTAAAAAGTCAAAAAGTCATTATAAGGCCTCGTTTGGGAACATACTATTTGACTAACTTTTTGAATTTTTTGCTAAAATATGAGGTAAAAAAAACTTGTTTATTTGGAATGACTTTTTGATTTTTTACGAAAAGATGTACAAAAAATAAAGAGAAAATGAAATCTTTGACTTTTTGGTATATGTTAAAGGTTTTTTTAGTAAATTTTTGACTTTTAAGGTAAAACTATTACTTCCCAAATAAGGCCTAAGTTGTCACATTACTCTCTACTTTTCTATATATCTTTTTGTAAAAAGTCAAAAAATTACTAAAATAGTTTATTTCCAAATGAAGCCTTAGATACATTTAAGTAAGGTGCATCTAAAAAAATAAAAAAAAATTTACTTAAAATTTTAAAAGTATTCATTGAAAACAAAAACAAAAAATTCAATGTTTAAAAAACTGAAATCAAACACACTGATTATTACTCTAAAAAAAATTATATTAAAATAACAATTTGTTAGCACCATAAATCTGTAATTTTATTATTATTTATTTTTTATATAATTGCAGGATATGTGGCATCCTCCTACTCATTTAGAGGTTATGAGAAGTTATGAAATGTGAAAAGATGATGGAGAATAAAGTGGAGAACATGGAGTATGAATTGGAGGTTTAAAGAAGTTATGAAGACATGGAAGGATATGTGGCATTGTGGGAATGGAGATAGAAGAGTGGGTAGTTTTAGGTGGTTATTGGGTAGTTATTATAGGAAGTTTTTTCCTCCAAATATGTTAGGGAAAATCGATGATTCCCACAAGTAAATCAATCAATCGGAATAAAAACTAATGCGGAAAAATTAAATCACAAACAACACAAGAATTTTACGTGGTTCCCTCAATGTGAGGTACGTCCACGGGATCGAAATCCGATTCCACTATCAACCAAATAAGTTCCAAACAATTACAAACGAGACACGAATGGTCTCACAAACCACCCTTAGGTGAATTCCAAATAATCACAAATAAACAAGAGGAAAGACCTCACCAAATAGATGAACCAAAATCTTCAGAACCAGAGTTGAAGAAGACCCAAAATAATTAACCCAAACAGCTGAATCCAAAGCAGCCAACCGAACCAAAGCAGCAACAAGGCATTGAATTTGACCAAGTCAAAAACACTACACAATCAACACCAATTGAAAAACCCACCAAATTTATTTTCAATGTTGTTCTGTATATGCGGCACAGCACACTAAAATAATATATATATATTGTTAATCTAGGGTTTTGTAATCAAACCCTAATTGTATCCAAATTGAATTGGGCCTCCACGAATATAATATATAAAATTATATTATACCTAAACCAAGCCAAATTAAAACTCTTTTTCCAAAACCAATTGGGTCCCACACTTCAATAAGGAGGTATACCCAATAATTCTCCCCCTACCGACTTAGGTGGAGACATCAACCATACCCGCTAAAGTTCGACACTTCAAATGTTTATCCCTCGACAAAGTCTTAATCAACATATCCGAAATATTATCATCCGTGTGAACCTTTTCGAGTTGCAACAATTTCGAATCTAACACATCACGAATCCAATGGTATCTCACATCAATGTGTTTCGATCTCGAATGAAAAGTAGAATTTTTACTCAAGTGAATAGCACTTTGACTATCACAATAAAGCACATACTTTTCTTGCTTTAAACCCAACTCTTGCAAAAATTTCTTCAACCATAACTCTTCTTTGCAAGCTTGTGTAATGGCAATAAATTCAGCTTCGGTAGTTGAGAGAGCAACACATTTTTGTAATTTAGATTGCCATGCCACAGCTCCCCCTGCAAAAGTCATCAAATACCCCGAAGTAGATTTTCTAGAATCAACATCACCAGCCATATTAGAATCTGTGAACCCATCAAGCATCGGCTTACCATCCCCAAAACACAAACACACCTTCGAAGTTCCTCGAAGATATCTTAGAATCCATTTTACCGCTGCCCAATGTTCTTTACCCGGATTAGAGAGAAAACGACTCACCACACCAACTGCGTGAGCAATATCCGGCCTTGTACAAACCATGGCGTATATCAATGAACCAACTGCTGAAGCATAAGGAACTTTCAACATCTCTTCTTTGTCTTTCTCACTTGTGGGACATTGATTCGAACTAAGTTTGAAGTGACCCGCAAATGAACAACCAACCGGCTTTGCTTTATCCATGTTGAACCTCTCAAGAACTTTCTCAATGTAGCTCTCTTGAGACAACCAAATCAGCCCCTTTTTGTGATCACGAACAATTTTCATACCAAGTATTTGCTTTGCCGGTCCCAAATCTTTCATAGCAAAAGATTTACTCAACTCCAATTTCAACCTGTTAATCATGGTAGAATCTTGACCCACAATTAACATGTCATCAACATAAAGCAAAAGAATAATAAATTTGCCATTCGGAAATTTTTCACAAACACACAATGGTCCGAAGTGGTTTTAGAAAAACCATTATTCATCATGAAAGAGTCAAATTTTTTGTACCATTGCCGTGGAGCTTGCTTGAGGCCATACAAACTTTTCTTCAATTTGCAAACAAATTTCTCTTTCCCTTTTTCCACAAAACCTTCCGGTTGCTCCATGTAAATTTCTTCTTCAAGATCACCATGAAGAAATGCGGTCTTCACATCAAGTTGCTCAACTTCAAGGTTCATACTTACAGCCATGCCAAGTACAACCCGAATAGAAGACATCTTTACAACCGGTGAGAAAATCTCGTCAAAGTCAATACCTTTCTTTTGCCCAAAGCCTTTCACAACAAGACGTGCTTTGTACCTCAGATTCTTCCTATCATTCTTCAATTTGAAAACCCACTTATTTTTCAGAATTTTCCTCCCCTTAGGCAACTTCACTAAGTCATAGGTGTGATTTTCAAGTAAGGAGTTCATCTCCTCTTCCATGGCCTTTTTCCAATCACCTTTCTTTGCATGCTCAATTGCTTCTTGGTAGCTCTCTGGCTCCCCTTGATCAGAAATCAACACAAATTCATTGGGAGGATACTTTCTTGAAGGTTGTCGGTCCCTTGTAGATTTCCTCAACTCAAGTTGTGGTGGCGGTTCTTGAGTTGGATGCTCTTCCTCAATTTCTGGCTCAACTTCATTAGGATTAGCATCATCTTCTACATCTTCAATAGGTGGTTGCACATCTCCCCCATTTTCATCATCAACTGAAGATGAAGGAGATGGATCTATGTCAATGAGATCACTAGTTTTTGGCTCCGGTTGATCACCTTTGCCAAAGTCTTCAATTGTTTGGTCTTCAAGAAACACAACATCACGGCTTCGAATGACTTTCTTGTCGACCGGATCCCACAATCTATACCCGAACTCATCACGCCTATAGCCAAGAAAAATACATTGTCTTGACTTACTATCAAGTTTGGACCTCTCATCCTTTGGAATGTGAACAAAAGCTCGGCAACCAAACACTCTCAAATGCTCATAAGACACATTTTTGCCAGTCCAAACTCTTTCAGGAACATCACCATTCAAAGGATAGCAAGGAGATAAATTGATCACGTCAACCGCTGTACTCATTGCCTCACCCCAAAAACATCTTGGCAATTTAGCTTGTGAAAGCAAACACCTTGTTCTTTCCACAATGGTGCGGTTCATCCTCTCGGCAACGCCATTTTGTTGAGGAGTCTTCTTAATTGTCTTTTGGTGCCGAATACCTTGGCTGCGACAATACTTATCAAATGGCCCAGTGTATTCACCACCATTGTCTGATCGGATGCACTTCAATTTCTGCCTCGTTTCTCTTTTAACCATGGCTTGAAAATGCTTAAATACTTCTAGAACTTGATCTTTAGTTTTTAGTAGAAAAGCCCAAACTTTCCTTGAATAATCATCAATGAAAGTAACAAAATAAAGTGCACCACCATGTGTTCTAACTTTTAAAGGACCACAAACATCCGAATGAATCAGCTCCAAAACATTTTCTTTTCTAGAAGCAACATTTTTATGAAAAGAAATTCTATGTTGTTTACCCGCCAAACAATGAACACAAGTTTTAAGATGTGTACCTTTCAAACCGGGTAGAAGCTCTTTCTTGAACAAAACTTGTAGCCCCTTTTCACTCATGTGCCCAAGTCGCCTGTGCCACAATTCAGTAGAAGTATCATCTTCAAATGCATTGACAACACCTTTACAAATTTTTCCTTGCATCGAATAAAGTGTATGAGTCTTCTTGCACTTAGCCACCACCAAAGAACCTTTTGTGAGCTTCCATATTCCATCATCAAATTTGTTGTTGAAGCCTTCATCATCTAGCTTCCCAGTAGAGATCAAATTGAGGCAAATGTCGGGAACATGTCTCACATCTTTAAGCAACAACTTGCAGCCCAAATTTGTTTCCAAGCAAACATCACCCATACCAATAATCTTGGACAAACCTTCATTACCCATTCGAACAGAACCATAATCTCCTTCGGTGTAGGTAGTGAAGAAATCAACTTGAGAAGTCACATGAAAAGAAGCACCGGAATCAATCACCCAATTGCTCTCTTGGCCCACAAAATTGATACAATCATCTTCACAAATGACTATGAGATCATCGGTAGTAACTGCCGTTGTGTCTTCTTGCTTCTTATCCACACTTTTGTCACGCCTTTTCTTCTTATTCTTGAGCTTTTGGCATTCTCGCTTCATGTGCCCTTTCTCATGGCAATAATAACACTCAATGTCTTTCTTTGAAAAAGAACCATCCTTTGATTTGTCACGGCTTTGATCACGACCATGAGGAGTCTTACTCCTCCCCCTTGTTTTGCTTCGGCCTCTCACAACAAATGCTTTTGAATGAGAGGAACCCGCTGATTTTCTTCTAGTTTCTTCATTCAACAAGCTACTAGTGACTTGGTCCATAGTGATAACTCCATCGGGCGCCGAATTACTAACTGTCACAACCAAAGTCTCCCAACTTTCGGGTAAGGAACTAAGTAGTATCAAAGCCTGCAACTCATCATCAAAAATAATTTTCATAGAAGCAAGTTGGTTAACAATACTCTTTATTTCATTCAGATGTTCTGGAATAGGGCTGCCCTCTTTATATTTTAAATTAACCAACTTACGAAACAGAAAGGCTTTATTTGTGGCTGATTTTCTATCATAAAGACTCTCTAATTTTTTCCATAAATCATGTGCTGAAGTTTCAGTAGCAACATGATGAAACACACTGTCATCAATCCATTGACGGATAACACCAACGGCTTTTCGATTAAGCCTCTTCCACTCATCATCTTTCATATCAGCAGGTTTGCCACTATCACTCTCAATGGGTCCATACAAGTCTTTACAAAATAATAGGTCCTCCATTTTAGTTTTCCAAGTTACCCAATTACTTCCATTGAAGCTAGACATGCAACCCATATTCTCCTCTATTGATTTACACAAATAAATAGACCCAAATAAACCGTAAGCTCTGATACCAGTTGTTAGGAAAAATCGATGATTACCACAAGTAAATCAATCAATCGGAATAAAAACTAATGCGGAAAAATTAAATCACAGGCAACACAAGAATTTTACGTGGTTCCCTCAATGTGAGGTACGTCCACGGGATCGAAATCCGATTCCACTATCAACCAAATAAGTTCCAAACGATTACAAACGAGACACGAATGGTCTCACAAACCACTCTTAGGTAAATTCCAAATAATCACAAATAAACAAGAGGAAATACCTCACCAAATAGATGAACCAAAATCTTCAGAACTAGAGTTGAAGAAGACCCAAAATAATTAACCCAAACAGCTGAATCCAAAGCAGCCAACCGAACCAAAGCAGCAACAAGGCATTGAATTTGACCAAGTCAAAAACACTACACAATCAACACCAATTGAAAAACCCACCAAATTTATTTTCAATGTTGTTCTGTATATGCGGCACAGCACACTAAAACAATATATATATTGTTAATCTAGGGTTTTGTAATCAAACCCTAATTGTATCCAAATTGAATTGGGCCTCCACAAATATAATATATAAAAATATATTATACTTAAACCAAGCCAAATTAAAACTCTTTTTCCAAAACCAATTGGGTCCCACACTCCAATAAGGAGGTATACCCAACAAAATATTTATCTATAAATAGTCATTCATGGCTACATTATAAAAGATCCAAAATTCATAATCAAAGACAATTGATTTCAATATTTCTTGTCATTTTTCTTATCTTAGGAGTAGTTTAACATAGATTTATATTTCGAAACATTTATTTTCAGCATTTCCTTTTCGAAACATTTTATGCACTTCCTCGAAGTATAGGAGTAGAGGTAAGTAATTATTATTTTGATTGTTCACTCAATCGTCTTTCTTCATCTCCTTCATTCTTCTTTTAAATTTTCTTTTCTCTACACTTGGCAATTTTGAAGTCCTCTTTGTTGAGGCAAAAGAACCGTCAATGCAATCGCTTGATAATTGGCTTAAATTTAATCTGTAAAGATTTTTCAATCCTTGTTGGCACGCTCGCATTTATGATATTTTTCTTCGTAAAAAAATAAGCTAACAATTTTTGGCACGCCTGGTGGGACTGCCAAGTGTAAGAAATGACAAATGATTTGGATTTCGCCATTCGAATTTGTCAATATGAAATTTATTGGCGTGAAAGAAAAATTTTGGATTTTCAAGAAAAGATCCATTTTCTTAATGACATTTTTTTTCAAGTTGTTTCTTCATTACCATATTATTTGGTAAAAGAAAAAATACACCACTTAATTGGAGTAACTCATCAACTTGATGTAGAAATTTGCCAATGGAGACATGAGTTATTAACCATTTTTGTCAAGTCTTTAATGACTGAATTTTGTGGGGTTTTACAAAATGTTTTTAAGTCATTCGTGACTGAAATTAGTGAAAATATAATTTCATCAATGGCTCGGGGGGTCGAAAAACCCATTTTTAAAAAGCCAACTTATGAAAATAACTTTGATAAAAAGCATGTTGTTGAGCCAAGCATGGTTAAAAATGATATTCCATATAGAGCTCGGGGGGTTGAAAAAATCATTCTTAGATAGTCAAACTATGGAAACAACATGTCTATAAAGGATTTTCATAAGCCATTAATGGCTAAAATGGAACAACCCATTAGGCCAAAAAATGATGAAACTCACATAGAGGGTTTTCATAAGCCGTTAGTGGCTAAAATAGAAAAACATCCCCATTTGTCAATAAATGATGAAAGTTATTTGGCTAAAGAATATGTTTTCAACCCAAACATGGCTAAGAATGATGAACAATTTAATGAATTTGAATTTTTTCAAATTGTTCAAAATGTCAAGTTGTTTGAATTTTTAAGGCCATCTTGTACTATGGTTCTTGGTGTTCAAAACCTGCTTTGAATTTGTGGATCACACCAAAATATAATTCTGATGATGTGGCTAATGAAATTAACAAATTGTTCTTATGAATTCAAAGCACTGTAGATGCGTTCCCGGGAACTCCCTGACATCTACGCGCCCTTGAGGAGAGGAGGTGCGAATCTCGTTTTGTTCTTTGAGCTACTACAGTTTGGACTCAAATGTCACGGTTCTGAATCTAATCTCACAATGTGCGATGTGAGACCGATAAATCACCAAAGAGTCCAAATCCGGCAAATCGTTTTGGAAAACTGATTTTTATAAAGAAGTGCCAAATATGAATTGCTTTGCCAGATACAGAGTCGCCACGTAAATATTTTATTTTGGGGGAATTTAGGAAACCCTGACTCATGCCTAAGGCCACGTGTCCATCATCACCAAAGTTGCCTCGGCTCGGGAACTTGGATACGAGAGGGGAAGGTCATGCAATGAGCACCCCCGCTCGCCCGATCAAAGATCGGCCTGTACTAAGCATGATATTTTGTTTTTGAAAACACATGTGCTCTTATTCCAGTTAATTAGCTAATCTTACTACGTGATGCGCACAGCATACAAGTATAGACTAGATCGCCTAATTTGGAACAAAACATTGCATATTCGTTTGTGAAAATGGTTTGAAGTTTGCTACTTGCAAGTAGGCTAAAACGAGGATTTTGATGAATTGTTCCAATTCAAGTAATCCAACCTTCACTCACAGGCATTCAGGCAGTTATATCAAATAAGAAGTTAGCCTCATGGCAAGCATGCTTTCATGGCAGTCAATAACACACATGCAGTATGCTAAAGCGTAAACACTCACAGTGTACTCCGAGCCAAAACAAAGAACTAGTTAGAAATCATGCATGATCCTAGTTCATGTTAAGATGGATACTGCAACACATGCGAAAATGTACCTAAGATAGGCTCGGCTACCTAGAATGTCATGTGAAATGCAACTCGATACATGTATTCAAATTGAAATTGAAATACAATGCAGTTAGTATGATGCGCTGAGTCCGGTGCATGCAAAATAGATGAATGGATGCACACATGCAAGCATAAGGTATGCTAATCGAAATATGCCCTAATACTAACCATCATAAGCGGTTAAGTAAAAAGGAGAAAGAAATGGGGGTCGGAAGACATGCATCACACATGCGCACGTTTATTACAACAGTTGGCCCTCTCGACGGAGGGACCGAATAAGAAGCTAACTAGCTAATCTAAGCTAATTAAACTAATTATTACAAAACAGATTAATTAACTAATCCTAGTTAACTAATTATTACAAAACAAATTGAAATAGCTAAACGCATTAACTATTAAAGTACAAAACAAAGCATAAGCTAGCTATCTAAGCATGGTAGCTAAGGAAAGCAATAAAGCAGGAGCCTCGAGGCGAGGAGTTTATGCATGCTTGGTCGCTTCGTTCGGAAATCCAACGCAATGTCCTAATTTGCCTCTATTTGCAATTGTTTCCAGAACACTGCACAAAGCTCCAGAAAGTTGAAACTCCATCATGGGAACCTGTGGGAGGGCTGCCGACCAGTTGTTGAGGAAGGAGACCACCTGCCGACCACTTTCTGTACTGAAAACCAGAAAAAGTGGTCGGCCGGCTAGTAATACTTGTCGGCCGACCAGTTGTTGCTGCTGAATTCCAGTTTGCTACAACAGAGAGCAAGAAAGGGCATGGTAATTTATTTGCAAGATATGTGTGCACAACCACCCTCCCTATCATGTCATGAGCTCAAGGGAGTGTGGTTCTCGACCCTCGGGCCACCAATCGCGCATTTCAATGCATGATGGCCGAGAGGCGAAGTTGCACAATTCAATATGAAAATGAATGCACAAGTAAACACATAAGGCCTAGAACTCTATCATGTATGATCAAGAGCGTCGGCAACCGAGAATTAAGACACGTTTCATCACTTCAAGTATGAAACGTCCCTCATTTCCCGTGTTTGGACTAACACCTATTCCAAACACAATGCAACACATAACATGGCATGCACAATGCTATGTAACATGAAGCATGCAAACATGCAATACAACATGAGCAACCTAACAAGGCTAATGGCATACAAACAATGCTAATGCATGCATGCACAATGCAATGTAATAAGGGCAACTTAGCAATGTTAGGGACAAGCATACTCAATGCATGGCAACATAAGCATGCAACAACATGTACAACAACTAACATGCCCAATGCAAATGAACATAGCGTACATAAATGCAATGAACAAATATGGCATACTCAATGCAATGACTATCATGGCATAGTCAACGCAATATGATCATGGCATACACAATGCGAATCGAGAGCATGACATGCGCAATGCAAACAATAACATAACATGCACGATGCGATGTGACATGGCATACACAATGCTCAATGGACTTAAACCAAAATGGATAGACCTTAGCTATGCCCAAATTAGTGGCCATTGGTGATAAAATCAAGGCATAAAAGACAAAGTATGCATGCACAATGCATTGGCCATTCAACTAGGCCCAAGAGCACAACCCTCAAGAAGGCTCAAAGAGTGACAAAAGTGGAAGTGTAACAACACTAAATGCACTGAAATAAGGTATGAAATGATGCCAAATCATTCAAACAACACAAGCATAGCATGCAAAGGTCCTTAAAGCATGAAGCTAGTAAAGAGGACTACAAAGGGGGCATGCAATATATGGCACAAGTGCATGAACCGACCATGGAGAGGGCTGAAATAGGTCAAAACAATGACCAAAACATGCTAAGATGGAGGCTCAAAGACCTAGGCAAGATGGCATACATGCTAGGCCACAAGTAAGACAATAATGCACAATACTCAAAGGCATTCAAAGCATGAATGAAGTGAGAACATGACAATGCTACATGCTTTGAAATGAAGTATTAAATGATGCCAAATCACGTACACAACACAATTGAAGCATGCTATGGTGCTCAAAGCTTGAAGCAAGCAAGAGCACTTGTACTACAACTATGCAAAACATGAAGCATGTGACCAAGGCAACCCAAAACAGTCCTAGAACATGTTAAAATGAATCTAAAACATGCATGGAAGGAAGCCAAAACATGTTAGCATGAGGGGCATAAGACATGATGCATACAAGGCAAATAAGGTGGATTACACTACACCTATTAAGACCAAGCATGGAATGACTTAAGCAACAAAAATCAGAGTTATATCATGGCAAAATAACCCCAAATAAGCACTAAAATGATGGCTTGCAAGCTAAGGCATGAAGGCATACGCAATGACCAATTCTTAAGGCATAAAGGACCACCCCTCCAACGCATTGAACGAGTGATAAATGCAAGTGCATGAGCATGAAACATGGACTGAAATCACATAATAAATGATGCCAAATCATTCGAATAGTCCAAGTAAAGCATGCTAGTGGACTTGATGCACAAACCTAACAAGCTAGATTGAACTATGGCTATACAAAGCAAGGCATGCATGGCCAAAACAACCAAAATCAGAGCTAAAGCATGTTAAAACATGGACAAAAGCTTCTTGAAGTTAAGCCAAAAGCATGATAGAATGGCATGTTAAAACATGGTGCATGTTAGGCTATTTCAAGGGAATACACTACAAGTGCATGGAGCATGCAAAGGGTGACCAAACCAAACCCTAACAAAGGTATGACATGACAAAACAATCACCAAAAACATGCTGAAATGGGCTCAACATAAGCTAGAATGACATGCTACTTTATGAAGCATACAAAGCTAGTTTAAGAAATTTACACTACAAGCATATTATGCATGCATGGAGTGACAAAACCAAGCAAAAACAGTGGCATGCTACAGAAAAATAACCGCAAATACAAGCTAAGATATGGCCAACATAAGCTTAACGAACATGCTCACACATGAGGCTAATGAAGACAAGTATTGAAGACACATGGAGAGGGGATGACCCTCTCCTATTTGGAACCTCAAAACACCCTTCCCACCACTGAAATTCCTCTGAGTTTTAGTGGTGAGAAGTCCAAAACAAGGTGGTCCCAAAGGCTCACAAAGAAGGTACAAAAGTAAGGCCAAACAAGGCCTAAGAGGGGGTAAACAACCCCAAACACAAAAGTGACCTTAAACAAAGATCTAAAGCACACAAAATTTTTTTTTTTGCAGTAGGAAGCTAAGCTCAAAACAGCATGCAAAAGGGTCCAAAAGCTTAAGCAAGAATGGGGGATTTAAAGGTTAAAGACTCACCCTTGAAGACCACCTTTACTACTGCAACTCCAGCACACTTTTTGAACCAAAACCAGTCCAAGAACTTCAAGAACAAACTCAAGGGACCTTAGCTCCAAGGGTAAGGTGTTTGAGTGTGTGTTTATGTGTTAAAGCAAGACAAAACTACACTTTAAGGCACAAAAATGAAGCAAAGAAGGAAGTATAGATACAAGACTATATCTATCACTCAAGCTCCAAAATTCTGAACCTAGAAGAGGGAGAAGATGGTTCCCTCTTATAGAGAACCAAAAGCAAAGCTTCTTGGAGAAGCTAAGGTTCAAGGCAATCCCTCCATACACTGTATGGAGGATGGCTTCAGTGCCCTCTAGCTACAGCTGGAGGAAAATATCTCCAAAAAGATGGCAAAAAGCAGCCGACCACTTGAAGTGGTCGGCCAGCTACTTCAAGTGGTCGGTCGACCACCACAAGTGGTCTCCCAAGACAACAAGTGGTCGGCCATGGTGGGAGATGATCAGCACACTGAAAACAAGCCAGGAGTGGGGTGGTCGACTAGAAAAGATGGCCCAAAGACCAAGAAAACCAGTTGTCAGATCAGAAAACTGGCTGGCGGGAAGAAAAGTGGTCTCCAAGGGGAAATACTGGTCTCCCACCCTTGTACCACCTTCCAAACAAGGAAAACAAGGTTTGTACAAAAAACAAACCAAAACGGATGCAAGACGAAAGTTTGGGAGGCGAAGCGTGCAGCCGGGAGCCTAAAAAACTAGCTGACAAGCACCAAAAGTGGTCTGCGACCACAAAAGTGGTCTCCCAGACCACAATGGCCCTCTAGGCCAAAGAAACAAGGTGTGGTTCAAAAACCACGCCAAACGGAGAACGTTAAGCGGTCCCGAGACAAGGCGCGCGACCAAAGGCTCCGAAAACTGGAAACTAGTCTCCAAATGGGAAAAGTGATCTACAACCGCAAAAAGTGGTCTACGACCACAAAGAGATGGTCTACAAAACCTCTCCCTCCCTCAGGCAAGGAAAAAAAGTCCTGGTCTGCAAACCGAGCCGAAGCACAAAGAGTTCAGAGGCCCGGAGGCAAGGTTTTCAGCCAAAACTCCGAAACCTCGAAACGAGCACAACATGCACTATCATCGAGTGCTCAATCGATGACGTCTAAGTTTTAAGGTCGGTCAAAAATGGGGTGTCTACAACGAAGAACATGGGATGACCATTTAAAATGTATGAACTTGGCTAGGAAAAACCTATGCATTTAAATAAGTGGTTGAGAATGACTTATATTTTCAAATTGATAGCCAGTTGTTTGTATGTACACAATCAAAGCATCGAAGATACACTCGAAGCATCAAGAGTTGTTTCGAAGGTTGATTACTTCACCTTCAAAACTGTATAAAGTTTTGAAGATACATTCGAAGCATCAAGAGTTGTTTCGAAGGTTGATTACTTCACCTTCGAAATTGTATAAAGCTTCGAAGATATATTCGAAGCATCAAGCCTAACCTTGAAACTTCATTGTAAGTATCATCATCCTATATCAATGCTTCCAACCTTCGAGGGGTGATGTTGTTCCTTCAAAGTTGTGCCACAAGACCTTCGAATGATAAATTTGGTCTTTTATACCACCTTCGAAGCTTGTTATTGGTCATCTAGTCATAATTTCATGCTCATTCGAAGCACTTTATTGGTGTTATTATATCATTTGAAGCACTTTGTTGCATAGATTAGTCATGTGCTTGATTCGGCCCTTCAAAAATTCAAGTAAACATCATTTTTAAGGGCCACGGGCGGTAATGTTAGCACCATAAATCTGTAATTTTATTATTATTTATTTTTTATATAATTGCAGGATATGTGGCATCCTCCTACTCATTTGGAGGTTATAAGAAGTTATGAAATGTGAAAAGATGATGGAGAATAAAGTGGAGAACATGGAGCATGAATTGGAGGTTTAAAGAAGTTATGAAGACATGGATTTGTGTCTAAGAAGTTATGGGGGTGTTTTTTGACAACAAAATCCCTTATTTTGAGTAAGAAGGTGATATAAGGGTACTCTTGGAGATGCTCTTAGGCTTTGTTTGGTGGACTTGAGTACAGTGTTTGTTTAAGATTTTTAAAAATTAATTCCACACTAACTCACGGTCAAAGACGGGAGAATTTATGCTAACTGATCGTCCCACTAGACATCCCACCGGTCGTCCGGCCGGTTGACCGAAATAGTGCAAATATCATATGTCACATCAAAAATTCTCCACTCAATTCAAAACTCTTTTCAAAACTCATTCACCAAACTAATTTTCCACATTCAAATTATAATTCCAAAACTCACAAACTCAAAATATAACTCTATTCTCAAATTATATTTAGAAAACTCTACCAAACGCAACCTTAGTTTTTTTAGCTAAAATTTATAAAAAAATAAAATAGACTAAAATAATTAATAAAATAAAATGTCACATCAAATTCATAATCATTTCATTTTTTCTCTCACAAATATTATATTAAATTACAAAAAAAAAACTATTTTTCCAAATATAAAAATTTTAACCAACTAAAATAATCAAAAATTAAAATAACTTACTAAATTTTCAAACACCCACATAAAATAATGACGGCCACTGCCTCTGCCTTGTACTTCTATAAGTTTCCTTTCCTGACGTACTTGTCATTGTCATCTTTCACCAGCTTCATTCTAATATTATTAAAAATATATATATATAAATTTATTTTTTTAATTTAATAATATATAAATAAAATAATTAATTGATTGATTGATTAAAGAAAATGTGAAAAAGAGAATTATCTTAAATATTTTAAGATAATGCCATATCATTGGGTTTAATGGTAAATCTAATTTTTAGGTTTAAGTATCATCACCTATATTATTATTATTAATTTTTTTTTTGGGTTCAATGATAAGGAGTGTTTGACCTAATTTATGTGCATCACGACTAATTTCTTCTCCAGTTCGGTGAAAGGTATGCCATCCACGCTAGAACTATGTAATTCACAAGAAAGTTTTTTCTTGTGGCCTGGCTTGTCTGACCCCAAGAGTTGAACCTTGAATAATTGTGTGGAAAGTATACCCACCAACCATTCAAGACAACCCCTATATATTATTATTCAATTTTTTTCGTAACACTATTATTATGTGTTTGTTTCTATGTCTTATTACTGGTGATTTTAAAATTTATTGAATTTAAAAAAATTTATTTTAGTTGATTTCAAATCAACTTTGATTCAGTTGAGTATAAGTAGTTTAGTTTTTTATTTTTATTTTTAATAATGCATATAATTTTGACGAGTAGAGTTCGAGCCTAATTTAAAAAATTAACAACTTTTAATATGCATTTAAGTTTTACGCTTGTGTATAACAAATTAATTTTAAACAAATTTTTAATGAGTCAATAATAATTGAACATGAAAATTTTAGATTTTTTTCACAATCAACACAGGGGGTGGGGGGAATCGAAAAAACAACAGCGTACAAAGCTTTAACTACAACTAGGGCTGGGCGTAGGGTTATCCGAACCGCCCAAACCGCCCTACCCGATCCGAACCGCATACGTATGGGCGGTTTCGCAAACACATTGGGGTAGGTTGCGGTTTGGATTTTATCTAATTTTCGGGTTGCGAGCGGGTTGCGGGTTTAACCCGCACCCGCCCAACCTGCCCGCATAAAACTCTTTTTTTTTGGGTCAAATCTAACCGTTCAAAAAAAACCTTTTTTTTTTTCCTTCAAATTTGACCGTTCAAAAAAGAAAACCCTAATCAATCTTATCTATCGCTCACTTTATCTATCTCATTCTGTCTCTCATTCTCACGCTCATTCTCACTCTCGCAATTTTCATCTCCACAGCCTATACCCACTGATCGACTATCTCTTTCGTCGCCAGATGGACTAATCCACCGATCAACCGATCGACCTCATCGGACACCTCACAGGTAAGCTCCTCTCTGAATCTCAGTCTCTGTCTATGTCTCTCTCTCCTCGATCTTTGGTTTTTTTTCCAACATATCAGATCTTTGTGTCTCTGATCTGTTTCCCTCCCTCACTCTCTCATCTCACAGTCTCTCACTTTCTGGTTTTGCATCTACACCGATCGACCTCACAAGTAAAGTAAGCCTCTCTCTCTGTCTCTGTCTCTCTCACTCTCCCCGATCTTTGATCTGTCTGTGTTTGGAGTATCAGTTCATAGATCTGTCTGTGTTTATTTATTTTTTGTTTGTTGCAACAGATCTGTGTTTTTGGAATGAATTAAATCTATGATGAATCTGTATTGAATTCAATCTGTGATGAATCTGTTATTAAAATTAAAATTAAAATGTGTTGAATCTGTATTGAATTAGATGTTTTTTTTGGGAATTCAATCTGTTATTTTTTTGGAATCTGTTTTGAATCTGTATGGAATCTATTTTTTTGGGAATTCAATCTGTATTAAATCTGTTTTTTGGAATTAATTTTTGATTTAATTTGATTCAATCTGTTAACTTTTGGAATTAATTCTGTTATTAAATCTGTCTGTTATTTAAATCTGTTATTTAATTTTTGGAATTAAATCTGTCTGTGTCTGTATAATTTTGGAATTCATAGATCTGTCTGTGATTATTTTTATTTTTATTTTTTTGTTTGTTGCAACAGATCTGTGTTTTTTGAATTAAATCTGTGGTATTGGATTGAATTCAATCTGTGATGAATCTGTTATTAAAATTAAAATAGTATTCAATCTGTTATTAAAAGTTTTTTGGGAATCTGTTATTAAAATAGTATTCAATCCGTGGTTTTGAATTAAAAGTTTTTTGTTATTCAATTTGTTATTCAATCTGAATTCAATTTGGGAATTCAAATGTTTTTTTTTTGGAATTCAATCTGTTATTAAAAGTAAATATGTTTTTTGGAATTAATTTTTGATTTAATTTGATTCAATTTGTTAACTTGAATCTGTGAAATTGAATATGTGAAATTGAATCTATATTTAATTTATTTTTTTGAATTAAATCTATAAAATTGAAAAAAAAGTTCAATCCGCAAACCGCCTGCAACCGCCGTACATCCGCGAACCCTATCCGCACAAACCGCAAACCGCATTGTGGGCGGTTGCGGGTTGACTTTTTTTCCAAACGGTAAAGATGCGGGCGGATCCAAACCAAACCGCAAACCATCCCAAACCAAACCGCGGACACCCCTAACTACAACAATTGTTTGATTGAGTTTTCACGATTTATTTTTTTAACTAAAAGTTTAAAAAATAAAAAATACTCATTATTTTCTTATGCTTTCTTTCATTTTGGAAAAAAAAATAATTTTTAAGAATTTAAAATAATTATTTGTTTTTATTTTTGCCAAATTAATTTGTAATTTATTTTTTTTTTGAAAAAACAAAGTTTGAAAACACAACTAAAGGTGGTTTTTTTTTTTTTTTTTTTTTTTTTAACGCTGATATGTTAGGGCTTCCATTGCGTTCATAAGAAATATAGTCTTTTGAATAACAATAAACCTAAACACATAATCAATCGTATAAAATAATCTTAACCATATATATTAATTGGTGAAACAATTTCACTTATATATTTTGTTGTTTAAATAAACTTGATTACAAAAATCTCATGTGGTAGCTAGGTTCAAAGGAATTGCTTAACTTGCGATTTTTTTTTTTAAATTGTTGAGTTGGGTATATATTTAAGAAGAATCAAATATGAAACATCTTTAAGTATTTATTAGATTGTCATCTGACTGTATAATTTCACAAACCGACAAAACCAAAACTGAACCATAGCACCATTACTTGATTTTTAGGGGGAAAAAAAAATTCAGTAAGAAAATCTCAGTAGTGTCTGTGTATTATTAGACTAATAATAAACAAAAAAAAAATTAAAATTAAAAATGAGGCTTATTTTAATAATATGATACATGCTACTTCATCAAACAAAACATATTTGTTATAAATATATTAATTATATATTTTTACAAGTTTTTATTGGGTAATACTATTTGTAGACTACATAAAATTTCTGTATACACTATTTCTCTTTTGAATATAGATTTTCAAGCAAAAGTTAAATTTTTAGACATAAATTTCTAAATAAAAAATAATTACTCAGATATAAACAATTGAACATAATATATATCTGAACAATTCATTTCTGAACATTCTATTTTTTTTTTTATGAAAAAATTATATGACAATGGTAAATATTGGGGGAGGAGAGTAGCATGAAATATAGCAAGAAATAAGATGATGCATATCACAGCAGCAGTTGATGGTGGTGCTAATAAATATATAAAGTGCATGCAATTACACACAAAAGCATGGCCACAAAGGCATTAAATCATTACTTTAATATGTAACGCTCGTATCACTCACAAAAGATAAAATAGAATATTTTATTTAATTTGGTGACGCCATACAAACAAATTTTTTACATATAAAAAATGGGATAATGTTATACACAATAAATTAAAATTTTAAATTAATTTTTTTTAAAGAAAAAATATTTTAATTGTCAAAATGTCATTCTCGCTAAAAGTCCTATTTTTTTAATTTTTATTTTCTGGAACGGCCTTTTAGCTAAGATTCCTCACAATAAGAGGAATTAATCTCCAAATAATTTTTGCAACAAAATTTTTTTAGAAACAAAAAAAAAAAAACTTTAAAATTCTTGTTTATTGTAGTGACAATTTCATAATTGAAGTAGAATTATTTGTAATTAATTAACACCGCATAGTTTCCTAACTTCATTCACTACAAATTTTTTTTTTTTTACAACACCACAAAGTCTCGTACTTACAAAATTTTAAATGATATTAATTGTGATTATTAAATGAATTTATTTTATTTTTATTTAATATATTTAATTTTAAGTGCTAAATTGAGTTATCAAATACCACTCTAGTAGTTCTAAGGTTGGCAGATTTTTATGAATTGACTAGTTTATTTGCCATGTGATATTTAAATATGTGATTTATATATGTAATAGGAACATCATTTTCACATTAATGTTTTATTCAATAATATAAAAATAAAATTTAGTGATTGATGGGATAATGACATATGCTATGAAGTATAGATATCAAGACAATATGATATGGCGATACGATAAAATTGAAAAAAATAAAATATGAATATAATTAAGCTATGTTTTATATATATAAAAAATATTTTTAGTATTATATTATACACGAACTCAAAAAATTGTGAAAAATCATTCTTTAAGAGTTAAATATTAGTTCAAAAATCAATAGTCAATTTACTTTTTTTTTCTTCAACACGATAAGCAATTTTGCCACATATTAAAAAAAAAAAAAAACCACTCAGTTTTATTCAAAATTAAATTTGATGGACAAAAGTATCTTTAAATTTACACTCTGTACTTTAATTTTTGATAAAATATTTTAATTAATTAAAATTTTTTTTGGTAAGTAGAAATTATGAGAGAATAGAGGGTGAGTTGGCAATAGGTTGTAATTCCATGGGATGGCCAGGTGGGCCACCATCATAACAGTGGGACCCAAACACGGGAAACAAGAAATTTTTGCATGCAGATAGAATACATGTCATGTGGTACCTTCTTTTATTGTGATTGACTTTGACAATAGGATCCACTACATTTATGTTGAGTGTTTAGAGAATAATAATAGACATATACATTTTTAATTAGTGAAAAATAGTACCACACAGTACCTTATTAACATACAAAAATTTCTCCAAACACGGTGAGAGAAATTTTGTACGACGCGCCTTTGCTTTAGCTATCCGTTTTTTGTTTTGAAGCTAGTAACAGCATTTCGTCTTATGATTATATTTTGTGCTCTTTCTTCCTCCTGAGAGCATCTCCAACCACATCCTCTCCTCAAGAGGATGAAAATAATATTTTTTATTCAAAAAATAAATATAGAGGAGGTTACTATTCATTCAAACTCCAATCACAAACCTTCATTTCCTTCATTCAAACTCCAATCAAAAAGTAATTTTTGTTCATTAATAAATATTTAATTTTAAAATTTTTGTAAAATATATTTAATATTATACTCATTTTAAAGGTATGATTTTATACTTTTTATTGATGTCAATTTTATAAAAATTAAATTTACACATTAAAAGTTATTTTGAATATAATAAGAAATGTAGAGTGAATAGTGTTTTAGAGGCTCCTTCATTTTGTTCATCCTCCCTTCATATTTGAAGGATCAATCCATCTTCCTTCATTTGGGAGGAAGAAATAAAGGATGGGTTGGAGCTCAAAATTAGAAAGGATCCTTCATATTTGAAGTTTTGAAGAAAGGGTTGGAGATGCTCTAACACAAACCGAATCATCCCTCCCCCCCTCCCCAACAAAAAAAAAAATTATATGGGTCAAAGAGTATACCTAATTATTTGTCTATCCAATGATATTTAGGTTTTTTTTTTTGAGAAGTGTCAAAAAAAAATAAAAATTTATGGACTTGTTTGAATTACATTATTTTTACATTTTTTACATATTTCTTTTGCTATAAATAAAAAAATCAAATTTTTAACACTTTTCAAGTCAACTTTTAGTTATTTCTCTATTATTTTTTTGATTTTAAATTCGTATAATTATTTAGACTCTTATTATTGATTGAAAGTATTGTCAATAATTTTTTTTTTTGGAAATACCGAATAATTTCTCGTCTCCATCTCTCTCTTCTACCACCACACTAACACTTTCCATAGCCACCACCCCCTTTTTAAACGCCTCCTCACCCCCTCTCTTCCCCTTGTAAGTCTCTCTCTGTCTCTCTACTTCTTTATCTCTTTGTATCAGTCTCTTTCGCTTACTAGCTAGTAGCCACCATGTCTGACTTGGGTGGTGGACATGAGAACTTCTTTTGGGAGACTCAGTCATGGCCTTTTTCGAATTTGGATGATTTGGGTCGTATCAGTGAAAAATTTGGTGGGAAGCCGCCGCCTGATTCGGGGTCTAATACTCAGACACCAACCGGGAAAGAAGTGGAGGAGGTGATAGCGGTGGCACCCGAAAAGAAACGAGGTGAGGTTGGCAAGAATGGAAAAAGGCGTGATGGTGAGGCCAATGAAGGAAAAGGTGGTGGTGAGTCAGATCATGAGATACATATATGGACAGAGAGAGAAAGAAGGAAGAAGATGAGGAACATGTTCTCTGATCTTCATGCTTTGCTCCCTTATCTCCCTCCCAAGGTGATTCATTCACATCTTCTTCAAGATTGAAATTGATGTTTATATATGGAATGATAATTAAGTAGTTGTTCATGCTAGGTTATTCTATCTTGAAAAAATTTAGAAATATAAAAATTGATAACAGAATCAGACACAACTTAAAAACTATTCAATTTTGTGATTAATTTCGGTATTCTTAGAAAAAAAAAGAAGAAAAGAAGCAATTCTACCTTTCTTTTTCCTACCTTCTTGTTCGAGTCTCTCTCCCATCTCTTTCTCAAAGTTAATTTATTAAGGCAAGTCATTTTTTACATACAAAGTTTTCAAGTTTTTCAATTTGTTTCCTTTAAAGGGCAATTAATGAGAAAGATATAAGAGAGTAGTCCTTTTGATCAATGTGATACTATTTGAGGATGTCCTTTTCATCAAGTCTATTTAAGGTTGTCATGGGATGATGGGACACTTGAAAAATCAATTATTCATTACAATTAATCATTGAAATGCTATTAGTGAAGCTATGGATTTATTAAGTTAATTTTTTTTTCTTCTTCTTTTGGATTCAAGTTCAACTGAATGTTCCCATTAATCCTTTCGAGTAACTTCATAAGCCTCATCAATTTCCATTTGTTTCTTAATGTGGATGACCTACAACTTTATGAAAAATTGATTACAAAATCAAACACAAACTTTTAACGCAACTAATGTAAAAAAAAATTGTATCTGATTATGTTATTAGATTCTATGCATATACAGAAATTCATAACTTTATATTCCTCTCGCAACACAAAGTCTCAATTAATCACAAATGAAATGGTATTTCTTAGAACACTAACTGGTTGATTTTGTTCACAGTATTAAAAAGGAAGTGCATGTGTATGTTCTTACAAAAATGGTTTAATGCGATTATATATGACTCTACCAAAGTAAAAAAGAAATTTTGGGATAAGCACATGAGTCTTGGATATAATGCATATCATGTACTTTGAAAATTTTCAAAATTTGAATGAGATACATTTAAATTTGGTGCTTTGACAATACTCAAAAATCAAATTTATACATTTTTTATTCTAACGTTTTTATTGTGATATAAGAAGAGGGTCATGAAGCCCTAGTTCAAACAAAAAATAATATACAAACAAAATTTTTAAATAAAAAGTTCGTTCAAAATTGTGTAATAGTAGTATTTTTTAAATTAAATGCTTAACTAATGGGTATTTGATTTCAAAAAAACGATGAAACTACAATTACTTACATCCATTTTGTTTAAATTTTGCCTTCTCATCATCCATATGACAGTTCACATTGAATATTTGTACAGGCAGACAAGTCCACAATTGTGGATGAAGTAGTGACCCACATAAAATCCCTACAACAAACTCTCCAAAAGCTCCAAAGGCAGAAGCTGGAAAGGCTTCATGGCTTGACACCCATGAACTTCGATGGTCAATCGTCCATAATCACCCCACAAAAGCTTCCTATGGACTCGAGGGAGGCTTTCATGGCCGATCAAGTTTCTTTAAACAACACAAACTCAAACTCAACCAATGCACTGCCAGTGTCTCTTCCTCAGTTCCCTCCTCTATTTTAGACTTGGACTTCTCCGAATGTGATCTTGAATGTGTGCGGTGATCATGCGCAGATCAGCGTCTGCTCGTTAAAGAAGGCTGGACTCTTCACTGCTATCTGCTATGTATTGGAGAAGCACAAGCTGGATGTTGTGTCTGCTCATGTTTCATCGGATCAGAATCGGACCATGTAGATGATTCAAGCCCATGTAAGTCTCCTCTAACTTAATTCCTTGCACATTAGAGAGGATTGTTACAAGCTATCGCTTTCTCTTACCCTTTTTTTTTTTCTTTTTTATTGTTTTCTTTTTTTCTAATTAAGGCCAAAAATAAAAAATAAAAAATAAAAAATAAATTAAAAAATTAAAAACTTTTCATCTACTTACTATTGTTGGATGAATTTGATTTGGGTTTTTGAAATTAGTGATTCATGTATCATTTAAGGTAATTCTTTTTTTTAACGCATTTTTGGGATAGATTATGTTAATGAGTAAGTTGCCCAAATGAGGCCAGTTGAATTAGGGTTAGCTTGATGCATAAATAGTGTGTTTGAGTTTGGAAACACATAATGAAACCCCAATTTCGACTGTTCATGATGAACTAGGGTCTTGCGATTATCAATAGCACATGCAAATTTGGGGCGAGTAGCAACCCACTTTGACCATTTTTCAATCAATCTCGTAAATATTTTCATATGTCAAATGAATAATATGTAAACTCAAACCTAATCATCATACTTGACAAGGCAACACCTCATCTACTAAGCCAATCCTTTGTTGGCCACCATGCCTTTCTTAGGGCTTAATCCCAAGGAGGTCATGGGTTCAATTTCCCTTAGGAGATTTGAATTAAGGGAGTGCAAGCACTTAGGTGCTTTACCGAAGATAGGGAGATATTCTCCCATAGGCGTTAATCTAATAACCAATAATTAACCTTTGCTGATAAAAAAAAAAAAAAAAAAGCCAATCCTTTGTTCTTGATACGTGTTTTATGAAAATCTAAAGAAACTAACTTTTAATTTTTCATAATAAAAAATGAAGCAGTTGATATGGAGTGAAGAACTAATAAAATCTGAATCAGTTCAACAAAAAACTGAAGCATTTGAGAAATAAAAAATTGGAGTGGTATTTTAAAGTAATTCTGGAATTAAAAAATGCATGACACAACTTAATTATTATTATTTTTGTTTGGTTGTTTCAAAGTAATAGATGCTATTGTTTTATACATCAGTATAATGTGTTTAATTATTATTATTATAAAATTTAAAATTCCGGGCTGGCGAATTAATTTGAACAGGCAAGAATAGCTCCAGATCAACTTCTAGGGGCATTTCCAGTGGAAGAAATATACAAGCAAGTAGCAAGAGAGATAATGGTGTGGGTCTTAGCTCCATGATCATCATCATCATCATCATCATACCAGAAATATTTCAAGAATCAAGATCAATTTCTGTCTCCTGAAACCTAACTGTAATATTATAGTAAGAGATACTATGATCGGTATTCTAGCTTTGTGAAGATCTTGTCGGCATACAGCAAAATGGGATGTATGTGCGAGGCTGCTTCTTCCTTATATATATAGTCTGATGGTTTTGTTTTTCATGGCATGTTTTGGCTAATCTATAGCTGCTTGTGGGCAGGCTGTTGTGGCTTGGATAATGTTCTTAATTATCAGTGTATAAGCTTTAGTGATGTTTGATATATATGAATTTCAAGAAATTTAAGTGTGCTTTTTCATATCTTGCAATTCTCCAACTTCAACTCTCTCTCTCTCTCTCTCTCTCTGGGGTGTATATCGAGTATTTTTCATTTTACGTCCACCTTAAGCTTATGTTTCAATTATGAATTTGCATCTGTGGAGACTTGTATATGGAAAAGAAGTGAAAAAGAAAAATGTAAGGGAAAAAAAAAATTGAAGTGACAAAAACCAAAAAAAAAAAGGTTAAATTAGTCTTTTTGGGATGTGTGATGGTTGATGAGGAAAATTCTATTTCCACACACCTAAATAATTCAGAGCAAATTTTTTCTCAATACACACACCTGTTAATTTATTTATTGATTGTTTTTCTCATCTATACACTAAAAATTACAATTATATTCTTCACTCAAATATTATTGTTCACACACTTACCCCTCCTTTTTACACACTTTTTGAAAACTTAAAGACCAAAAAACTTCCACCCACGTGAACTTGAAGACCTCCATTGAAGTAAAGACCTCCAATGTCTGAAGTGAGTTCATTGAAGCCATCCATGAAAAACCTCCATTGAAAATCTCAAAAATAAAACACTGGGCCCTTTAACCTCAGTTTCTCAGTGCATGTAATTTAGAAAAGGGGCAGGAAAATTTTTTAATTCGGCACTACAGAGCTGAATGAAGTTATATATTTCAGCATTTGGTAACCGAAAAAATTAAAAATATACAGCTTTAAAAAAATCGGAACTAAAATACCGAATTTATTAATAATTTTTGAAATATAGATGTTGAAGAAGTAAATATATTTTGGTGATTGATATCCGAATTTAATACATAAATTCAACACTAATTCTCCAAATTAAAATCAAAAAAAATACTGCTCGAAAAAAATAACATTTTCATTACTATTTTTCTGTCACCCGACATATTTTTACTTGGGTTTGAACTTCCATAAATTTGCAACTCTTCCATCTCAAAATCAATCAAAAATTGTAGAATTGATAAGAAAATGATATAAATAATAGATTGTAAACCTAGAGATTAAAGCAATATGAAAGATATTTTGAGAGTATTGTTTTGCAAGTAATAAAGGAGTATAGAGTATCTAGCAAGCAAAGTGACAACAATAAAAAAAACTAGGGTTTATTTTTTTAATTCAAAAGATGTACATTGAGATATTTTGTTTTAAAAGATGTGTATAGAAAATTTTTGTATATAGTATTATTGTTGGGTACCTCCTTATTGGAGTGTGGGATCCAATTGGTTTGTTAAAAGAATTCTAATTTAGTTTGGTTTGGGTATAATATATATTATATCTAATTTGTGGAGACCCAATCTAATTTGGTAACAATTAGGATTTTGAGAAGATAATCCAAGATTTAATCATATATATATATATATATATATGTTTCCGTGAGTTAGTGGTGAGAGAGATTGGAAAACCAATTAGGTGGAATTAAATTGGTGATGGTGTGTGCGGCTGCCATACTAATACACTGCATCGGTAACAGTGCTTGCAATTGGTGGAGTTATTTCATTCGGTTTGTTGCTGTTTGGAGCATAGTTTGGTTCGTTATTTTGAGTCTTCTACAACTCTAGTTCTGAAGATTTTGATTCTTCTATTTGGTGAGGTTTTTCCTCTTGTTTATTTGTGATTATTTGGAATTCACCTAAGGGTGGTTTTGTGAGACCATTAGTGTCTCGTTTGTAACCGTTTAGAAACTCTTTGGTTGATAGTGGAACCGGATTTCGATCCCGTGGACGTACCTTACGTTGAGGGAACCATGTAAAAATTCTTGTATTGCCTTTGATTTAATTTTTCCGCATTAGTTTTTATTCCCATTGATTGATTTACTTGTGGTGAATCACATATTTTCCCTAACAACTGGTATCAGAGCTTACGATTTATTTGGGTTTAATTATTTGTGTAAATCAATGGAGGGGAATGTGTGTCGTATGTCTAGCTTCAATGTAAGCAATTGGGTAACTTGGAAAACTAAAATGAAGGACCTATTATTTTGTAAAGATTTGTATGAACCCATTGAGGGTGATAGTGGCAAACCCGAGAGTATGAAAGATGATGAATGGAATAGGCTTAATCGAAAAGCCGTTGGTGTTATCCGTCAATGGATTGATGACAGTGTGTTTCATCATGTTGCTACTGAAACTTCAGCACATGATTTATGGAAAAAATTAGAGGGCCTTTATGATAGGAAATCAGCCACAAATAAAGCTTTTCTGTTTCGTAAGTTGGTTAATTTAAAATATAAAGAGGGCAGCCCTATTCCGGAACATCTGAATGAAATAAAGAGTATTGTTAACCAACTTGCTTCTATGAAAATTGTTTTTGATGATGAGTTGCAGGCTTTGATGCTACTTAGTTCTTTGCCCGAAAGTTGGGAGACTTTGGTTGTGACAGTTAGTAATTCGGCGCCCGATGGAGTTGTCACAATGGGCCAAGTCACTAGTAGCTTGTTGAATGAAGAAACTAGAAGAAAATCAGCGGGTTCCTCTCATTCGGAAGCATTTGTTGTGAGAGGCCGAAGCAAAACAAGGGGGAGGAGTAAGACTCCTCATGGTCGTGATCAAAGCCGTGACAAATCAAAAGATGGTTCTTTTTCAAAGAAAGACATTGAGTGCTATTATTGCCATGAGAAAGGGCACATGAAGCGGGAATGCCGAAAGCTCAAGAACAAGGAGAAAAGGCGTGACAAAAGTGTGGATAAGAAGCAAGAAGACACAACGGCAGTTACTACCGATGATCTCATGGTCGTTTGTGAAGATGATTGTATCAATTTTGTGGGCCAAGAGAGCAATTGGGTGATTGATTCCGGTGCTTCTTTTCATGTGACTTCTCGAGTTGATTTCTTCACTACCTACACCGAAGGAGATTATGGTTCTGTTCGAATGGGTAATGAAGGTTTGTCCAAGATTATTGGCATGGGTGATGTTTGCTTGGAAACAAATTTGGGCTGCAAGTTGTTGCTTAAAGATGTGAGGCATGTTCCCGACATTCGCCTCAATTTGATCTCTACTGGGAAGCTAGATGATGAAGGCTTCAACAACAAATTTGGTGATGGAATATGGAAGCTCACAAAGGGTTCTTTGGTGGTGGCTAAGTGCAAGAAGACTCATACACTTTATTCGATGCAAGGAAAAATTTGTAAAGGTGTTGTCAATGCACTTGAAGATGATACTTCTACCGAATTGTGGCACAAGCGGCTTGGCCACATGAGTGAAAAGGGGCTGCAAGTTTTGTTCAAGAAAGAGCTTCTACCCGGTTTGAAAGGTACACATCTTAAAACTTGTGTTCATTGTTTGGCGGGTAAACAACATAGAGTTTCTTTTCATAAAAATGTTGCTTCTAGAAAAGAAAATGTTTTGGAGTTGATTCATTCGGATGTTTGTGGTCCTTTAAAAGTTAGAACACATAGTGGTGCACTTTATTTTGTTACTTTCATTGATGATTATTCAAGGAAAGTTTGGGCTTTTCTACTAAAAACTAAAGATCAAGTTCTAGAAGTATTTAAGCATTTTCAGGCCATGGTTGAAAGAGAAACAGGGCAGAAATTGAAGTGCATCCGATCAGACAATGGTGGTGAATACATTGGGCCATTTGATGAGTATTGTCGCAGCCAAGGTATTCGGCACCAAAAGACAGTTAAGAAGACTCCTCAACAAAATGGCGTTGCCGAGAGGATGAACCGCACCATTGTGGAAAGAACAAGGTGTTTGCTTTCACAAGCTAAATTGCCAAGATCCTTTTGGGGTGAGGCAATGAAGACAGCGGTTGACGTGATCAATTTGTCTCCTTCCTATCCTTTGAATGGTGATGTTCCAGAAAGAGTTTGGACCGGCAAAGATGTGTCTTATGAGCACTTGAGAGTGTTTGGTTGTCGAGCTTTTGTTCACATTCCAAAGGATGAGAGGTCCAAGCTTGATAGTAAGTCAAGACAATGTATTTTTCTTGGCTATGGGCGTGATGAATTTGGGTATAGATTGTGGGATCCGGTCGACAAGAAAGTCATTCGAAGCCGTGATGTTGTGTTTCTTGAAGACCAAACAATTGAAGACTTTGGCAAAGGTGATCAACTGGAGCCAAAAACTAGTGATCTCATTGACATGGATCCATCTCCTTCATCTTCAGTGATGATGAAAATGGGGGAGATGTGCAGCCACCTATTGAAGATGTGGAGGATGATGCTAATCCTAATGAAGTTGAGCCAGAAATTGAGGAAGAGCATCCAACTCAAGAACCGCCACCACAACTTGAGTTGAAGAAATCTACAAGGGACCGACAACCTTCAAGAAAGTATCCTCCCAATGAATTTGTGTTGATTTCCGATCAAGGGGAGCCGGAGAGCTACCAAGAAGCAATTGAGCATGCAAAGAAAGGTGATTGGAAAAAGGCCATGGAAGAGGAGATGAATTCCTTACTTGAAAATCACACTTATGATTTAGTGAAGTTGCCTAAGGGAGGAAAATTCTGAAAAATAAGTGGGTTTTCAAATTGAAGAATGATGGCAAGAATCTGAGGTACAAGGCACGTCTTGTTGTGAAAGGCTTTGGGCAAAAGAAAGGTATTGACTTTGATGAGATTTTCTCGCCGGTTGTGAAGATGTCTTCTATTCGGGTTGTACTTGGCATGGCTGCAAGTATGAACCTTGAAGTTGAGCAACTTGATGTGAAGACCGCATTTCTTCATGGTGATCTTGAAGAAGAAATTTACATGGAGCAACCAGAAGGTTTTGTGGAGAAAGGGAAAGAGAAATTTGTTTGCAAATTGAAGAAAAGTTTGTATGGCCTCAAGCAAGCCCCGCGACAATGGTACAAAAAATTTGACTCTTTCATGATGAATAATGGTTTTTCTAAAACCACTTCGGACCATTGTGTGTTTGTGAAAAATTTTTCGGATAGGAAATTTATTATTCTTTGCTTTATGTTGATGACATGTTAATTGTGGGTCAAGATTCTACCATGATTAACAGGTTGAAATTGGAGTTGAGCAAGTCTTTTGCTATGAAAGATTTGGGACCAGCAAAGCAAATACTTGGTATGAAAATTGTTCGTGATCGCAAAGAGGGGTTGATTTGGTTGTCTCAAGAAAGCTACATTGAGAAAGTTCTTGAGAGGTTCAACATGGATAAAGCAAAGCCGGTTTGTTGTCTACTTGCGGGTCACTTCAAACTTAGTTCGAATCAATGTCCTACAAGTGAGAAAGACAAAGAAGAGATGTTGAAAGTTCCTTATGCTTCAGCAGTTGGTTCTTTGATGTACGCCATGGTTTGTACAAGGCCGGATATTGCTCACGCCGTTGGTGTGGTGAGTCGTTTTCTCTCTAATCCGGGTAAAGAACATTGGGCAGCGGTAAAATGGATTCTAAGGTATCTTCGAGGGACTTCGAAGGTGTGTTTGTGTTTTGGGGATGGTAAGCCGATGCTTGATGGGTTCACAGATTCTGACATGGCTGGTGATATTGATTCTAGGAAATCTACTTCGGGGTATTTGATGACTTTTGCAGGGGGAGCTGTGGCATGGCAATCTAAATTACAAAAATGTGTTGCTCTCTCAACTACCGAAGCTGAATTTATTGCCATTACGGAAGCTTGCAAAGAAGAGTTATGGTTGAAGAAATTTTTGCAAGAGTTGGGTTTGAAGCAAGAAAAGTATGTGCTTTATTGTGATAGTCAAAGTGCTATTCACTTGAGTAAAAATTCTACTTTTCATTCGAGATCGAAACACATTGATGTGAGATACCATTGGATTCGTGATGTGTTAGACTCGAAATTGTTACAACTCAAAAAGGTTCACACAGATGATAATATCTTGGATATGTTGACAAAGACTTTGTCGAGGGACAAACATTTGAAGTGTCGAACTTTGGCGGGTATGGTTGATGTCTCCACCTAAGTCGGTAGGGGAGAATTGTTGGGTACCTCCTTATTGGAGTGTGAGACCCAATTGGTTTGTTAAAAGAATTTAATTTGGTTTGGTTTTGGTATAATATATATTATATCTAATTTGTGGAGACCCAATCTAATTTGGTAACAATTAGGTTTTGAGAAATAATCCAAGATTTAATCATATATATATATATATATATGTTTCCGTGAGTTAGTGGTGAGAGAGATTGGAAAACCAATTAGGTGGAATTAAATTGGTGATGGTGTGTGCGGCTGCCATACTAATACACTGCATCGGTAACAGTGCTTGCAATTGGTGGAGTTATTTCATTCGGTTTGTTGCTGTTTGGAGCATAGTTTGGTTCGTTATTTTGAGTCTTCTACAACTCTGGTTCTGAAGATTTTGATTCTTCTATTTGGTGAGGTCTTTCCTCTTGTTTATTTGTGATTATTTGGAATTCACCTAAGGGTGGTTTTGTGAGACCATTAGTGTCTCGTTTGTAACCATTTAGAAACTCTTTGGTTGATAGTGCAATCGGATTTCGATCCCGTGGACGTACCTTACATTGAGGGAACCACGTAAAAATTCTTGTGTTGCCTTTGATTTAATTTTTCCACATTAGTTTTTATTCCCATTGATTGATTTACTTGTGGGGAATCACATATTTTCCCTAACAATTATAAGTGTTGTTGGATGTCTATTATGGTCATTAAAATTTAGGGTATAATTGCCATTAAATTAAAAATTCATTAAGTGTGTTCCCTTAGTTATTTAAGTGTGGAAATAAAATTTCTCCTGAAAATTACAAATTTCACGTTGATATTCCCTAATTTTATGAATACAAGTATTCTTTTTAATTTAATTTCTTTAAAAAAAAAATAATAATGATAGAGGGTGGCATCCTTAGCAACATTCTGTAACCGTCTCTACACATGGGACAGACACAAGGCTACAGAACCCATGCAAAGGCCTACCTCACTCCACCTAACAAGCGACTCGAACCCAAACACTTTCAGCAAAAGTCTGAACTACTACCACCTCCTACAACAAGCTTCGTGCAAATATTTGTTCCCTATGTATAAAAGCAAATATTTTTTAACTGCCTTCTATACTATTGTGGGTGTCTCGTGCTCTATCTAGTTTTGTTAGAAATGAGTGTTGAATGTTTTGAAAAAATAATTTTTCTTTAATTTTGGTCTATTTTTTTAGGTAGGATCCATACGCCAAAGTTGATAGGTCTACGTAGAAACTCGTTCTATGTTACGTTATGATTCACGTAGTATGTTTCGTTGTTCAAAACCATTATTGGGTGAACGAGAAATTGAAGCCAAAGAAAGTTCCATGGAAATGGTGTTTTTAGTAAAATTTCCTAAAGGTTTGGTTTAAGACTTGTCCCACATTGATTTTGTGAGAAAACTTTGAGTGAGTTTATAAGACTTGCGTTTGGAACTTGGGATAGGCTCCAAGGGGCACCTAAGTTTTGTAGAGGGAAGGTTATAGGCTAGACCCATTGGATCCAAAATAAACACATGCGCGTCGCCGTCCAGGCGGCTGGGCGCGGGTGCGTTGTTGGGCTGGGCTTGTCCGGCCCAATACTTATCTTTTTGGACTAAAACATTTGAATTTTATTTTTCTAAAATTAAATTCTAATTTTTTGGATTTTGAATTTCGAAAATTAATTCAAAATTGGCTCTGGTTTTTTCCCCACCCGAACAGATTCATATATGTTTGAATTTAAACCCAACAACCACATTACCTGTTCATTCAAATCGAACAAGATATAATACCTGTTCAAACAGGTTTTGCACCTGTTAATGCAAACTCTACAACCACCTTTACATCTATAAATAGGCAATCCCTCACTTGGTTTTTTCACTCCAATTTTCGTCCCAAATTCTG
This sequence comes from Camellia japonica, assembly GCA_030407325.1. Classification (NCBI taxonomy): domain Eukaryota; kingdom Viridiplantae; phylum Streptophyta; class Magnoliopsida; order Ericales; family Theaceae; genus Camellia; species Camellia japonica. The sequence continues at coordinate 165,362,249 of JAPPVO010000029.1, forward strand.
CCTACTCTTTATGTATTTTGTTGCATTATTTTCCTTGTGAGAAAGAATGTAAACACTTAGTGTGTTCGTTGTGTAAATAGTGTGTAGTGCTCTACTATTCACTGTTGATCATTTTATATCCTGAGAGATAGACGTCCACAATCTGAAAGCACCGTGGAGAGACGAATCGTCTGTCTTAAAGACACAGTGTTAATACTGAACTTGATCAAAACTTTGTTCGAGAAATTAATAAAGTAAGTTGTTAATTTATTTTTTGTTTTATTATTTATTTATATCAGATTTTGATTTTATTTTTGTAACAAAATAAAAATCTATTTTTAAATTTATTTATTTTTATTTACTGGTTTGATTTTTGTAATTAAACAATCTCTCTCATTTCCTTTATTTCTTCTGTATTTCGTTTATTGTTAAATACATAAATATAATTTATTTTTTTGATACAGTGAAAATTATCCAACAATTTCTATCTATGATCGTTAGTGACCCGATGATTATTGGGCAAATGTATGACCCGATTCTTTATTTTTGGATCTTAATATATATAATGAGTTGTTTTGGAGATTAGGATTATGGAATTAGAGTGGATTCTTATTACATACAACTTTGAGAGAGAGAGAGAGACAGTCAATTTTTTAATCTTTTACTTTTTTTTAATGGAACACTTTTGTCATTTTCCGCCTGTCAAAATAGGCTTATAGCGAAGCATGTATAATTTGATGTTCATGTATAATTACTCTATTTCACTTTTTTATTTTTGTTTTTTCCATTACAAAATATACATCTCAGCCCAAATTTTGAAGTGTAGGCAATTTTTTCATGCCAAGACATAGATCTTCAGCAGTTTAATTGTTACATGAGGAAATTCTATTCATCATTTTAAATATAAAAAATTATACTATAATGATTATATTTGTAATGTATTGTAATTTGTTTATTATGTAATATTTACTACTGCATTATTTAACAGACTTGAGTGGTAGGACTTAGGGGTGTTTGCGGTTCAATTACGGCTATAGAACCTCCAATCCGCCATCGGTCCGTCGAATTGATAGATGCGGATTGAACGGATTGGTGAATGGATGTGTATTAGTTTGACGGTTTAAACTTTTATAAATTTTGAATATAATACAACAACTTGTTAACATTTTTTTGAGATAACAATCTAACTCAACATAACCAAAGATTAAGTAAATTATCAAATATCAATAATAAATACATACTATAACAAAACCATGCATTATCAAAACTATTTCATTTACTTTATTTTTTATTCAAAACCTATTTAATTTTATTTTTTTAAAAAATGATAAAGTTAAACCTTATATTTTCCATACAAAAATACCAAATATCAACACTTGTCATTTGATAAAAAGATTTCAAAATAGAAAACACAACAAATATCTAAATAAATTGAAAATACAAAATCTTACAAATTATTAGGGTGCTCACAGTTTGACGGTTCGGTTGCAGCTAAAGGAATCTCAAATCTGTCATCTGTCCAAAATTAGGCGGATTGAAAAAAATCAATCTGCAACCGTTTACTCGTCATCATGCATCCATTTAAAATGCGACAGATCGATTCAATTCGATTGATTTGAGTTGATCAAAATATCCGTTGAACCCCTAGTAGGACCATTCAACCAAAACAATCATGAAATATCAAATAAATAAAAAAAACAAAATGTGATTGTTATTATCATTGTTTTGAAGTCGAGGGTGATTGGCCATTTTTACTCATATCGTATGTTGCAGAGTGCGGCCCAAATTGTTATAAAGCCCATTTTCCTAAAGATGGTTAAAGAGCAATGAGCAAGAGTCCATCCAAACTATTAGGCCTACTGGCCCAATTAAACATGTTTTCACTGCTCGAGAATTGGAAAGGCCTCTGTTAGAACAAAGTGAATTTAAAAATAAATAAATAAAAATGACTAAGGGGTCGTTTGGGATTGGGGGTTTTTAGAGGATTTTGTTTTGTTATAATTTTTAAAAAAGTTTTAGAGTTCTAGAATCTACTCAGATGAATCCAAAAAGTTAAAGCACACTGTTAAAGCACCGGATGAGAATACCAAATTAAAGCACACTGTTAACAATTGGATTCCTCCAAATTGGATCACTGTTAACAAGCTTTAATCCAAATCACTCGAAGTTTGCTACATGGATCATTTTTCTTAGTTTATCTATGCAGAAAGCCATATCTTATAACTTAAGAAACATAATGAACGCACTCAGTAGTTTATCATATTTGGGAAGCTTTTCCTTGTGCATTGATTTAGCAGTTTATTGTACATGTTCTGATTCTGTGACGTAGTTCTGAAGCTCAGATGCCTCTCATCTTACTGTTTAAAAAATTCGTGAATGAGCCGTGCAGATATTTTTGTGTATATTTTATTCTGGTAGGAAGTTTTGAGAGCATGAAAAATGATATTGTTTCTTTCTCATCTTACTGTTTAATTAATTTTATGGTTAGGTTGGCACCATTTTAATAGCTGATTATTATTATTATTATTTTTCCTTCGAATAGTTTATATTTAGGGTTACTTGGGCAATAAGGTGAACAAATAGTTGGAGTATAGTCACAAGTTCAAAATAACACACTAATAAACTCAGGTCAGGTGATAAAAAGTCCAGTAGAAGTACCAGGAGCTCTCAAATGTCCGTATGCTTATGTATTTTCTTTGTCATAATTGCACTTGTTTTGTGTTTCATTTTGTTCAAAAATAATATCTTGCAGTACTAAAGGTGGTTCTTTCTTATGGTTGAAAGTAAATGCATAATTCATCATCTCAATTCTGGTTGAGTAGCAATTTGTCTATGTTGGTAGGTAGGTAGGTAGGTAGGTAGTACCTGTTGCAGTAATGAGCTTATTGTTGAAACAATCTTCTGTGTACAAAAAATAAATTGAAACAAAATCAAACAAATAAAATAAAGAACGTACCGAATTTATTTTTACCGAACTGAATAAATATTTAAAGACCAAGTCGAGTGTGTGACACTCTGTCTTAAGACAGATTCGTCCCGCTACGGTGCTTACGGTTAAGTAGCGTCTATTTCCCAGGATACAATGATCTTCACAAATTTGTAGTAGCGTTCCAAACAAATTTGTCCGGCGAACTAGAACCTTGTGTTCTATACTCTCTTTAATTTTTTTCTAAAACTAGAATGAAGAATAAATAATGCAAAGGAGCAAAACTAGAAGGAAAGAATGAATCTTCGGATGTGAAATCTGCTGGAATAGGGCTGGTATTTATAGGCAAAAAACAGTCCCGAAAAGGTATGAATTTGAACTTGAACAGGTGCAAAACTCTTGAATAGATTCAAATTTGAAACTGAACAGATATGGTAACTGTACAGTTATATAAATGTTCAAAACTGCTGAAACTGCCCGGGCAGTTTTGAATTTGAATCTGTCCAAAAATGAATCTGTCCAGGTGCAATAGATCTGAAACAGTTTTGAACAGATATGCAAACTGTTTGGCAGTTTTAAAACTACTCGGAACTGCTGGGCAGTTTTTCCCAATCTGTTGAACAGTTTGAACCTGTTGAACTGCTGGAAAATGGACTGAAAACTGGATACAGTTTGGACAGAAAATTAAATTCTATTTTGGTACAAAATTTGAATTCAATTTCATTAAGAATTTTGGAAAAAATTCAAATAAATTTTATCCAAAAAATTAATATTAGAACTGACCCAACGCACACCCGCGCCCGGCATTGCTCAGCTCGACCGGACGGATGGACGGCGTCGGCGCGCGCCAGCGTGTGTGATGGTTTTTAGCCAACGTTCTAATTATTCATAACTCCTCCCTTCTACAAACTTGAGGTGCCCCTTGAGGCCCAACCCAAGTGTCGCAATCTAGAGTTTATATACATACACAAACTCTCTTAAAGTTTCAATGTTGGACAACCCATTTCAAAGAAACCCACATTTACTTCTTTAATTGTCCATTCCACGAACCCGAAAACGATGTCAAGTTTCCATTTACTCATAAATGATTTTGATGAGCCGTCTTCATCGTGTGACTTGCTATGCGGCAAGGAACACGTCACCTCTTCGGACCCACCCCAAAAGACGTTTGGGGCCCACTCAATTTTGGGCTCAAAGTTGGCCCAAAATAAGCCTTTATAAAAACCAATTTTCCAACAATCCCCCACATGAATGGAATTTGACGGAGAGAAAATGCAACAACATGATCCAATTACAGAGAGTATAGAAATTGAAAATATTCTGCAAAGGATAGGTAGCTTTTGGCTTTGAACCTTCCCTTGTGAGACATTATTGGATTTACTATCTAACCAGTGAACATGATGTCTTGAACTGTTCAGCCGTTTGTGTAAACCAAGACAATAGAACTCACACAGTATATCCCCAGACACAGTTTAGTTCTCACTATTGTGTTCATTTTGGCCCTGAACAACCTAGTCTTTCATAAGTGCTCTAGAGAATTGTAGTCCTTCACAAATCTCATAGAACCGGCCCAGTTCACACTCATATAGGTGATTCTTATGAAGAGTATCCTGCAATACTCCACTAGGTATATATAGATATAAGAATCATTAAAAGTATTACTTGACCTAAAATGCTGCAGATATCACTATTTCATCTTAGAAATGGGTAGGAGTTTGTCTCTCCAGTGATCATTTTGAGTCATTCACAACTCGGGTTGTCTCTTTGAACCTAGATCTTGGGATCTCCAATCAACTAGATTGGGTTGCCATTGTGGTAACTCTTATTTAATAGGCTTAAGTCCCATTCCCCTCGATGAATTCTCAACTAACTCTCTTGCTAACCCTTTGGTTAGTGGATCCGCTATGTTGTCTTTAGACTTCACATATTCAATGGAAATAATTCCATTAGAGAGTAGTTGTCTCACGGTGTTATGTCGACGACGAATGTGATGTGACTTACCGTTATACATATGACTCTGTGCTTTACCAATTGCTGATTGACTATCACAATGTATGCATATAGTAGGCACTGGTTTTGGCTACATTGGAATATCTTCAAGGAAGTGGCGAAGCCATTCTGCCTCTTCCCATGCTTTATCTAAAGCTATGAATTCTGATTCCATAGTAGATCTAGCAATGCAAGTCAGTTTGGAAGATTTCCAAGATACAGCCGCACCACCAAGAGTAAAAACATACCCACTGGTAGACTTTAAGTCTCTAGTATCTGATATCCAATTTGCATCACAGTATCCTTCAAGTACTGCTGGATATCTAGTATAATTTAGCTCAATGTTACGAGTAAATCTGAGGTACTTAGAACCCTTATAATTGCTTTCCAGTGTTCTACTCCTAGGTTACTTGTATATCTACTTAATTTACTTACTGCATAAGCTATATCCAGGCGAGTGCAGTTCATCAAGTACATTAAGCTTCCAATAATTTGGGTATACTCTAATTGAGAAATACTTTCCTGTTATAGCGATCCGGGTTTTGGATCCGACCTTCATCGTACTCCAGACTTGGGTTTCGCGGTATAATAATGTATCTGTATTCCGTTTTTTTCTCTTTTAACTCTTCAATCTGAGCTTTTGATTATGTTAGGTGTGTTTGGGGCAAGACGGTTGTTGAGTGGTCCAAATATTTCCCTCCCAGATTTTGGCTTCTTCGCTCGAGCGAGGCTTCCTGCGCTCAAGCGAGCTTTTTGAAATCTGCTTCCTCGCTCGAGCAAGATTTCTTTCGCTCGAGCGAGTTTTGAGGGTCTTCAGGTTTCTTTCTCAGACGCAGTTTCCACTCGAGCGAGCCTTTTGGCGCTCGAGTGAGGCTTGTGTATTCGTTTCGTCGCTCGAGCGAGAACTCTTGCGCTCGAGCGTACGTCTGCTTTTGTGGCAGACCTGAAGCTTTGAATTGTGCGCTCGAACGAGGCCACTTGTTGTTTTTGGTCGCTCGAGCGACAAATCCTTTGCTCGAGCAAGGATTGCGACCTCAGCTTTTTAAACATAGCGATTTTAGATCATTTGGACACAACACTTTTTCTATCCTTCATTCCTTTTCTCTCCCTCTTTGAAACCCTAACTTTCTGCCATCAAATACCTTTCATACACTTGTGACTCACCCGAAATCGTTTGCTAGGGGTGGAAAGCACTTGAAGAGGTTCATTCTCAACCGATTGGATTGTGGGTTGGTGGTAGATTCGTGAAGGAGCTTGGACATTTGCTTTAATATAAGTGAGGTAAAGGGATACTTTACCTTTTTTGTCTTTATTATTGAAGAGATTTATGGCGTTTAATGTGATTTGTGAACTAATTTAAGGTTTGGTGATATTGAACCCATATTCCTCTTTTCTTTTTTTATTTCTTTTCTTTTGTTTATCAATGGTTAGAAATCTCTCATCTCTTCCTTTCAAAAATGATTAGAAATGTGATTGAGAAATTAGATTAGTGACAAAGAATGAGAAACCCCAAATTTGGTAAAACCCTAAGTATCTAATTTAATAGGAATTACTTATATGATGAAATTTCCTCTTGAATCATAAACATGGATAAATAAAGGAGAAATGAAATGTGGCATTTGATGTGGTTAGAGAGATGGTGACTTGAATGCTATAATTCTTTGAAATTTATGAGTTGCTTATCTATGATTATGCTTGATGATTCAAATGTGGGATTGAGATGTGATTTAAATTGTTGATATGCAAGAGTCCTTGTGTGTGTGTCGGTGAAGTGTAGAAATGGTGTTGTGTTGGTACCCGCGCGGGGAGTTTAAAAATGTACCCAATTGCCCTGTCTAGGCTTATCGTTGGACGAATGTGGGAAAAATATTTTTGGGTGTCCACACAGTCCAGCCGTATAGTAGCCGGCAAAAGTGAAAAAACGGATGATTTTCTTAGGGTGCCCACCTCCCGCTGTATAGTAGCCTGTGAATGTGGGGGTTGTCTTTAAAAGTTAAATGTTGTTCTTGGTTGGGTTCATGTAGGGAGAAGTGTGGTCTATTTCTCATGTTTGTGGATATTTGATTGTAGTGCATGATTGATGTGAGTTGTATTTATCATATTACCTCAAAATACTTCCTTATGAATTGTTGACCGTTTCTTATGAAAACAAATCTTATTAGAACACTTTATCTCATGGATGCCATTATCTCGTTCAAGGATTAAATACATGGATAAATGTATTCCTACTGGGCATCTAGCTCAACCATAATCTAATTTTTCAGGAATTGATGAAGGGCAACCTCGTTGAAAGATCGGTTCAAGCACAAGCTTTATCAACTTTTGGGAACTAATTGAAGTCGGGGACTCTAATAGTTATGTGTTTATTTTGGGGCTTTTGTAACAAAATTACTTGTTATGTTTGTAATGTTGTATGCCCAAGGGGCCTTATTTTTGTAAGTTATCTAGTTCACTGAACAAAGAGAAAATATTTTGAACATCATGAGAATGTAATGTATGTAATGTAAACGCTCAACTCTTTGTTCAATGAGAAAGATGATCTAGTGGGTGTTTATGAACATGGTAGTGGTGTATGTTATGGTGTGTGTTTGGCCAGGGCGTTACAAGTTGGTATCAGAGCAATAGGCTCGAATACTTTGGGTTCGTGGGAAGTGACGTTGATCACAATTGGGTCCTTAGATCAAGAAGGAATGCTTAGGACATATGGTGTGATATGTGTTTTTATGTGACTATAGGGATGTGGGGTTAGGCTCCTGGGATGTGGTTAGGTCTGTTGCATTCATCGAAATCCTATTAGAAGGGCACTTGATTACTGTTCTTTCCACTTGGAGGTCCTTGATTGTCATGGACTTAGCTAACATCTAGGGAGGATGACTCATGTGTGTTTCTATGTGAATATTGAGTATTTGTTTGAATTGATTAATGTATAACCGCATGAGGGTTGCACGGGAAGTGAACGTAGAGCACTTAGGTGCGGAAACTCGTTATTGAATTTAACCCTGTTTTTTTTTTTATAGATGTCTGGGTGCGCTAGGCCTCGGGGTAGACCCCATCGGGGTGGCAGGAACATCCCCATTCAACCTGAGATCCCTCCACAAGAGGAAGGAGTGGGTCAAAACAACATACCCGTTCCACCAGCCCAAGAAGCTATGGGGTCTTTGGCGAGGGAAATGGCAGGGGCTCTACGGGAGTCCATGAAAATATTGAGAGCCGAACTAGCGGCTAGGACCATTGAGGGGGAAATGAGTGCTTCCTTTCTGAAGAAGGAGTTTTTTCGTTCTAATCCGGCTGAGTACAGTGGTGAGCCCGACCCAATGAAAGCTGATGAGTAGTTGGAGCAAATAGTCAAGTCTTTCGAGATCCTAGACATCCAAGAGCATGAGTTGCAAGTGGCGTTGGCAGCCTACCAATTGAAGAGAGAGGTCGGACAATGGTGGAAATCCGTCAAGCATAGGGTGGAGCATACTTGGGGAGCATTTGTGCAAGCTTTCCAAGACAAATTCCTCTCTCCCACGGCTAGGGAGTGATTGAGGAAGCAGTTTGAGCAATTATTGCAACTAGATACACCGGTAGCGAAACATGAGGCTAAGTTTACCAGCTTATCTCGTTTTGCACCTAAATTGGTGGCTACTGAAGAGAGGAAATGCCTTGAATTTGAAAAAGGTTGAGGCCATTTGATGAATTTCTAGATTGTATAGAGATGCAATGGCAATTAACATTCTAATGGATGTTATTCTAGTAACCGGTGAGTATGTGTCAAAGTAATCAAGACATTCTTTTTGTCTATACCCTTTTACCACAAGTCTTGCATTGTATTTGTCAATTGATCTATCTGCTTTCATTTTTCTTTTGAAAATCCACTTGTACCCAAGAGGTTTACAACCTGATGGTAAGTCCACTAATTCCCAAGTGTGATTTTGGAAGATGGATTCAACTTCACTATTGACAGCTTCTTTCCAAAAAGGAGTTTCAGGACTGGACATAGCCTCTTTAAAAGTTAAAGGCTCATTTTCTAACAAATATGTTAGAAAATCTGGACCAAAAGATTTTAAGGTTCTAGCACGTTTACTACGCCTAAGTTCTTTTTCCTCATTTGGATCTATCTCTTGCTCTTGATTTTGTTCTTGATCATTACTAATAATAGCATCAAAAGATCTTTTATTAGTACTAGTCTCTTGTCCAGTCTTGTTTGGAAATACATGTTCAAAGAATGATGCATTTCGAGATTCAATAATAGTATTTACATGCATTTCGAAATGTTCTGATTTATGAATCAAAAACCGATATGCACTACTATTATTGGCATAACCAATGAAAATGTAATCAATGGTTTTAGGACCTGTCTTAGTCTTTTCAGGACTAGGAATAGCCACTTTAGCCAAACACCTCCACACTTTTAAGTATTTGTAGGATAGTACTCTCCCATGCCACAACTCATAAGGTGTTTGATTCACTTTCTTTTGAGGTACTTTATTTAAAATATAATTAGCAGAAAGTATTGTTTCTCCCCACAAGTTCTGAGGTAATCCAGAACTTATTAACATGGCATTCATTATTTCTTTTAAAGTCCTATTTTTCCTTTCAACAATTCCATTTTGCTGAGGTGAGTAAGGAGCGGTGGTTTGATGAATTATTCCATGTTCTTTACAAAACTCACCAAAATGTGATTCATATTCACCACCTCTATCACTTCTTAGTTTTTTGATTTTCTTACCAAGTTGATTTTCAACTTCATTCTTATATTGAATGAAAGTTTCCAAAGCTTTATCCTTGGTTCGAATTAAATAAACATAACTATATCTAGTATAGTCATCTATAAAGTGATAAAATACTTTTTCCCACCTCTTGTTTGAATTGATTTAAAATCACAAATGTCATTATGAATTAATTCAAGTTGTTCTGTACTTCTTTCATTTGAATGGAAAGGAGTTTTGGATAATTTTGCCTCAACGCAAATTTCACATTTATGATTTGAATCAATATCAAATTTGGGTAAACATTCCATATTAATTAATCTACGTAAAGATCCATAATTAACATATCCTGGTCTACCATGCCATAAATTTGAAGACTCAAGCAAGTAAGAAGAAGATATATTTTTATTAATAACTGAGGGTACAACGGTCATTACATTCATTTTGAAAAGGCCATCAGACATGTAACATTTTCCTACGTACATCCCATTCTTAGTAAGTACAAATTTATCACTCTCAAACACTAGCCTAAACCCATTCTTACTCAACAAAGATTCGGAAACAAGATTCTTGCGAATGTCCGGTACATGCATCACATTGTTGAGAGTTCCTTCCTTCCCAGATGTCATCTTGAGAACAATCTTCCCTTGTCCTTCAACTTTGGAAGTTGAGGAGTTGCCCATAAAAAGTTGTTCATCGTTGTCCACTGTAAAATAAGATGTGAACATCTTTTTGTCGGCACAAATGTGGCGAGTAGCACCAATGTCCACCCACCACTCTTTAGGATTTCCAACAAGATTTGCCTCAAAAACAACTGTAGAAAGATTGATGTCATCTACAACATTGGAAATATTGTCTACTTCGGTCATATGGGCTTGAGCAGGTGTAACAAGCCCGCGGGGGACCTCGCTACAGTTCAGACTCGATTTGTTGTCACGGTTCGTAATCTGAACCAAAGAGTCCAAATCCGGCAAATCGTTTTGAGAAAACAGATTTTTGAAAGAAGTGCCAAACATGGACTGCTTTGCCAGATACAGAGTCGCCACCTAAATATTTTATTTTTGGGAAATTTAGGAAACCCTGACTCGTTTGCCTAAGGCCACGTGTCCGTCATCACCAAAGTTGCCTCGGCTCGGGAACTTGGGTACGATTGGGGAAGGTCACTTCGTGAGCACCCCCGCTCGCCCGATCAAAGATCGGCCTCTACTAACCATGATATCAAGTTTTGAAAACATTATGTGTTCTTATTTCGGTTATTAGCCTAGATTTACTATGTGATGCGCACAACATACAAGTATAGACTGGGTCGCCTAAATTGGAACAAGACATTTCCTGTTTATTTTTGAAAGATGGTTTGCAACTCGCAAGTAGGCTTAAAATGCAGATTTTGCCACCCTCAGGTGGGCTTAGAAAACATGGTTTTGCCACTATCTACTGGGCTTAAAACTCACAATTGATGATTTGTCCCAATCCAAATAACCCAACCTTCACCCACAGGCATTCAGGCAGATATATCACATAAGCAAATAGCCTCATGATAAGCATGCTATCATGGCAATCACTCACACGCATGCAAGGATGCTAAAGCGTAAAAACTTACCGAGTACACCAAGCCAAAACAAAACCGATTAGAAATCCATGCATGATCCTAAATATACAGAAATGCCTAATGCAACACATGCAAAAATACAACTATAGCAGGCTCGGCTATTCTAAAGATGGCGTATGGAATGCTACAGCTAACATGTAATCAACTTAGAATTGAAATACAAATGCAGTTAGTATGATGCGCCGAGCCCGGTGCATGCAAGACAGATGAATGAATGCAAACATGCTATCATACTGTATGCTAATTGAAACATGCTCTAATCTAACCATCATAAGCTAGTAAATAAAAGGGAAGAAAGACGTGGGGTTGGAAGACATACATCACACTCACGCACACTTATTACAATTATGCCCTCGCGCAGAGGGTCCGAATAAATAGTACAGTCCCAAATAAATAATACAGTCCCAATAAATAATACAGTCCAAATATGTACAAAATCCTAATTAATTAACAAATTAATCTAGGAAAGCGGTAAACTAGCATGCAAGCTAGGGACTGCCTCGACTCTGATCCGGATGATGACTGATGCATGCTCGGGTTGCCTTGCGCGGAAATCCACCGCGATGCCCCAATTAGCCTCTGTTTGCAATTGTTTCTTGGAAAGCGTGCCAAGCTCCGGAAGGCTGCTGATTCTTGATTTGCTGCAACAGAGAGCATGAAAGGGGCATGGCAATGTATTTTCACATATGTATACATACCTCGATCCTCGTGCCACCAATCACGCATCTCGATGCATGATGGCCGAGGAGTCGAATGGCACAACTCGATATGGAATGAATGCACATATAAACACAACAATACCTAGACTCCATCATGGGTAATCCGGAGTGTCGGCGACTGGGGAATTGAGACACGTTTCATCACTCGGAGTACGAAACGTACCTCGTTTCCCGTGCTTGGGCTAACTCCTATCCCAAACACAATGCGATATGCATGACATGCATGAATGCAACTAAGATACAACCTAACATGCACAATGCTATGAAATGGCATACACGATGCACGAGGTAACATGACATACACAATGCGCTAACATACAACCTAGCATACACAATGCTATGAAACGAAATGGCATACACAATGCATAATGGACTTACACCAACACAAGTGGACCTCAGCCACACTCACATAGGAGGCCATTAGATGAAAATGAGACACTCGAGATGCGTGCACTCAAACCGAGGACCGACCCTAAGGCACCAAATGCCACTCTAACAAGACATGGAAAGGCATGGAATATGGCATACTAGCATGCAAATTTTAGTAGCAAAATATGATGCAAAACAGCCCCAAAACATGGAAACATGGCACCCGATACATGGAATGGGACCCGAAACATGAAATTAGGTATATGGAATGACCTATGGCTATGCAAAGCATGCGTTATTTGAACACGAAGTATGAAGACAGAATTAAGAAAGTCCCAAAACAAGCATGTTTACAGTTTTAAGCAAGGCCAAACAGTGAACACAAATAGGACCAAGCTAGCATGCAAAAATGGCCCCGAAAGAGAGATAAAGAAGCAAGTAGCAGCTTCTGGCCCTAAATGGCAGAGAGCCCTTCAACAAAGTTGAAGAGGGGCTCAAAATAATGCACTTTACAGTTTACAACAAGCCACGAAAACAAACACAATTATGTCTAAACTATTATGCAAGAAATGGGCCAAAAGGGAGACAAAGAAGCAAGTGACGGTTTCTGGCCTCAAACAGAGGAGGGACCTTCAAAAAAGTTGAAGAGGGGCCCAAAACATGATATTTTACAGTTAGTGACCAAACCCAAAACAGTGCACATGCAAGCTTAAAATACTATGCAAAATAAGGCCTAAAAAGAGGTTTAAACACAAAGATCAAAAAGGGAGCTTCAAACAGAAAAATTCCCTTGATCAAACATGAAGAGGGGGTCAAAATAAGCTATTTATAGTTCGGACCAGAGCCCAAAAATACAAGCACAAGGGGCTAACAAAACATGCAAAAATAAGGCCAAAAGAGGGATAAAGAGGCAAGTGACAAAAGGAAGCCTTAAACAGTGAAGAGCCCTTCAACAATGTTGAAGAAGGGCTCAAAATAAGTCACTTTTCAGTTTATGACAGAGCTCAAAACAGTTTATAAATGAGCCTAAAATACTATGCAAGAAAGAGGCATGCAAGAGAGGTAAAGAAGCAAGTGTAAAAAGGAAGCCTCAAACAGGGAGAGGCCCTTAAATAAACATGAAAATGAGTTCAAAATAATACTATTTTCAGTTAGGGTCGGAGCCCAAATATGCAAGCAAGTATGGTTAATATATTTAGCAAAATAAGGCAAGAAAGAGAGAGGAGAAGACTTACCCTTGAAGACCAAGTCTTTGACAGCCTTTGGACCAAGAAATGTTGCTTCTCAGCTCTGGAAAATAGCTCCAAGTGGCTGGAATGGAGGTTGGAGGTATGGTGCTATGGCTTGTAGAGTAAAGGGTGTAGGACTTGAGGGTTTGAAGGTTGGAAGAGAGGGAGAGGAAGGAGTATGTATGCAAAGCTCTTAGGCAATTTTTCCAACCCCCCAAACACAGCTGGGAGGGCTGGTTATATAGGCAAAAGAAGGGGGAGAAAAGGGGGGGAAATGGAATTCAAATTTCCCCCCAAAAGTTGGCCCCCCGAATACAAAATCTGGGGGGAAACAGAGGGCATTTTTGTAAAGTACCTGGAGAGAAGATCATGGCCGGCTGGTTTTCTAGGGTTTAGGTGGCCGGCCGGCCTTCCCCATGGCCGGCCGGCCAAGGGTCAAAAGGGTCAATGAAGATTAATGGCCGGCCATGCCAAAAAGAGGGCCTCCCATGTGTGCACAACACAATGTGGTCAAAAACTGGAGAAAGTGAACCAGGAGAGAGAAAATGCCACTTTTAAGAGGGGTTCAAAAGGGTCACACACAATTACTGGCCGGCCATGTGATATTGGTGGCCTCCCAGGTGTGTACAACACAAATATGTGGTTTAGGGCTAGAAAAAGTGGCCTTAGGGTGGTCAACATTAGCTTTCGAGTGAGAAAAACGGGCGACGGAGGGCGATGGAGGAATAAAACTGGTTGTCAGAACAATTACTGGCCTTCCATTCTTCTACGACCTTCCTAACAATGAAACCGAGGTCCCTGCCAAAAATGAACTCAAACCGATGCAAAATGAAGGTTCGGGGGCCGAAACGCGCAGCCCGGGGCCCCGAAAACTGACTGTTAGGCACCGGAAGTGGTGTTCGACCATGAAGTTGGTCTCTCGGACCACAGTGTCCCTCAAAAGGGAGGAAATAATGTATGTGCCAAAAATCGGAGCAAACGGAGGTGGTTAAGCGGTCCCGAACCGAGGCACACGGCCAACGACTCCGAAAAACCGGAAACCGGGCTCCAAACGGGCAAAATGGCCTACGACCACGAAACATAGCCTACGGCCACTGAGAGATGATCTACGAGACCTCTCCCTTCCTTCGGGAAGAGAAAACAGAGAAAACAGAGAAAACAGAGCCTGGTTCGCAAACCGAGGCAAGGCATGAAGGAGTCCAGAAGTCCGGAGGCAAGGCTCGCAGCCGAGACTCTGAAACCTCTGAACAAGCACGATATGCAACATCACCAAGCGCTCAATCGGTGACGTCTGAGTCTTAAGGTCGGTCAAAATGGGGTGTCTACAGTTGCCCCTCTTTGACAGAACTCGAAAGTCATAAGTGACGGGAGTGAATGTCAAAGCCCAGAGACGACCCATTTTTGACAAGGCCGAAGACTTAGACAAGCAAACGAAGTATAGATATAAATAAATTGGTTGTGCCCGCAGGCTGCTATGTATGCCTTTGCAAGGAATCAACCAGCGTAGTTCAGGGGCAGGATGCAGAAATATTTTGATAATTGGACTTATACGCTACGCGAAGCCGATTTGATAATTGGACTTATACGCTACGCGAAGCCGGTTTGAAGATTGGACTTATATGCTGCGCGAAGCCGGTTTGATAATTAGACTTATACGCTACGCGAAGCCGGTATGAAAATTGGACTTATACGCTACGCGAAGCCGGTTTTAAAATTGAGGACTCATGTAATGCACTGCAATGTAGTGGCTAAGATGCAATGTAATAGCTAAGAGGTAAAGGTACCTTACAGGGGCAATTGGCAATGACTTACCTCGGCAATATCCTACCTCATGCTGATGTGGGAATCTTCCTTTCTTCTCAGTTGAACCACAGGTACTACTTTTCTCCCTGACTATGGTTGCAGCTTTCCCTATTCTCCAACAGGGTGACAGACTAGGTTGGATCAGTATCCAGAATTGAGGCGCATACAGATGCTATCTCAATCTATGGGGCTGCCATACAGATTTCAAGCCGAGGATATACCCCTGGGTATTTAAACCAGACTTTAGTCTCGGAAATCCCGAACCTTTGTGTTCTAGGCATGAGCCATTCGAACTCTAGTTTCCACCATCTCAGTTGGTCTCCTAGGAACTCACCGCTAACACAGGCAGGTGGCTATACCAGACCACCGGAAGTCGTTCGGGCACGACAAACACCAAAGGAATTGCACCTTTAGAGGATTTAAGGTCTCCTAGACCGAGCAATAAACAGACATGATGCCATGGATGTATAGATGTGATGCAATAGATAATAGATGCGATGCAACAGAGAGTACAATAGATGCAAAATGGTGACATACTCCAACCACGCTGGACTCGTGAGTGGAGGAAGAACAAAGAAAATTAATCAAGAGCGCGTTCCACGCGACCTAAGATAAATTCCAGACACGCTAAAATCGTGTGAGGAAGGGACAAAGAGAGAAACATAGGGACTTACCCAGTGTTTCGGAATGGTGTGAGCATTGGAACGGTATTCCGAACACTTTTAACCCGAAGAGGGAGAAACATAGGGACGTATCCCGGCGTTTCAGAATGGTGTGAGCATTGGAACGTATTCCGAACGCTTTTAACCAAAGAGGGAAACCTAGGGACGTATCCGGCGTTTCAGAATGGTGTGAGCATTGGAGTATTCGAACGCTTTTAACAAGAGGGAGAAACTAGGGATATCCCGTGTTTGAATGGTGTGAGCATTGGAACGTATTCCGAACGCTTTTAACGAAGAGGGAGAAACCTAGGGACGTATCCGGCGTTTCGAATGGTGTGAGCATTGGAACGTATTCCGAACGCTTTTAACCAAAGAGGGAGAAACTAGGGACGTATCCCGGTGTTTCAGAATGGTGTGAGCATTGGAACGTATTCCGAACGCTTTTAACCGAAGAGGGAGAAACATAGGGACGTATCCCAGTGTTTCGAATGGTGTGAGCATTGGAACGTATTCCGAACGCTTTTAACCGAAGAGGGAGAAACATAGGGACGTATCCCGGCGTTTCAGAATGGTGTGAGCATTGGAACGTATTCCGAACGCTTTTAACCAAAGAGGGAGAAACCTAGGGACGTATCCCGGCGTTTCAGAATGGTGTGAGCATTGGAACGTATTCCGAACGCTTTTAACCAAAGAGGGAGAAACCTAGGGACGTATCCCGGTGTTTCGGAATGGTGTGAGCATTGGAACGTATTCCGAACGCTTTTAACCAAAGAGGGAGAAACCTAGGGACGTATCCCGGTGTTTCGAATGGTGTGAGCATTGGAACGTATTCCGAACGCTTTTAACCGAAGAGGGAGAAACATAGGGACGTATCCCGGCGTTTCGAATGGTGTGAGCATTGGAACGTATTCCGAACGCTTTTAACCGAAGAGGGAGAAACATAGGGACGTATCCCGGCGTTTCAGAATGGTGTGAGCATTGGAACGTATTCCGAACGCTTTTAACCGAAGAGGGAGAAACATAGGGACGTATCCCGGTGTTTCAGAATGGTGTGAGCATTGGAACGTATTCCGAACGCTTTTAACCGAAGAGGGAGAAACATAGGGACGTATCCCGGCGTTTCAGAATGGTGTGAGCATTGGAACGTATTCCGAACGCTTTTAACCGATGAGGGAGAAACATAGGGACGTATCCCGGCGTTTCAGAATGGTGTGAGCATTGGAACGTATTCCGAACGCTTTTAACCGAAGAGGAGATAGGGACGTATCCGCGTTTCAGAATGCATTGGAACGTATTCCGAACGCTTTTAACCAAAGGAGGTCTAAGTCGCACGCGCGAGGGGAAAGAATGATAATTGCAAGTGAAAAGGTGCATAACAATGCAAGTAATGAGCATAACAATGCTAGATAGATGTGCATAATCAATGCAATGAATGAGCATAACAATGCTAGTGAAGTGGGTGCATAACAATGCAATTGGAACGTGCATCACAATGCAAGTGAAGTGGGTGCATAACAATGCAGGTGGAAGTGCATCGCAATGCAAGCGAAATGGGTGCATAACAATGCAAGTAAAGAGTGTTTATGACGATGCAATATAGGTGCACAAGGCAGTGCGAGTGAGGTGTACAGGAGAAGTGCAATAAAATGCACTTTCTATGCGAGTATGGGGGCATTTTCTATGCAACATGGAAAGCATATTCTATGCGATATTGAAGACAAGCATATTCTATGCAGAATCGAAAGCAAGCATATTCTATGCATGAATCATAACGAGGCGCGGCACGCATGCAACAAAAGTGTATATGAAAGCTCACATGCTATGCAATAGAGGGGCATCAAACATGTACTCTGGTGCCTCCGATTTACCTCTCAGAGGACTTGGCAACACGCTCAGCTCAAAAGGGGACACCCTGTCTATATTGGCGAGAGATAACATCTGCAGTTGCTTTAATCGCTGTTCTGACTTGAAGCAGGCTTAAGCTTGGGGTCGAGGTACACTCATACTCCAGAGAAATGGCGAGGCCTGAAAAGGTATATCTGGAATACAATCACGGAATTTTCTGAAGTTGAAGCACACTCAGATGCTTCCATTTTCCCTCTTTTCTTTTGCTTTGCAGTCCGGAACCCATGTAGCTTCAGATAGGTCCTGGTTTTACTGTTCTCACATGACCTGGGCTGAACCGTGCGGTTTTATGAAAGAACGAAACTTGTTTTGCACAAACGTGAAGAATGGCACAACACTTTGAGCACAAAACGATTTCATTTTTGAAATTGAGAGATGAGTTTTCGACCAGGTATTGGGCCTACGACTGAACACAGCAAAATGACTCAACAAGGAAATAAAAGGCACACAACCTAGACACATCGAGTAACACTCGAAATGACTCAAAAAAAGAATCGATAAACAAAAGACACGACTCAACGTGCACAGGGAGCCTGTTTCACCGGGTAGTGTTTTTCCCACCCTTTCTCATTTGTGATTCTCACATCACTCGGCCCTCAGGCTCTGTTTTTCTGAAGAAAAAAAAAGCCTTTTCCTCACTTTTTCTCTCAGCGTACTCTCTATTCTTTATCTCTCATTTTTTATCCCTCCCCTGGGTGGTCAATGGATAAACAGAAAGTTGCTGGCTCTTGCCCCCTAGCACTCAGCTAGATTCTTCTTCTTCTGCACGCAGCTAGTGAGTTTTCTCCCACAGAGGGGCTGTGCTACAACTGGGTGTGTAGCAAATCTGCAGCTGACATCGGTTGACGATGCTCTGCTGGGGAGTTTAGACGTGATCAGATCTGTCCAGATGAGGGAGTGGAATATCTTGATCCATTCCAATTCGTGCTTCGCACTTGGCTCGATACCTCGCTGCTTGGATAGAGAGCTTTCAGCCCTTTGCAATTAGCTTCAGTGGTGCCCTTTTCTGGCGAATATGGTGCCCTTCTTGGCAAGTATGTTTGATAATGAGGGAAAGACAGAACACCTGACTCAACTGTGCCCCTAGTTCATCATTTTGACCATTTTTTTTTTTTTTTTTAAAAATTTTGACCAAAATGAGAGTTAGATTAACATGCTTGTTCAATTTTGATTTAAATCATGCAAGTCAGGCTATGAGCACTGAAAATTTTCCTTTTTTGGGTCCAAGAAAAGGTCCAGTTTGGAAAAAATGAATAATTTTGAGAGAAAATTAGTCAACCTCAGTAAAAATTCTCAAAAACTATTTTTGCAATCGGCCACTGCTCAACGAGCATAGAACCTACTCTTGAGATGCACAACCTCGGATCCGAAGGAAAATTGCCCCTTGCTTGAAGAGAGCTGCATGGCAACGGAAAGTTGCCCCTTGTTTGAACGGCACCGCGCGCATTGAATGGCAACGGAAAGTTGCCCCTTGTTTGAATGGCACCGCAGCGCATTTGTAGTCAGTCCTCAGAAGTGACGAACACAACCAGACTCTCGATACAGAGAAGGCAAAGATGATCAAACCATTACATGGACAATCAATTGAAGTGTTTATCGGCTGGACTTCAGAATGAAGTTGCCTACGTATCCCAAAGATGGGAATCAAGCCTTCGTAGTTCGGGGTTAAGGTACACTCGGGTATTTAACCTCTCCTTTTTAGGCTCTAACTTTTGCCAAGGCGCCCGTTGCAGGTTTTCAACCTTGCGAGCTTTGTTTTTCTTTCTTTTCATTCTTTTCTTTTCATTTTCATTTCTTTTCTTCTTTTTCCCTTTTTTTTTTTTTTTTCTTCTTTCTTCTTTTTTTTTTTTTTTTCATTCTTCTCTTTCTTCTTTTTCTTTTTTGCTTTTTGTATATATTTTTCTTGCTCTAACTTTTGCCTGGGTCGCCCTTCCGGGTTTTCGGCCCAGCGAGCCTCTCAAAGGGTAAAAGTGTAGCTTGGTCCATGCCAAATGGTTGTAAGGTTTTGAGGCCATCCGTATCCAGGAGAGTGGCTGTTGATTTGCAAGAGGACTCATCTTCGCTGCTCTTCGAGCACATCTGACATCTTTGCCCCTAGTTCGAAGGGTACTTCTGTTCTAGCTTTGCAAGCTTCTTCTGATCTTCTGATCTTCTTGATCCGACTTTCCTGGCCTCTTGTTCGAGGGCTGCTTCAAATCTGGCCACACAGGCCTCACATTGTAGTTGACCGTTGAACATTCTGAATCCCAGTTCAAGGTTTGAAAGTGAGGGGTCGAGTCTCGAGGCTGAGAGCGATCCTAAGCTGTAAAATCTCAAGAGCGATTCTACACAGGTCTTCGCAGGACCGCGCAAAACATTTTTTGAAAGTTTTTAAGAAAGCGACAAATCGCTCGCGCTGAAGACAGTGTAGAACCAATCTGGATCAAGCCAGGATCCTTCCCAGTACTCACACTAACAAGCATGATTTCATTCATTAAGGGCTTAGCACGCCTCTCTTTCTCTCAATTGATCAAAATTTTGCAAAACCCGAGGAATTCCTTCCTCTTCGTTTTCACCGCAGTGTTCAAAAAGCTTTTGGAAAACTTAGGTCGATGCAATGAATTCAAGGCACAGAAAAGACACAGCTTCTAGTCAAATACTGCCATCTCATTTGGAATTTCTGGTACAACTGGCACACGGCAGAAGCAAACACAAAAGCATGAAAAACCACTGCTGTTCATTCAAATCTGTTGGCGTTACTGGCTCCAAGGCAGAAATAGACTCAAAACAAAACGAAAAGACAAACACAAAAACAAAATGGTGACGCCCGAGGTAACACCCCCCCCCCCGGAATCACCCAACTCCTATACAACAGGACTGACTCGATACAGCAAGACAGACCCAAAACAAAAGAGACTGACTCAAAACAAAAAGACAGGCTCAAAAACAAAACAATAAGACTGACCCAATACCTAAGTCAGAATGTACAAAAACCAGCATTCACAAATGCTCAAAACAGTGCGTGCCATACACCATATCTGAAATAAACTGAACGCCGCCCGCAGGTGGTTCATCCCTCGATCACATCACATTATCCCCCACAAGTTCACTGATCAAGTGCCGATAGACTTTGCAGGACCTGGTGCGGGGATGACCCCGTTGTCAATCAAATTTTGTATCTCGTGGCGAAGACGGACGCAACTGTCGGTGTCATGACCGGTTTGTTGATGGAAAGCACAGTACTTAGTCGGGTCATGCTTTGGAGGGAGAGGATCGGGTAGAGGCCGTTGCTCTAACGGTTTCAGATGTCCTTTCCTGAGTAGTACCCCCAGGGCTTTAGATAAAGACATATAGAGTGGGGTGAAAACCCTCTTGCCTCGGGGTAGATAGTCTGAAGTTCGGGGGTTTGAAGTGGATGCACCAACAAAGGGGGTGGCTGCTCTTGGTGTGGTGGTGGCGACCATGCCCACTTCGGAAGATCTTGCAGCTGCGTCACTGCTGGTGGTCGCATTCGAACTGCGGGTAAACGCCCTCCTGGGCTGCTCCTTCTCCTGGTCAATGAGGCCCTGCTTCATAGCGTCCTCGATCTGTACTCCCATCTCATGCAAATCTGAAAAGGTAGGGAAGGGGAGCACGATCATTTTCTGCATTAGTTTGGGCTGGAGGTTGCGCACAACCATCCGTATCTGATCCTTATCCGTTGGCCTAATGGTCATCATTGAGGCCTTGGCCCTCCAGCGGGCCACGAATTCTGAGAAGCTCTCCTTAGGCTCCTGCCTCGTCGTCTCAAGATCACGGGTCGTAATCTCGATTTGGGTATTGTATGAATATTGTGCGACGAAGGCCTCGGCCATCTCCTCCCAGCTTCGTTTCACTGAATCCTCCAATTTGGCGTACCAGATGGCCGCAACACCCGACAGGGTCCTGCCAAAAAGGGAGAGCTTCTGTAATCTTGTCAAGCCCATCGGGCGCAGAACATCTGAAAACAAACTCAAGTGGACCATGGGATCTCCTGACCCGTCAAAACGGTCGATGTGAGGCATCTTGAACCTGTCCGGCAGTGTCACAACTGCGTCGGTGTACCCGTCCTCAATGTCCGGGATGGATTTTACCCCCTGGGATTTCTTGAACAACTTCTCAAGCTTGCTCAATTTCAACGCTAGGGTCGACCTCAGTCTCGAAGGGTGAGTCCAGTAGATTGGTAGGTGTTTTGGACAGCTGGGGTAAGATCGGGGGCGTGCCCCTGTAGGAATGTCTGTACCCTCCTGGGTATTCTGAACATTCGTCGTTTCCCCGGGTGCGGGAGCTCCTGCTGGAGGAGGAACTTGTTGGGAAGCAGACGCGCCGCTTTGCTGTTGCAGCCTGGTGATGAGCTCAGCCTGCTGAGCCATGATTGCAGCCTGCTGCTTGGAAAATTCCGCTTGGCGGACAGCGTCTTGCTGCATGAGTTTCATACTTTCTTGCATCTGACGCATCATTGCCTCCATCCCTGACGTGTTCTGCTGATCCATCTAACTGACTGGTATCTATCCCTGCAGTAGAAACTGAGACCTCAGCCTGACTGTTCACTGGCGGGGTGGATAAGGGCTACTGATCTGGTAACTGGTGATCTGTGCTTGACTGGCCCTTTTACCCTGCCTCTGGCAAAGGAACACTGATGGCCCTTGAACTGAATCTCTGACCTGACAAAGTCTATCAGCACAAGTTCGATGAACCTCGGGGGATATCGGAGCCTTCTGAAGCTATGGTTCCAGGACTACCTAGCAAAAGAGAAAACAGATAGCACCTCAGCTCAACTTCACCAAAACAGATACGAGCATAGCAGGATGACTGTGCCCTCTACTGAATTCTGCCCCCAAAATTCTGCCTCAAATCTGATACCCTCGGGTAAAACTGAACCCCAAAATATTGAACTGGTGCCCGCAGGCCTGATGCCCAAACCTGCAAACTGATACATGCATTCCTGTAGAGACGCACTCTAAAAGCACATAACAAGCAAGTGAGAGCCAAAACACCCCTATGTTGGGGTAGGGTTTCCCTGTCCTATTTTGTCAGGAGCTAGGGTTTCACTACGCACGCAGCGGTTTCAAACAACCTATATCGAGTAAGCAACCTGTCCTAGTTTGGAATGGTCACTACGGATTTCGATATGCACTAGGTCGAATGGTCAAAAGGGTGCCCCGGTAAAACCGGGTTTGTGTTCCCATACTGGCAGAGCCCACAACCGGTCAGCCTTATGGACATGCCTTGACAAGACAAGCCTCCGGCAAACCGTTCAGGAATAGCAGATGGCAAACACGGTGTCCTAGGCGCACCAATGCAAATGCAATGCAAAGAAACACACAAGTGTAGTCAAAACCAGATATCATGAGTTCGAGTCAAGTTCTCTAAATCCCCAGCAGAGTCGCCAGAAACTGTAACAAGCCCGCGGGGGACCTCGCTACAGTTCGGACTCGATTTGTTGTCACGGTTCGTAATCTGAACCAAAGAGTCCAAATCCGGCAAATCGTTTTGAAAACAGATTTTTTGAAAGAAGTGCCAAACATGGACTGCTTTGCCAGATACAGAGTCGCCACCTAAATATTTTTTAAAATGGGAAATTTAGGAAACCCTGACTCGGTGCCAAAGGCCACGTGTCCGTCATCACCAAAGTTGCCTCGGCTCGGGAACTTGGGTACGATTGGGGAAGGTCACTTCGTGAGCACCCCCGCTCGCCCGATCAAAGATCGGCCTCTACTAACCATGATATCAGTTTTGAAAACATTATGTGTCTTATTCCGGTTATTAGCCTAGATTTACTATGTGATGCGCACAGCATACAAGTATAGACCGGGTCGCCTGAATTGGAACAACATTTCATGTTTTTTTTGAAAGATGGTTTGCTACTCGCAAGTAGGCTTAAAATGCAGATTTTGCCACCCTCAGGTGGGCTTAGAAAACATGGTTTTGCCACTATCTAGTGGGCTTAAAACTCACAGTTGATGATTTGTTCCAATCCAAAAACCCAACCTTCACCCACAGGCATTCAGGCAGTTATATCACATAAGCAATAGCCTCATGGTAAGCATGCTATCATGGCAGTCACTCACACGCATGCAAGGATGCTAAAGCATAAAAACTCACCGAGTACTCCAAGCCAAAACAGAAACTGATTAGAAATCCATGCATGATCCTAATATACAGAAATGCCTAATGCAACACATGCAAAAATGCAACTATAGCAGGCTCGGCTATTCTAAACATGGCGTATGGAATGCTACACAGCTAACATGTATTCAACTTAGAATTGAAATACAAATGCAGTTAGTATGATGCGCCGAGCCCGGTGCATGCAAGACAGATGAATGAATGCAAACATGCTATCATACTGTATGCTAATTGAAACATGCCCTAATCTAACCATCATAAGCTGGTAAATAAAAGGGAAGAAAGACGTGGGGTTGGAAGACATACATCACACTCACGCACACTTATTACAATTATGCCCTCGCGCAGAGGGTCCGAATAATATACAGTCCCAAATAAATACAGTCCAATAAATAATACAGTCCAAATATGTACAAAATCCTAATTAATTAACAAATTAATCTAGGAAAGCATAAACTAGCATGCAAGCTAGGGACTGCCTCGACTCTGATCCGGATGATGATGATGCATGCTCGGGTTGCCTTGCGCGGAAATCCACGCGATGCCCCAATTAGCCTCTGTTTGCAATTGTTTCTTGGAAAGCGCGCCAAGCTCCGAAGGCTGCTGATTCTTGATTTGCTGCAACAGAGAGCAGGAAAGGGGCATGGCAATGTATTTTCACATATGTATGCATACCTCGATCCTCGTGCCACCAATCACGTATCTCGATGCATGATGGCCGAGGAGTCGAATGCACAACTCATATGGAATGAATGCACATATAAACACAACAACCTAGACTCCATCATGGGTAATCTAGTGTCGGCGACTGGGGAATTGAGACACGTTCCGTCACTCGGAGTACGAAACGTACCTCGTTTCCCGTGCTCGGGCTAACTCCTATCCCAACACAATGCATATGCATGACATGCATGAATGAACTAAGATACAACCTAACATGCACAATGCTATGAAATGGCATACACGATGCACGAGGTAACATGGCATACACAATGCGCTAACATACAACCTAGCATACACAATGCTATGAAACGAAATGGCATACACAATGCATAATGGACTTACACCAACACAAGTGGACCTCAACCACACTCACATAGGAGGCCATTAGATGAAAATGAGACACTCGAGATACGTGCACACGTGCACGCAAACCGAGGACCGACCCTAAGGCACCAAATGCCACTCTAACAAGACATGGCAAGGCATGGAATATGGCATACTAGCATGAAAATTTCAGTAGCAAAATATGATGCAAAACAGCCC
This sequence comes from Camellia japonica, assembly GCA_030407325.1. Taxonomy (NCBI): domain Eukaryota; kingdom Viridiplantae; phylum Streptophyta; class Magnoliopsida; order Ericales; family Theaceae; genus Camellia; species Camellia japonica. The sequence continues at coordinate 165,387,525 of JAPPVO010000029.1, forward strand.
CAAAACATGGAAACATGGCACCCGATACATGGAATGGGACCCGAAACATGAAATTAGGTATATGGAATGACCTATGGCTATGCAAAGCATGCGTTATTTGAACACGAAGTATGAAGAAAGAATCAAGACAGTCCCAAAACAAGCATGTTTACAGTTTTAAGCAAGGCCAAACAGTGAACACAAATAGGACCAAGCTAGCATGCAAAAATGGCCCCGAAAGAGAGATAAAGAAGCAAGTAGCAGCTTCTGGCCCTAAATGGCAGAGATCCCTTCAACAAAGTTGAAGAGAGGCTCAAAATAATGCACTTTACAGTTTACAACAAGCCACGAAAACAAACACAAGTATGGCTAAACTATTATGCAAGAAATGGGCCAAAAGGGAGACAAATAAGCAAGTGATGGTTGCTTGCCTCAAACATAGGAGAGCCCTTCAACAAAGTTGAAGAGGGGCCCAAAAAATGATATTTTACAGTTAGTGACCAAACCCAAAACAGTGCACATGCAAGCTTAAAATACTATGCAAAATAAGGCCTAAAAAGAGGTTTAAACACAAAGAGCAAAAAGGGAGCTTCAAACAGAAAAAGTCCCTTCATCAAACATGAAGAGGGGGTCAAAATAAGGATATTTACAGTTCGGACCAGAGCCCAAAAATACAAGCACAAGGGGCTAACAAAACATGCAAAAATAAGGCCAAAAGAGGGATAAAGAGGCAAGTGACAAAAGGAAGCCTTAAACAGTGAAGATCCCTTCAACAATGTTGAAGAAGGGCTCAAAATAAGCCACTTTTCAGTTTATGACAGAGCTCAAAACAGTTTATAAGTGAGCCTAAAATACTATGCAAGAAAGAGGCATACAAGAGAGGTAAAGAAGCAAGTGTAAAAAGGAAGTCTCAAACAGGGAGAGGCCCTTAAACAAACATGAAAAGGAGCTCAAAATAATGCTATTTTCAGTTAGGGTCGGAGCCCAAATATGCAAGAAAGTATGGCTAATATATTGAGCAAAATAAGGCAAGAAATAGGGAGGAGAAGACTTACCCTTGAAGACCAAGTCTTTGACAGCCTTTGGACCAAGAAATGTTGCTTCTCAGCTCTGGAAAACAGCTCCAAGTGGCTGGAATGGAGGTTGGAGGTATGGTGCTATGGCTTGTAGAGTAAAGGGTGTAGGACTTGAGGGTTGAAGGTTAGAGGGAGAGGAAGGTGTATGTATGCAAAGCTCTTAGGCAATTTTTCCAACCCCCCAAACACAGCTGGGAGGGCTGGTTATATAGGCAAAAGAAGGGGGAGAAAATGGGGGGAAATGGAATTCAAATTTCCCCCCAAAAGTTGGCCCCCCGAATACAAAATCTGGGGGGAAACAGAGGGCATTTTTGTAAAGTACCTGGAGAGAGGATCATGGCCGGCTGGTTTTCTAGGGTTTAGGTGGCCGGCCGGCCTTCCCCATGGCCGGCCGGCCAAGGGTCAAAAGGGTCAATGAAGATTAATGGCCGGCCATGCCAAAAAGAGGGCCTCCCATGTGTGCACAACACAACCATGTGGTCAAAAATTGGAAAAAGTGAACCAGGAGAGAGAAAATGCCACTTTTAGGAGGGGTTCAAAAGGGTCACACACAATTACTGGCTGGCCATGTGATATTGGTGGCCTCCCAGGTGTGTACAACACAAATATGTGGTTTAGGGCTAGAAAAAGTGGCCTTAGGGTGGTCAACATTGGCTTTCGAGTGAGAAAAACGGGCGACGGAGGGCGATGGAGGAATAAAACTGGTTGTCAGAACAATTACTGGCCTCCCATTCTTCTACGACCTTCCTAACAATGAAACCGAGGTCCCTGCCAAAAATGAACTCAAACCGATGCAAAATGAAGGTTCGGGGGCCGAAACGTGCAGCCCGGGGCCTCGAAAACTGATTGTTAGGCACTGGAAGTGGTGTTCGACCACGAAATTGGTCTCTCGGACCACAGTGTCCCTCAAAAGGGAGGAAATAAGGTATGTGCCAAAAACCGGAGCAAACGGAGGTGGTTAAGCGGTCCCAAACAGAGGCACACGGCCAACGGCTCCGAAAAATCGGAAACCGGGCTCCAAACGGGCAAAATGGCCTACGACCACGAAACGTAGCCTACGACCACTGAGAGATGATCTACGAGACCTCTTCCTCCCTTCGGGAAGAGAAAACAGAGAAAACAGAGCCTGGTTCGCAAACCGAGGTAAGGCATGAAAGAGTCCGGAAGTCCGGAGGCAAGGCTCGCAGCCGAGACTCTGAAACCTCTGAACGAGCACGATATGCAACATCACCAAGCGCTCAATCGGTGACATCTGAGTCTTAAGGTCGGTCAAAAATGGGGTGTCTACAGCAGGCTTCTTGCTTGTTCTTCTTTTGCTTTTGCCTTTGCTACGACAATCTTTGGCCCGATGTCCCTCTTTGTCACAAATGTAACATTTGCCATTAAACTTGTACTTTTTAGTTTCCCCTCCTTTAGAGCCTTGTGATGAACTTTCTCCAGAAAATTTCCGTTTCTTTGCTTTTGGAGCATGTTCCACCACATGTGCCTTAGACTCCATTGGATGCTTACCAGTCCGCTTCTCTAAATTGCGGTTGTCCTCCTTAATCCTCAAACGCACAATTAATTCCTCTAAAGACATCTCTTTGCCCTTGTGTTTGAGGTAGTTTTTGAATTCTTTCCAGCCTTGTGGTAATTTCTCAATTAAAACTGCAACTTGGAAAGATTCACTGAGAGACATGCCTTCTGCATGAATGTCATGCAGAATGAGTTGGAGATCTTGAATTTGGCTGATCACAGTCTTAGAATCAACCATCACAAAGTCTAGAAATTTGCCAACCACAAATTTCTTTGAGCCGCCATCTTCTGTTTTGTACTTTTTCTCCAAAGACTCCCAAAGTTCATTTGCTGTCTTGATAGGACTATAGACGTTGTATAATGTGTTTTCAAGTCCGTTCAAGATGTAGTTCCGGCAAAGAAAATCAGCATGTTTCCAGGCATCGACCGCGGCAACCACTTGTCGGTCAGTTTCATCATCTTTCAGAATAGGAGCATCCTCACGGAGAAAGCGTGCCAGGTTCAGAGTTGTAAGATAAAACAGCATTGTCTACTGTCATCTTTTAAAATAAGTTCCAGAGAACTTCTCTAGCTTCTCACCGTGATTTACCGGTACTGTTACAACAGGAGAGGGGGTTGGCGCAATTGCAGCCACCATTCCAGTACTCGTTTGAGCATTTGTTTCAGTAGCCATGAATTCGAATTTATTTTTAATTAATGAACACTCGGAAATTATTTAAGAAAACCAAAATTAATTTATGACAAACTTCCACAAATAAATATTTTGAATTATTAGTGACACTAGTATATTACTACTAGTTGTCAAAGAAAATAGACAGTATATTACTACTATCTGTCAAATAACATATAACCACTATTTGTTTTTTCAATCAGAATATTAATTTGTTAAGTCACAGAAAATAATTTCTGTAAGAAGAAGAAAGAGAAAAGGGAACAAATGAAAAATTCTGTAAACAGAATAATTCGAATCTGTCTTAAGATTGTTGAAACAATCTTCTGTGTACAAAAAATAAATTGAAACAAAATCAAACAAATAAAATGAAGAACGTACTGAATTTATTTTTACCGAACCGAATAAATATGTAAAGACCAAGTCGAGTGGGTGACACTCTGTCCTTAAGACAGATTCGCCCCGCTATGGTGCTTACGGTTAAGTGGTGTCTATTTCCCAGGATACAATGATCTTCACAAATTTGTAGTAACACTCCAAATAAATTTGTCCGGCGAACTAGAACCTTGTGTTCTATACTCTCTTTAATTTTTTCTAAAACTAGAATGAAGAATAAATAATGCAAATGAGCAAAAGTAGAAGGAAAGAATGAATTTTCGGATGTGAAATCTGTTGGAATAGGGCTGGTATTTATAGGCAAAAAACAGTCTCGAAAAGGTATGAATTTGAACTTGAACAGATTCAGATTTGAAACTGAACAGATATGGTAACTGTACAGTTATATAACTGTTCAGAAACTGCTGAAACTGCCCGAACAGTTTTGAATTTGAATCTGTTCGAAAATGAATCTGTCCAAGTGCAACAGATCTGAAACAGTTTTGAACAGATATGCAAACTGTTTGGCAGTTTTAAAACTACTCAGAATTGCTGGGCAGTTTTTCTCAATCTGTTTGACAGTTTGAACCTGTTGAACTGCTGGAAAATGGACTGAAAACCGGATACAGTTTGGACAGAAAATTAAATTCTATTTTGGTACAAAATTTGAATTCAATTTCATTAAGAAAAAATTCAAACGCGCGTGTGGTGGTTTTTAGCCAAGGTTCTAATTGTCTATAACTCCTCCCTTCTACAAACTTGGGGTGCCCCTTGGGACACAACCCAAGTGTTGCAATCTAAAGTTTATATACATACACAAACTCTCTTAAAGTTTCAATGTGGGACAACCCATTTCAAAGAAACCCACATTTACTTTTTTAATTGTCCATTCCACGAACCCGAAAACGACGTCAAGTTCTCATTCACTCATAAATGGTTTTGACGAACCGCTTTCACCGTATGACTTGCCATGCGGCAAGGAACACGTCACCTTTTCGGACCCACCCCAAAAGATGTTTGGGGCCCACTCAATTTTGGGCTCAAAGTTGGCCCAAAATAAGCATTTATAAAACCAATTTTCCAACACTTTTATCTTTTCTTTTACTTTATATCTCCTGCTTGTCTAATAACCACCAATATTTGGACTCTACTTTTACATCTTGGGCTATGCTTATAAGTGGAGTTGAAGAAGCACAGAGCTGTACAAATAGCGAGTCTTATTTTCATTTTTTGGTTCAAATCATATGTTCTAATATCTTAAGTGGCCTAATTGCATTTGTGAATGGCTTGTGTTTTTCAGCCACTAGGTTGAGCTAGGATGTTTTCCCTTTTGCAGATTTGTGAATTCAGGTTTGCCTGAGCAGTGTTCTTTGTAATCAAGTGTTAAAAATATTGTTCTGCAACATACACATACCTTTGGGGGAATACATTAGCCCCAATGCAAGGGCAAAGGAGTGCAGGCAATTCCTTTACTAAAACTATTGATCTTAACCAGGGATTTGTTTCCAATAACACTGGCATGAATCAGTCAACTGCTTGGAATAGCATGCTAAGTCCAGTGGAAAGCCGGTTGCCAAATTACATGCTTTCTTTTGCTGAAGGGAACTATACTTGCACCAATGCTGTTAGTCATAGTGCTCGGGGTTTTAGTGGTTAGGATTTAGGGGAATCTAGTTCTAGTCAAAATTTACAAGGCCAAGGCATTGGTGATGGTATGAAAATCGAAAATGGTCGGTTATCTTCATTTTTGGTTCGTCTTGGGTCTGGACCGTCTAACAACTTTCTTCGCGATAGTGTTAACAATGGTATTGGTGGTAATCAGGTTACCGACAGACCTTTAATTATGCAGAGTTCCAGTTCTAGTCGTGTTTCTCTGAATATAAATTTAAATGCTGGGAACATGGGCAGTAGTGGTGATGGTGGGCAGGACATGGAGCCAGATGCATGCCATAATTTGTACAAGTGTAGACACCCCATTTTTGACCGACCTTAAGACTCAGACGTCGCCGATTGAGCGCTCGGTGATGTTGCATATCGTGCTCGTTCAGAAGTTTCAGAGTCGCGGCCGTGCGCCCTGCCTCCGGACTTCCGAACCCTCTTCTGTGCCTTGTCTCGGTTTGCGAACCAGACTCGGTTTTCTCTGTTTTCTTTCCTGAGGGAAGGGAGTAGTCCTGTAGACTATCTCTCGGTGGCCGTGCGCTACTTTTCGTGGCCGTAGGCCATTTTGCCCATTTCGGAGCCCGGTTCCCGGTTTTCGGAGCCGTCAGGCCGTGTGCCTCGGCTCGGGACCGCCCAACCATCTCCGATTTCTCCGGTTCTTGGCTAGTACCTCTGTTTTATCATACTGAGGAACACTGGGGCCCCTGATGCCCACTTCGTGGCCGTATGCCACTTTCGGTGCTTATAGCCGGTTTTCGGGCCCCGAACCTCGCGGTTTGGCCCCCGAGCATTCATTTCGCATCGGTTTTCTCCGGTTTTTGGCAGGTACCTCTGTTTTGTCATCGAGGAACCCTGGGGCCTCTGATACCCACTTCGCTGCTGAACACCACTTCCGGTGCCTACAGCCCATTTTCGGGACCCCGAACTGCGCGGTTTGGGCCCCGAGCGTTCATTTCTCATTAGTTTTTGTTCAATTTTGGCAGGTACCTCTGTTTCAACATTAGGAAGATCACTGGAGGGTAGGAGGCCAGCAATTATCCCAGATAACCAGTTTCGCTCCTCCGGCGCCCGTTTTGCTCACTTCCGGGCAATGTTGAACACCCTAGGCCCATTTTCTTCCAACCAAAGCTACATATCTGTGATGAGGGCACATGGGAGGACCCTAAAAGTGATGGTCGGCCAGCAATTGTGAATTTCATTTTTGGCCTCTCCTTCAGCTCTATGTTGTGCTCCTGCTTCAGTGTTGCCAATTTCCGACCTTGGAACCTTGTTCTACACATCTGGGAGGACCCAAAAATGGTGGTCGGCCAGCAATTGTTACATTCATTTTTGAGCCTCTCCTTCAAGCTCTATGTTGTGACTCCTGCTTCAGAGTTGCCAGATTCCGACCTTGGGGCCTTATTCTACACACATGGGAGGACACCTTGCATGGTGGTCGGCCAGCAATTTTCATCTTCATTTTTGGCCATGGCCGGCCGGCCAGGGTGAGTGGCTGGCCGACCAGGTGGGGTGGCCGGCCGGCCACCTCCCAGAAATTACCTGGCCGGCCAGCTTTCTGCTTTCCAGCCCTTTCCAGCTGTCCGGATATTTTTTGAAATATCTCCCCCATCCGGGGGATATTTTGGGAGGGAATGCTTGGATGCAATTCCCTCCCCTTTTACACCTTTTCTTCCCTATTTGAAGCATAGCCTCCTCCTTTGTTAGGTTACAATTTGATCTCAAGACTCTCTCTTCCATAGCCTCCATCTCACCTCCAAAAACCCTAAAATTCTTCAAGTTCCTAGCTCAATCCTTCATCAACCCTAAGCTCACCATCCCACTTCCATTCCAGCAGCAAGAAGGGTTCCTCAGAGGCTAAGAAGCAACTTTCATCAAGGCAAGAGGTAGCAAAAACTTGATCTTCAAGGGTAAGTCTAATTTCCCTTTTTCTTGCATTTTTGCTTCAAATTTTTACCCTACTTGTGATCTGTTTTGGGTTCTGACCCCTTCTGGTTTTGTGCTTATTTTGAGCCCCTCTACAACATTGTAGAAGGGCTCAACCCTGTTTGGTGTCTCCTTCATATACTTTCTTCAATAGCACTCTTTAGGCCATTAAATTGCATGCTTTGCTTAGCTTTTGAGTGATCTGATTTCGAGCATACTATATACTGTTAGTGGGCTTATATTGAGCCCCTCTTCAACATTGAAGAAGGGCTCCATCATGTTTGGTGACTCTAGCATGCACTTCCTTTGAAATCCTTCCATTTTACCGTAAAATTGCATGATTGTTTTGGCCTATTTGTGATCTGAGTTGGAACTTGTAACATACTGTGATTGTGCTTATTTTGAGCCCCTCTTCAACATTGAAGAAGGGCTCAACCTGGTTTTCTTACTCTACATATCACTTGCTTTGAATTCTTGTTCCACTCCCATTTTGCATGCATTTTTAAGCTCACCATGCTTCGGATTTCAGCCTTCATCAGGCTTAGAGAGTGCCTTATTTTGGTCCATTATTCATTCTTTGTTAAGGGTCTTAGGCCATTTGATGACTGGTTTTGGTACTTGTTTTGTAATCCTTCAATTTACCGTAAAATTGCATGTTTGTTTAGGCTTGCTTAGCCACTGATTTGAGTCTTCATCAGGCTTAGAAAGTGTCTTAGAATTGTCTATTCTTCATCTTTTGTTAAGGGTTCAAATTTTTGATGCTTGCTTATGGTACCTCATGTTGTAGCCCTTATTGGCTCATTTTTGCATGCCATTTTGAGCATATCTACACACTGAATTGGAGGATCTCATCTACTGTAAATATGCATGTTTTTGGCCCCTCTTCAATTTTGTAGAACTGATTTTTCTGGTTTGAGCATTGTAATACTACTTGCTTTGTAATTCCTCTCTTTTTCCCCGTTTTTGCAAGCTATTTTTGCCATGCTTGTGGTTCTTTTAGCCTTGCTTTGTACTGAAAAATGCCATATTTGGGGCTGCCTTGCTACTGTTTTTGCTTTCATGTATCAATTTTGCATGTTTAGCATAGCCGTAGGCCATTTCGGTACTTAGAATCACATTTCGGGATGATTTCATGCATCGGTTGTCATTCGTGTCATTTCGGGACTGTTTTCCCTTTCATTTAGGTGCTGAAATTTGGGCATGCTTGCATATCATTTCCCGTGCATTTCATGCCTTCGGGCCATGCCTCGGTTTGCGTGCCCGTGGGTACGCACTTCGAGGCACCTCTGTTTTATTCCGACGGCATCTGATGTGAGTGTGGCTGAGGTCCACTCATGTTAGTGTAAGCCCAATTTGCATTTCCACTCATTTTATCATCGCCTCGGTGTGCGTGCCTGTGGGCACACATTTCGAGGCACTTCGGTTTTATCCGATTCTCATTTTATCATCGCCTCGGTGTGCGTGTGGGCACACATTTCGAGGCACTTCGGTTTTATCCGATTTCTCATATCATCGCCTCGGTGTGCGTGCCTGTGGGCACACATTTCGAGGCACTTCGGTTTTATCCGATTTCCATTTCATCATCGCCTCGGTGTGGTGCCTGTGGGCACACATATTCGAGGCACTTCGGTTTTATCCGATTTTCATTTATCATCGCCTCGGTGGTGTGCCTGTGGGCACACATTTCGAGGCACTTCGGTTTTTCGATTTCATATCTATCTCGCCTCGGTGTGCGTGCCTGTGGGCACACATTTCGAGGCACCTCGGTTTTATTCGATTTGCATTTCACATCATCGCCTCAGTTTGCGTGCATGCATGCACGCATTTCGAGACGTCTCATTTTCATAGCATTGTGCATACTAGGCTGTATCTTAGTTGCATTTCATGCACATCATGCACATCGCATCGTGTTTGGGATAGGAGTTAGCCCGGGCACGGGAAACGAGGCACGTTTCGTACTCCGAGTGACGGAACGGGTCTCAATTCCCAAGTCGCCGATACTCCGGATTACCCATGATGGAGTTAGGTTTTCATTGTAGCATTCATCCGCATTCATCCCAATTGAGTTGTGCAATCCGATTCCTCGGCCAATCATGCATCGATATCGATTGTGATTGGTGGCACGAGGATCGAGGCATGCACATATTTGTGAAATACATTGCTATGCCCTTTTCCTGCTCTCTGTTGCAGCAAAATAGAGGAATCAGCAACTTTTCAAGTTGGGCACGCATTTCAAGAAACACTGCGAACAGAGGCTAAATCGGGCATTTCAGTGGATTTCTGCGCAAGGCAGCCCAAAATGCAGTATTCATCAGAAGCGAGGCAGCCCCCGGCTTGCAAACCGATTTTCAGCTTTCTTAGTTTAAATTGCTAATTACTTAGAAATCTGTATATTCTTTCATGTCGGACTGTATTATTATTTATTCGGACCCTCGCGCGAGGGCATAACTGTAATAAGTGTGGGTGAGTGTGATGTATGTCTTCCAACCGACGTCTTTCTCCCTTTTATTTATCCGCTTATGATGGTTAGATATAGGGCATATTTAAATTAGCATACAGTATGATAGCATGTTGCATCATTCATCTGTTTCGCACGCACCGGGCTCAGCGCATCATAAAACTGCATTTGTATTTCAATTCCAAATTGAATACATGTTAGCTGTAGCATTTCATATGCCATTTAGAAATAGCCGAGCCCTGCTATAGTTGCATTTTGCATGTGTTGCATTAGGCATTCTGTATACTTAGGATCCATGCATGATTTCTAATCGGTTCCTGTTTTGGCTTGGAGTACTAGGTGAGTTTTATGCTTTAGCATCCTTGCATGCGTGTGAGTGTTGCCATGAATAGATGCTTACCATGAGACTAAGTGCTTACATGATATTACTGCCTTGAATGCCTGTGGGTGGAGGTTGAGTTATCTGAATTGGAACAATTCATCAATCATGTTTTCTAAGCCCACCTGAGGGTGGCAAATCCATGTCTTAGCTACCTGCGGGTAGCACCATCAAACCATTTTCAAACAAACAAACATGAAATGTTTTGTTCCAATTCAGGCGGCCCAGTCTATACTTGTATGCTGCGAGCATCACATAGTAACCTAGGCTAATAACGGAATAAGAGCATACAATGTTTTCAAAACAGATATCATGGTTAGTAGAGGCCGGTCTTTGACCGGGCGAGCGGGGGTGCTCACGAAGTGACCTTCCCCAATCGTACCCAAGTTCCCGAGCCAACTTTGGTGATGACGGACACGTGGCCTTTGGCACCGAGTCAGGGTTTCCTAAATTTCCCATTTAAAAAATATTTAGGTGGCGACTCTGTTATCTGGCAAAGCAGTCCATGTTTGGCACTTCTTTCAAAAAAAATCTGTTTTCAAAACAATTTGCCGGATTTGGACTCTTTGGTTCAAGATTAAGAACCGTGACATTTGAGTCCTTGAACTGTAGTGACCCCAATATGAACAGAACGGGACTTAACACCTCCCGAGGCGTTCGGGGACGTCTACAACAAGGTAAGCGGACCAGAAACAGAACAGATCTTGAGTGATAATGCTTCTTCTAATAACACTGGGAATTCTTCTAGTCATTCTGGTAGTTTGGTGGACAATGAGGGTGAGTTAAGTTCGTCTTTGGGCAATTGGGGTTCATCCTGCAAGAGAAAGGCTCTTGAAGGTACTTTTGGACAGTCTTGTCCAGGTGGGAGTTCAAACTGCTTTCAAAATGCTGAAATCTTTCCACGACATGGTGTTTTTGCTCGTTACAGTGCTTCTAGCAGCTTAAGTATATCACCACCACTAGTGATTTCTCCGTGCATTGGTCCTTCTGAACAGCTAAACCCAAGAAGTGGCATTAGTATGCGTGGAGTAGCTTCTGACGTCTTTCCTCCTTCAAGTGTGACAGGAATTGCAGAAAGCTCCTCAAGAATTTTTGGCGTGAGAGGAAATGTTGGGCATCATGAATCTGTTAGGTTTAATTTACCATCAACAGGGAATGTGATAAACCATTCTGATGTGTGCTCCCTTCTCCAACCATCTAGACCTCTCTCTTTTATCGATTCTTTGGACTTGAGACCAACAACTATAGTAGCACCCAATTCAAATAATCCCCCAAACCAGTCTTATTCAATGCATATTCTTGATTTGCTAAGGAATACACTTTCTTTCCCTTGTAATGGGACTCTTAATTCAGGAGCTGGCGGTTCTTCAAGTTCTTCATCATTGCGAGAGGAAGCAAGTTTTAGAAGCACCCCAAGAAATAGCATGGGGCATCCTATGGTTGTTCCTCCAACTGAGATGAGAAATTCGGTGCAAGACTCAAATAATTGGAATTTATCTACTGGAAATACCAGTACTTCTACAAGTGTCCCTTCTAGTTCTCGAATTAGCCCCAGCTCTACTATACGGCCTTTCCCCACTGCGTGGACACCTCATCGCAATCCCTCAACACAAAATCAACAAAGATTATCTGAATTTTCTCCTTGGACTTTGTTTCCATCTGTTGATTCTGAGTCTGAAGCTCTGAGAGCTCACTTTCCCCCATCGCGTTCAGGCCCTTCTTCTTCAGAGGAAACAATAATGCCATCTGGAGCTAACAGCCAAGGCCATCATCCACCATATCCAAGATCGGCTTTGTTGGAGCTACCTGGTGATGATGTGAATGGTTGGCGTGCTTTAGCAGATGATATTGAGGGGAGACACAGGCTGGTATCTGAGGTTTGTGGTCTAAGTTCTTTGTTTTTTGTTTTAATTTTTCCCTAATTTCCAAGCTTACTAATCCTTTGCTTAAAGTTGGTTAAGATATATTACCTGAGTATGGTATCTTTGTTCCTAGAAATTGAGTGGTACTGCTAAGGTTTTGTAATTCATCAACTTTCTTATTGCAGCATTTTGTTGTGGGTCAACATGTCATAATTACTACAACTTAACTTGAGCATCTTGAACATTTTTAATCATGTAAGAAATCATGGACATAATTCCAACATCACTTCATCGTTGTGATCAACTTCTCCGTCATCATTTTACAATTTTATCCCTTCAGCAATAACATGCTGTTAATAATACACTGTAATACCTTGAATTGTAAATTTTTGGATGAGTATTTTTGTTGTGGCCATCAACTTGTTTATTATAACATAAACGTGTTACTCTATACCTACCTGGCTACCCACCATTGATTCTGTAAAAGCTTGATGTTACATTTTCTTATTTATATATTATTCTCATCCTTAATTTCTCACTCTCTCTCTCTCTCTAACACACTTGCACATGGGTTCAAATGAAGCTCATGCATGCTGCCTTTGGAATATTGCAATATTAAGTTGATTAGTCATGAATATTCCGTATATATCAGTTTGCAGAGCTGTGCTTTCCTTTGAGAATGGCAGAGTCATGTTTCCATTGATCTCATTAATCTATTTGATGGAGTGAAATTTAGTGAAATCTGTAGAGATTGGTGAATTGTCAATAAGAACTATTTTAGTCCCCCCAGATTGGTAGACAAGTTGTTTTGGTCTTGTTGACCGTCTTCTTATGTAGGTGAGGATTTTGTGAATTGCTTGTCAAGTATAGTTAGCTGGACATGTGATGTAGGACAAGTGTGGGGTGATGTAGGACAAGTTTGGGGATCACTCTCCTGCAACTCCGTTCAGCACTGCAGAAATCAGGTTTCGTTTACAAAACGCTCTAATTAGTGTCAAAAACGCCGCCAACGTTTGTGACGCTTAGCACCAACGCCGAGGACGCGGCCGTCCTATAGCTTTATGGCGTTTTAAAAACGTCGTGATATTAGTATAGGCGGCGTTTTTAAAAACGCCGCAAAATGTCCTCCTAAACACACACTGACGTCACTGACAACATTTAGCGACGTTTTTGGAAAAACGCCGTCATATCTTTTTTAAACTAATATGACCGTTAGTATGTAAGGTTTAAGAGGCGTTTGTAGAAACGCCGTCATATTTTTTTTTTTTTTTTTTTGGAAATTGTACTAATTTTATTTGATTGAACTAAAAAAATATCTGTAATAGCACTAATATAAAATAACAACTCCCATTCAAATAGTTGTAATGAAGCATTAATTCACTTTCTCATTCAATTAATATTCAATCACCATTACCCACAAAATTAACATATCCAAAATCTAAAAATCATGTTTTAACGTTAACCACAAACTAACATATATCCAAAAATCATGTCTTAACATTAACCACAAACTAACATATATCAAAAAATCATGTCTTAGCATTAAAGTTGCAGTCTACACTGGTTTCATGCTTGCATCATAACATAAACTGTAATGAGATTCACCAAAATAAACACAAATTGAAGAATTCGTACCCAATACTTAGCAAAACACCATTCGTTCTAAAAAAATTGCAAAAATAAAAATAAAAATAAAAATAAAAATAAAAAAATGAACCCGGAAGGATCTTCATATGCCAGACTAAATGTTTACCAATTCAAACAGCACCCCGTAGGGAACGCAATGCCTGCTTGTAGACTATTCTCCCATATCAACTTACGGACGGTATTCTCCAGGGTTTCAATAAGTCAATCATTAACATCCCAGGCTTCAAAATACCTTTGATGTATTTTCGAACCTAAAAGCAGGCAAACAAAACGTTTTATGTGATAAACCAGATGCAGAAATCCTCACTGAAGTTTTCGCCAGTATTAACAGAAAGTAGATTCCTTTGTTTCTATATTAGCAGCTGTATGTGCATTGTTTCACATAAGAGCAATTAGAAAATAGAAACCTGATGATGAACTTCTGCAGCTCGACTAACAGAATTATATATGGGTTTTTCCAGACGCTCCAACTCTCTCTTTTCTTCAGATGTAGTCCTCCATAGGTTACTGAAACAGAACCAACAACAATGAAAATCAAGCCACAAAATCAATGGAAACAAAAAAGGGATGCAAAATAAGTAAGGGGGAATCACAATGGTAAATGTAAACATGGCTAATAAGAGACCCAAAATTAAGGTTCCCTACCATAAACAAAAGCATTTATATTGAAGTGATCCAAAGTACACAATTATGCCTCAAACTACTACTAACCAACACTAAGCGTAAACAATGGTAAAAAATCCTACTACAAAAACCTTTATTGAAAACATCAGCCAACTGATCTCTTGATTTCACAAAAAGGAATTGAAATCAATCCTCTATTGTCAATCTCAATATGATTAATTCAATCATGTTGAATAGGAGAATGAACAATATTAACGGCATCTAGATGCACTGAATGAGGATCATGCATAATCGGTCGTTTTTCATTAAAAAAAATAAAACATTATACTTGACAATGGTTCCTCCTGGTATCGTACTACAGGCACTAGGGGCTAAATTGTATTGATTCAAACGGTAAATCCTAAATTAAAGTGTATGCAGTTCTCTCAACCTGTAGAGAGCGAGAAATGCATTCATCAGCTCTAAACAAATCCCACACCCTAGATTTTCTTTTTGGAAATTGTACTAATTTTATTTGATTGAACTAAAAAATATCTGTAATAGCACTAATATAAAATAACAACTCCCATTCAAATAGTTGTAATGAAGCATTAATTCACTTTCTCATTCAATTAATATTCAATCACCATTACTCACAAAATTAACATATCCAAAATCTAAAAATCATGTTTTAACGTTAACCACAAACTAACATATATCCAAAAATCATGTCTTAACATTAACCACAAACTAACATATATGAAAAAAATCATGTCTTAGCATTAAAGTTGCAGTCTACACTGGTTTCATGCTTGCATCATAACATAAACTGTAATGAGATTCACCAAAATAAACACAAATTGAAGAATTCGTACCCAATACTTAGCAAAACACCATTCGTTCTAAAAAAATTGCAAAAATAAAAATAAAAATAAAAATAAAAATAAAAATAAAAAAATGAACCCGGAAGGATCTTCATATGCCAGACTAAATGTTTACCAATTCAAACAGCACCCCGTAGGGAACGCAATGCCTGCTTGTAGACTATTCTCCCATATCAACTTACGGACGGTATTCTCCAGGGTTTCACATAAGTCAATCATTAACATCCCAGGCTTCAAAATACCTTTGATGTATTTTCGAACCTAAAAGCAGGCAAACAAAACGTTTTATGTGATAAACCAGATGCAGAAATCCTCACTGAAGTTTTCGCCAGTATTAACAGAAAGTAGATTCCTTTGTTTCTATATTAGCAGCTGTATGTGCATTGTTTCATATAAGAGCAATTAGAAAATAGAAACCTGATGATGAACTTCTGCAGCTCGACTAACAGAATTATATATGGGTTTTTCCAGACGCTCCAACTCTCTCTTTTCTTCAGATGTAGTCCTCCATAGGTTACTGAAACAGAACCAACAACAATGAAAATCAAGCCACAAAATCAATGGAAACAAAAAAGGGATGCAAAATAAGTAAGGGGGAATCACAATGGTAAATGTAAACATGGCTAATAAGAGACCCAAAATTAAGGTTCCCTACCATAAACAAAAGCATTTATATTGAAGTGATCCAAAGTACACAATTATGCCTCAAACTACTACTAACCAACACTAAGCGTAAACAATGGTAAAAAATCCTACTACAAAAACCTTTATTGAAAACATCAGCCAACTGATCTCTTGATTTCACAAAAAGGAATTGAAATCAATCCTCTATTGTCAATCTCAATATGATTAATTCAATCATGTTGAATAGGAGAATGAACAATATTAACGGCATCTAGATGCACTGAATGAGGATCATGCATAATCGGTCGTTTTTCATTAAAAAAAATAAAACATTATACTTGACAATGGTTCCTCCTGGTATCGTACTACAGGCACTAGGGGCTAAATTGTATTGATTCAAACGGTAAATCCTAAATTAAAGTGTATGCAGTTCTCTCAACCTGTAGAGAGCGAGAAATGCATTCATCAGCTCTAAACAAATCCCACACCCTAGATTTTCTTTTTCTAAACAACCCCAGAATAACAGACTTAGCCATCCAATTAATATATTCAAAGCAAAATGGCAAAAGAATAAAATGAAGCTAAATCTCTACTTGAGAAACTTGCAGATGTTAAAAACATATGCATGTGTTTACCTTGCAATCTCAGCTCGTCTTTTTGCCTCTTCAGCCATCTGATTAAGATCACTGAAATTACTGCGATCACCAAACAATGTCTTGGACTCGGGAGGTTGCAGCCCATGGAGGGTCCTCTGTGCATGTGCCCATTTAAGTTCCCGTTCTTCCTTCCCGAAATCCTTTTTCCTCATGAAAGCAATCTGCAAGACAAAAGGTTTTCACCACATGACAGTCAATTAAGAGATTTATTCACTGAAATCCTTCACCGAATAAGTATTCTTTCATACCCTTTGCTCGATAACTAGATCCCAAGCTTTTCCACTTATTGCATATTGGATAATGAACTTTATAAAATCAAGGGGGATGTAAGTTATGATGTTGTAAAGCCAAATCACACCAGCCCAACCCCATCCAATCCCTTTAATTTCAGCAAAACTCCAGTTTGCATAAACAGCAATCAGTGTAGCAACCTGCTCACACAAACGGAAAGTTTATTCTAAAGGTGATTCTTCAAGTAACTAGGACTTAGGATGCACTTTCCTGGAAAAAATAAAGAAAAGAATAGAAAATAGCAGTTCACTTACCAACTGAGCAACAACAAAAGCCACCACTAGCAAAAGGCCAGGACGTTCAACGAAAGACCAACTCCTAGAACGTGTCACAAATATTAGGGCCTGACTGATGATACTCACTTGCAGGTATATTGCTGATGCAAGCTTCCTGAAGTCATCATGAGCTGTTCCTTCAAGAGTTGAAACCCCAAATATACGCTGGAAATTACACAAAAGGAGGGGAAAATAAGTCTCAAGACCAAGCATAACACTGACAGATCAGTGAAAAGAAGAATCATTCAGACTTCAGTCTAGAAGTAAATAATAAAAATTGCATACAGGAACAGTGAAGGCGCCTAAATTTGGAATGCATTTTCAAAATTTCACAAGATCAGGCACACTTCAAAATTTTGGATTTATCAATTACATAGAGCCTAAAATAAAATGCAAATAACAAGCATATAAACATCATACATTCTTGAAAATGTCTCATTAATGAAAACTGTATATCAATATTTAGCAAATCTAAACTACTGTTAAGCCAGGACCAGGGCTGGTCACCAATTCACAAAATATGAAATCCTTTGGCATATAACCTATCAGGTGTATCCAATCAACTATTTCATGACCCATTTACTATAGTTATAAGTTTTCTTACAGGAAAAAAGTTTGTCTTGTATGCTGCCCAGAAGAAAATGACTGTCATCATGGCCAAGTAACCACCAAGAATGACTCCAGTTACAAAAATTTCTGCCAGCTTCCAGCTATCAGGCTGAGGAGATGGTTTCACCCTATCCTTTGATATTGTCATGATGGTACCTGGCATGCCATATAGATAGTATGTATTTAGAACCACACACACACACAAATCGAGGCTAATGACAAGAAAATGAGAAGAAATATGCATGAATCTACATGTAGAAAAGGTAAGTGAAGTGTGACAAAATACAAACCATCATTGAGGATGGCAATGATCAGCACCATGAAGGGTGGGAAATCAAACCTCCATATGAGGGCGAGCAACATAAAACCAAGCTGTCAAAACAGAGATAAAAGAGAATTAGGTACAAGGAAGACCACAAGCCATGACAAGAGGATCCTATCAAAAAATATGTAATTATGCTAGTAAAAGTGCAAATAATTTTTTAAAAGAGTTTCAGTTATCATCCTAAATTAAAACACTTACCACAATACGAATAGTAATAGAAACCGCATATATCTGCACCATGAACACCCAAAGCATAAAAAAAATTAGTCAATTAAATAATCATAGCAGCATTTGTACAAGTAATGGATGTATTGTACACTTGGATGCAACCCAACTAAAAAAATAACTTGTACTCTGCTAAATTTAGGTGTCAGACAACTTCATGATCAGAACCCAAACTTACAGTGAAATTTTTCATCCTCTGGAAGATTGCTCGACTTGTTAGTACAGCACTGATGATAACACTAAGGCCAGGTTCTGTCAGGACTATGTCAGAAGCACTACGAGCAGCATCAGTTGCATCAGCAACAGCTATGCCAATATCAGCCTTTTTAAGAGCAGGAGCATCATTAACCCCATCACCAGTCATTCCGCAAATATGTTTTCTAGCTTGTAGACGTCTTACAATCTCATATTTGTGCTCTGTGCCAACAAATAAATTAAGTCCAATCAAACAAGAACCACAGAATTGCTCAGTGAACATTCAATCTGATATTTCAGTATTCTGTTGTGCACACAACTTAACTATAAATTACATTTCAACTTACTAAGGAACAAAGTATAAAAAGAAAAGAAAAGAAACATTACCGGGGAAAACACCAGCAAAACCATCGGCCTTTTCAATCAGCTCATCAACTGGTAAAGCTGAAATTGACTCATCCTTGTTCTGTCCTAACAAGGCAGATGATGGATACATATTGGTTCCCATTCCCAAACGTCGTCCTGTTTGGTAAAGTTTAAGGCAATCAGATCCTTTTTCACCACACCAACCAATGTACAAAACCATGCTTATTTCTCATGCTAGCCAAATGATATCTTAGTTATAAAAGGGGGAGCCTTAGAAAGAAACACAATTGACAGAGCTCTTAGGACAAGAGAGCATGCACAATTGGGCAATGGAGTTCCTCGATGGTACAAAACACGCTTTGATAGATGGCCCCATTTTTGCCTTGAAAGATATTGCTAATACCAATGCATCAACTCGTGCCTCAGGACAAGCCTTCTTTATAAAGCCACTTGCTACCTCATGAAATCCATGAACTAAAAGAGATGGAAGAATAAGCATACACCCAAAGCAAAAAATTGATTGCAATACATCATTATTTTCTCATGTGGTCATTTTATGTGGTATAGAAACTAATAGAGTAGATGTCAGAGATTGACAACTTGTCAAGTTTGACTTTGAGCTTGGATACAAAGAAGGCTATAACAACAATGTCATGGATGTTCAGAGTAAGAGAGTTGTGCTTGTTTCTATGCAGTTGGTTCTGCTACCAAGGTTGCCAACTTGCCACAAACATGTGAAGCTTGCTTGCGCTCTTTAATCAATGTGCCTACTGCTCTGAACCAACGCATTAGATTCCGGTTATCCTTCACATAAAGCCAAGCTTGAAGAAAAGGAAAGAGGTTCTCGTTTATACCTCGCTCTTCAATATAACTATGCAGTGCATCTCTCATCCCTTCGTCAAGATCTCTGTATGTGAATAAACAAATGTGTAACTTCATTTTGGACAATTACGCAGATTTTATCACAAGGAAAAAACAAAATACAAAAAAACTATAGAGTTTAAACATGAAAGTTATTAGATGTTTTGATTCTTAGAAAAATTTCCAGCTTTGATACCATACAATGACACAATAGATATGTCAAAAAGGTCAAGAAATAAAATAAAAAGTACCATTCTGAATCAGACAACTAGATTAATTGCATTTTATCCTATCTAGTTTATAACCTCAATTGCAAATTCCTTAACCTTTAATTTTCCCTTTAAACCATATATCACTTACAAGAAGGCCAAACCCCACATATTGATGTCATTGAGTCAATCTTGATCGAACCATAATTTTGTATTGCACAACATTCTTTGTAGTTACTTCCATGAATGATGTTGTCTAAATTGGATTCCACTGATAGTTTCGTATCTACTCATGCTATGCATCTATGAACATGTTCAGAATATGTTGGATATAAACAACAAATAATTACAACATTGTTTCTATCGCAAAGCTACTAGCTCATAGTTAATCAATCAACAAAGAAAAATAAAACCCTCATAAATGCAGTACTAGACTTACTGGAAAACAGGGCCATTGTATTTGGTCGGAACTACAAGAAACCCAGAAGTTTCAAGCTTGGGCCTCATTGAAACAGAGTGAATCCCCAATGCATCAGGATACAACCCGCACAGAAAATGCAGAGACTCCTTCTGTCCAGGCTTCGAGATATCCACATGAAGGAACAACTGGTTAATACCGTCTTCACCATCATCATCTCCACTAATAATGTTAGCCAACTGCATTACCCGGAGACTGATCTCCTCATCATCATCTCGATTTCGATTTCAAGATATGAATCACTGAGACCGATCTGAATCGCTGATATCTGAATCACGATCTGAATCGAACTTCGATTTCGATTTCGAGATATGAATCACTGAGACCGATCTGAATCGCAGAGATCTGAATCACGATCTGAATCGAAATCGAAGTGATATGAACTCAGATCTAAATCGAAATCGAAGTGATATGAACTCAGATTTGAATCGCAATATGAAATCGAAGTGATATGAACTCAGATTTGAATCGCAATATGAAATCGAAGTGATATGAACTCCGAATTTTAAAATTTCGAGATATGAACTTCGATTTCGAGATCTGAATCGCTGAGATGAACTTCGAAATCGCTCTGATGAATCACTTCGATTTCGAGAGACAACTTCGATTTCTGAGGATTCCATTGATAAGCAACTGAATCTGGTTTAGACAGCGGAGAGAGAGAGATTATTTGCGAGTGCATCGGTTCAATTTGGGAGTTGAGATTCTCAGATTGGAAAAGGAAGCGCGTGGGACAACACGCATTTGAAGGCGTAAATAAACGCCTCTTATTCATAAAACGGCACCGTTTCAATTAAAGAAAAACAAAACGTTTATAAAACGCCGTTAAATATTAGAAATAGTGACGTTTTAAAAAACGCCGTTAACAAAACGCCACCTAAACTTATATTTCCCGTAGTGTAGTGAACACAAAACTACTGTGGGGCAGCGTGAAGAGGTTTCTATTTTTGGGATGTTAGGGGACTGTTCTTGGTAAAATTACTTAGATTGTTAGGGTTATATGTTGTAACAAAATGATAAAGGTTTGTGAGTGAAGAGAGAATTTTTGGGACTGTTTGGCGACTGTTCTGAGCACTGTGAACGATACCCAAGAACAAAACCTTGGCTAGTGTTGTAGTTTTAAAGCCCTAGAGTTGAATGTTTAAGCAAGGATAGGGCTTGGGCTTGTAAAAAGGAATGTCTAAGGGTTAAAACAAGCTTAGACATATCTCATTGGGGAGTTACAGCGCTACATATGGAAATACCTAATTTATAAGCATCGCACTTGGGTTAGAAAAATTTGATGTTTGTATGACATATATAAAGACAGAAGCTTCCTGTGGAATCCAATATATCAATTTATTGTAGAAGATTCCTATTACGTCCACACCCTAAAGGCTATAACCACGACAATCTTCTCACATAAGTAGGCCGCCCGCATTATGAAAGGAGGTGGTGGATTCAGCCATTAGCGGCATATATATGTGTGTGTATTTTAATATAATTCCAGATTACGAAAGTTGTATGGATCTGTTTATTTATTGTCGTAATTGTCTGAATTGTTCTTGCACATTCTTAATTGCATAATTTGTGACACTGTTAATTATAGTTTCTATCTTGCTAGTAAACGTACATTCTACTGCTATCAAAATTGCTTAGTTTCTGATTAAGAAAAGTTGGAACATTGAAGTAAAAACTTCTGTCCTTCCATGTAACAGATTCGTCAAGTCTTGAATGCTATGCGTAGGGGCGAGAACTTACGAGTTGAGGTTCAATTTTGACCCATGCCTCATTAATTCATTAATTTTTATATGTTGTGCTGTAACACAACCATTTCGTCTTTGTCAACTGCCACAAGAGTATGAATGCTTTAGTTGATATAGTGACATTTCATGTTCTGTTGATTCTGTTTTTTACTGGAACTCATTTGAGATGCCAAAAATTCAGTAAGGCTTTCTATGCTTCTAAACTTCTTAGTAATTATTGTTTATGTTATCTACTGTACGAGCACGAAATAATCTTCTCGTATAATCCTGTTGAACAAGTTTGCGCTTCTCCAAAATGTTGTCGCTTTACTCCCTGAAAACACAAATGTGAGCTAACCGGCGGGTGTGTGCCTGATACCTCTCCGATGCCTAAGTCAGCAAAATAGACAAATAGACAAAAGCTCTATGTATTTCGAGAATCAAAGTTGTGTTACCTCTACATAGGTTATGTTGTGAGCTTTTATAGTTTTCGTGTGGCACAATCCTAGTAGGACTCTTACTCCTCAAGGTAGAGTCCTCCTAGGAATCACATTCCTGAAAGATAATGCTTATCCTTCAACACTTTCCTCACTGCTTAAACCAAGTGAGATGGTTTTACCTTGGCTGGATGACAATATAACCGAGCTAACACTATCTCTTTGTCATACTTAATCCAGCGCCTCCACATGCAACACATAGCTCGGCTCTTGTTCACTTGCATCTCGGTTTTGTCTGTTGAGACCGAGCTAACTACAGCAAGCTTTGACCGAGCTAACAAGAGCAAGGTCCACCATCAAAAGCCCAAATACCTCGGCTCCAAATACTATGACCGAGCTAATTATCACTACTCCGACTGTGGTGATTGTAACCATATTTGGACCGAGCTAATACTAGGGTCCACTCGTTTAAGCCCTTTTTACCACGGCCCATAGAATGGCCTATTACTACGCCTGGGCTTAGCTCGGCCTTAATGCTAATAAAAACTCCCTCTCAATTGCCCCTTAATTCCATCTGCGTAGCATGATTGGGATTATTTGTTACCAGCCAAGCTAAAACTTTCAGACCTTCAACCGAGCTAAATTGTCACTGGGCTACCGATTTGTCCAGTCAAAAAATGTCTCTTCAGTCACGCTGTACATCTGAATCGCTTGTTATTCTATAGACACGTGGCTGGCCTCTATTGGTTGAGTACAACTGTCAACGCCACCCTCATACTCCGAAATTTTTGAACAGTCCTGCCTTGTCTTTGCCTTATACAAAAACCCTAGCCTTTGAACTTATCATTCCACTATTCATCTTCTCTTTCTTGCCATCTGAACCTCCATTTTCCTAAACACAGCATCTGCAAAACTTGTGCTCCTGTTTGGTATCTTCATCATTTGGAACTTCATTCTCCTCTTCTAAGACTGTAAGTGACTCAAATCCTCACTTTTTCCGTTTATTTCATGAACATGTATAGTATAGAAGTATGTACTTATATATATTGCAAAACACACTCTGTAGTTTTGCTGAAATGGGTAAGAATCAGCTAGTACCAAAAACCAGACCCCCAAACCATAGGATCGTGCTTAAGAACACATTGTTTGGATTCAGAAAACTTGAAGTTTGAATCTAGAATCGTGCTGTAATCGAGCTAAAAACCTGTTTAGGCAACTTTAGGCTTAAACACAACCGAACTAGGGAACTCCACCCAATAACCGAACTACAGGACTAAACCCAATAACCGAACTACGAAACTCCACCCCATAATCAAACTATAACTTGGGGCCAATTCAGCTCTCTGACTTAGTCAAAACCAAACTAAGAATAGGCTGCACCCTCTCCAGCCGAACTAGGGTTTTTTGCGTTTATTCTTCTTCTTTTTTAGCCCGGTCCAGTGATCTGGGCACAACACTTTTCATCTCCACTTTGCAGACTCTGACTAGGTTGGCCAGGCACTCCTTTGCACGCTCAACCGAGATACGCAACGTCATTTTAACACCGAACTAGTGCTGCGAGCTAATTTATACATAACTTAAGTCCACATGGAAAAATATCGATTCTTAGTAAACTCACCAGGGGCCATAGCTGAGTTCCGAAAGGATTACCAAATTCTAGATGACGTCCGTCTTTCCCTAGCCGAACTAGATACCACACCTTGGGGAAAACAAGGTTTCGTTCATTTATCGTGCTATCCATTGTTGAAGTCGACTTCCGATTCCCAGTTCAACCACTGTTATGCGAATTCCTTAGGCAAACTAGAATATGCCCAACCCAACTTAGCACCAATTCATACAGAATAATAAATGGCATCGCCGAGCTAAATCGCCGGCTTGGCCTTAACCTCGGTTTAGCCAAGCTTTTTCATCAATATTCACTTGGCCAGAATGAAGATGGCTGGGTATACTATTTAAGAATAAGAAGACACTGAGAGAAAATAATAAAAAATACACCGGACAAAGATGTAAATGATGATGACTTTTTCTGGGTCTCGGGCAACTTCGAAGACCAGGAAGCCCAAATACCGGGCGACCGAATTAACTGGAATAAAGGAGTAGCCGGTCTGAATACCTCGGTTTAACTTGTCTGATTTTTGCTTTTGTTGCTTACAACTTCCACCCCGTGCTAACCGTTTTCTTTTTCTTTATGCAGACTTGAACCAACTAAAGTCGCAGTATCAATACCCCAATCTCGACGCACTCCGTGCCGCACTCCGGTACCGCGATCGAGGTTGGGCCGAGCTACTCAACTTCGAACCGACATATAGATATAGCAGCAGGAGGAAGACCAGGGTGACAGATTTCCTCCTGGAACCCTCACCAGAACCAGATCCAACACTACCTCAAATCAATTTGATCCCACTAACAGAAGAGCAAGAAATGGCTAAGAAGAGAGCTGTCAAAACACTTATCACCGAAACAACGGCTCTAGCTGTCGGGGACCAGACCGAGATACTCCAAGTTGGCCAAACACATGAGGCCGTGGTAGCTCTTCCAATAGCCCGGCCCTCATCATCTGGGCCCAATAAGCGTGCTCGCACTTCCTCAACCGAGCCACGCCTTGTTGATGAAGAAGACACCCTACTTCCCCAAACTACGCCACCGAGCCCAGAACCCGAGCGTTCAGATCAGGCTAGCTCTTCTGAGTGGGCCCCAAAACTAACATACAAGAATCAAGCCATAAGAAGCACAGACTCAGTTATGGCAGACAAAGACCATACGTTCGCTTTTAACCTGGCTAGGAGTGTGTGTTTGCCCTCTGACATGGAACACCATGACCATTTGACTGAGCTAAAGGCCATAAGGTCGGCGACGAAGTCAATGGTGCTGGTAAGTGCTCCTTCTAATCGTCTTTCATTTTACATCATCTGTTTGCTCGGTTTTTATTCATAATTGCTCTCTCCTTTCGCAGGCCATGCAGAAGAACCACGTTGCCCACAAGCGTGTGTTGAAATTGCGTAAGATAACTAGGCTGGCCGTGGGGGAGGTAGACAGCAAGACGGCCGAGCTAAATGATGCCAAGCAGAAAATGGCCGATCTTGAATCTGAAGTCGTCCGACTTACCGGGTTGGTTAACTTGGCTGAAGTTGATAAGCAGAAGGCTTTGGCCGAGCGGAAAGACAAGTATCTGCACGAGCTAGTCAAGCTCGAGAAAAAGAAAGACGCAGAGATCGTCAAGCTGAAGAAGAACGCGGACGATGCTAAAGACCGTGGTTACAAGGAAGGTGAAGCCACCTACATCCTGCAGTGCAAAGCTGCCAAGGATATATTTTTCAAATGCGGGTGGAAAGCAGCCGTGGAGAAGCTCGGTTATGGAGAAGAGACCGAGCTTTTCAAGAGCCCTCCTTCCCACTTTATTCCAAGCTACATGGCGGAGTATGCCAATGCTATTCAGCAAAAATTTCTTCAAGAAGCGAAGGAAGAAAGGCATCCCCAGAGCCCAACAATACCCCGGTTGTCTTCAATGATCCTGGTCTCCAAGCTGTTCAGTCAGCTCGGGTGGAGCCCCTGGTAACCAGTACGGTTGAAGATGTGACTAACCTTCCTACTGGAACCATGCTATGAAGTGATGAAACTCAAGTTGACCTGGACGCAGACCTGGATGATCTTTTTGCTTGATCATGTAATTTCTTCTTTTTACTTTTGGAAACAATTTGTAACCGGGATAAAGTCCCACTTCTTGTACTTATGTTTTGAATCTTGAATGAAATCTTCTTTCTCTTTACTCGGTTCATTCTATACCTGCATTTATTTTTCAACTATGATTTGCATAAAGTTTAGCATTCTCTGTTTCTGGCCGAGATATTATCTCGGTCTTGGAACCTTATAAACTGTTTGTCATTCTGCCAATTCTTTCTTCAGCCTAGATCCTTATCTCCGCTGAAGAGAGATAAATGTTGGTTTTTTTCCTGCCAACTCTTCTGATCTCAGCCTAGTCCTTATCTCGCTGAAGAGCAATAAAATGTTGGTTTTTCTGCCAACCTCTTAGCCTAGATCTTTCTCGGCTGAAAAGCAATAAATGTTGGTTATTCCTGCCAACTCTATTAAGCCTAGATCCTTATCTTGGCTGAAGAGCAATAAATGTTGGTTATTCCTGCCAACTCTCTTCAGCTTAAATCCTTATCTCGGCTGAAGAGAGTTCCTTATCTCGGCTGAAGAGCAATAAATGTTGGTTATTCCTGCCAACTCTCTTCAGCCTAGATCTTTATCTCGCTGAAGAGCAATAAATGTTGGTTATTCCTGTCAACTCTCTTCAGCCTAGATCCTTATCTCGGCTGAAGAGCAATAAATGTTGGTTATTCCTGCCAACCTTCTTCAGCCTAGATCCTGATCTCGGCTGAAGAGAGCTCAAAGTTGGTTATTTCTGCTAACCTAGAGCCAAGTGTTTGGTTATTCCTGCCAAACTTCTTCAGCCTAGATACTTATCTCGACTGAAGAGAGCTCAAAGTTGGCTATTCCTGCCAACCTGGAGCGAAGTGTTGGTTATTCCTGCCAACTTTCTTCAGCCTACATCCTGATCTCAGCTGAAGAGAGCTCAAAGTTGGTTATTCCTGCCAACCTTCTTCAGCCTAGATCCTGATCTCGGCTGAAGAGAGCTCAAAGTTGGTTATTCCTGCCAACCTAGAGCCAAGTGTTTGGTTATTCCTGCCAAACTTCTTTAGCCTAGATCCTTATCTCGGCTGAAGAGAGCTTAAAGTTGGTTATTCCTACCAACCTAGAGCGAAGTGTTGGTTATTCCTGCCAATCTTCTTCAGCCTAGGTCCTGATCTCGGCTGAAGAGAGCTCAAAGTTGGTTATTCCTGCCAACCTAGAGCCAAGTTTTTGGTTATTCCTGCCAAACTTCTTCAGCCTAGATCCTTATCTCGGCTGAAGAGAGCTCAAAGTTGGTTATTCCTGCCAACCTAGAGCGAAGTGTTGGTTATTCTGGCCAACTCTGCTTTCACTGCCCCTAGCTCACTACAACAACTCTGTACAGAAGAAAAGAATTGTGCTGAAAAGGAAACTACTTGTTTTATTTGGAAAAGAAAAAATTACAAGTACTTTAAAGAAAAAGCTAAAAATAAAATAGTTTGAGATTGGCAGTGTTCCATGGCCTGGGAATAGCCTTGCTATCTCCGTCTTCCAAGTGATATGCCCATTTTCCTGCTAAGCCAACCACTTTGTATCGTCCTTCCCAATTAGGCCCTAACTTGCCATCTCCGGGTACTAGAGTATTTCTCATTACTTTGCGCAGTACCCAATCTCCAATCTTGAATTGCCTTGGATGTACCATTTTATTATATTTTCTAGATAACTCTTGCTGGTATGAGACGATGTGAACTAGTGCTCTTTCCCTTCTCTCTTCTGCTAGGTCAAGTTCCAAGGTTATGGCTTCTCCATTTAAGTCTAGGTCAAAATTTTCACCTCTAATAGTGGGGAGGCCAACTTCCAGTGGGATTACTGCTTCCATGCCATAGGCCAAGGAAAAAGGTGTTTCTCCGGTTGACTGCTGAGGTGTGGTACGGTAAGCCCATAAAACATGAGGAAACTCCTCAGCCCACTTGCCTTTTGCTTTCTCCAGCCTTTTGTTCAATCCATCTAAGACAACTTTGTTTGATGCTTCCGCCTGGCCATTTGCTTGGGGGTATGCTGGTGTAGAATTGTAAAATTCTATCTTATACTCCTCACAAAAGCCTCTAAAAATTTTGCCATCGAACTGAGTGCCGTTGTCAGATATTAGAGCCTTGGGAATGTTGAACCGAGTGATGATATTCTGCCAGATAAACTTTTTTACATCTTTCTCTTTTATTGAGGCGAGTGCTTCTGCTTCCACCCACTTTGTGAAGTAGTCTGTTGCTGCAAGAAAGAATTTTCTGTTGCTGGGTGCCATTGGAAGTGGTCCTACTATGTCCAAGCCCCACATTGCGAAGGGCCATGGGCTAGTTAAAGGTAGAAGCTCTCTGGCTGGTTGATGTATTTGGTGTGCGAACTTCTGACATTTCTCGCACTTCTTCACATACTTCTCTGAATCTGCTTGCATGTAGGGCCACCAATATCCTTGTGAAATTGCTCTGTAGGCCAAAGATCTTCCCCCCTGGTGGCTTCCGCGTACACCTTCGTGTATCTCGAACAAGAATGCCTCGACATTGCTAGGATGGACACATTTCAAGTAAGGTCCTGTGAAGGATTTTTTGTACAAGGCCATTGATGGGGAGAGCCAAAATCGCTGTGACTTGCTCTTATTCTGTTGGCCTCTTTCTTTTCTTCGGGTAAGACGCCGTCTTTTAAGAATACTATAATGGGATCCATCCATAAAGGGCCTAGTTCGGCGCAACATACCTCAGCCACTTCGGGTTTTTCAATGCTTAGTCTTGGTAAGAAATCGATCAGTAATGGATGTGGGATAGATATATCTGCCATCGAAGCAAAGCCTGCTAGTTCGTCTGCTCTACTATTTTCTTCTCGGCCGATCTGCTCTATCCTCACTACCTCAAATTTCATGATCTCCCTTCTTGCTAACTCTTGGTACTTAGCCATTCTCTTATCTTTCGCCTCATAGTCGCCTGAAATCTGGTTTACTACTAGCTGGGAGTCACTGTAAACCATTAGCTCGGTGGCCTGCATGAAAAGTGCTGATTTGAGGCCTGCTAAAAGCACTTCATACTCCGCCTCATTGTTTGATGCTGGGAAGCCAAGGTTGACTGCTTGTTCCACTATTAGGCCATCTGGTGAGATGAGGACTATGCCAAGTCCTGCACCGTGCCTGTTGGATGCTCCGTCCATGAAGAGTTTCCACATTTCTCCAACGAAAAGTTTCCAGCAAGTGGAGGGGTCGGATGATGTCTTGGGGTCATGAGTGTTGCTGATGTCTTCTTCCAAGTCCACACCTATTGTTTGCCCCTCACTATCTATTTGTACCAAGTTTTTACTTGTTGATGAGTCTTTGCCAGGCGTAGTGCGGTCTGCCTCTTCATTCCTTTCTTCAATCCGGTATGTCTTGGGATGTAGCTGGGCATTTTGTTTTGGGGGCTGCTTAATTTCTGCGACATTTTCCATCCCCACGTCTGTTGTACCAGTCAAGTCGATTGGGCAGATGTGATGACTCCCTGGTGTGAACTCCGCCACAAAGTCTGCCAAAACTTGGGCTTTTATTACGGTTCTGGGTTGAAATTTGATATCAAATTGTCCCAATTCCACCGCCTACTTCAAGATTCGCCCAGAAAAGTCCGCCCTCTCAAACAAAGCTTTCAATGGAAAAGCTGTTAGGACGATTATGATGTGGGTGTGGGCGTGGAAGTAGTGCGATAGCTTCTTTGAGGCCATCATCAAGGCTAAGGCTAGTTTTTCCAATAGTAGGTACCTGGTTTCTACGCCTAGTAAGGTTTTGCTTACATAAAAGATGGGCAGGTGTTGGATTCCTTCCGTTCTGACCAACACAGCGCTGACTGCGTGCTCTGAAACTGCTAGGTACAAAAAGAGCTCTTCTCTAGGTATTGGGGTTACTAGCAATGGTGGAGAAGACATGTATTCTTTTAGGCTTTCTAGGGCATGATCGCATTCTTTATTCCACTCAAACTTGGCCTTCAATGCTTGGAAGAATGGTCGACATCTGTCTGATGATCGACTTATGAACCGGTTGCGTGCGGCAGCTAGGCCAGTGAGATGTTGCACCTCTTTTACAGTGTTGGGCCTTTTTAGATCCTGGATTGCTTTGATCTGAGAAGGGTCTGCTTCTATACCTCGGTTGGTCACCAGAAAACCTAGGAATTTGCCTGATTCTACGCCGAATGCACACTTGGATGCATTTAGGCGCAACTTGTTCTTCTTCAGAATCTGGAACATTTCCCCTAGGTTCCTGAGATGGTCCTTCTCATCCTTGCTTTTGACCACCATGTCATCTATGTAAGCCTCCATTGTTCTGCCTAACAATGGTTCAAACATCTTGGTGACCATCCGTTGGAATGTTGCCCCTGCGTTTTTTAGGCCAAAGGGCATGACCTTGTAACAATACAATCCTCTAGGCGTTGTAAAGGATGTGACCTCCTGATCTGGTTCATACATAGCGATTTGATGGTAACCTCTGTACGCATCAAGGAAGCTAAGTCGATTGTGTCCTGCCGTTAGGTCTACCAGTTGGTCTATCCATGGTAGGGGAAAACTGTCCTCTGGGCATGCCTTGTTGACTGTTTTGTAGTTCACGCAGACACGCCATTTTTCGTTCTTCTTTGGCACTACTATGGTATTGGAGATCCACCTGGGATCGTGCACTTCTCTGATAGCTCCTGCCTCCAGCAAGTTTCCCACTTCTTCTGCCACTATCTCGACATAATGGAGTGCTGATCTGCGAGTGCGCTGTGTAACTGGTCTGGCAGTTGGGTGGACGTTCAGTTGGTGACAGATGAAGTTTGGGTCAATGCCAGGCATGTCATACGGTGTCCAGGCAAACACTTCGATGTTAGAGGTTAAGAATTCCATGACCTCTATTCTCTCAGTGCTGGACAAAGATGAGCCGAGCAGAAAGAACTTTTCTGGGTCTTTTTCATCTATCCTTACCTGTACCAAGTCTTCCACTGCCTTCTATTCAGCTGCCTTGCCAACATTCGCAAATAGTTCGTTGCTCTCAGGCTCTTCTACCATCTGTACATACCCTTTGGCAGCGCGACTGCCATTTACTGTGACGAAGCACTATTTGGACATAATTTGGTCTCCAAAGACCTCTTCAATTACTCCGAATTCGTTGGGAAACCGCAATACTTGGTGGTAGGTTGACACTACCGAACACATGGCGTGCAACCATGTCCTTCCCAAGATTATGTTGTAAGTGGAAGGGACTTTTAATACCCAGAATTCCCATAGACGGCGCCAATTGTACGAGCACGAAATAATCTTCTCGTATAATCCTGTTGAACAAGTTTGCGCTCCTCCAAAACGTCGTCGCTTTACTCCCTGAAAACACAAACGTGAGCTAGCCGGCGGGTGTGTGCCGGATATCTCTCCGATGCCTAAGTCAACAAAATAGACAAATAGACAAAAGCTCTATGTATTTCGAGAATCAAAGTTGTGTTACCTCTACATAGGTTATGTTGTGAGCTTTTATAGTTTTCCCGTGGCACAATCCTAGTAGGACTCTTACTCCTCAAGGTAGAGTCTTCCTAGGAATCACATTCTTGAAAGATAATGCTTATCCTTCAACACCCCCCTCACTGCTTAAACCAAGTGAGATGGTTTTACCTTGGTTGGATGACAATATAACCGAGCTAACACTATCTCTTTGTCATACTTAATCCAGCGCCTCCACATGCAACACATAGCTCGGCTTTTGTTCACTTGCATCTCGGTTTTGTCTGTTGAGACCGAGCTAACTACAGCAAGCTTTAACCGAGCTAACAAGAGCAAGGTCCACCATCAAAAGCCTAAATACCTCGGCTCCAAATACTATGACCGAGCTAATTATCATTACTCCGACCGTGGTGACTGTAACCATATTTGGACTGAGCTAATACTAGGGTCCACTCGCTTAAGCCCTTTTTACCACAACCCATAGAACGGCCTATTACTACGCCTGGGCTTAGCTCGGCCTTAATGCTCATAAAAACTCCCTCTCATCTACTATGAAAATAAATAAATAAATAAATAAAAAATCAGGTAAAAGTTGCACTTATCGTGCTGCATGAACTAGCTTTATAAAAATGCTACCAAAAGAACTACAAAAAATTCTACAAAATACTCACATGGGTGTGGGTCCCATGTGGTGTTGGTGCCACACCCATCATGTGGGTATTTTGTAGAATATTTGTTAATTTTTTTGGCAGCAGTGTTCCATCCACATAATTTCTTCCCCCATAATCACCTAATGAGGTGGTAAAACAAAATGCATATAAAGAGAGTTTTGAGAAAATATTTGAATGTGGGTCAACTTTTCAAATTTTGCTTGCCACATCATTTTTTTTTTTTTTGGAGGAGGGGGAATTGTGTGGATGAATCAATTTTTTTTTTTGGGTCCCTAGCATTGTTGAATGATTTGTCGATCATCAAAAATGTCTTGTGATTTGCTTCATTTCTAACATTGTCCTGCATGTATAATCATGTGCTAGGATTATATGCTCTTTGATCCATTTCATCTCTCTTCTTAACTCCCTTCTTGTTGGGTCATTGGGCTCATTTTTTTGCCCAATTTCAATGATCCGAACTATTCACATTTTAATATTTATTGATTATATCATACCTGTAAAAAATCAAGTTGATCAAATATCAGAAACTATGTGTTCGAATCATCGAACTACAAACCATATTTTAAAAAAAATTTAATAAACAGTTTTCTGAACACATGCTTTCTGATATCTAATCAATTTGATTTTTTAGAACTATGATATTTTCAACAAATCTTAAAATGTGAACGGTTCGAATTACCAAAATTAGACCTAAAAGTGAGCCAAATGACCTAGCAAGTAAGGAGTTAAGGAGAGAGATAACAGAGAAAATCCTGATTCTTCATTGAAAGGGTAGGGTTGGTGGGCCCAATCACTCTTCTAGGAAAGGGAAAGTAGGAAAAATTATTGGTGCTTATGTCACGTTATCATGTCTCATACTAATTACAATTTATTATATCATTTTATATTTTTAAATTATTAAAATTAAATTCGTAAGTCCTATTTCCTTTATCAATTATAACATGATACTCAAAAATCATCTAATATCTTCTCGGGAGGTAGATCCGAAATGGCGTATATGGACATCTTCAATTCCAAGTAGGGGTGCAACTTGAGTGGGTTCGGTCGGGTTGGGAGGTTGTCCAAGCCTAGCCCAAGTTGTACTGAGATCTACCCAGGCCCGCCCAAGCCCGAAGTGTAACCCAAGATTGCCTGCCCAAGCCCGACCCGAGTTAAACCCGAGTTGCCCAAATTGTAAATAAATTTCAAGTTTTTTTTTTTTTTTTTTTTGCAGCTACATTATTAAATTAATAAAATTTGACTCTATTTACATTTTTTTATATAAAAAATCATTAATACCATCAAAATAAATAATTTATATAATATACGAGAGATGCTGCTATAGTAATCTTTACAATTTATGAGTGAAAATTAAAAAAAAAAAAGAGTAAGATTTTATGTTATTTGTATATATAATATATATTCAATATGATTTAATAATCTAAATTATTTTAATATCATATAATGGTTAATAATTTATATATATATTTAATATTTTTATATATCTATATATGTATAATTCGGGTTTCGGGTTGCTCGGACTGTTTAACATCTTTGCCCAAGCCTGTCCAAATTTAATTTGGGTTTTTGAATTTTTGCCCAAGCCCGTACCGAATTTGAAAATATCTTGTCCAAGCCTTAAAAAAATTCGGGCTGTGTTCGGATTGCTCGGGTTGAGCCCGCCCAAGTTGTACCCCTAATTCCAAGTCTTGATTATGTGGCTATGCTAACCTCACCATCACCCCCACTAAAACAACAAAACTATATGGAACTCATCACCCATTATTATCAACCCAAAAATGGTATGTATTATGATTTTTTATTCCAATCCCGCTATATGTTTTTGATTTTGTGACCCACCTTATGTGAAGTGGTTTCATATTTTTCTCTCGTCTTTAATCTTTTTAATTTCACATTATTAGAGTAGATTTGGGAGACAAAATTAGGAAGATAAATCATTTTTGGGTGAGACTTCTTTCTAGTATTATTGATATTTAATCAACATCATTTTTTATAAGAATAATATACTTAACAACTCTTATACATTAAACGATGTGAATTATTATAATAAACTTGGAGTAAGGCCTATTTTGATGTTAAATAGAAACCTTTTTCTTTTATTATAAAGCTTACTTTGGGCTATTTTGGAAAGATAATTAAAAGTCATCTTCCAACTTTTAACCCATTTTGGATCACATCTCTCACATTTTTTTAAAAAAAAGTCAAAAAATCATCTTTTAATTATATTTCCAAAACAATCCTTTAAACATAACTCGAGATTTTGATGCTTGTAACCAACTCTGAGTTCTTCAAATATAACTTGAAAATTTAACGAGTTATAAAATATTTCTAAGTTTAATTTGTTTACATTAACGAGCTGAATACGAATCAAATTTAAATAATTTATTTTTTATAGCACATATAAAATTATTTAGTCAAGTGGTAATTGTTTAAATTTGACTTATTTATATAAAAGTCGATATCGAATGAGTTTTTAACAAATGAAATACAAGTTAAAGTCAAGTAGTTTGGTTCATTTTACAGTCTTAAATATGCAATGATAAAATTCATATAAATGTGTAATGAGTATATTATACAAATTAATAAATAAATATTATTTTGAACATTAAAAAAACTAATATGAAGCGTAGGACTATAAAATGTATCAAATTATTTGAGCTTGACATTATTTGACTTGTTAAAAGTTCTTTTAAGATTAATTCATTAATTTTTTAAGCTTAGTTTCATATAAATTTAAAAGATTTTACAAAAATAAATTATTCTAACTCGAATCAATTTGATTGGTTCAAAATTTAACCAAGTTAAATATATTAAGAAATTTATTAAAATTTTCAAATCAAACCTATCCAATCTGCTACTTAAAGACGAAACTATGTATAGACTTACAGGGCCCTGCCTCCTA
This sequence comes from Camellia japonica, assembly GCA_030407325.1. Taxonomy (NCBI): domain Eukaryota; kingdom Viridiplantae; phylum Streptophyta; class Magnoliopsida; order Ericales; family Theaceae; genus Camellia; species Camellia japonica. Next base: position 165,422,484 of record JAPPVO010000029.1, read on the forward strand.
CTTCGCCCAAGATGCTCTGATGTTATATATAGTTCAACACGCCAACAACTTCTATGGGCCTTGCTCCTATTTAATTGTTATAATTTTAACTGGGAGAATTATATTATGCACCCTTCATATTATATGTATCTCTAATTATATATTTTTTTTTAATTATAATTAATTTTTTTCTTTAGTTATGACTAGGGATGTAATCAACGAGGTACGGTCGCTATTTAGATAAAAATTTTCACTGAACCAATAATATTAGTTTTATTATTTTGAACATTAATACAGACCGCTTGTCTCATCAAACTGCACCAAATTGAACCGATTGAAACGGTTTAAGTTGGTGCGGTTTAATAATTTTATGACATTTCAAACTTTGTAAGCCACTTTTTAGTATAATCACTAATGTATGTAAAAATACTGAATTAGTTATTTGTCCACCACTTCAAATATATTCAATCCATTCATTTAATAAGTACTTTTCAATTTCTAAATTAACAAAAATATAAATAATAAAAGCCGTAAAATATTAAGGTTTTAAGAATAATGAGTTAGAATTAAAATTATATATAATAAAAATTTACAAATTTAGGTTATAGAGATGATAAAGTTAATTAATTAAGGTTAATAATTTATTATACTTATTAATATCATTATATTATTAGATTATATATATTATAAATGCAAACATGTTGAAGTAGTCGGTTTCGGTTTAGTTTGGTGCACAACGTGCTTGAACGGATATCGAACAGAAAAATAAAAAAAATCAAATTAAAAAACTGTACAGACCGATTCTTGTTAAAAAATAGACCAAATATAGCCGATTCAGTCCGGTTCAATCAATTTAATTGAATTTTTTTTTTCTTACATTCCTAGTTATGACATTATTTTGAGATTTTGGTTATGATTTTTTTGCATTTGGTTATGACTTTTTATTTTTTATTTAGTTATGACTCAAAATGTATGAAATTATATCATTTTCTTCTATATTTATAAGGTGCAGTACAGTCTTTTCCTTTTAACCATTCTTTTTAACAACTCTTTATAATACAATAATAAATAGAAAAGATTATTGTACACACCCCTAAAAGGTATGTACCATATACACTTTATAACTAAGAAAATGATATAATTTCATACTTTCTGAGTCATAACTTAAATAACTTTTAAAAAAAAATGTCATAACTAAATAACACATGGGCATAACCAAAGATTTCATGAGTCATAACTAAAATAATGTCATAATTAAAGAAGAAAATTGGTTATAACTAAAGAAGAAAATGAAATAATTTAATGGTGCATATAGTAAGGGGTGTGTATAGTAGAATTTTCAATTTATATGTAAACCCATTATAAGAAATATATCGATTATTTATTTATTTATTTATGAAAGTTTAAAATATTTGTAGTATTATGTGTAGTAAAAGTTACGAGTAGTCAATTTATAGTGTCCGTCTCTAAATTGAAACTGAAAAGTATGAGTTATTATAGTTATGTTATGAATGATGTAATGTAAATCTTACGAATCATATTTGTGATGCAAAATGTTATGAACTATTTTGGTGAAAGAAGTTGCAATTTGTTATAGTTATGCAATATTTATTGTGATAACGTGTATACGATATTCACCTTTTAAATAATGCACACCATAATAACTCCATAACATATTATGTTCTAAAATATATTTTTAATTATATCATTCATTTTGCAAATGAAATTAAGTTGATAATTTTTGTCTTTCATTAGCCCAATCATTATTTCTTGCTATTGCAATGTAAAAACTCAAATTGATTAGTGATGCTATCACATAATATAACTGTTACATCAAATATTTAACAAAAATAAGAATTTATTCATTTTCAATTAATAACATGAAAATTATAATTGTTAATTGCATAAAAATTCATTACTTTTAATCTAACTTCACATATTTTCCTATATATTTTTTGCCCCCCTAATAATGAAATCCTGGTCGTACCTGCTACTATTCATTTTGTTTAGAGCCATAGCAAAAGGTAACCTTGTACATGGTGTAAATTTGAATTTAATAAGCAACACTTAAAATAAACCTAATCTACAAATTTCATTTTCTTTGCACATTTCAAATTATTTTTTTTGGACGTATTCTATGTTGTTAATTTGTATAATATTGGACAAATTGTAATAGTAGTCCTTGTACTTTAGTAATTGTATAATTTTGGTCATTATAATTTCAATTGACTCAATTTTGATTATGGATTTATGATTTTATTTCAATTTAGTCAAATTGATTACAATTCTTAGCATTTTTAATAAAAAAATATGCATATAAGTGGCATATGTCATATTTTTTAGAGTAAAATTTTAAATTTACTAATCTTAGTTAATTAACCTCAACCAATTCAATGATTATTTTCAGTCAAAAACACTAATAACATTATTACACTACAACAAAACTAACTATTTACGGCATTATGTTTACGGCATGCATTAAATACATGTCGTAATTAGTACATTTTACGATATTTTTTTTTGCAAGTCGTTAATGTTTTGTCAATAACAGCATACATGCCATGCAAGTCGTTAATTCATATATTTATAGTATGCAAATGTATGCCGTAAAAAATGTATGTTTTTACGATTTACAAAAATATGTCGTAAAATATTTATACTTAAGACGACATACATTTCATGTTGTAGAATATTATAACTTTACACGACATGCTAATGAATGTCATGAAAACTTGTATAAAATAAAAAAAAAAATGTAATGTTTGGTTTGAGTTTTCTGGATTAAGTTTTTTGAAAACTGACTTTTTTGGTTTTTGTGTTTTTTTTGTTTTTAGTGAATATTTTTTAAATTTTAAACATTTTTTTTTACTTTTTTAGATGCACCTTACTTAAATGGTGTTTGGGAAGTGGGTTTTTATGTAGGTTTTTTTTTGTAGGTTTTTTTAGATGTAGGATATTATTGAATTTTTTTTTTTTTTGTGTTTGGGAAGATAGTTGAGTTTTTTTGTGGTTGGATGTGTTGTTTGTGAGAGAAAAAGTGAAATGATTATGGGTTGGATGTGATATTTTGTTTGGATGTATTTTTTTTTTTGATTTTGCAAAATTTTTGTCTTTTAGTGAAAAAAATGAGAAAAAACCCAACTACAATTCTTCCCAAACACCACTTTAGGTGAATCTAAAAAGTAAAAAATTTGTGAAAAAATATTTTAAAAAACTAATAAATACATAAAAATACAAAAAATGTACTGAATTCTTGTATTTTTTTTGTATTTTTGGTATTTAGTGAATTTTTAAAAGATTTGTTTTTACAATTTTTTTACTTTTTAGGTATATTTATGTTAGGTGTGTCTAAAAAGTAAAAAAATTATTTAAAATATTAAAAAAATTCAGTAAAAACAAAAAAACACGAAAAATAAGAAAGTAGAATTTTCTGAAAAGTGTTTTTTAAAAAGTGGAAACAAGCAATGATTTTTTTATGGCATGCAAAAGTATGCCGTAAAAAATGTATATTTTTACGACATACAAAAATATGTTATAAAATATTTACATTTAAGACAACATACATTTCACATCGTAAAATATTAAATTTCATATATTTTTGAATTTAGTGATTTTTTTTAGAAAATTAAAAAATATTTTTCCTTTTAAGTATATGTAAATGATTTGAATTTAAAAAGTAAAAAAAAAAAATATTTAAAAACTTACCCCACACTCCCTTTCATTCTAGATCCATACCTATTTTTATCTCAAGCCATCTCATTCTCTAGAGAAATTATATTTTAATTACAAATAATAAAACAAAATTCTAGACGTTCTTAAATATTTATAAATTTCTAGTAGATATGACAAATTTTTATTTATTTATTTTCTAATAAACTAGATATTCTAGTTATAATCTAGATTTTTTTTAATATAAAAATAATTTATAAACTTATACTTAAATCCTTTTTTCTAAATTTTTCTACTCCAATTTTTTATTTATTTATTAACATTGTTAAAATTACATATTCTTTACATCCCAGATTGTTTTTATTAATTGTCATTTGTTTTTTTAACAGATTTATTAGCAATCTGATTTAAAATATCAATTTTTTTTTTTTTAAAACAGATTTATTGGCAATCTGTTAGCTCTCACATTTATTTTCTTTTTGTATATACGTCTCTCTCTCTTTCTCTCTCTCTCTCTCTCCATCGACATCTCACACAAGCACACGAGCAACCACCACACACGAGCAACCACCACACACGAGCAACCACCAGCCACTGCCCCTCCGATGATGTTAGTTACACGAGCACCAATCGATTGATTCCGAGCTTGGCATTTGATTCTAATTCCGAGCCTTGGATTAATTCAGTGAGAGCCTTGGATTGCATCCCTTATTCGAATAATTCAGTTTCTCCTCTCTCATCTCTCTTTGATTTTGATTTGATTTCTAGAGTTTTGACTTTGATTTCTAGGGTTTTGATTTTGATTTTGATTTGATTTCTATTCAATTAACCTAAAATTTTCTCCCTTGCAATTTCATTTCAACTTTATGATCTCAAGCAGCAAGGATTCATAGAGAGACAGGAGCTTATGAGGTATTTTGAATTGTGTTGTGTTTATAGCTCTTCAATGAAAATTTCTATTGATTTGGTTATGTAACATGTTATGGATTGCCAATCGTAGTTTTTTTTTTTAATTGTTTGTTTACTGCCAAAATATTCTTTAGTGGTTCTAGGCCTTCTCCTGTGCATTTCTAGGTGTTTGGCTGATGACCAAGGGTTGCATGTATTTGGATTATAAATTTTATTCATGAAAGATGCAACAATTTATAGTGAAGTTTTTAGGAAGCAATGAACTCCTACATGTTGGGGTTTATAGCGTTCTGCTTGTCCTAGTAATAGTATTGAGTAAAGATTCAGGGGATCTCTAAAACCAGTTTGACATTCTGTGTGATATGGGACGGCCCTATGTACACGGGCAGCAGGTGGCCACACTATGACCTCCCGTAAGAGTTTGAGACTCAAATTTGCTTATTAAGGAATTTTTGACTTTTTGGTTACCTAGTCTGTGGTTTTTAAATTTAACTATATTGATTTTTTGCTTTTCTCAATATTCAATATGTATTTTATCTTCTATTTATTTTTCCACTTTTACATTCTGTTGGGTTGAAAATGAAGTGCTGCAATCAGTTTTATAAATGGGATGATAGAAATAAAGATTTAGCGTTTGTAGTGATCAGTTCTATTCTTCTTTTGTTTCCTCTTATTGTGGGGATATTTATAGGCTTGGTGCCATTCATCATGTCGGGTTAGGAAAGGGGTCAAGCTCCTCAACACCCTCCTTCATGTACGATATTGTCTTGCATGTGGAGATGAAAACATTCAAACATGCACAGAAACATAATTGAAATGGGGAAACAAATGTAAACGAAGATATATACACCCAAGACATCTCCTACCCTGAGCTCATACACCATATTATAGCATCACTAATTCCAAAATATTAAGTTGTTAGGAAAGGAACCCAACAATAACAGGGTATATATTGACTGCTAGTGTCCTATGGATCTCTTGATGGTTGCACAATAAATAGAGGTCATTTTTTTGTTGTTGTAGTTTTAGCACGTGGAATCTTGTTGTAGATAATTTTCTTTTCTTCACGAGTAAAATGAACAATATTCAGACTGCTTGTTAATTTAATGTCTTTTGCTCTCTGTTTCAGTTAAGTTTATGAATAAAATTATCTGCAAATTATTGCCTCATTCACTAGGCCCAGGTTATACTATAGGGAAGTTTGAAGGTAGCTAGAGGCAGGTCTGTAATGATAATGTATGTGGAGAATCTAAGCTAGAATTGTTAAAGATCAAGAACATCATATGATATCAACATATAAACACATTTTGATAAATAAAAAAAAATGACCAAATGATCTAATATAGCAATATATTAGTGATCAACAATCTAATAGAAAATGTTATTATCAATAACAAATGATGAAATTTTAATGTTAAGTGTCAGCAATAAATAGGAACAACGATCATTTAAACTATATTATTCTTGTGAAGGGAAGCTGAGATGAATGGCTTTGTAAATGCACTTGGGGTATTCCTGCAATCTGTATCATTAAAGAGAAAGAATGGAACAACAAGAGTTGAGTATCCATGCTTCAGTTGTGCGTTCATGAAATGGAGAGACATGGGATAGTTTTTACTAGAGCGTAGAGTACAAAATCAAACTCCTTGTTACTTGTATTGCTTGACCGAGTATTAATCATTCTTGATTGTGAACGATAGACTATTCATTTTATCACTAACAGGTTGGGATGATCAACAGTACTATAGGACAGTAATGTGCGTGAATTTCATGTTTGCAGGAAATAATAGATATGAAGGTGTAGTTTTGTGCTTTTTTATGAGAATCTTTCTTAAAAACAGGAAACATTTTTAGGCCAAGTTTGGCATATTTCAAAAAAGACAAAAAGACAAAAAGTCAAAAAGTCACTATCCTATTTAAGTTACATCATCTTTTTTAAGTCACATCACCTCTCTAACACATCACTTCAAACCCAACCCAAACCCAACCCATATTTCATAAAAAGTCAAAAAATACACTTATTTAGATCATCCCAAACAACCCCTTAATGTATACTATCAGTACTAGGTAGCTTAATTAATTACAAAATTTATATTATTGTCTTCCCATTTTTAATTTATATTATTTATGTAACTAGCACAGAGTTGCTGGTCTACTTCTTGGACTGTTGAATAGCCTTAGGCCTGAGAAACTACCCATTTTACTGTCCTTTCATTGTTTTCATGTTTGCCTTGCTTGTATCTAGTTGTTGGCAATACTCTGAAAAACCCACTAGCTTTTTTGTACTTGGACAGTTCTTTCATAGTGTAGATCATGTGATTTAAAAACATAATTCATTTTTGCTCGAAAAAAGTAAAACTAAATTTGCTGATCTCAGGATTTAATTATTTTTCTTCATTTCATTTCATTTTATTTATTAATTATAAGAAACCTTGTATCTACTTTTTGAATTGGTACATTTTATTAATTAGTACATAATGCTGCTTATATTTCCTGCTTTCTTGTTACTGGCTACATCTGCGAAAAATGGAATTGGTACTGTTTTGGCCCTGGGATCTCTTTAGGCATATGACCTTACTCACTAGATATATAATTCTGATTCATAACAAATTGAAGGATTTTTTTTAGCCATCTTGCTTGCATGTGGTGCAAATTATGCCATCAATCATACTTGAATAATCTTGGTTGCTACTTATATGATTTTTATACATGTGACAAGTTGGTCGAACTTCAAGAATGAAATTATGTTTTCTTTATTTGCACACATAATTATGATTCAGCATAACACATTTATCTTTCATGTGACAGTTGCAACCATAGTTGGAATTGTAGTCGCTTTAAATATTACACTCAGGTTTAAATCTTGAAATTGTCAACTAGCAAGATGAGTGGAGAGGTACTTTATTTCTCATTTAACATAAAATTGAATTTATAACCAATTTTTGTCCACATTATTTCTTATTTTTCCTTGTGTATTGCACAGAGTTCAAAAAAAGCTGAGAAAAGAATTAGGAAAGAGCATGAAGCTATAATTGCTGCGACAATGGATGAAAGAAGAAATGCATCATTCAGAATTTTAGATGAGTGTTCTACTTCTCCACATGTTGAATCACATGATATGGAAGGAGTTGTAGACTCTACTCAAGTACCAAAGAAGAAAACTAGGCGGCATCAAAGTTAAAGATGCATGACAAAGGAAAACAGAAGTGTGATGAAATTGACTTCAATGAAAGGAATCAGCCTGTGGGACCTGAGTCAGTTAAACTATCGACTTTAGAAGGGATCTTGGCACGAGTGATGGTGCCAATAACCACAGAGAGATGGCTGATGTTCCAGAAGAGGTTAAAGACAAGCTAAAAACTAGCATATGTATCCAAGACGTTATGTACTTATGCATATGTATTTATTTTATTGTACTTTATTTTGAGGTTTCCTGTGGAGTTTACTTCAAATCTAAAAACTTGTTATTTTTTTCTTGATATGTAGAGGATCCTATTGCAAAATGGTCACTGTCATCACCACAAAGAAATGTTCTTGAAAATAAGGATGTTGCAATGGCAAATGATGTAATGTTGTAAAAATGTTTACGGGACCCTGCATTTGTTCTTGTTTTGTTCTTTTAGTACTGCATCAATGAGTTGGTCAAGTTTTCGATTGGCTGGTGGAAATCCTATTTAAAGGCTCATTCCATAAGGGTAAGGGTATTTTTGTATCCATTTCGTACCTCTTGAAGAGGAATGACCATTCCAATATTTTGTGGGATTGGGTATGCGGTCGGTTTGGCTGACCAAATGAGGAAACTGGGATATGAGTTCCATTACAGTGCATTCCCATGTATGAAATGTAGGAACTTAATTTGTGATGATTTTGCTTACATGATTTTGACACGACTTCATTATATCTTTCCAGACTACTTTATCATTTTATAAGAAAATATGTAAATTGTTCTCTGTATCTTCTACAGGAAAGCGGAATGAAAGAATCTGTAGTCTCAGAGTTATAGAAAAGGTTAGAAATTTCCGTCTCACTTTCTAGCCCCGAGACTCATATCATAGACGAATTGGAAGACAGAATTTCTTGAACTAGCATCACGGTTGATTGGAGAAAATGTTGCTGGCAATGAGCAGATTTCACTTAGTCAGGTCAGTTTTGTATATTGTATAATGTTCCTGCCTCTTCTACAACTAATTACGCCCTATATGGTGATATAAAGGCAGCTGAGGCAGGTCGTGACCATTGGAGAAAATCCACTCCACAATCAATACAACTGAAGGAGCTCAGCCCCCTACTTCGTGACTACCAACACTTGATTGCACGCCATCATATGTAATGATGAACTTTTATGCATCATTACTTTTTTTTTTTTGGATCAGCAAGAATGAATTCATGGAGGTTTGGTGATCAGTTCCATACCGTACTAGTCAAATCAATTTACCTTCTGGGGATCAGCTCAGTCCCAAATAATGTGTTTTCGGACAAGTTCAAAGCCTGTAAAATTGTCCTTGAAGTGAGGCATAAATTAAATGGAGTTTGGTTTTGACTAGCTTGTGAACACAATTATAGGGAAAAGGAAAAAAATTCACAATAACAACTGCATACTACCGATAAATAAAGACCATCAGAGTGGTATATCTTTCCACCTCTAAAGGCAGAGGTGCAAAGCATACTGTACTTACCAGAAAGAAGTATGACGCTCCCCACGAATGGGGTTATAGCAATCAATTGGGTTGATAATGTCAATCAGTTTCTTAATTCAAGCTTACTTGACCATTGTTTATACTCTTCAAGCTATTGGTTGCTTGAAGAGTGAGTGTCTAAAAGTTTGCCTTGCTTTTATCGAAGTTTGTGTTTATTTTGTCAAATCTTTGCACTTTGCTTTCTCTCTCTCTCTCTCTCTCTATATATATATATATATATATACATACACATATATAAATCTGTTTGTATTATGGACCACCTCTGGGCAATTGCTTTTAATTTGAAGTTTATCTGTTAATTAGTATTAGCCTATAAAGGTTGATTGAATGTAAATGCCTACTTGCAGCTTCTTGTACATGTATAGGCATAAGTACAGTCCTCTGATACTATTTAGCATTGAATAAACATCAATTGCTGAGTAGAATCTGGTTCGTTAGTTGTATCTGCTTCTGGAACAGTTTTGCTGCTTTGGAAGTCCCATTACCTTTGTCTGTGAGCGAAAAAAGATGAAATATGGTTTAAAGTTTCACCCATTTTCTTTGTCATACTAATCTAATTTTTGGAATTACAGCCATGTCTATAGCTGTAAACTCATGTTAACTTGTATGAACTTCCATAAAATTGACTACACCTTGAAAATTGAATCAATTTATGGAAGTTATTGAAAATCTGACCATTTTTGTTTCCTTAGTTGTTATTTTGGAAGGGCTTTTGCTGCACATTCTCATTTGCTTCGTATTTGGATGACACCTGCTGCAGGGTGCACTCGAACATTGTTCTTGTCCACTACCGCGAAGTAAAGGTTACAAATTTATTCTATTATTTCTTTGTTTCTTCATTGAAGAAATTCACAATTGATAATTTGTATACCGTATCAGATGATTCTTGAGCCAATATATATTATAAATAATGCTGGCTATTTTAGAATAACATCGCTTTCTAGCTTTCCCACCTCTTTTGTTTCAAGGTTTCTTGTGTATATATAACTTCCACGTATTGGAATCTTGCTACAAAATATAATCTAATGTGTTTTGTTGCCCAACTTTTCACATCTGTGCTAGTTTCTTTTTGGACTAATGGTCATTACAATGTTCATGTTACTCGTAAGATTCCCGACTTAGTGGCGCTTCTATGATTTGGAAAGCTCCATCATGGGTTTTAGTACGTTACATTGTTATGTTTCTTGTTGGTGCTTAAATGATATTGTTTTGGCCTTGGCCATGGCCATTCCAGAGTACTTAACGTTACACTTTTATGTTTTTTGTTTTTTTTTTTTTGCGATAGTGACAAGATGGTCGCTAATACATTGTAGGCATTTTTTTGAACTGGATTGGGAGTGGGAGTCTTCCTTCTTCTAGCTCTTAGAATCAGTGTGCCAAAGGTTGATTCTTGGGATGTAGTTTTGGTTGTAAATCAAAAGCCAAAATTCATTTTTTGTGTATTTAAGAATCTGATGCATCCATCTGCTTTTCTTTTCTTCTGTACTCTTTTTGTTTCCCATTCAAATTTTTTGGAACAATGCATGTTTTCTTTGAAGGATGCAACTTTTTATTTTACTTGGTCTTGTGATCTATAAGTTTTTGAACCATGTAAAATACCAATGATATATTCTTTGATTTGTTTCTATTCTTTTATTTATGCAGGTTGTTTTTTTTTTCCCAAGAAATTAGTAGGTGGAGTTGTATATTTAAAGTCATATTTTGGAAATTAGTGAATCATAATTTGAATACTTTTCTTGGTTTGTATGTTTGTAAGGTTGTTAATAGCTTGATATGATAGAAGTTGAGGATAGAAGTTAGTATGTAGGTTATTTGGTGTATGGATCTTAGTTTTTTTTTCTTAATTCATAGTTGTTGTTTCTACTTGGTTTGTTCACAAGTGGCTGCACTTTATAAGGTACTGTCTTTGTTTGGTTGGAGGTGCATACTGCTTTGTTTGGAGGCGCATACGGTTATGCAAGGTTATGTTCTTGTGTGTGTGTCTATATATATATTAAAAATAACTTTCTACGACATTCAAAATTATGCTGTGAAAAGTGTAATGATTTATGGCATGTAAGAAAATGTTCTAAACGATTATATACGACATACAAAGTATGTCATAAATATATTAAAAATAACTTTTTACGACATGCAAAATTATGTCGTGAAAAGTGTAATGATTTATGGCATGTAAACAAATATCGTAAAATATTATATACGGCATACAAAGTATGCCATAAATATATTAAAAATAACCTTCTACAGTATGCAAAATTATGCCATGAAAAGTATGATGATTTATGTCATTACAAAAATATTGTAAAAAATTATATGCGACATACAAAGTATGTCATTAATGTTTAATTTATTATTTTTTACAACTTTACCTGTATGCCGTAAATGATACTTAACTTTTCACGGCATGTCATATAAATGCATTTGTGTACATGTTGTGAAAGAGTTGTTACGGCATGTATTGCAAGTCGCAAAAATTCAATTTTGTTGTAGTGTTACTTGGACCAAATTGACATAAAATTTAAAATCAAAAGTCAAAATTATATAAATTAAAAGTGTAAAAACTAAAATAATATAATAAACAAAATATAAATACCACCAATATAATTTGTCTTATAATATTTTAGAGTTTGAGTACACGTGTTCATGTCTTTCCCTGCAAGGTTACTTACTACTGGCTTTAATGGAGAAATTAAACGGCAGTGGATCTTTTAAAAAAAAAAATCAAATCAATAGTACAGTTTATAAGTATTAATAATTAAATTTATAATTTTTTTATTAATTTATAAATTTTTTTACTGATGTGTAGTTTCCTCATTTCAATTTCTACTAGTTGGACCCCCACGCGCTAAGCGCGCGGGGTCGCATTCCAGTTGGAGTGCTTATTTTCTATATGTATACATTGTAATATGTTATCTGATTGTTTATTGTATTTGATTTATGAAAAATACATTATAAATGGAATTACTATTCACCATTATAAGAGAATAGTCATTCTCTAGAGAGATTAAGGAGTGACTATTTTATTTCATTCTAATGAACCAAACACTATATAAGTGATTATCACACAAATCTACTAAAGAGCAAGATGATGATGTACTTTCAAATCATCATGCAAAATATACAGAAAATAGAAACATAAATCTTACATTAGTGGGTATTATTTGAATCTAATCTATCAATGATATTCTTTTTTTCTTTGTTGATCAGATATGAAACATCAAATCAAACTTAACTTGGAGTGTATTCATAACAATTTGATAAACTCTTTTTCCATTAGGAGTTGTTTGGGTTATTTGATAATTACATTTATTTGGATTGTATAATCTCTCTACTTTTCTACATATCTTTTTGTCAAAAGTCAAAAAATGTACTAAATAAGCAAACAATCAATTACCTACTTCTTCTTATTGGAGATGAAAACAACAAATAGATCTGATCCCTCTGCATCTGCAACTCCACTTGTGTAGTGCTTTTTGCAAAGCAAATATACATTCTCCCCACTACAAAAATAATATAAAAATCAACCCAAAAAATCTTGATTAAGGAAATACCAAAAAGGAACAGATGAAGGGTAATTCATGGTTAAGCAATTAAATATGGACAAAGAAAATTCACGATTATATGTTTGATAGAGATCTAGTCTACCTTCTTGCATTTAATATATATATTTGATTTAGAAATTATTCATTAAACTTAATAAAGTAAATTTATTAAAAAAACTATTTTATTATCTTATAATCAAGCATATTTGGTAACAATACCTCATATACAAAAAAAAATCTACGCAAAATTTTTGTCAGACCATGCCACATTTGTTGTAGTGTGTATGATGACCAACGGTTCTTTGCTTGCAAAACAACATGGCCAATTCATGGTTGTGTAAAATTTAATAACTGTCTCCAACCCAATCAAAAGCAAATGAAGAATACAAATGGAATATTTAACATGAATGGCAAAACTGTGCAGCCAAATGATTAAGCAATGAGTAACAATAAAATATTACAATGGGTAATCTAGAGTGATAATATAAGAACCTTAAAAAAGTCAGATCAGATAAGAATGCTTCTTATCTATTACAACTTTTGATGTACACCATGATTTGTGACGTGCCAAAATGATGTACACCATGATCTCCGCCTGACCGAAGATAATTAAAAATAAATGATAAATACACTCTTGAACCATAAGAAGAAGACCAAACAAAAGTGCAATGCAAAAACACAAACCGTAAACACGCACAGGAGGTTTCTCTAAACCATGCAAATTTCATAGAAAAGGAAATTGTATGCAACAATAGAGATACAAAGGAATATATTCGAGAAACAAGGAAACGCATTTACACAGAAAAGTGGTTGATCATTTGCCCCAGTCTCCAAACGCGATCTTCTCTCACTTTCTTCAATAAAAGAACTTCACATGGACCTCAAATCAAGCTAGCCATTATGGTGCTACCATGATTAGACTCGTAAAGCTACAATGGACCAACAAGAAGTTCATACAAGCTCTACACTATTTAAACATGGATTTTCTCAAATTAGAAGGGAATGAGAATACTTGTTCATGGCATCATTGTTTGAGGAACACAACAAACCACACCGTCTGCTATCCACCGCCTCCTTGGAACTCTCAAGTAAAGCAGGACAGTCATCAGAGAAAAAAAACTTCCAATGCTCCAAGTTGCTGGTGTTTTGTTTTTTTGTTCCTTTGTTGAAAATCACCCACATAAATGAACTAACAAGTAATCATAAATGAAAAATAAACAAATTCATACTTACAATTCCAGATTTGATAATTTCCTTATATCCTTCAGTCTTCCAATCCTATAGATAAATAGCCCTCAAACATTCAATAAATACAACCAACTATTTGATTATACAAATTTAAAATAAAAAAAAAATTTCTCTTCAATTCTTTGAAATTAGCACAAATAAATCGAGAACTTCCATAGAAATTCAAAGATAATCAAACCTTTTTTCGCATATCAAAACCGAAAAAATAGAATTCCTCAATATGTTTAGGACTTAATCATCAAATTGAATAAAGTACCTGGAAAGTATCTATTAATATTGCTCTATCAGCATTGTCCTCAGGAGGTGTCTCATGGCATGGTCGAAGATGGCCAACCGTGCCCCTCAAACAAATTGCCTAAAATGCTAAATGGATAATGAACATAGTGAACCACAAAATAAAAAAACAAAAAAAAAACTACTACTACTACTACTACTACTACTACACACACACACACACAAACAAAGAAGAAAAAATCACCACAAACATCAAATAGAATCTCATGTTATGACAGCACAATAAAATTGAACAAACTACTACAAAATATCAGTGAAATATTTTAACTCTTCTTGCATTTTTACATGTTAAATTTTATACTTTATTCAGTAAAAACTATTCCATAATATTGGCTCTTGTGTATGCTGCTATGATAATCTTAAAATCGATATTAGCATGTCACATCTTCAGCCTATATTAATACTCTTAAGAGTCAAATTAGAATATCAAGTAGTTCTAATGGGTAGCTCAATCACACACAAAAAATTTATACAACTAATTTTTGTTGCTCTTATGAGGATATTGTCAAACAGATGTTGTGCAAAGTGTTCCACGCACAAAAATTCAACTACACAAAAAGGGCAAAAGAACATAACATGCAAAACTCTACCAAAATGCAAAGTAACAGATTGGACGAATATAATAAAGAGAAAATTGCATACACTGTGGTTAAGGGAACGACTTTGGATACCGACTTCAACCAACTGATTTTTACGGGCTTTGTCATTAAGCACATGGAATTGACGCCTCCAGAACAGAGCCAGTCACACCGCCATGGACGAGCAGCTTAGTAGTAGTTTTGAGGAAGGAAATCGTCAATCGGCAACACGCGTTGTACCTTGGTGATTTCCTCTCTTGATGGTCCACAGTTTGAGCAATGACGGATGATTCAAATATGACACATCCATAGCTATGGCACCGAACAAGGAAATTCTAGGAGGTAGAGAAGGTGGCTTCCGGTTGGTTGGTTGATCGATCGGTTGGAAGATGAAGCAGGTCTCTACAACCACGTGGATAGTACAGTGCAAAGACAGCACATCTGTTCATACTGAGGGTTGCAACATCATGGATGACCAGCTTCGCCTTGGACTCATCCACGAGCAACATCAGGGGCAATTGAGATAATTGAGAATGCTCAAGCGTTAGAACGGTGCAGAGGAGTAACTGGGTTTAAATGAAATTTTCTTTCAACCAAGAGGGTATACACACATATCTATCTATATATATATAGACATGGCTTTGTAATCAATTGTTATCTGAGCGGTGCACCGAACAAATGAATCTTCTAGGAGAAATCAATTTCCACCGCTTCGCAGGTTGAGAGTTGCAGTCTTTTCACTGCACATGTATGTATGTCTAAGCTCAACTTTTCTTCAATTTCCACCGCTTCGTAGGAGCATTATACCAAGCTTATACACTTTTTATATCCAACACAGGCCTCTTGGAAAGCGTTAGAAAGCAAGCAGAGGCAAGTAGGAGCGTTAGACCGCGTTATACTATTCTTACACTCTTTTGTATAGGTTATAGATTAGATCAACGGCACAGTATAGGAGTTTGTTTGCATTCTCTAAATAAGTACATTTGTTTAAATAAGTATATTTATTTAAATCATATCACCATTTTATTTTTTTATATATTTTTTTTATAAAAAATAAAAAAATACACTTAATTAAATTATTTCAAACTATCTTTAACTATTAGTATAGAACTCAAAACTAAAGACAACGCAAAACTTAATATATCACGTCACGACAACAAAACTAATTATTTTAATTGAATACAAAAAGCCAAATAACGCTTATATACGTATCGTCATAATCACCCCCCTCCCTTTTTTTTTTTCTTAAATTTATTTTATTTTAAAACATGTAGAAGGTCTAGGTGTTATTAATCATTAAGCCCCTAGATCACGCTAAATAACTCTTTTGATTTACTTACCCAAAAAAACTCTTTTGATTTGAGAGGAGAGATTTTCAAAATTTAAATTTAAAAAAAAAAAATCAGACTAGTTTGACACAAATAATCACAAAAAAGATTATTGCTCTAAAAAAAAAGAAAAGAAATATATATTAAAATAACACTTTATTAAATTTTTTGAAAAAGGTCTAATCCAAACCAAATTGCATGATTTGGTTTTGTTTCTTCAATGCACGGTTTGGTCTTGACCTGTCTATAATTTAATAGTTACGGAATCATTTGAAACCAAACTTGACCATATTAATATATACATATAACAAAAACTTGTTATTTCTCGTAAATATTAAGTACTTGATTAGCGTGTCATGGCAAGCGTGTTCTT
Organism: Camellia japonica; assembly: GCA_030407325.1. NCBI lineage: Eukaryota > Viridiplantae > Streptophyta > Magnoliopsida > Ericales > Theaceae > Camellia > Camellia japonica. The sequence continues at coordinate 165,439,101 of JAPPVO010000029.1, forward strand.
ACATAGGCTTGTTTTTGGGAAGTAAGTTAATAGTTTGTTTTTTACTTTTTTTTGACTTCTTTTTTTTTCAAAAAAAACATATAAAAAAAGGAAAATGATTTGGAGCCCTAAAAAGAGGCCCCCTAATCTCCCTAATTTCCTGTTTTGGCAACTGTTTCCTTTTTTTTTTTTTTTTCTTACTTGATATGGAAATTAGGGGGATTAGGGGGGCTCTTTTTAGGGGGATGTAGCAAGGTTGATAAAAAAAAATAGAATGGCAATGTGACCTAAAAAAGTCAAAAGCTGATTTTTAACTTAATTGCCAAAATAAGCTATAATAGTAAAGCTAATTCTAAACAATTATTTAAATCATTATTGTTTATAAAATAATGACATTGTTTAACGCTTGAGTAAGTTATAAGTAATATTTTGTGATTATATTGTATCTGGTGATAAGGTTCGAACTGCATTTTACTTATTCATTCTAATTTGATTCTAAGACTTTTATGATTTAAGTTGATTCTAAATTATTTAAAACCACAAATAACAATTTAATGCTTAATTTACTCCTAAACCAAACCATACTCATCCTAAACTACACAGATATCTATCTTGAGGTGAGAGAGAGCTCATCACATGACTTTTCACTCAACCCATATCATCATATATTATATCAGAGAGAGTGGAGTTCAAAAACTAAACCTCAATTCATGATGGCCCAAGCTGTACATGCATGGAAAGTCCTGTTTGGGTTGGCAAAAAAAAGGTTAAGAAAGGTTTCGATATTCCTGGCGAAAGTAAGCTTTTTTTACCAAACTCTCTCAAAAAAGGTTAAGACGTTGTGGCTAGCTCTAATACCATAAGATAAAAATTATAAAATAGAACTCATATTTAAAAATCAATTTACAAATGAGAGGTATCTGAATGATTTATATTTACATGACCAAACTCATTGTTAAAAAAAGATTCGAAATCATAATCTTGGGACTCATCAACTACTTGGCGTACATATTCAAGACTTTAGACCTTGTATAGTTTAGCGATTTTTTTTTAATACTCCCAACACTACATTCATCTTGGGTGAGTCACGTTTTATTAAAATGGTGTTTGTTTTGTCATAATAATCTTAGACACTGACGAGTCGTTTCACACACCAAATATAAACACTAAACTATACCAAATTCCTTAGAATAACGGTAAGTTCAGGTATCGATCCACAGGGACAAACGAGAAATTAAACTAATTTAATTGTTAAATTCCTAAATTAATTTTGATGAAAAAGATGGTTGTTCATAACCTAATGATAATTAAATTAAATAAAGAGATTAAACTGAGCAATTAAAAGTAAAATTGAAATTTACTGATTTTGAGAAAAACCTAGGGTAATGAATTCATTATTAATTACATAAATAATGCTTCAATTTGAGACTCAATTATGTGACGGTTCGAACTAAATAATACTTCGCAACCACAAGTTCGAAGCATTTATCAAGAGAATTAACATGTTTAATGTATAGGCACAAACCATCTCAAGTAGTACGAGTCGTTTGCTCTAAATTAGGATAGCAACATGACTCGTCTCTCGTAGTATGACTCGTATCATACCTTGAACATGAAATAATAGAAAATTATTGTATGGAAAGTATTCAACAATCACATAAAGCAGAATACTCAAAGAAATAATGGAAAATTATATTAAAAAATTTCTTGAGAACCATACAATTGTTCAAACCATTATATAAAAGAAAACAAAAAAGAAAACATATTTACTTGGCTAGGGTTTCATCAAAACCCTATAAAAGAAGAGTCTAGCCACTCATGGAGGCGTAGGAAGAGGTGGAGGGAGAAAAAGCTATCATGGGAGACATTCTTGAAGCTTGAGAATCTCCTCTCTTCAAACCCTAGCCTCCTATTTCCTTGAAATTTTTTTTTAGAACCCTAATCCAACCTTTTTGTTGCCTTTTTATACATCCTCTTCTTTTCAACAGGTTTAAAACATTGGACATGTTTTTTGAGGTACGGCTGCACGTGCAGGAAATGTCACCGCACGTGTGGGAAAAACCCTCCACATGTGCAGTAAAGTTGGGGCCTTGTTTGCTGCAAGGTAAAGACTACACGTGCGGGAATGTTCCTCCGCACGTGCAGGAAGCAATTTTCTCTACATTTTTGCTCATTTTTATGCTTCCACTGTGTACAAACCGGATTGACATTAAATAGATATAAAATGTATAGTTTGACAAGCAAGTAAAGTTAAGAGATGCTAATTAACGACCTCAGTGTTGCACAATTCGGCCTTAATCACATTCCGAAACCTACAACTTGCTAGTCCTCAGGCAAGGAATAAAGAAAAAAAAAAAAACTTAAACAAAATCTAACTATCTCCTCTTTCGTGGGAAGAACGGTTGTATTGGCGTATGCAACAAGCCTTTAGACCACAAAGTTATCCCAAGTAGACGAGTAAAGTCTCGTGAGGATTTCTAGAAATGATACCCACAAACATGAACATATTCACATCTATCCAACAACAATCAATTACACTACACCACTCAAGAATTAACTTATGTGCCACTACAGTGCAATATTCAGACATGATGAGTCATTAAAGGCATAGTAATCAAGCATGAAAGAATCTATTGAGCAGAGATCACAATTCAGTATTACACAAATCAAGTTCTATGTACTTGTAAATGCTAGTAGAACATATCATCAGTAACCTCGGTGTAACGTGCAATCTCCATAACTAGTTAACTGACCACTATAATAGGCCAATGTAACTCATAATAACTCCCAACAAATATAGACAAAATTAAACTTTTGTAACCAGGATTCTTAAAATGGATTTTCAAATATCTACAAGAATACCATAATGGAGTCAAGGAATGCGTCTTTCTTTGAAAACACATTTCCTTGCGAACCCGAGGAGAGGATCAAAGTTCTGAGAAGGAACTTGAAGATAATGATCAAGATGATGATCAAGTAGATGATCAAGATGAGAAAGTAGATGAGTCGAGAAGGAGTAAGAGGGCTAGGACTACCAAGTCCTTTGGCCCGGACTTCTTGACTTATATGTTAGAGGGAGAACCTCGAACTTTCCATGAAGCGGTGATTTCACCAAAAAGTCCCTTATGGAAAGAAGCTATTAAAAGTGAAATTGACTCCATATTACAGAACCATACTTGGGAATTGGTTGATCTACCCCCAGGCAGTAAGGCCTTGGGGAGTAAGTGGATCTTTAGAAGAAAGATGAAGGCTAATGGGTCAATTGATAAATATAAAGCTAGACTAGTTATCAAAGGACATAGGCAGCGCGAAGGCCTGGATTACTTTGATACGTATTCACCTGTGACAAGAATTACATCCATTCGCATGGTGATTGCAATAGCCGCTTTACATGGTCTAGAGATACATCAGATGGATGTAAAGACAGCTTTCTTAAATGGAGATTTAGATGAAGAAATCTACATGGAACAACCCGAGGGGTTTATCAGCTCCAGGGAAAAATAAGAAAGTCTGTAAGCTTGTCAAGTCATTATATGGTTTGAAACAAGCGCCTAAGCAATGGCATGAGAAGTTTGACAACGCTATGTTGTCAAATAGGTTTAGAATCAATGAGTGTGACAAGTGCATATATGTCAAAGACACTGACAGAGGTTATGTCCTTTTGTGTCTATACGTAGATGACATACTCATTGTTGGTAGTAATGATGAAATGGTTTGAACTACCAAGAGATTGTTAAACTCAAAGTTTGACATGAAAGATATGGGCCTTGCAGATGTCATTCTAGGTATTAAGATTACCAGAACATCTAGTGGTATTGTACTTTCTCAGTCTCACTATGTTGAGAAGATACTTGAAAAATTTAGTAAATCAGATACAAGTGTGTCTAGGACACCGGTAGACGTGAGTCTACATTTGACGAAGCATAATGGTGAAAGTGTCTCTCAGCTAGAATATTCTCGGGTCATTGGAAGTTTGATGTATCTGATGAGTTGTACAAGGCCGGATATAGCCTACTCTGTTAGCAGGCTTAGTAGATACACGAGTAATCCTAATGTCACTCATTGGAGAGACATTATGCGGGTGTTAGGTTATCTATGCTACACCCGGGATTATGGGTTGTATTATACCAGATACCCAGCAGTAGTAGAAGGGTATAGTGACGCTAACTGGATATCTGATATAAAAGACTCCAAATCCACTAGTGGTTATGTGTTTACCCTCGGAGGGGCAGTCGTGTCTTGGAAATCTTCCAAGCAAACGTGTATATCGAGATCAACGATGGAATCTGAGTTTATTGCGTTGGATAAAGCAACTGAAGAGGCTGAATGGCTTCGTGAGTTCGTTGAGAATATTTCACGTTGGCAGAAACCTGTGCCTGCTATTTGTATTCATTGCGATAGCCAATCGGCGATTGGACGGGCATAGAGTCATATGTATAATGGAAAGTCTAGACATATCCGTCGTAGACATAATTCCATACGACAACTACTCTATAATGGAATTGTCTCTCTAGACTATGTAAAGTCTAAAGATAACATTGCGAATCCGCTAACCAAAGGGTTAACTTGAGAGTTAGTAGAAACGTCGTCAAGAGGAATGGGGTTAAGGCCTTTAGTAATGTTACCAGAACGGAAAACGCAACCTAGTTGACTGGAGATCCGAAGATCTAGGTTCAAAGGGACAACCTAATTTCGTGTAATGGATGAGTCATTGAAGAGGTACATCCTCTTGTCCATTCCTTTGTACAGTGATACCCGATGGGGGTAGAAGGTTAAGCTAATGCTTTTAATGACCTAAGTCATATGATAGTCAACCGGGGTATAAATGAGATACCTTATATAGGTCACCTATGTGAGTGCGAAGTGGGACCGCTTCTTTAAGAATTGGTAAGGCTGAATTCTTTAAAACCACTCACTGAACCAGGCTAGTGTTCCAGGGCCATACCGGACACACAAGTGAGAACAAGAACAATGGTTGGACTAACTCCTGTGTGAGGTCTATTGTCTCAGTTTACACAAACGGCAGAACAGTTCAAGACATCATGTTCACTGGTCAGCTAGTAAATCCGATAGGTTGTCACTACGAAAGGTTCAGGGCCAACAGCTACCTTTTATGATGTAGGGTTAGTCTGTGTGCTCTCTCTCCGAGTCTTTGTTGAACGGTGTCCATTTGTTGAGTCATTCAATCAATTTTTATTCATGTGGGGGATTGTTGGAAAAAATGATTTTTTTGGTGATTTTAATTAAATATTAAAGTGGGTCTCAACCATCTATTGTGTTGGGTCCAAGTGGGTTTAGATACTTTGCAATGAGATCTTTACACCACAAATAGAATGGCCAAAAACCATTGAGAATTGAATGAGAAATTGCTCCATGAAGTTAGCTTCATGAAAGAGTTAATGGGGTTTGTAACTTCTGCCTTTATTGCAGAGTTTAATAGTGCATTAATGGGGTTTGCAACTTCTACCTTTATTGCAGAGGTTAATGGTGCATTAGTGACCAGCCATAAAGGCTGGAGGCTTCTCCTCTCTCCCCTATACATGTATAAATTGAGACCCTCCTATCAAGTCTCAAACACAGAAATTGTTTATTCCATTCTTTAGTCAGTTTGCTAGAAATTTCTTACTGTGAGAGAGGGTTTCCATTGTCAGTTCGCCAAAGCTAACAGAAGGTGCTTCTGAGTTAGCCGGTTTAAACCATCTTATCTTAGGAGACAGAAGTCGATGTTCCTCCAGCACCCACGGTGAGGCGGCTAATCTGTTTTAAGGATACTGTGGTATCACACAGAATTTGGTTTGATTTCTTGTTATCATATTCAGATTAAATATGTTCTTATATTAGTCTTGTTTCATGTTTATGCTCTATGATGTAATTTATTAAGTATGGTTTTATTTGATGTTCTTTCAGTTAATTTAATAAAGCATGAATTTATTTATTTTGTTTCAATTACCCAATTTAAACAACAGGTTTAACGATAAGTAGCGCACATTGACTAATCTCTTCTCCGGTTCAGTTAAAGGCATGCCATCCACGCTAGGACTAAGTAATTCACAAGAAAGTTCTTTCTTGTGGCCTGGTCTAGCCCCAAGAGTTGAACCTTGAATAATTGTGTGAGGAGTACACCCACCAACCATTCAAGACAACCCTTACATATTATTATTCAATTTTATTTTGGTAACACTATTATTATGTGTTTGTTTCTATGTCTACCTACTGGTGATTTTAAAATTATTGAATTTTAAAAAATGTATTTAAGTTGATTTCAAATCAACTTTGATTCAGTGGAGTATAAGTAGTTATGTTTTTTTATTTTTTTTTATTTTAAATTTTTTAATAATGCTTATAATTTTGACAAGTTGAGTTCGAGTCTAATTTCAAAAATTAACAACTTTTAAAATGTGTTTAATTTTTATGTTTGTGTATCAGAAATTAATTTTAAACAAATTTTTAATGAGTCAATAATAATTGAACTTGAAAAGATTTTTTTCACAATCAACACGGGGTGGGGGAATCGAAAAAAACAACAGAGTAGAAAGCTTTAACTAGAACAATTGTTTGATTGAGTTTTCACGATTTATTTTTTTAACTAAAATTTTTAAAATAAAAAATATTCATTATTTTTTTGTGCTTTCTTTCTTTTGGAAAAAGAATAATTTTTAAGAATTTAAAAATAATTATTTATTTTCATTTTTGTCAAATTAATTTGTAATTTTTTTTTTCAAAAAACAAGTTTGAAAACACAACTGAAGGTGCCCTTTTTATTTTTTAACGCTGATATGTTAGGGCTTCCATTGCATTCATAAGAAATATAGTCTTTTGAATAACAATAAGCCTAAACACAGAATCAATCGCAAAAAATAATCTTAACCATATATATTAATTGGTGAAACAATTTCACTTATATAGCATCTTTAAGTATTTATTAGATTGTCATCTGACTGTATAATTTCACAAACCGACAAAACCAAAACTGAACCATAGCACCATTACTTGATTTTCGCCCGTGGGAGGAGGAGGGGGGGGGGGGGGGGGGGGGGGGAAAGCAGTTTCAGTAAGAAAATCTCAGTAGTGTTTGTGTATTATTAGACTAATAATAAACAAAAAAAAAAAATTTAAAATTAAAAATGAGGCTTATTTTAATAATATGATACATGCTACTCCATCAAACAAAACATATTTGTTAAATATATTAATTATATATTTTTACTAGTTTTTATTGGGTAATACTATTTGTAGACTACATAAAATTTCTGTATACACTATTTGTCTTTTGAATATAGATTTTCAAACAAAAGTTAAATTTTTAGACATAAATTTCTAAACAAAAAATAATTACTCAGATATAAACAATTGAACAGAATATATATCTGAACAATTCATTTCCGAACATTCTATCTTTTGTTTTTATGAAAAAAATTATATGACAATGGTAAATATTGGGGGAAGAGAGTAGCATGAAATGTAGCAAGAAATAAGACGATTAATATCACAGCACAGCAGCATTTGATGGTGGTGCTAATAAATATGTAAAGTGCATGCAATTACACACAAAAGCATGGCCACAAAGGCCTTGAATCATTACTTTCATATGTAACGGTTGTATTTTTGTAATAATTATTATTGGACTATTATCTAGTAAAGTATCACTCACAAAAGACAAAATAGAATATTTTATTTAATTTGGTGACGCCATACAAACAATTTTTTACATATAAAAAATGGGATAATGTTATACATAACAAATTAAAATTTTAAATTATTTTTTTTAAAGGCAAAATATTTTAATTGTCAAAATGTCATTATCGCTAAAAGTCTTATTTTTTTAATTTTTATTTTTTGGAATGGCCTTTTAGCTAAGATCCTATGACAAGAGGAATTAATCTCCAAATAATTTTTGCAACAAAATTTTTTCAGAAACAAAAAAAATTGATCTTTAAAATTCTTGTTTATTGTAGGAACTCAAAGTTAAAGACAACGCAAAACTAATATGTCACGTCACGACAACAAAACTAATGATTTTAATTGAATACAAAAAGCCAAATAACGCTTGTATACATATCATCATAATCACCCCCCTTTTTTTTTCTTAAATTTATTTTATTTTAAAACATGTAGAAGGTCTAGGCGTTATTAATCATTACGCCCGTAGATCACGCTAAGTAACTCTTTTCATTTACTTACCCACCCTGGAGATACATATATGGACAGAGAGAGAAAGAAGGAAGAAGATGAGGAACATGTTCTCTAATCTTCATGCTTTGCTCCCTCATCTCCCTCCCAAGGTAATTCATTCACATCTTCTTTAAGATTGAGATTGATGTGTACATATGGAATGATAATTAAGTAGTTGTTCATGCTAGGTTATTCTATCTTGAAAAAGTTTAGAAATATAAAAACCGATAAAAGAGTTAGACACTACTTATAAAAATCGTCCAATTTTATGATTAATTTTGGTGTTTTCCCACCTTTTTGTTTGAGTCTCTCTCCCATCTCTTTCTCAAAGTTAATTTATTACGGCAAATCATTTTTTACATACAAAGCTTTCAAGTTTTTCAATTTGTTTCCTTTAAAGGGAAATTAATGAGAAAGATATAAGAGAGTAGTCCTTTTCATCAATGTGATAATATTTGAGGATGTCCTTTTCATCAAGTCTATATTTAAGGTTGTCATGGGGTGATGGGACACTTATTCAATGAAAAATCAATTATTCATTACTATCAATCATTAAAATGCTATTAGTGAAGTTATGGATTCATTAAGTTATGGTTCTTTTTTGGGAGGGGGGGGGGGGGTTAAAGTTCAACTGAATGTTCCCATTAATCCTTTCGAGTAACTTCATAAACCTCATCAATTTCCATTTGTTTCTTAATGTGGATGACCTACAACTTTATGAAAAATTGATTACAAGATCAAACACAAACTTTTAACGCAATTAATGTAAAAAAAATGTATCTGATTATGTTATTAATTTCTATGCATATGTAGAGAAATTGATAACTTTATATTCCTCTCACTACACAAAGTTTCAATTAACTGGTATTTATTAGAACACCGATAACTGGTGGATTTTGTTCACTTTATTAAAAAAGAAGTGCATGTGTATGTTAGTCTTACAAAAATGGTTTAATGCGATTATATATGACTCTCCGAAAGTAAAAAAGAAATTTCGGGATAAGCACATGAGTCTTGGACATAACGCATATCATGTACTTAGAAAATTTTCAAAATTTGAATGAGATACATTTAAATTTGGTGCTTTGACCATACTCAAAAACCAAATTTATACATTTTTTATTCTAACATTTTTATTGTGATATAAGAAGAGGGTCATTAAGGCCTAGTTCAAACAAAAAATAATATACAAACAAAATTTTTATATAAAAAGTTCATTCAAAATTGTGTAATAGTAGTATTTTTTTTTAAATTAAATGCTTAACTGATGGGCATTTGATTTCAAAAAATGATGAAACTACAATTGCCCACATCCATTTTGTTTGAATTTTGCCTTCTCATGAACCATATGATAATTCACATTGAATATTTGTACAGGCAGACAAGTCCATAATTGTGGATGAAGCAGTGACCCACATAAAATCCCTACAACAAACTCTCCAAAAGCTCCAAAGGCAGAACCTGGAAAGGCTCCATGGCTTGACACCCATGAACTTCGATGGTCAATCGTCCATAATCACCCCACAAAAGCTTCCCATGGACTCGAGGGAGGCTTTCATGGCCGATCAAGTTTCTTCAAACAACACAAACTCAAACTCATCCAATGCACTGCCAGTGTCTCTCTCTCGATTCCCTCCTCTATTCCAGACTTGGACTTCTCCGAATGTGATCTTGAATGTGTGCGGTGATCATGCACAGAACAGCGTGTGCTTGATGAAGAAGGCTGGACTCTTCACTACTATCTGCTATGTGTTGAAGAAGCACAAGCTGGATGTTGTGTCTGAAAAGTTTTTAATTTTTAGATTCATCCAACAACTGTAAGTAGAGAAAGTGATAGCTTGTAACAATCCTCTCTAATGTGCAAGGAAGTAAGTTAGAGGAGACTTACATAGGCTTGAATCATGTACATGGTTCAATTCTGATCCGATGAAACATGAGCAGACACAACATCCAGCTTGTGCTTCTCCAACACATAGCAGATAGCAGTGAAGAGTCCAGCTTTCTTCATTGAGCACATGCTGTTCTGTGCATGATCACTGCACACATTCAAGATCATATTCTGATGTAGGACAAGATTTTCAGGACAAGATTTTTAGAATTTTTGTATTTTTAGTTTTAATATTTTTTGTGGGGGCTAAATACATGGAAAAATCAGAAGGTGAGTTACCATTGGAAGACTGATATTAATCGGCTGTATCCTACGAGAGGGGAGCCGAATATAATATATGTGCCGATAAGTGTAGTCCTTAGGCCGAATAAAAGAACGGACAATGATTAAAAAGTAGGCCCTGGCCCCGAGGATAAAAAAGAACAGGATATAAATACAGGAATAGCGGGTATAGAAAGGTATGTAAGAATCACTTCACTTAACTTAGTAAACAAGCTATCCTGAGTGTCTGAACTAACTTGTCCGTCGGAGTGCTAATTCTGGCACCCCCGACCGGAGTGTTTGTATCTTTTTAGGTGACTAGCTGAGGATCACTAGCGTCTCCCAGGATCTGAAGAGTATTTCCAAACCACTTCTCTACAATTGGCGCCGTCTGTGGGAATACTCAAATACATCCATGGCAGGCGTGACTGAAGATCCTCCGGTGGCCATTGACGAGACCGCACAGGGAGATGACCTCACTCCAGCAAATATGCTCGGAAAAGAAACCATCGCTGCAAGATGCGCCTTGAACTTCGACTCACCAACGACTTCAGCGCAAGAACAATGCAGGCGATCATGGAACAAGCAAAGCAGAATGAACAAAGGTTGGAGAACATGATCGCTGAAAATGAATGTCTCCGTCAAGATTTGGCCCTCGAAGTTGCAAAATCGAGAGAAGCCATGCGCCAAGATCCCGAACGACCTCCGAGGGCTGGTGGACAACGACCTCGAGCCCGACCAAAGGATACCGATAGCGACTCCAACTCATTACCCACGGAGCTGAACAATAAGGGATGATCCGAAACTTCCAGCTCCTCCGAAAAGAGTCTACATACAAGGAACAAGCACAGGAGGAGCAGTTCAAACGAAGAGGACCAGCACGATCCTTTTGTCCGACGGATTGCAAGGGCGACCCTGTCCAAGAAGTTCAAAGCTCCGTCATTCACTCTTTACGATGGAAAATCAGACCTCACTGATCATATCCGTCACTATAAGCAGGCCATGACATTGCATGCAGACAACGAAGCCCTCATGTGCCGAATATTCCCCAGCAGCCTGGGGCCATTAGCTGTCAGGTGGTATTACAAGCTGGAGCCGGCCTTGATCAAAAGCTTCCACCAATTACAAAAACCTTCAGGGCCAGGTTCATCACAAACGAGGTACAGCCGAACAGGCCGACTCTTCTGGGTTATGCAGATTCAGTCAGGAGAAACGCTTAGAGCGTATTCGGCGCGCTATTGGGAGTGCTTCAACCTCGTCGACGACGCTTGCAACGAACTCCATGGCCATCACCGCCTTCAAAATGAGACTACATCCTGACAGTCCTCTTCGTAGTTCCTTGACCAGAAGACCCCCCAACATAGTCTGGGCGTTGATGAGAAAGTTGAAGAATATTGCAAAGGGAAGATGATGCTTGAGAATAAAAGCCGGCCAAATGTCCAACAAAACGCCCCCCCCCGAAATTGCTCAACCAATAAGTTCCGTGCCACCTCCTAGTCCAGAGCCTCGGCAACGGCTAAACGAGACAAAGACGGGATACTCGCCGATCAAGCGATCAATGCTCCACCGGACGAATGAAAAACAACTGCAAGTCGACAGGCGTTCGAGGCGTGCCAACAAGAAGTACACAGAGTTGTCAAAACCAATCGTGCAATAATGACCAAAGTCCAACACCTTCCATTTTCAAATGGCCGTCAAAGATGGTGTGGCGCCGCGAACCGAAAAGGGGATAGGCGGTGCGAATATCACAAAGATTACGGCCCACGAAACGGAGAGTTGTTACACATTAAAAGATCACTGGAAGAACTGGTGCAGACGGCGACTGCAACAGTATGTGAGAAAGGGAAAGCCAACCAAGGCACTAGCCTTGAGGCAGGACTCACCTCACTGGCGTGATCCATATGATTACAACCTGCCTACACCTCAACCGTGCACACAATTAATCGCAATCCAATCCCCCAAAAGCAACGTATTCCGAATGAATGGCCCAAAGAAGCCTGATAATTACTTTTAATGACTCCGATCTTAGCGGTACAACAGCTTCCCACATCGATCCGTTGGTCATTAAATTACGATAAATCAGTTCACCATTGAACGCATTCTCATAGACCGGGGAGTACTTCAGAGGTTATGTATTACCAAACTTTCATCAAACTCGGCCTCAACGAGTCAGATCTGTCTCGGCGCCTTAACCATTGTTCGACTTAATATGAATCTGAATACCCGTTAGGGAAGATCATACTACCTGTTCGAGCGGGCTCCAGAACGGTCGAAGTAGAATTCCTGGTCGTAAAGCTCCATTCGCCGTATAATGTCATCATGGGGCGAACCTGGATACATATTATGAAGGACCGTTCCAAGCACTTATCATCAGCTTGTGCGCTTCCCGACAGCCCAATGGCATTGAAGAGATCTGTGGCTCCTCAATCGGCACAAGCAGAGATTTTATGAAAACCCTATCACTGACCCGACCTGTGGGCTTTGATACTTGTATATATATCACTTCTGAATGCAAACCATTTTTCTTCGTCGCTCAATTCATTTCACAAACCCCATTGTAACGCTCGTCATGACGACGATTTGGAGCCCCTTTGGTGATGTCACCTTAGGGCCGATTAAGCCTCCGGATTCGGAGCACCCTTCGTGGATATCACGATTGGCCACATTAAGTCTCGGATCGGAGCCCCTTTGGTGCATGTCACCTTAGGGCCGATTAAGTCTCCGGATTCGGAGTGCCCTTTGTGGATATCACGATTGGCCACATTAAGTCTCCGGATTCGGAGCCCCCTTTGGTACATGTCACCTTAGCGCCGATTAAGTCTCCGGATTTGGAGCCCCTTTGGTGCATGTCACTTAGGCCGATTAAGTCTCCAGATTCGGAGCGCCCTTCGTGGATATCATGATTGGCCACATTAAGTGTCCGGATTCGGAGCCCCTTTGGTGCATGTCACCTTAGGGCCGATTAAGTCTCTGGATTCGGAGCCCCCTTTGGTGCATGTCACCTTAGGGCCGATTAAGCCTCCGGATTTGGAGCGTCCTTCGTGGATATCACGATTGGCCACATCAAGTCTCCGGATTTGGAGCCCCTTTGGTGCATGTCACCTAGGGCCGATTAAGTCTCCGGATTCGGAGCCCCCTTGGTGCATGACACCTTAGGGCCGATTAAGTCTCCGGATTCGAGCGCCCTTTGGTGCATGTCACCTTAGGGCCGATTAAGTCTTCGGATTCGGAGTGCCCTTCATGGATATCATGATCGGCCATATTAAGTCTACGGATTTGGAGCCCCCTTTGGTGCATGTCACCTTAGGGCCGATTAAGTCTCCGGATTCGGAGCGCCCTTTGGTGCATGTCACCTTAGGGCCGATTAAGTCTCCGGATTCGGAGCGCCTTTCGTGGATATCACGATCGGCCACATTAAGTCTCCGGATTCGGAGCCCCCTTTGGTGTATGTCACCTTAGGGCCGATTAAGTCTCCAGATTCGGAGCCCCCTTTGGTGCATGTCACCTTAGGGCCGATTAAGTCTTCGGATTCGGAGCCCCCTTTGGTGCATGACACCTTAGGGCCGATTAATCCTCTCGATTCGGAGCGCCCTTTGTGGATATCACGATTGGCCACATTAAGTCTCCGGATTCGGAGCCCTCTTTGGTACATGTCACCTTAGGGCCGATTAAGCCTCCGGATTCGGAGCGCCCTTCGTGGATATCACGATTGGCCACATCAAGTCTCCGGATTTGGAGCCCTCTTTGGTGGATGTCACCTTAGGGCCGATTAAGTCTCCGGATTCGGAGCCCCCTTTGGTGCATGACACCTTAGAGCCGATTAAGTCTCCGGATTCGGAGCGCCCTTTGGTGCATGTCACCTTAAGGCCGATTAAGTCTCCGGATTCGGAGCGCCCTTCATGGATATCACGATCGGCCACATTAAGTCTCCGGATTTGGAGCCCCTTTTGGTGCATGTCACCTTAGGGCCGATTAAGTCTCCGGATTCGGAGCCCCCTTTGGTGCATGACACTTTAGGGCCGATTAATCCTCCGGATTTGGAGCGCCCTTTGTGGATATCACGATTGGCCACATGAAGTCTTCGGCTTCGGAGCCCCCTTTAGTGCAGGTCACCTTAGGGCCGATTAAGTCACTGGATTCGGAGCGCCCTTTGGTGCATGACACCTTAGGGCCAATTAAGTCTCCGGATTCGGAGCCCCCTTTGGTGCATGACACCTTAGGGCCGATTAATCCTCTGGATTCGGAGCGCCCGTCGTGGATATCACGATTGGCCACATTAAGTCTCCGGATTCGGAGCCCCCTTTGGTGCATGTCACCTTAGGGCCGATTAAGTCTCTGGATTTGGAGCGCCCTTTGGTGCATGACACCTTAGGGTCAATTAAGTCTCCGGATTCGGAGCGCCCTTTGGTGCATGTCACCTTAGGGCCGATTAAGTCTCCGGATTTGGGGCGCCCTTCGTGGATATCACGATTGGCCACATTAAGTCTCCGGATTCGGAGCCCCCTTTCCGGAGCCCCCTTTGGTGCATGACACCTTAGGGCCGATTAAGTCTTCGGATTCGGAGCCCTCTTTGGTGCATGACACCTTAGGGCCGATTAAGTCTCCGGATTCGGAGCCCCCTTTGGTGCATGTCACCTTAGGGCCGATTTAGCCTCCGGATTCAGAGTACCCTTTGGCACGAACAAAACAAAACTCGCCAACATCCGAAATAAGATGCTTAACTGAGCATATAAAAAATTCAGAATAAGACGCAAATAAGGTGCTTAACTGAGCATATAAAAAATTCAGAGCAAGACGCAAATAAGGTGCTTAACTAAGCATATAAAAAATTCAGAATAAGATGCAAATGTTTGAAATAAAGCTTTTTATTCGATCAAACAGTTGTTACATAAACGCAACCCGCATTTGAGCATTACAATTTTTATTTAATCAGACAGTTGTTACATAAACGCAACTTGCATTTGAGCATTACAATACCCATTTCCAATCTCAAAAGCTAAAAAGGGGAGAAGACGCATTGGTAAAGCGGTAGCGCCGAATCAACTCCCGTCACCCGGAAGTCCTCCGCGGTTTGCAATGCCTTGAGCCAACTATGCCCAAGTCCTCCCTTGATACCATTGACAATGTCAAGGCAAAGATCCAGGACAAGGAAGGATAAACCCAACGGTCGTTGCCCTTCCTTTCGGGGTGATTTGTTTCGACAACTTGAAGATTCATGCCAACTTTTGGACGCCCTACTTCCCATACAGATGGGTCCTCTGCCGCGCTCCATGGCAAACCAAGTTCGGTTGAACTCTAGTCTCTCTAACTAACATCCCACTTATCCCACCACACATAAGTGATTGTTTATCTGCGCGAAGCGCCTACTCCTTTTATTTTCAATACTGGCAGCGATCTCGAGGCCTCAATCCCGAGGTGATTTCACTAACACTAAACTCCATAAGAAAAACGTCGGTTGACATTCGCCGCGGCGTAGTTATCCAAACGACTTTTTGAAGCACGTGCACTGGCCAAAAATCTAGGCCCCGAGCCGAGTTGAATTTGCCGCAGCCACTCTACCTACTGGCTTTCGGCTTCCTCAGGTTACAATAGCCTCATTTAGGAATAAACGGCTATCACGTATGGGTCGACCCTGCCGATCAACGTTTGTACATTCATTCAAACATATACAATAAAACGAAACGCATACATACCAAATACGAACTGCAACAAAATATTTATCATAGAACGTTTTTTATTCAAAAAAACAAGCAATATATTACATAGTTTTGAACGCGATCTGCGTTTCAACCTTACAATAAGTATACTTACGACGTCACCCTCATCCTCACTCTTCTCGACTTCAAAAGCAGAAAACGGAAAATGTTTACTGTGGTAGAGTGGCGATGCCGAATCAATGCCCGACGCTCGAAGAGCTTCTGCGGCTTGAGATGCCTTGATCCAACCGTGCCTAAATCCACGATTTTCACATCAGCAAACTTCTTTGGCAAGTTTTTCCTTGGTCTTTTCGATTCCAACTTTTCGGCCTTCATGGAAACCTTTCTCATAGGCCCTCCCCTTCGCGTTCTCCATTGCGAACATACTCGCCGTCTCACGATCGGCAAGCGTGGAACTGATGAGCTGACTGGTAACCCTTTCTTCCACGATTGGGTTTCCGTGCCCGGGGGCTTGTGCCTGGGTCGCCTTGGTCTTCCTTAACTCGCGCTCAGCCGCCTCCGCGCGAGCCTCCAAACTTCGAATACGTTCCTCTTTCTTCTTCATTTCTCGGCGGGCAGCGCGCAACTGCATGCTGATTTCATAGGCAGTGTAAAGCCCCTTCACCACCCCGTGAATGCCTTCGCGAAATACTTCGTAGTCCTGACGACCTACCATCGATTGCTGAACCTCAGGAGGAAAAATTTGTCGAGCAAACTCGACCGATACATTTGGGTCTCGAACGATCGAGTCCGCCTCTATCATGGGTCTATTCCCCACAAATACCACAAAGCTTAATGGGCACGGATTCAAGTCAGATCTCGTCTCGACTCGAGGTTGAGAAGATCTGCCCTGCGACTGCTTGTCCCGCCTGGGCGACCTGCTTTGACGTCGAGAAGAGTGACGCCTCTCTAGATCCCTGGAACTCCTACCCCCTGTGCGCGAAGGGTCACCACCTCGATGCATGTCTCCACCCAGCTCAGCTAGCGTCCTTACTTCCCCTCTGCTGTTAAAGACGAGTCTGTTCGACATTCACACGATACTTTCAAAAGCTGGAGTCAGTTGTTTACTGTATTCATAAAAGTTGTACCCTTAATCATTTATCCTTTACAGATGCGGCACTCTCGAGGCAATTTCATTAATTGTGAAAACCTCAATCGCCCGGCACCGACTGGATAGACCGCCGGTGCCCGAATGATCATGCACCGCCTGGGGCAAGGGCGGATTAATCAATCTATTCGGCTTAAGTGCCCCAGCCGACTCATGAATTGACTTCAGAATGATCATGCACCGCCTGGGGCAAGGGCAGATTAATCAATCTATTCGGTTTAAGTGCCCCAGTCGGCTCATAAATCGACTTCAGAATGATCATGCACCGCCTGGGGCAAGGGCAAATTAATCAATCTATTCGGCTTAAGTGCCCTAGCTGGCTCATGAATCGACTTCAGAATGATCATGCACTGCCTGGGGCAAGGGCGTGATAGATTTATCAATATATTCAGCTTAAGTGCCCCAACCGGCCCATGAATCGACAACAAAACTCCTAAGTTTGTCTCTTCCGGCGCCTGAATGATCATGCACCGCCTGGGGCAAGGGCAGATTAATCAATCTATTCGGCTTAAGTGCCCCAGCTGGCTCATGAATCGACTTTAGAATGATCATGCACCGCCTGGGGCAAGGGCGTGATAGATTATCAATATATTCGGCTTAAGTGCCCCAGCCGGCTCATGAATCGACAACAAAACTCCTAAGTTCGCCTCCTCCGGCGCCCGAATGATCATGCACCGCCTGGGGCAAGGGCAGATTAATCAATCTATTTGGATTAAGTGCCCCAGCCGGCCCGTGAATCGTTTCAGCATAATACCAACGAACTATTCGGCATATGAATGATAAGATTGCCATGATATTCAATCATAGAAAGCTCAACAGAGTAATCATTCTATCTAAAGTAGTGAAAGGCAAAAATTCTACACCAACATAACATCACAAACTGCGCATTAGTAGTGAAACAAGAAGATAATTTTCATTAATAAATTGAGCGCAGACAGTAGCCAATTTATACATGAAAACAACTCGGAACCAACAAAAGTCCTAAAAACAAAAACATACATTAAAAGGGAAAGCATTTCATAAAATTCGAATGACTCCCAGATCAATCCTCGGGGTCAGACTCAAGTGGCTCAATGTCCACCTGCTCATAAGGAATTGGCAAGGCCAATGTAACCCCAGCGGCATCAAGGGCCTTGAGCCACCCATGTTTGAAACCCCGATTCTCAAACTTGGGGACTTCATCTACGTATTCTTTGAAGGCGGCGCCTTTTCCTGCTTCGAATGCGGCAGAAGCCTCAGATGCTGCCTTTTCCTTGGCCGCCTTCAACTCTGCTAACTCAATCTCCATCTTGTTAAGCGCCTCCTCGGCTAGCCTAAGCGATTCTTTGCTCGCGTTCGCCTATCTTCGGCATCAGAACGGAGCTGATCGGCACTTATGGGGAGTTCGGGGGGCAATTGTGGGGGCCGAATACATGGAAAATCAGAAGGTGCATACCATTGGAAGACTGATATTAATCGGCTGTATCCTACGAGAGTGGGGAGTCGAATATAATAAGGGAAATTTAGCTATAAACCCTCCTTACCTTCCTTTCATTGTTAAAAGGACTAAGAAAAAAAATTATATTTTCTAAACCCCTCATAATTATAAAATTTTACATAAAGGACAAATTATTATTTAAATATTTATATGACTTTTATACCCTCAATTAATTCTTCCCACTCTCTTCCCCACTCTCTTCAAGAAGAGCAAACCCTTATCCCCCGTCCCTCCTCCTGCACCACCTTCCTCCGCCTCTTCAACCCTAACCCTAATTCCCCATCGAGTGTTTTCAGTCAATTTAGGAATCGCGATTGGGATCTCACAAAGCCCTAGCAGTCGTGACTGGACTCATAATCTTATCAACAAGTTAGATTGAAGTCTTCTCTAACTTGAGACACTTCAACTTACGAGTCTCCTGTTTTGCTTGAGTTCTGGTTTGATAGTTTGAATCTTGTTCAATTTTTGTTGCTGCTGTGACTGAATTAAAATTCTAGATCAAATTATTCTTGTGTCCAGTTTTCAAGATGCTAGATATCCTATGTGATGGTTTTTATGCTGCGAGTTTGGTTTAAGAAACTGAGATGAATTTATCAATTGGAAAGGAATGATGTAAATCCAAATCAAACTCATAATCTACGAGTTAAGATGAAGCAACTGAGTATTTTTGAGACTCAAAGTTTCAAAAATCTGAGAAATCTGTAAAATTTGAAAAATCTGAAGAACCGGGGTATGAAAAATTGAGATTTGTTTGAAAATTTCAGATTATAGGCGTGATTCAAGGATTATAGGCCTGATTCAATATTTTTCAGAGTAAACATCGATTGATTCAAGGATTATAGGCCAGATTCAAAGCTCAAAGCTAAAAGTTCCATTGATTTTTCAGAGTAAACATCAAATTTCATTTGATAGAACCAGAGTAAAATTTTGCTCTGGTTCTATTGCTTTGTTTTTTTCATTTGACAGAACCAGTGTAAAATTTTACTTTCATACAGAGTAAAATTTTACTTTTAGTTTCAGAGTCTCACAGTTTACTTGTTTTTCAGAGTAAAATTTTACTGTTATACAGAGTAAAATTTTACTTTTAGTTTCAGAGTGCAAATTTTTACTCTTATTCAGAGTAAAATTTACTTTTATACAGAGTAAAATTTTACTTTAGTTTCAGAGTGTAACATTTTACTCTTATTCAGAGTAAAATTTTACTTCATACAGAGTAAAATTTTACTTTCATACAGAGTAAAATTTTACTTTTAGTTTCAGAGTGTAAAATTTTACTTTTATACAGAGTAAAATTTTACTTTCATACGGAGTAAAATTTTACTTTCATACAGAGTAAAATTGTATGAGGGTAATATGGTAAAAGAAACAAGTTTTAAAATATCAGGGGGTTTTGAAAGTACTTATATAATTCTTGTCCTTTTGAAAGACAAATTAGATAGTGAGGGGGCTATGACCAAATCCCCCAATATAATATATGTGCCGAATAAGTGTAAGTCCTTAGGGCCGAATAAAAGAAAGGACAATGATTAAAAAGTAAGCCCTGGCCCTGAGGATAAAAAAGAATAGGTATAAATACAGGAACAGCGAGTATAGAAAGGTATGTAAGAATCACTTCACTTAACTTAGTAAACAAGCTATCCTGAGTGTCTGAACTAACTTGTTCGTCGGAGTGCTAATTCCGGCACCCCCGACTAGAGTGTTTGTATCTTTTCAGATGACTAGCTGAGGATCACTAGCGTCTCCCAGGATCTGAAGAGTATTTCCAAACCATTTCTCCACATTTTTGATAAATTTTTTTATTAGGATTCTTGTAATTTAGTATAAATAATTTATAATTATTAGGTTTCTTAATTTTATTATTTTGGAATTTGATTTTGACTAGGATTTTAAATAGTTTAGAATTCTAGTTTCCTATTCTCTTAGGTTTTCTAATTTGTGTTGATTTAAGTTTCCTAGTTTATTTTAGAATTACTTTTCCTACAAGTATTAGGTTTAGTTTATTATAAATAGTTATGTAAGTCTCATGGCAAAGACAACTTTTATACAACTTTTATTCATTCATTCAATAATATTTCTCTTCCTTGTGGATTCAAGGTTCTATTTTTCTCGTGGATTCGAGAGCCCCTTTCGTCTACTAGAACAATATCTAGTCCCCGTGTATTCCGCTGCGTCATATTCGGAGAAGTCCAAGTCTGGAATAGAGGAGGGAACCGAGAGAGAGACACTGGCAGTGCATTGGATGAGTTTGAGTTTATGTTGTTTGAAGAAACTTGATCGGCCATGAAAGCCTCCCTTGAGTCCATGGGAAGCTTTTGTGGGGGTGATTATGGACGATTGACCATCGAAGTTCATGGGTGTCAAGCCATGGAGCCTTTCCAGGTTCTGCCTTTGGAGCTTTTGGAGAGTTTGTTGTAGGGATTTTATGTGGGTCACTGCTTCATCCACAATTATGGGCTTGTCTGCCTGTACAAATATTCAATGTGAACTATCATATGGTTGATGAGAAGGCAAAATTCAAACAAAATGGATGTGGGCAATTGTAGTTTCATCATTTTTTGAAATCAAATGCCCATTAGTTAAGCATTTAATTTAAAAAAAAATACTACTATTACACAATTTTGAATGAACTTTTTATATAAAAATTTTGTTTGTATATTATTTTTTGCTTGAACTAGGCCTTAATGACCCTCTTCTTATATCACAATAAAAATGTTAGAATAAAAAATGTATAAATTTGGTTTTTAAGTATGGTCAAAGCACCAAATTTAAATGTATCTCATTCAAATTTTGAAAATTTTCTAAGCACATGATATGCGTTATGTCCAAGACTCATGTGCTTATCCCGGAATTTCTTTTTTACCTTGGGAGAGTCATATATAATCGCATTAAACCATTTTTGTAAGACTAACATACACATGCACTTCCTTTTTAATAAAGTGAACAAAATCCACCAGTTATCGGTGTTCTAATAAATACCAGTTAATTGAAACTTTGTGTTGTGAGAGGAATATCAAGTTATCAATTTCTCTACACATGCATAGAAATTAATAACATAATAAGATACATTTTTTTTACATTAATTGCGTTAAAAGTTTGTGTTTGATCTTGTAATCATTTTTTCATAAAGTTGTAGGTCATCCACATTAAGAAACAAATGGAAATTGATGAGGTTTATGAAGTTACTCGAAAGGATTAATGGGAACATTCAGTTGAACTTTAACCCCCCTCCCCCCCCCTCTCCCAAAAAAAACCATAACTTAATGACTCCATAACTTCACTAATAGCTTTTTAATGATTGATAGTAATGAATAATTGATTTTTCATTGAATAAGTGTCCCATCGCCCCATGACAACCTTAAATACGGACTTGATGAAAAGGACATCCTTAAATATTATCACATTGATGAAAAGGACTACTCTCTTATATCTTTCTCATTAATTTCCATTTAAAGGAAACAAATTGAAAAACTTGAAAGCTTTGTGTGTAAAAAATGATTTGCCTTAATAAATTAACCTTGAGAAAGAGATGAGAGAGAGACTCGAACAAAAAGGTGGGAAAACACAAAATTAATCATAAAATTGGACGATTTTTATAAGTAGTGTCTAACTCTTTTATCGGTTTTTATATTTCTAAACTTTTTCAAGATAGAATAACCTAGCATGAACAACTACTTCATTATCATTCCATATGTACACATCAATCTCAATCTTGAAGAAGATGTGAATGAATTACCTTGGGAGGGAGATGAGGGAACAAAGCATGAAGATTAGAGAACATGTTCCTCATCTTCTTCCTTCTTTCTCTCTCTATCCATATATGTATGTCCAGGGTGGGTAAGTAAATGAAAAGAGTTACTTAGCATGATCTAGGGGCTTAATGATTGATAATGCCTAAACCTTCTACATGTCTTAAATAAAATAAATTTAAGAAAAGGGGGAGGGGGGGGCGGGTGATTATGATGATACGTATACAAGCGTTATTTGGCTGTTTGTATTCAATTAAAATCATTAGTTTTGTTGTCGTGACGTGACACATTAGTTTTGCGTTGTCTTTAATTTTGAGTAGATTTTTTTGCATTGTCTTTAATTTTAATTTTGCGTAGATTTTTTTGTATATGAGGTATTGTTACCAAATATGCTTGATTATAAGATAATAAAATAGTTTTTTTTAATAAATTTACTTTATTAAGTTTAATGAATAATTTATGAATCAAACATATATATTAAATGCAAGAAGGTAGGCGAGATCTCTATCAAACATATAATCGTGAATTTTCTTTCTCCATATTTAATTGCTTAACCATGAATTACCCTTCATCTGTTCCTTTTTTGTATTTCCTTAATCAAGATTTCTTGGGTTGATTTTTATATTATTTTTGTAGTGGGAGAATGTATATTTGCTTTGCAAAAAACACTACACAAGTGGAGTAGCAGATGCAAAGAGTTACTTAGCGTGATCTAGGGGCTTAATGATTGATAACGCCTAGACCTTCTACATGTTTTAAAATAAAATAAATTTAAGAAAAAGGGGGGGGGGGGGGTGATTATGATGATACGTATACAAGCGTTATTTGGCATTTTGTATTCAATTAAAATCATTAGTTTTGTTGTCGTGACGTGACACATTAGTTTTGCGTCGTCTTCAATTTTGAGTAGATTTTTTTGCGTTGTCTTTAATTTTAATTTTGCGTAGATTTTTTTGTATATGAGGTATTGTTACCAAATATGCTTGATTATAAGATAATAAAATAGTATTTTTTAATAAATTTACTTTATTAAGTTTAATGAATAATTTATGAATCAAATATATATATTAAATGCAAGAAGGTAGGCCAGATCTCTATCAAACAGATAATCGTGAATTTTCTTTCTCCATATTTAATTGCTTAACCATGAATTACCCTTCATCTGTTCCTTTTTTGTATTTCCTTAATCAAGATTTCTTGGTTTGATTTTTATATTATTTTTGTGGTGAGAGAATGTATATTTGCTTTACAAAAAACACTGCACAAGTGGAGTAGCAGATGCAAAGAGTTACTTAGAGTGATCTAGGGGCTTAATGATTGATAACGCCTAGACCTTCTACATGTTTAAAAATAAAATAAATTTAAGAAAAAAGGGGCGGGGGGTGATTATGATGATACGTATACAAGTGTTATTTGGTTTTTTGTTTTCAATTATAATCATTAGTTTTGTTGTCATGATGTGACACATTAGTTTTGCGTTGCCTTTAATTTTGAGTAGATTTTTTTGCGTTGTCTATAATTTTAATTTTGCGTAGATTTTTTTGTATATGAGGTATTGTTACCAAATATGCTTGATTATAAGATAATAAAATAGTATTTTTTAATAAATTTCCTTTATTAAGTTTAATGAATAATTTATGAATCAAACATATATATTAAATGCAAGAAGGTAGGCTAGATCTCCATCAAACATATAATCGTGAATTTTCTTTGTCCATATTTAATTGCTTAACCATGAATTACCCTTCATCTGTTCCTTTTTTGTATTTCCTTAATCAAGATTTCTTGGGTTGATTTTAATATTATTTTTGTAGTGGGAGAATGTATATTTGCTTCACCAAAAACACTACACAAGTGGAGTAGCAGATGCAAAGAGTTACTTAGCGTGATCTAGGGGCTTAATGATTGATAACGCCTAGACCTTCTACATGTTTTAAAATAAAATAAATTTAAGAAAAAGGGGGGGGGGGGATTATGATGATACGTATACAAGCGTTATTTGGCTTTTTGTATTCGATTAAAATCATTAGTTTTGTTGTCGTGACGTGACACATTAATTTTGCGTTGTCTTTAATTTTGAGTAGATTTTTTTCCGTTGTCTTTAATTTTAATTTTGCGTAGATTTTTTTTTGTATATGAGGTATTGTTACCAAATATGCTTGATGATAAGATAATAAAATAGTTTTTTTTAATAAATTTACGTTATTAAGTTTAATGAATAATTTATGAATCAAATATATATATTAAATGCAAGAAGGTAGGCTAGATCTCTATAAAACATATAATCGTGAATTTTCTTTGTCGATATTTAATTGCTTAACCATGAATTACCCTTCATCTGTTCCTTTTTTGTATTTCCTTAATCAAGAATTCTTGGGTTGATTTTTATATTATTTTTGTAGTGGGAGAATGTATATTTGCTTTGAAAAAGACACTGCACAAGTGGTGTAGCATATGCAAAGAGTTACTTAGCGTGATCTAGGGGCTTCAAGATTGATAATGCCTAGACCTTCTACATGTTTTAAAATAAAATAAATTTAAGAAAAAAGAGGGAGGGGAGGGGGGGTGACTATGATGATACATATACGAGCGTTATTTGGCGTTTTGTATTCAATTAAAATCATTAGTTTTGTTGTCGTGACGTGACACATTAGTTTTGCGTTGTCTTTAATTTTGAGTAGATTTTTTTGCATTGTCTTTAATTTTAATTTTGCGTAGATTTTTTTGTATATGAGGTATTGTTACCAAATATGCTTGATTATAAGATAATAAATTAGTTTTTTTTAATAAATTTACTTTATTAAGTTTAATGAATAATTTATGAATCAAATATATATATTAAATGCAAGGAGGTAGGCTAGATCTCTATCAAACATATAATCGTGAATTTTCTTTGTCCATATTTAATTGCTTAACCATGAATTACCCTTCATCTGTTCCTTTTTTGTATTTCCTTAATCAAGATTTCTTGGGTTGATTTTTATATTATTTTGTAGTGGGAGAATGTATATTTGCTTTGCAAAAAACACTACACAAGTGGAGTAGCAGATGCAAAGAGTTACTTAGCGTGATCTAGGGGCTTAATGATTGATAACGCCTAGACCTTCTACATGTTTTAAAATAAAATAAATTTAAGAAAAAAGGGGGGGGGGTGATTATGATGATACGTATACAAGCGTTATTTGGCTTTTTGTATTCAATTAAAATCATTAGTTTTGTTGTCGTGACGTGACACATTAGTTTTGCGTCGTCTTCAATTTTGAGTAGATTTTTTTGCGTGGTCTTTAATTTTAATTTTACGTAGATTTTGTTGTATATGAGGTATTGTTACCAAATATGCTTGATTATAAGATAATAAAATAGTATTTTTAATAAATTTACTTTATTAAGTTTAATGAATAATTTATGAATCAAATATATATATTAAATGCAAGAAGGTAGGCTAGATCTCTATCAAACAGATAATCGTGAATTTTCTTTGTCCATATTTAATTGCTTAACCATGAATTACCCTTCATCTGTTCCTTTTTTGTATTTCCTTAATCAAGATTTCTTGGGTTGATTTTTATATTATTTTTTGTAGTGGGAGAATGTATATTTGCTTTGCAAAAACACTGCACAAGTGGAGTAGCAGATGCAAAGAGTTACTTAGAGTGATCTAGGGGCTTAATGATTGATAATGCCTAGACCTTCTACATGTTTTAAAATAAAATAAATTTAAGAAAGGGGGGGGGGGGGGGTGATTATGATGATACGTATACATGTGTTATTTGGTTTTTTGTATTCAATTAAAATCATTAGTTTTGTTGTCGTGACGTGACACATTAGTTTTGCGTTGTCCTTAATTTTGAGTAGATTTTTTTGTGTTGTCTTTAATTTTAATTTTGCGTAGATTTTTTTGTATATGAGGTATTGTTACCAAATATGCTTGATTATAAGATAATAAAATAGTATTTTTTAATAAATTTACTTTATTAAGTTTAATGAATAATTTGTGAATCAAACATATATACTAAATGCAAGAAGGTAGTCTAGATCTCTGTCAAACATATAATCGTGAATTTTCTTTGTCCATATTTAATTGCTTAACCATGAATTACCCTTCATCTGTTCCTTTTTTGTATTTGCTTAATCAAGATTTCTTGGGTTGATTTTTATATTATTTTTGTAGTGGGAGAATGTATATTTGCTTCGCCAAAAACACTACACAAGTGGAGTAGCAGATGCAAAGAGTTATTAAGCTTGATCTAGGGGCTTAATGATTGATAACGCCTAGACCTTCTACATGTTTTTAAAATAAAATAAATTTCAGAAAAAGGGGGGGGGGGGGTGATTATGATGATACGTATACAAGCGTTATTTGGCTTTTTGTATTCGATTAAAATCATTAGTTTTGTTGTCGTGACGTGACACATTAATTTTGCGTTGTCCTTAATTTTGAGTAGATTTTTTTGCGTTGTCTTTAATTTTAATTTTGCGTAGATTTTTTTTGTATATGAGGTATTGTTACCAAATATGATTGATGATAAGATAATAAAATAGTTTTTTTAATAAATTTAGTTTATTAAGTTTAATGAATAATTTATGAATCAAATATATATAAATGCAAGAAGGTAGGCTAGATCTCTATAAAATATATAATCGTGAATTTTCTTTGTCCATATTTAATTGCTTAACCATGAATTACCCTTCATCTGTTCCTTTTTTGTATTTCCTTAATCAAGATTTCTTGGGTTGATTTTTATATTATTTTTGTAGTGGGAGAATGTATATTTGCTGTGAAAAAGACACTGCACAAGTGGTGTAGCATATGCAAAGAGTTACTTAGCGTGATCTAGGGGCTTAATGATTGATAATGCCTAGACCTTCTACATGTTTTAAAATAAAATAAATTTAAGAAAAAAAGGGGAGGGGGGGTTGATTATGATGATACATATACGAGCGTTATTTGGCGTTTTGTATTCAATTAAAATCATTAGTTTTGTTGTCGTGACGTGACACATTAGTTTTGCGTTGTCTTTAATTTTGAGTAGATTTTTTTGTGTTGTCTTTAATTTTAATTTTGCGTAGATTTTTTTGTATATGAGGTATTGTTACCAAATATGCTTGATTATAAGATAATAAATTAGTTTTTTTTAAAAAAAATTTACTTTATTAAGTTTAATGAATAATTTATGAATGAAATATTTATATTAAATGCAAGAAGGTAGGCTAGATCTCTATCAAACATATAATCGTGAATTTTTTTTGTCCATATTTAATTGCTTAACCATGAATTACCCTTCATCTGTTCCTTTTTTGTATTTCCTTAATCGAGATTTCTTGGGTTGATTTTTATATTATTTTGTAGTGGGAGAATGTATATTTGCTTTGTAAAAGACACTGCACAAGTGGAGTAGCATATGCAAAGAGTTACTTAGCGTGATCTGGGGGCTTAATGATTGATAATGCCTAGACCTTCTACATGTTTTAAAATAAAATAAATTTAAGAAAAAAAAGGGAGAGGGGGGGGGGGGTGATTATGATGATACATATACGAGCGTTATTTGGCGTTTTGTATTCAATTAAAATCATTAGTTTTGTTGTCGTGATGTGACATATTAGTTTTGCGTTGTCTTTAATTTTGTGTAAATTTTTTTGCGTTGTCTTTAATTTTAATTTTGCGTAGATTTTTTTGTATATGAGGTATTGTTACCAAATATGCTTGATTATAAGATAATAAATTAGTTTTTTTTTAGTAAATTTACTTTATTAAGTTTAATGAATAATTTATGAATCAAATATATATATTAAATGCAAGAAGGTAGGCTCGATCTCTATCAAATATATAATCGTGAATTTTCTTTGTCCATATTAATTGCTTAATCATGAATTACCCTTCATCTGTTCCTTTTTTGTATTTCCTTAATCAAGATTTCTTGGGTTGATTTTTATAATTTTTGTAGTGGCAGAATGTATATTTGCTTTGCAAAAAACACTACACAAGTGGAGTAGCAGATGCAAAGAGTTACTTAGCGTGATCTAGAGGCTTAATGATTGATAACACCTAGACCTTCTACATGTTTTAAAATAAAATAAATTTAAGAAAAAAGAGGGGGGGGGGGGGTGATTATGATGATACGTATATAAGCGTTATTTGGCTTTTTGTATTCAATTAAAATAAGTAGTTTTGTTGTCGTGACGTGACACATTAGTTTTGCATTGTCTTTAATTTTGAGTAGATTTTTTTGCGTTGTCTTTAATTTTAATTTTGCGTAGTTTTTTTTGTATATGAGGTATTGTTACCAAATATGCTTGATTATAAGATAATAAAATAGTTTTTTTTAATAAATTTACTTTATTAAGTTTAATGAATAATTTATTAATCAAATATATATATATATTAAATGCAAGAAGGTAGGCTAGATCTCCATCAAACATATAATCCTGAATTTTCTTTGTCCATATTTAATTGCTTAACCATGAATTACCCTTCATCTGTTCCTTTTTGTATTTGCTTAATCAAGATTTCTTGGGTTGATTTTTATGTTATTTTTGTAGTGGGAGAATGTATTTGCTTTGAAAAAAACACTGCACAAGTGGAGTAGCATATGCAAAGAGTTACTTAGCGTGATCTAGGGCTGAATGATTGATAACGCCTAGACCTTCTACATGTTTTGAAATAAAATAAATTTAAGAAAAAAGGGGGGGGTGATTATGATGATACGTATACAAGCGTTATTTGGCTTTTTGTATTCAATTAAAATCATTAGTTTTGTTGTCGTGACGTGACACATTAGTTTTGCGTTGTCTTTAATTTTGAGTAGATTTTTTTTTGTATATGAGGTATTGTTACCAAATATGCTTGATTATAAGATAATAAAATAGTTTTTTTTTAATAAATTTACTTTATTAAGTTTAATGAATAATTTTTGAATCAAATATATATATATTAAATGCAAGAAGGTAGGCTAGATCTCTATCAAACATATAATCGTGAATTTTCTTTGTCCATATTTAATTGCTTAACCATGAATTACCCTTTGTCTGTTCCTTTTTTGTATTTCCTTAATCAAGATTTCCTGGGTTGATTTTTATATTATTTTTGTAGTGGGAGAATGTATATTTGCTTTGCAAAAAAACACTGCACAAGTGGAGTAGCAGATGCAGAGGGATCAGATCTATTTGTTGTTTTTATCTCCAATGAGAAGAAGCAGGTAATTTATTGTTAGCTTATTTAGTGCATTTTTTGACTTTTGAGAAAAAAAATGTGCAGAAAAGTAGAGATATGATATTATCCAAATAAATGTAATTATCAAATATGTGCACTTGTTGAGATCATCCCCAAACAACTCCTAATGGAAAAATTGTTTGTCAAATTGGTATGAATGCACTCCAAATTAAGTTTTATTTGATGTTTCATATCTGATCAGCAAAGAAAAAAAGAATATCATTGATAGATTAGATGCAAATAATACCACTAATGTAAGATTTATGTTTCTATTTTTTGTATATTTTGCATGATGATTTGAAAGTACATGTGTTTGGTAACGTTTACGTTTTCAGTTTATATTTACAAAAATTTTATAAACTGGTTTTTATTTATTTTTGTTTATTTTTAGAAAAACATAAACTACAAACGCGTTTGGTAATTGACAAAATGTTTAAAAAATTTTAAAAATATAAAAAAGAGTGAGAAATGGCAAGTGGTGGCAGAAGACGGTGGTGGAAAGTAGTGACTGTGGTGGTGGGTGGTGGTGAGTGGGTGGGTGACGGTGGCGGGTGGTGGTGGTAGCGAGTGGGTGGTGGTGGTGGTGGCGGTGGTGATGGTGGTGGTGGTGACAGGTGGGTGGCGGATGGCGGGTGGTGGCGGGTGGGTGTAATGGGTGAGGTGACGGTGGCGGGTGGGGGTGGTAGCGAGTGGGTGCTGGTGGTACGGTGGCGAGTGGTGGGTGGTGGGTGGTGGTGGGTGGCGACGAGGTGGTGGTGGGTGGTGATGGTAGGTGGTGTGGGGTGACAGTGGCGGGTGGCGGTGGTAGCGAGTGGGTGGTGTGGTAGTTGGTGGTGGCGGTGGTGGGTGGTGGGTGGCAGGTGGGTGGCGGATTGCGAGTGGTGGGTGGTGGCGGGTAGGTGGCGGGTGGTTGTTGGTGGTGGTAGTGGTGGTGGGTGGGTGGGTGACGGTAGTGGGTGGTAGGTGGTGGGTGGTGGTGCGGTGGACGGTGTGGCAGGTGGGTGGCAGTTGGCTGGTGGTGGTGGTTGGCTGGTGGTGGCAAGTGGGTGGTGAGTGGTGTGGCAAGTAGGTGGCGGGTGGTGGTGGCGGGCGGTGGATGGTAGTGGGTGTGGCGGGTGGATGACAGGTGGGTGGTGGTGGTGGTGGTGGTAGTGGTAGTGGTGGTGGTGGTGGCGAGGGCAAGGAGTGGTGGTGGTGGCGAATGGGTGACAGGTGGGTGGTGGTGGCAAGTGGGTGGTGAGTCGTGGTGGCAGGTGGTGGTGGGGGTGGGTGATGGCGGAAGACGGTGGTGGAAAATAGTGGCGGGTGGTGGCTAGTGTTGGGTGGTAAAAAAAAAAAAAACTGAAAACTCAAAACGGAAACACATTTTTTGTGTTTTCATTTTTTGGCCAGATTTATAAACTGAGATCACTGATTTATAAATCAAAAATGTTACCAAACAAGTTTTTATTTGAGTTTTTAAAATTTTTGTAAATATAAACTGAAAACTGAAAACGTAAGTGTTACCAAACGGCACTATAGTGTTTGGTTCATTAGAATGAAACAAAATAGTCACTCCTTAGTCTCTCTATAGAATGACTATTCTCTTATAATGGTGAATAGTATTTCCATTTATAATGTATTTTTCAGAAATCAAATACAATAAACAATCAGATAACATAGTATAATGTATACATACAGAAAATAAGCACTCCAACTAGAATGCGACCCACGTGCTTAGCGTGTGGGGGTCCAACTAATAGAAATTAAAATGAGAAAACTACACATCAGTAAAAAATTTATAGATTAATAAAAAATTATAAATTTAATTATTAATACTTATAAACTGTACTATTGATTTGAATTTTTTTTTAAAAAAAAAAGAAAAAGAAAGATCCACTACCTTTTAATTCTCCATTAAAGCCAGTAGTAAGTAACCTTGTAGGGAAAGACATGAACACGTGTACTCAAACTCTAAAATATTACAGGACAAATTATATTGGTGGTATTTATATCTTGTTTCTTATATTATTTTAATTTTTACACTTTTAATTTATATAATTTTGACTTTTGATTTTAAATTTTATGTCAATTTGGTCCAAGTAATAATGTTATTAGTGTTTTTGACTGAAAATAATCATTGAATTGGTTAAGGTTAACTAACTAAGATTAGTAAATTGAAAATTTTACTCTAAAAAATATAACATATGCCACTTATATGCATATTATTTTTTATTAAAAATGCTAAGAATTGTAATCAATTCGACTAAATTGAAATAAAATCATAAATTCATAATCAAAATTAAGTCAATTGAAATTACAATGACCAAAATTATACAATTACTAAAGTACAAGAACTACTGTTACAATTTGTCCAATATTATAAAAATTAACAACATAGAATACGTCCAAAAAAATAATTTGAAATGTGCAAAGAAAATGAAATTTGTAGATTAGGTTTTTTAAGTGTCGCTTATTAAATTCAAATTTACACTATGTACAAGGGTACCTTTTGCTATGGCTCTAAACAAAATGAATAGTAGCAGTACGACCAGGATTTGATTATTAAATTCAAATTTACACTATGTACAAGGTACCTTTTGCTATGGCTCTAAACAAAATGAATAGTAGCAGGTACGACCAGGATTTGATTATTAGGGAGGCAAAAAAAACATAGGAAGATATGTGAAGTTAGATTAAAAGTAATGGATTTTTATGTAATTAACAATTGTAATTTTTCATGTTATTAATTGAAAATGAATAAATTCTTATTTTTGTTAAATATTTGATGTAACAGTTATATTATGTGATAGCATCACTAATCAATTTGAGTTTTTACATTGCAATAGCAAGAAATAATGATTGGGCTAATGAAAGACAAAAATTATCAACTTAATTTCATTTGCAAAGTGCATGATATAATTAAAAATATATTTTAGAACATAATATGTTATGGAGTTATTATGGTGTGCACTATTTAAAAGGTGAATATCGTATACACGTTATCACAATAGATATTGCATAACTATAACAAATTGCAACTTCTTTCACTAAAATAGTTCATAACATTTTGCATCACAAATATGATTCGTAAGATTTACACTACATCATTCATAACATAACTATAGTAACTCATACTTTCCAGAATCAATTTAGAGATGGCCACTATAAATTGACTGCTCGTAACTTTTACTACACATAATACTACAAATATTTTAAACTTTCATAAATAAATAAAAAAAATCGATATATTTCTTATAATGGGTTTACAAATAAATTGAAAATTCTACTATACACACCCCTTACTATATGCACCATTAAATTATTTTATTTTCTTCTTTAGTTATAACCAATTTTCTTCTTTAGTTATAACTAATTTTCTTCTTTAATTATGACATTATTTTAGTTATGACTCATGAAATCTTTGATTATGCCTAATGTGTTATTTAGTTATGACATTTTTTTTTTAAAGTTATTTAAGTTATGACAAATTATGTCATTTTCTTAGTTATAAAGTGCATATGGTGCACATCTTTTAGGGGTGTGTACAATAAT
Source organism: Camellia japonica (assembly GCA_030407325.1). Lineage (NCBI taxonomy): Eukaryota > Viridiplantae > Streptophyta > Magnoliopsida > Ericales > Theaceae > Camellia > Camellia japonica. The sequence continues at coordinate 165,472,172 of JAPPVO010000029.1, forward strand.
CTTTTCTGTTTATTATTGTATTATAAAGAGTTGTTAAAGAGAATGGTTAAATGGAAAAGATTGTACCGCACCTTATAAATATAGAAGAAAATGATATAATTTCATACTTTTTGAGTCATAACTAAATAAAAAATAAAAAGTCACAACCAAATGCAAAAAAGTCATAACTAAAATCTCAAAATAATGTCATAACTAGGAATGTAAGAAATTTTTTTTTTAATTAAATTGATGGAACCGGACTGAATCGGCTATATTTGGTCTATTTTTTAACAAGAATCGGTCTGTGTAGTTTTTTAATTTGATTTTTTTTAATTTTTTTGTTCGATATCCGTTCAAGCACGTTGTGCACCAAACTAAACCGAAACCGACCGCTTCAACATGTTTGCATTTATAATATATATATAATCTAATAATATAATGATATTAATAAGCATAATAAATTATTAACCTTAATTAATTAACTTTATCATCTCTATAACCTAAATTTGTAAATTTTTATTATATATAATCTTAATTCTAACTCATTATTCTTAAAACCTTAATATTTTATGACTTTTTTTTATTTGTATTTTTGTTAATTTAGAAATTGAAAAGTACTTATTAAATGGATGGATTGAATATATTTGAAGTGGTGGACAAATAACTAATTCAGTATTTTTACATACATTAGTGATTATACTAAAAAGTGGCTTAAGTTTGAAATGTCATAAAATGATTAAACCGCACTAACTTAAACCGTTTCAATGGTTCAATTTGATGTGGTTGATGAGACAAGCGGTCTGTATTATTGTTTAAAATAATAAAACTAATATTATTGGTTCAGTGAAAAATTTTATCTAAATACCAACCGTACCTCGTTCATTACATCCCTAGTCATAACTAAAGAAAAAAAAAATAATTATAATTAAATAAAAAAATATATATTGAAGATACATATAATATGAAAGGTGCATAATATAATTCTCAGAGTTAAAATTATAACAATTAAATAGGAGCAAGGCCCATAGAAGTTGTTGGCGTGTTAAAATAATATAACATCAGAGCATCTTGTGCGAAGTAGGAGGCAGGGCCCTGTAAGTCTATACATAGTTTCGTCCTTAAGTAGCAGATTGGATAGGTTTGATTTGAAAATTTTAATAAATTTCTTAATATATTTAACTTGGTTAAATTTTGAACCAATCAAATTGATTCGAGTTAGAATAATTTATTTTTGTAAAATCTTTTAAATTTATATGAAACCAAGCTTAAAAATTAATGAATTAATCTCGAAAGAACTTTTAACAAGTCAAATAATGTCAAGCTCAAATAATTTGATACATTTTATAGTCCTGCGCTTCATGTTAGTTTTTTTTTATATTAATGTTCAAAATAATATTTATTTATTAATTTGTAATATACTCATTACACAGTTATATGAATTTTATCATTGCATATTTAAAACTGTAAAATGAACCAAACTACTTGACTTTAACTTGTATTTCATTTGTTAAAAACTTGTTCGATATCGACTTGTTATGTAAATAAGTCAAATTTGAACAATTATCACTTGACTAATAATTTTATATGTGCTATAAAAAAATAAATTATTTAAATTTGATTCGTATTCAGCTCGTTAATGTAAACAAATTAAACTTAGAAATATTTTATAACTCGTTAAATTTTCAAGTTATATTTGAAGAACTCAGAGTTGGTTACAAGTATCAAAATCTGGAGTTATGTTTAAAGGATTGTTTTGGAAATATGGTTAAAAGATGATTTTTTGATTTTTTCTTGAAAAAATGTATAAAAAATGTGAGAGATGTGATCCAAAATGGGTTAAAAATTGGAAGATGACTTTTAATTATCTTTCCAAAATAGCCCAAAGTAAGCTTTATAATAAAAGAAAAAGGTTTCTATTTAACATCAAAATACGCCTTACTCCAAGTTTATTATAATAATTCACATCGTTTAATGTATAAGACTTGTTAAGTATATTATTCTTATAAAAAATGATGTTGATCAAATATCAATAATACTAGAAAGAAGTCTCACCCAAAAATGATTTATCTTCCTAATTTTGTCTCTCAAATCTACTCTAATAATGTGAAATTAAAGAGATTAAAGACAAGAGAAAAATATGAAAGAGATTAAAGACAAGAGAAAAATATGAAACCACTTCACATAAGGTGAGTCACAAAATCAAAAACATATGGCGGGATTGGAATAAAAAATCATAATACATACCATTTTTGGGTTGATAATGATGGCTGATGAGTTCCACATAGTTTTCTGTTTTAGTCGGGGTGATGGTGAGGTTAGCATAGCCACGTAATCATGACTTGGAAAGATGTCCATATACGCCATTTCGGATCTACCTTCCGAGAAGATATTGGATGATTTTTGAGTATCATGTTATAATTAATAAAGGAATAGGACTTACGAATTTAATTTAATAATTTAAAAATATAAAATGATATAATAAATTGTAATTAGTATGAGACATGAGCACCTATAATTTTTCCTACTTTCCCTTTCCTAGCAAAGTGATTGGGCCCACCAACCCTACCTTTTTTTAATGAAGAATCAAGATCTTCTCCGTTATTTCTCTTATTAACTCCTTACTTGCTAGGTCATTTGGTTCACTTTTGGATCTAATTTTGATAATTCGAATTATTCATATTTTAAGATTTGTTGAAAATATCATAGTTCTAAAAAATCAAATTGATCGGATATCAGAAAGCATGTGTTCAGAAAACTGTTTGTTAAATTTTTTAAAATATGGTTTGTAGTTCGATGATCCGAACACGTAGTTTTTGATATTTGATTAACTTGATTTTTTACAAGTAAATATAATCAATAAATATTAAAATGTGAACGGTTCGGATCATCGAAATTGGGCCATAAAATGAGCCCAATGACCCAACAAGTAGGGAGTTAAGAAAACAGATGAAATGGATCGAAGAGCATATAATCCTAACACATGATTATCATGCAAGACAATGTCAGAAATGATGCAAATCACAAGACATTTTTGATGATCGACAAATCATTCAACAATGCTAGGGACTCAAAAAAAAAAAAAAAAAAAAAAAAAATGATTCATCCACACAATTCCCCTCCCCCCCTCCAAAAACAAATGACGTGGCAAGCAAAATTTGAAAAGTTGACCCACATTCAAATATTTTCTCAAAATCTCTTTATATGCATTTTGTCTTGCCGTCTCATTAGCTGATTGTGGGAGAAGAAACCATGTGGATGTAACACTGCTGCCAAAAAAATTAGCAAATATTCTACAAAATAGCCACATGATGGGTGTGGCACCAAACACCAATGGGACCCACACCCATGTGAGTATTTTGTAGAATTTTTGATAGTTCTTTTGGTAACATTTTTATAAAGCTAGTTCATGCAGGACGATAAGTGCAACTGTTACCTGATTATTTATTTATTTATTATTTTTTTTCATAGTAGATAACATAAACAATAATTACTAAGAAGTTTAGAAGCATAGAAAGCCTTACTGAATTTTTGGCATCTCAAATGAGTTCCAGTCAAAAACAGAATCAACAGAACATGAAATGTCACCAATCAACTAAAGCATTCATACTCTTGTGGCAGTTGACAAAGACGAAATGGTTGTGTTACAGCACAACATATAAAAATTAATGAATTAATGAGGCATGGGTCAAAATTGAACCTCAGCTCGTAAGTTCTCGCCCCTACGCATAGCATTCAAGACTTGACGAATCTGTTACATGGAAGGACAGAAGTTGTTACTTCAATGTTCCAACTTTTCTTAATCAGAAACTAAGCAATTTTGATAGCAACAGAATGTACGTTTACTAGCAAGATAGAAACTAAAATTGACAGTGTCACAAATTATGCAATTAAGAATGTGCAAGAACAATTCAGACAATTACGACCATAAATAAACAGATCCATACAACTTTCATAATCTGGAATTATATTAAAATACACACACACACATATATATGCCGCTAATGGCTGAATCCACCACCTCCTGTCACAATGTGGGCGACCTACTCATGTGAGAAGATTGCCGTGGTTATAGCCTTTAGGGTGTGGACGTAGTAGGAATCTTCTACAATAAATTGATATATTGGATTCCACAGGAAGCTTCTGTCTTTATGCATGTCATATAAACATCAAATTTTTCTAACCCAAGTGCGATGCTTATAAATTAGGTATTTCCATATGTAGCCCTTTAACTCCCCAACGAGATATGTCTAAGCTTGTTTTAACCCTTAGACATTCCTTTTTACAAGCCCAAGCCCTATCCTTGCTTAAACATTCAACTCTAGGCTTTAAAACTACAACACACTAGCCAAGGTTTTGTTCTTGGGTATCGTTCACAATGCTCAGAACAGTTGCCAAACAGTCCAAAAATCTCTCTTCACTCGCAAACCTTTATCATTTTGTTACAACATATAACCCTAACAATCTAAGTAATTTTACCAAGAACAGTCCCCTAACATCCCAAAAATAGAAACCTCTTCACGCTGCCCCACAGTAGTTTTGTGCTCACTAGTCACTACTAACAGGAGAGTGATCCCCAAACTTGTCCTACATCACCCCCACACTTGTCCTACATCACATGTCCAGCTAACCATACTTGACAAGGCAATTCACAAAATCCTCACCTACATAAGAAGACGGTCAACAAGACCAAAACAACTTGTCTACCAATCTGGGGGGACTAAAATAGTTCTTATTGACAATTCACCAATCTCTACAGATTTCACTAAATTTCACTCCATCAAATAGATTAATGAGATCAATGGAAACATGACTCTGCCATTCTCAAAGGAAAGCACAGCTCTACAAACTGATATATGCGGAATATTCATGACTAATCAACTTAATATTGCAATACTCCAATGCAGCATGCATGAGCTTCATTTGAACCCATGTGCAAGTGTGTTAGAGAGAGAGAGAGTGAGAAATTAAGGATGACATTAATATATAAATAAGAAAATGTAACATCAAGCTTTACAGAATCAATGGTGGTAGCCAGGTAGGTATAGAGTAACACGTTTATTATAATAAACAGTTGATGGCCACAACAAAAATACTCATCCAGAAATTTACAATTCAAGGTATTACAGTGTATTATTAACAGCATGTTATTGCTGAAGGGATAAAATTGTAAAATGATGACGGAGAAGTTAATCACAACGATGAAGTGATGTTGGAATTATGTCCATGATTTCTTACATGATTAAAAATGTTCAAGATGTTCAAGTTAAGTTGCAGTAATTATGACATAGCATTGACCCACAACAAAATGCTGCAATAAGAAAGTTGATGATTGTGTACTTGGAATTACAAAACCTTAGCAGTACCACTCAATTTCTAGGAACAAAGATACCATACTCAGGTAATATATCTTAACCAACTTTAAGCAAAGGATTAGTAAGCTTGGAAATCAGGGAAAAATTAAAACAAAAAACAAAGAACTTAGACCACAAACCTCAGATACCAGCCTGTGTCTCCCTCAATATCATCAGCTAAGCACGCCAACCATTCACATCATCACCAGGTAGCTCCAACAAAGCCGATCTTGGATATGGTGGATGATGGCCTTGGCTATTAGCTGCAGATGGCATTATTGTTTCCTCTGAAGAAGAAGGGCCTGAACGCGATGGGGAAAAGTGAGCTCTCAGACCTTCAGACTCAGAATCAACAGATGGAAACAAAGTCCAAGGAGAAAATTCAGATAATCTTTGTTGATTTTGTGTTGAGGGGTTGCGATGAGGTGTCCACGCAGTGGGGAAAGGCCGTATAGCAGAGCTGGGGCTAATTCGAGAACTAGAAGGGACACTTGTAGAAGTACTGGTATTTCCAGTAGATAAATTCCATTATTTGAGTCTTGCACCGAATTTCTCATCTCAGTTGGAGAACAACCATAGGATGCCCCATGCTATTTCTTGGGGTGCTTCTAAAACTTGCTTCCTCTCCCAATGATGAAGAACTTGAAGAACTGCCAGCTCCTGAATTAAGATTCCCATTACAAGGGAAAGAAGGTGTATTCTTTGGCAAATCAAGAATATGAATTGAATGAGACTGGTTTGGGGGATTATTTGAATTTGGTGCTACTATAGTTGTTTGTCTCAAGTCCAAAGAATCAATAAAAGAGAGAGGTCTAGATGGCTGGGGAGGGGAGCACACATCAGAATGGTTTATCACATTCCCTGTTGATGGTAACTTAAACCTAACAGATTCATGATGCCCAACATTTCCTCTCACGCCAAAAATTCTTGAGGAGCTTTCTGCAATTCCTGTCACACTTGAAGGAGGAAAGAATTCAGAAGCTACTCTGCGCATACTAATGCCACTTCTTGGGTTTAGCTGTTCAGAAGGACCAATGCACGGAGAAATCACTGGTGGTGGTGATATACTTAAGCTGCTAGAAGCACTGTAACGAGCAAAAACACCATGTCGTGGAAAGATTTCAGCATTTTGAAAGCAGTTTGAACTCCCACCTGGACAAGACTGTCCAGAAGTACCTTCAAGAGCCTTTCTCTTGCAGGATGAACCCCAATTGCCCAAAGACGAACTTGACTCACCCTCACTGTCCACCAAACAACCAGAATGACAAAAACTTCCCAGTGTTATCAGAAGAAGCATTAGCACTCAAGATCTGTTCTGTTTCTGGTCCGCTTACCTTGTACAAATTATGGCATGCATCTGGCTCCATGTCCTGCCCACCATCGCCACTACTGCCCATGTCCCCAGCATTTAAATTTATATTCAGAGAAACACGACTAGAACTGGAACTCTGCATAATTAAAGGTCTGTCGGTAACCTGATTACCACCAATACCATTGTTAACACTATCGCGAAGAAAGATGTTAGACGGTCCAGACCCAGGACGAACCAAAATGAAGACGACTGACCATTTTCGATTTTCATACCATCACCAATGCCTTGGCCTTGTAAATTTGACTAGAACTAGATTCCCTAAATCCCAACCACTAAAACCCCGAGCACTATGACTTACAGCATTAGTGCAAGTATAGTTCCCTTCAGCAAAAGAAAGCATGTAATTTGGCAACCGGCTTTCCACTGGACTTAGCATGCTATTCCAAGCAGTTGACTGATTCATACCAGTGTTATTGGAAACAAATCCCTGGTTAAGATCAACAGTTTCAGTAAAGGAATTGCCTGCACTCCTTTGCCCTTGCATTGGGGCTAATGTATTCCCTCAAAGGTATGTGTATGTTGCAGAACAATATTTTTAACACTTGATCACAAAGAACACTGCTCAGGCAAACCAGAATTCACAAATCTGCAAAAGGGAAAACATCCTAGCTCAACCTAATAGCTGAAAAACGCAAGCCATTCACAAATGCAATTAGGCCACTTACTTAAGATATTAGAACATATGATTTGAACCAAAAAATGAAAATAAGACTCGCTATCTGTACGGCTCTGTGCTTCTTCAACTCCACTTATAAGCATAGCCCAAGATGTAAAAGTAGAGTCCAACTATTGATGGTTATTAGACAAGCTGGAGATATAAAGTAAAAGAAAAGATAAAAGTGTTGGAAAATTGGTTTTATAAATGCTTATTTTGGGCCAACTTTGAGCCTAAAATTGAGTGGACCCCACACGTCTTTTGGGGTGGGTCCGAAGAGGTGACGTGTTCCTTGCCACGTGGCAAGTCACACGGTAAAGACGGTTCGTCAAAACCATTTATGAGTGAATGGGAACTTGATGTTGTTTTCGGGCTCGTGGAATGGATAATTAAAGAAGTAAATGTGGGTTTCTTTGAAATGGATTGTTCCACATTGAAACTTTAAGAGAGTTTGTGCATGTATATAAACTCTAGATTGCAACACTTGGGTTGGGCCCAAGGGGCACCTCAAGTTTGTAGAAGGGAGGAATTATGGACAAATAGAAGCTTGGCTAAAAACCACCACACACGCGTTTGAATTTTTTCTTAATGAAATAGAATTTAATTTTCTATCCAAACTGTATCCGGTTTTCAGTCCATTTTCCAGCAGTACAACATGTTCAAACTGTCCAACAGATTGGGAGCAGTTTTAAAACTGCCAAACAGTTTGCATACAGATTCGTTTTCGGACAGATTCAAATTCAAAACTGCTCGGGCAGTTTCTAAACAGTTATATAACTGTACAGTTACCATATCTGTTCAGTTTCAAATATGAATTTGTTCAAGTTCAAATTCATACCTTTTCGAGACTGTTTTTTGCCTATAAATACCAGCTCTATTCCAACAGATTTCATATCCGAAAATTCATTCTTTCTTTCTACTTTTGCTCATTTGCATTATTTATTCTTCATTATAGTTTTAGAAAAAATTAAAGAGAATATAGAACATAAGGTTCTAGTTTGCCGGACAAATTTGTTTGAAGTGCTACTACAAATTTGTGAAGATCATTGTATCCTGGAAGATAGACGCCACTTAATCGTAAGCACCGTAGCAGAGCGAATCTGTCTTAAGGACAGAGTGTCACCCACTCGACTTGGTCTTTAAATATTTATTCGGTTCAGTAAAAATAAATTTCAGTACGTTCTTCATTTTATTTGTTTGATTTTGTTTCAATTTATTTTTTGTACACAGAAGATTGTTCCAACAATCTTAAGACATATTCGAATTATTCTGTTTACAGAATTTTTCGTTTGTTCCCTTTTCTCTTTCTTCTTCGTACAGAAATTACTTTCAGTGATTTTACAAATTAATATTCTGATTGGAAAAACAAATAGTGGTTATATACTATTTGACAGATAGTAGTAATATACTGTCTATTTTCTTTGACAATGTCACGCCCCAAAATTTGGACAATTAAATATTATATTAGGATTGACCCCAATCAATATTCCATCATCCAAATCCTAGGGGTGAAACAAAAAAACTAAACGCAAACCAAGCCATCCACCATAAATTCATAACTAACCAATACCTCAACATCAAGGTAACAATAAATAGTCCAAACAACTTAAATAAAATACGGTTACAAACCATGCCAAATTATTTCAATACTAAAGTCAAAAAACAAATAATAAATACATAAACTATTATCAACCCTAAGCTCAAGAAAACAAAAGAAATTCAAATAACCAGTCCAATAACTAAAGTAATTCACGTCGCCACCGTAGCCTCAACTAATCCTGCAAAGGAAGCTCGGCTGCGCCCAAACAGAAGGCACCCGAGTTGCCAAAGACAAAACGGGTCAGTATACAAGTATACTGGTATGAGTACAAGAATTTACACCCACGTGTCCACCAGTCACAAACAAAAATACATTTAATTCTTGTTACGAGACAAGACAAGTAGTTCCAACCGCACCGAGACAAATGGGTAGTTTCTCAAGATACAGTGGCATTTAGTTTCTTTCCCATACACAACGAAATATAAATTGATTATAAAATAGACAAAATAGAAATAAAAATATGATGGGTCAGCCCTGTATGAAAAATTAGTAAGACCCACCATTCTGCAAAATAAAGTTAGTATAATTTAACCATAAGCAATTTGCTAAAGAAGTATAAAAATGCACCGTTTTATGCTTAAATAATTCGAGTTGACCAAAACTCAAAGGACGAAAGTTGTACAGAATTAAATTTCCTAAAAACAACCTCTAAACTCTGCATTGCCAAAATAAATCAAAACTACAATAATCAAGATCATTCGATTATAAGTTCTAATCGATCTTTTTAATAACAACTTAAAACACAAAAGTTGTCTAGAATCACGTATACATGCCTCTGCTCCAATTTCATAATTTACTGAGGTCGTTTACTATTTTTCAGGATATACAAAACAACACAATTCACACCATACCAATAACCTCGTAATTAAATTCTTTGTACCTTAACTCCACCACTTCGGCCCTCCACTTCCGGCCTACACATATATCCCATGTGCTTCCCGTATACCTAACACCGCTCCGAAGCCAAACTTGCACGGAGATATCGTCCCGAGTTTGACTCACACTCCCCGGATGGTTAGCATATACGTATGCGCGTAAATCAAAGCACTCGTCTACTCATGAGAATGAAGCAACAATATATATACACAACATCTCACTCATGAGAATAAACATAACAATGCCGAGCTTAAGACATTCAAATAAATCTCATAATCCTCACTTTTTTATACACTCTTTCTCACCATCACTCAAATAAAACAACAATTTATGGAATCATGGTGGAGTATAAGGAGTTTATCTATGGGTTCCTAATTAATTTTAATTTCATATAACCATGAGTGTGATTACAACCATAAAATAAATCCATAAAAAAACCTTAAACATGGCATACACAACTAATCAAAATAATTAAAATCAATCAATCAACTAACAACCCTAAATCTTACATACACAACTACACAAAATCATTAAAATCAATCAATTATCTAAAAACCCTAAACCTTACAAACACAACTAATCAAATAATTAAAATCAATCTATCATCTTTATATAAATACAAAATCAAACTAACTTCAAATAAATAAAAATAAATAAGTAAAAACAACGAATTACACATAAATCAAGAGAAGTGGGTTTTGTACTCACAATTTTATAGAAGATCAAAGAATATTTGGAAAACTAATAGAGCCACCAAAACAAAACCCTAATCTTTCCTTTTCTTCCTCTCTCCTCTTCTTCTTCCTTGCCACCGTCCCTCTCTTTGTCTTCTTTGATTTCTCTCTCCTCTCTCTCTCTCTCTTCTCTCTCTCTCTCTCTCGTTTTTGTTTTCTTTCTTCTCTTTTCTTTTGATTTCTTCAACCTAGTTGAATACTTCTATGTTACTATGTATATAAGATTAAATATATATACATTAAATTTATTAATTACAACATTAAATTCATTAAATGTCCCATTAAATCTCATGCAACCACCCAATTAATAATTACAACATTCAATTCATTAAATATCACATTAAATTTCATGTAACCACCCAATTAATAAAGCCAAAAATAAAATAAGATAACAACAACCATAATAATAATAAAATAATGACTTAAGAAAATTAGGGTCGTTACAGACAACTAGTAGTAATATACTGGTGTCATTAACAATTCAGAATATTTATTTTTGGAAGTTTGTCAGAAATTAATTTTGGTTTTCTTAAATAATTTCTGAGTGTTCATTAATTAAAAATAAATTCGAATTCATGGCTACTGAAACAAATGCTCAAACGAGTACTGGAATGGTGGCTGCAATTGCGCCAACCTCCTCTCCTGTTGTAACAGTACCGGTAAACGAAGCGTGATGTCCCTAAACTAACCATCATAAGCAGTTAAATAAAAGGAAGAAAAATGTGGGGTTGGAAGACATACACATTATTACAATATTGACGCCCTCACGCAAGAGGGTCCGAATGAACTAATTAAGCTAAGCTAAGCTAATTATTACAAACCAAATGAATAAATAGCTAAACTACTTAACTACTTATTACAACACTTGAAATAAATTAACTAACTATTCTAAGCTAATTAATTAATTATTACAACAAAATAAGCTAACTACTCTGCCTCGGGAAACGAGGGATGTGCATGCGCATGCTCGGTTTCCACTCGAAAAGACCTTTGTTTTGCTTCCGAATGCCTCTGTTTGCACAATTGAACACCAATACTGCTGCTCACTCTGCTCTGCCTTAACAACACTCTGCTGTGTTTTGCATCAGTGGCTGGCCGACCACTGGTAAATGCTGCCGGCCACCAGCCGGCTATGGTTGAAGGCTGTCGGCTATGGATGATGGTCTGCCAGCCACTGATGCTCAAGTTCAGCCTGCTGCAACAGAGGACAATAGAGCATATACAGGGTATTTCAAGGGTTTGTTTGCCCAACCACCCCTCATTTTCATGAGAAAATCAAAGGAGTGGTGAACCTAAGCCACAAACCACCAGTTCAAGCAATTTCATTGCATGATGGCTTGTGTACTTGTAGACTGCCCCGAGAACTCCGCTCTCCGCGCCGCGAGGGCGCGAATCGCTTTGTTCTTAGTTACTATAGTTCGGACTCGTGTCACGGTTCCGAATCTAATCTCACAAAGTGCAATGTGAGACCGATAAATCACCAAAGAGTCCAAATCCGGCAAATCGTTTTGAAAAACTGATTTTTATAAAGAAGTGCCAAACATGGACTGCTTTACCAGATACAGAGTCGCCACCTAAATATTTTATTTTGGGGGAATTTAGGAAACCCTGACTTGTGCCTAAGGCCACGTGTCCGTCATCACCAAAGTTGCCTCGGCTCGGGAACTTGGGTACGAGAGGGGAAGGTCATGCAATGAGCACCCCCGTTCGCCTGATCAAAGATCGGCCTGTACTAAGCATGATATTTTGTTTTTGAAAACACATGTGTTCTTATTCCGGTTTATTAACCTAGAATTACTATGTGATGCGCACAGCATACAAGTATAGACTAGATCGCCTAAGTTGGAACAAAACATTTCATGTTCGTTTGTTTGAAAACGGTTTAGAGGTGCTACTCGCAAGTAGGCTAAGTCGTAGATTTCGATGAATTGTTCCAATTCAAGTAATCCAACCTTCACCCACAGGCATTCAGGCAGTTAAAACTTAAGCAGTTAGCCTCATGGCAAGCATGCTAACATGGCAACAATTACACACATGTAAGATGCTAAAGCATAAACACTCACAGTGTACTCCGAGCCAAAACAGAGAACTAGTTAGAAATCATGCATGATCCTAGTTCATGTTAAGATGGCTAATGTAACACATGCGAAAATGCAACTAAATAGGCTCGGCTATCTAAAGATGGCATGTGAAATGCAACTTGATAACATACTGTTGAACACGTATTCAAGTAAATGTATTGAAATACAATGCAGTTAGTATGATGCGCCGAGCCCGGTGCATGCAATACAGATGAATGGATGCACGCATGCAATGCATAAGGATGCTAAATGAAACATGCCCTAAAACTAACCATCGTAAGCGGTTAAATAAAAGGGAGAAAGAAATGGGGGTTGGAAGACATGCATCACACACACGCACGCTTATTACAACAGTTGGCCCTCTCGACGGAGGGTCCGAATAAGAAGCTAATTAACTAATCTAAGCTAATTAAACTAATTATTACATCACAAAAACTGAATAATTAGCTACAACTAATTATTACAAAACAAGCTAATTAAATAACAAGTTAACTAACTAATTATTACAACACAAATAAGCAGCTAAACGCATTAACTACTTAAATACAGAACCAAAGCATAAACTAGCTAAGGAAAGTAGTAAAAGAGGTCCTCGGGATGAGGAGTGCTTGCATGCCCGGTCGCCTCGTTCAGAAATCCGTCGCGATGCCCCAATTTGCCTCTGTTTGCAACTGTTCTCAGAACATTGCACAAAGCTCCACAAAGCTTCTAACTCACCTTGGGGACCCTCAGGAGGGCTGCCGACCACCTAGGGGTGTTGCCAGCCACTGGCCGACCACTTGCCATTGCTGTAGACTAGAAAAAGTGGTCGGCCAGCTAGTTTTTTTGGTTGGCCGACCAGTTGTTGCTGCACTCTTCCAGCTTGCTGCAACAGAGAGCAAGAAAGGGCATGTCAATGTATTTGCAATGTATGTGTGCACAACCACTTTCCTTATCATTTCATAAGCTCAAGGGAGTGTGGTTCTCGACACTCGGGCCATCAATTGCGCATTTCAATGCATGATGGCCGAGAAGCCAAATTGCACAATTCGATATGAAATGAATGCACACATAAACACATAAAGCCTAAAACTCTATCATGCTTGATCAAGAGTGTTGGCGACCGAGAATTGAGGCACGTTTCATCACTTCAAGTATGAAATGTACCTTATTTCTCGTGTTTGGACTAACACCTAATCCAAACAAATGCAATGCAACTCAAGCATGCAAACATGCAATGCAACTTAAGCATGCAAACATGCAATGCAAGGCATGCAAAACACAACGCAACTACATGGCATACACAACACAAAGAATAACATGGCATAAACAATGCAAAAAACAACATGGCATACACAATGCAAACAACAACATGGCATACTCAATGCAATGTGACATGATCAACTTAACAAAGCTAATGACATGCAAACAATGCTAATGCATGCATACACAATGCAAGGCAATATAAGCATGCAACAACATGATGCAATGTAACAATATTCACATAACATGCTCGATGGACTTAAACCAAAATGGACAGACCTCAGTCATGCCTAAATCAGTGGCCATGATGATGAAACTAAGGCATGAAGATCAAGACAAGCATGCTCAATGCAATGGCTCATCAACTAAGCCTAAGAGCACAACTCTCAAGAGTGCTCAAGGAGTGATAAACATGGAAGTGTAACAACACTATAAACTCTGAAATTAAGGTATGAAATGATGCCAAATCATTCAAACAACATAAGCATAGCATACTAGAGTCCTTAAGGCATAAGGCTAGCAAAGAGGACTACAAAGGGGCATGCAATACATGGCACAAATGCATGAACCAACCATGGACAGAGCTTAATTAGGTCTAAACAAAGACCAAAACATGTACATGCTAGGCCACAAACAAGGCAATAATGCATAACACTTAAAGGCATTCAAAGCATGAAAGAAGTGGGAACATGGCGATGCTATATGCTCTGAATTGTCATGTGAAATGATGCCAAATCATGTACACAATGCAAATGAAGCATGCTATGGTGCCCAAAGCTTGAAACCAGCAAGGCACTTGCACTATAACTATGCAATACATGAAGCATATGACAAAGGCAACCCAAAATAGTCCTAGAGCATGTCAAAATGAGTCTAAAACATGCATGGAAGGAAGCCAAAATAAGCTAGCATGGTAAGCATGAAGCATGAAATATGCAAGGCCAAAAGGGAGGATTACACTACACCTACCAAGACCAAGCATGAGATGGCTTCGCCAACAAATATCAGAGTTATATCATGGCAAAATAACCCCAAAAACACACTGAAATGATAGCTCACAAGCTTAGGCATGAAGGCATATGCAATGGTTCATTCTTAAGGCATAAAACACCAACTCTCCAAAGCATGGAAAGACTGACAAACGCAAGTGTATGGCAACATTACATGTACTGAAATCACATTTCAAATGATGTCAAATCATGAAAATAGTCCAAGTAATGCATGCTAATGGACTCAATACACAAGGCTAGTGAGCAAGATTAAACCATGGCTAAACAAAGCAATGCATGCATGACCAAAACAACGCAAATCAGAGCTAGAGCATGCTAAAATATGAACAAAAGCTTCTTAGAGTTAAGCCAAAATTATGTTAGAATGATGGTCTAAAGCATGATACACATTAGACTAGTTCATGGAATTGCACCACAAGTGCATGGAGCATGCATGGGGCTATCAAACCAAACCTTAATAGAGGTATATCATGGCAAAACAACACCAAGAACATGCTGAAATAGAATCAAATCATGCTAGAAATGCATGCTACTTCATGAAGCATACAAGACTAGTTTGCAAAATTTACACTACAAGTGTATTAAGCATGCATGAGGTGACAAAACCAAACCAAAACAGTGGCATGCCATGCCAAAATAACCCCAAATACATGCTAATATGGAGCCAACACAAGCTTAACAAACATGCTCAAACATGAGGCAAGTGAAGCAAGCATACAAGACACAAGGAGAGGGGATCCCTCTCCTATTTGGGACCTTAAAACACCATTTCCACCACTGAAATTCCTCTGAGTTTCAATGGTGAGAAGGCCAAAATAAGGTGGTCCCAATAGCTTAAAAGGAAGGTTCAAAACAAGGCCTAACAAGGCACAAGAGAGGGTAGACCACCCCCAACACAAAAGGGACCTTAAAAAAACATGTTAAGCCTTAAAAATCAGAACTTTTTTCAGTAGAAAGTCAAGCCAAAAACAGCATGCAAGTAGGGCTAAAAGCTTAAGCAAAAAGCAAGGTTCAAGAGGGTAGAAACTCACCCTTGTAGAACCCCTTTAAAGCTGCAACTCCAGTAACTTTCCTTGATCAAAACCAGTTCAAAGACTCCAAAACCAACCTCAAAGAGCCTTAGCAACAAGAGTATGGTGTTTGAGTGTGTGTTTATGTGCAATAATATGATGAAAATGCACTTTTGAACACAAAAATGAAGAGAAGATGCAAGATAGATACAAAGATGTATGTATAACTCTTAAGCACCAAAATCTGAACCTGAAGGAGGGAGGGAGAGGTTCTCTTATATAGAGAACCAAAGGTTAAGCTTGTTGGACAAGCTTAGGCCTAAAGCCATCACTTCTGTGCCCTCCAGCTGTAACAGCTGGCCTAAAAATATCTCCAAAAAGGTGATGGAAAGCTGTCGACCACTTGAAGTGGTCAACCAGCTACTTCTACTGGTCGGCTGACCAGTGGAAGTGGTCGGCTAGGGGAGAAAGTGGTCGGCCATGGGGGGGAGATGGTCTGCAGCATGAAAGCAAGGCAATGGTGTGGTGGCCGACCAGAAAAGGTGGTCCAAAGACCAAGAAAACCAGTTGGCCGACCAGAAAACTGGCTGGCAGGAAGGAAAGTGATCTCCAAGGGGAAGAACTGGTCTCCCACCCTTGTACCACCTTCTAAACAAGGAAAACAAGGTTTGTATAAAAAACAAACCAAAAAGGATGCAAGACAAGAGTCTGGGAGGGAAGGCGCGCAGCCGGGAGTCCCGAAAAGTAGTCTACGACCACAAAAGTGGTCTCCAAGACCACAGTGTCCCTCTAGGCAGAGGCAACAAGGTGTGGTTCAAAAACCACGCCAAACGGAGAATGTTAAACGGTCTCGAGACAAGGCGCACGGCCGAAGGCTCCAAAAATCGGAAACAAGTCTCCAAGCAGGAAAAGTGGCCTATGACCACGAAAAGTGGTGTACGACCACAAAAGGATGGTCTACAAGACCTCTCCCTCCCTCCAGGGAAGAGAAAACAAGGTTCGGTCCACAAACCAAGCCAAAGCACAAAGAGTTCAGAGGCCCGGAGGCAAGGCTCTCACCCAAAAACTCTGGAGACTCGAAACGAGCACAACATGAGCAATCACTAAGCGCTCAAATGATGATGTCTGAGTCTTAAGGTTGGTCAAAAATGGGGTGTCTACAGTACCCAAGAGTGAAACTTCAATAAATGCAAGAAAAAAAAGATACAAACCTCCTCTCTTTCATGAAAGATCAAGGGAAGTGGTGACCTTGGATCCTTGAATCATTTCATCACTAATGAGTATGAAATGGTTCAAGTTTCCATGTGTTCAATTAACGTTTGATTGAACACAACCAAATTATTATCTTGCTCACTTTTTAGTCCCAAGTTTTAATTACTCATTTTACTTCACCAACCATTTCTTAATCAAATTAAGTCCATTGGTGAATTAAAGTCCTCTAATAGAAGAGGGCTCAAAAGACAAGTTGCTTTGGGTATGAAAGAAGCATTATACCGTTGGTAATGAACCCCCTAAAGGATTAAACCATTAAGTATGAAACCTCAATTTCATGCTTTAAACAAGCAAGTTGTTTGAACCACTTTCAAAGCAAAACAAAAAGCCAAGAAAGGAGGGAGGTTGCAGAGATTGTTAGGTGCTGAAAATGAGTGAGAAAAGCATAAATAAATGTTATCAAGTCAAACAAGATGGTGTCTAAGGCCTAGAATACCAAACTCATGAGGACAATTACACTACAAACATGCAAACCAAAGCTCAAATGAATTAACCAACCCAAAATAGAGTTAAAATAGTCCAAATTAGAGGTTAAATCATGTTGGAATTGAGCTAGAACAAGCTAGATTAAAATGCTAAAACATGGCACATGCTAGACTAGTAAGCAAGACATAAGGAGGGGAGCTAACCCCTCCAAATTTGGACTTCAAAACATGATTTTGGCCATTGAAAAAGCTCTAAAAATCAGTGTTTAAAAGCTTGGAAAAAGATCGTAAAAGGATGGGAAACACAAGGGCAAAGACTTCCAAAACAAGGTACAAAGAAGGGCTATCAACCCCTCAACCTTTAATGGCCTTAAACCTAAGCTTCAGCCCAAAACACACAGAGTTTTAATAGCCCAAAACAATGGAAAAACAGTAGGAGTAGAAGCAAATAAAATAAAGCTACAAGCAAAGTCTTATATCTTTGAAGAGAAGAGCAACTCCAAGCAACAAAACCAAGCAAACAACACCCTCTAGAGCTCAAACCAAGCTCAAAAGTACCTCAGCTCAAAGGTGGTGAGATTTGGTTAAGGTGTTATAGGCAAAGGTTAAGGAATTATAGGCAAAAGAGTAGAGAACTTGTAGAGAGAGAGGAAAATTTTTGAGTTTAAAATTTTCTAACCTTGCTACAAGAGAGAGGGGGTCCATATATATATAGAAAACATGAATTTCCCTTAAGGAGATCCAGCCCTACACGTGGGGATAGATGCATGCATCTGTGCAAACAGCTGGCACAACTGGCATAAAATATCTGCAAAATACACTAGTAGCTGGTTGGCCATCAGTGGTGGTCGGTAAGCCATCACTAGTGGTCGGCACCAGGTCGACAAGCAAAAAGGGGTGGCAGACAAGTCTCTAGCAGTGGCCAGCAGGCCACCAGAGATTGCAGGCTGAAAAAGATAGGCTTGGTCCAAAATTGGGTTTGAAAGGCTATCAAGGTTTGCAAGGCTCAGAGTCGTGGCATTCCGCTGAGGACTTCGAGCGCTTGACGAGCAAACAGACTCATCATCGAGTGTGCGTGCAAGGACGCCCAAGTCGAAAGGGCCGTCAAAATGGGGTGTCTACAGTTGCCCCTCTTTGACAGAACTCAGAGTCAAGAAATGATGTGAGTTAATGTCAAAGACCGAAGAAAACCCATTTTGACAAGGCCGTAAGACTTGGATAATAATTAAGACAAATAAATTTGTGCCCGCAGGCTGCCTACGTATCCCTTTGCAAGGAATCAAACCAGCATAGTTCTGGGACAAGATGCAAATGATATGCATGATGCAACTTTGAAAGTTGGACTTACACGCCTCGCGAAGCCGGTTATTTTGAAAACTCATAATTATGCGCGATGATGCAATAAACAATAACAAATACGATAAGCAAAATAACGAGAGAACAATACATGAATGAGCAGCTTCAAGCAAACAACACAGATTCTATGTAAAAAGAACTAAAACACACTTTAACCACGCCAAAACACAGGGCGAGGAAAGAAAACACCACTCAGGGTTGTGTGTCACACATCCTGAGAAACAAGAAGACAAAAACCGCTCGGGATCGCGTTTCACACGTCCCGAGAAACAAGAAACCACTTGGGGTCGTGTTTCACACGTCCTGAGAAATAATCACTCGGGCGCGTACTTTGTACGTCCCGAGGTAAAACCCACCCAGGGCTGTGTTTCACGCGTCCTGAGAAACAACCACTCAGGCTCGTACTTCGTACGTCTCGAGGTAAAACGAGGTGTGCGATAGATGCATGAAGTGAACAAGTGTGATAGATGCACGAGTTAAGGGAGTGTGATAGATGCCAAAGTGATCAAGTGCGATAGATACATGAGTTAAGGGAGTGCGATAGATGCATAAAGTGAACAAGTGCGATAGATGCACGAGTTAGGGAGTGCAATAGATGCACAAAGGAAACAAGTGCGATAGATACACGAGTTAAGGAGTGCGATAGATGCACAAAGTGAACAAGTGCAATAGATGCACGAGTTGAAGGAGTAGGTTCTCTTATCGAGACACAAATGATCTTATTCAGAACTCCTTTGAATGAACCGTACATACAATATCGTTTGCCTGCATAAGAAAGAAACTTAACAAGTGCAATACAACAATAATGCATGTTCTATGCAAGATAACAATCGAGAAACAATGTTAATTGAAGGCACATTCTATGCTTGACTCAACCGATGCAAGATGCGCATGCAACATACATGGAATGCATATTCTATGCAACAACGTGAAATGTATATTCTATGCAAGGACGTGAAATGCATATTCTATGCAAGAACGTGAAATGCATATTCTATGCAAGGAACAACATGAATTCTATGCAAGAACGAAATGAAATGCATATTCTATGCAAGGAATCAAAGTGTAATTTACCAAAAACAAATTCAGTAACAACTTTCGATTTACCTCTCAGACAAGTTGCAATATGTTTAAACGGATACACCTCGTTCATGTTGACAAGTGACGAACATCGTGCACTGAAAACACAGTTTTGAGCATTCGTAGGCTTCCGTAGAGACCATCTGAAACCAACAGTGATCCATCCCTACACCCAAGGACACAAAACAATATCAGGACTCCAAGGGAAGCCACCGACCGGCAACATGAGGAGGGCACCGGCCACGTGCCGGCCACGGATAGGCCTTGCTGGCCCCATGCGGGCCACCGATGGCAGTTCGAGGCAAAACCGAATTTTTAAGCTCGGGTCTTTAAATATAAGTGACAAGGGCTCATTTCCTTACAACCCTTAGACCGAAATCCTTCATTCTCTCTCTAGGCACTCATTCTCTCTAGATTAGCGCTTTCTATGCATTTTCCAATGCCCCACGCAAAGTTGATTCGTTAAACCCTCTTTGTTTCTTCCATTTCGATCTGATTGAAATTTGATTTCGGTGCTTTTTCTTGGAGTTTCACCACTTGAGGCTTATTCCCCTCGACTTTCTCTCGAGTTCTATACACTTTTCCCGGCTTTGACTTTTTCTTTCATTTTCTCTCTCCTAGGGTTGACTTTTTCCAAGTTTATCCTCTTTTTGACATTTTCCTTCACTTTTTACCTACTCCGCACTCATTTTTAGATGGCGGATGATATTCCTCACGACGGAGCTCCTCCAGAGACTCCTTTAGTATTCCCACCTGTTGCTGAGGTAACAGAGCCAACAACTAACCTTGAGGCAGACATTGCGGCAGAGTTCAAGCCTGAGGCCGAGCCAGAGCCGCTACCGTTGAGGATACGACCTTTCGATCCAGAGAGATATCATCCCCAGATACACATCTTGCCTGCTGGAGGCATTAGACGCTTTATTGAGTTTACTCGTGGCGCACCGGAGGACCTCCTACTAAGGGAGCCAGCTTCTCACTTGTCAGCCATTGCTGTTAAGGTATGAACTCTGTTTTCATGCATTTCTGTCTTTCTTTACTTGCATTTCTTAAACTACCTTTTATTTGACTATACTATCATCATTGTTTAATCTGATTCATCTGTTCTTTATCTGTTGCATCTGTTCTCTGCCACAGGGTAAGTCTCGTGCCTTTAGAGGGTATGGCACTACGATCACATGAGACTGGTATGACGAGCTCCCTGTTGGAGTCCGAGATATCATAGACGAGGCTGGCTTTGGCCTTTTCTACTCTGGCCTGATGCGGGTCATCGCGAGCCGTCCTCTCATGAGAGCGCTCATGGAGAGGTGGTGGGACACCACAAACTCCTTCTACTTTTCTACTACAGGAGAGATGACGATGACTCCCTATGACTTCGCCATGATCACCGGCTTAGATGTAGGAGACGATCTGATCCCTCTCGATATAGACATGGAGGAGTGAGAGGCAGCCTGGTTTGAGCTGCTGGGAGCGTATCCACCCATATATCGGACAGGCATGGTCAGATACACTTGGTTTGTAGAGCAGTTTAGAGGGATCGAGCCCGAGACGATAGAGGAGATAGAGCAGTATGTCAGGGGCTTTTTGATGTTTGTCTTCGGTACCATCTTATTTTCAAACAGGTGGAACACCGTTGGCTTGTATCTGCTGAGCGCCCTAGTGACCCTTCCTTGGGTTCACTTTTATGATTGGGGCGGTGCTGGCCTCACCACCTTATATGGCTATATGAGCTTGACCTCCTGTCTGAGAGGAGACTTGATAGGAGGCTACTAGCGAGCCTAGAAGGTTCGCATCTCAGTTCCCTCTTAGCACTTTACATTTTCTGCTTTACACAGTTTCTACTTTACATTTGTTTAACACATGTGCTTTCTGCTTTGCACTTTCTGTATCTGCTTATACTGTTCATACATTGTGCTTTCTACTTTGCACTTTCTACATCTATACATCTGTTTATGCATTGTGTTTTCTGCTTTATACTTTCTACATTTGTACATCTGTTCATGCATTGCGCTAACCACATATCCCTGCATTTTCTCCGCAAATTTGGGTCTATGCATATTTTCTGACTCTAGCCCCAGAGCCTGTAGAGGAGCTTCCATTGGCAGTTCCCTATTCATGGAGGTATGACGGCCGGCTCCAGCGTAGGACCCGCGAGCCCTTCACATTCTTCCGCCACTACTTTGACACGGTAGCTGCCCATGAGGTAACCCAAAACATAGTCATTTTTGCTTTAACATTGTTTTGATTCACATTACAATTGACAGCAATTAATCATCCGTACAACTTCTATCTGCAGATCTTGTGGAAGCCATGGGCCATGATGCCAGCGGGGATTCAGGACCAGTATGCTGGGGCTTGGGGCACATTACGTTTCCGCATCCTACTCGAGGGGCCAGTTTGTCGGACTTGGTTCCTAAGCGAGCAGTTTGTGTGCCAAACTGTGGGCCTGCCTGACCCGATCATTCCGATGGCGCTGCCTGAGTCCATGCTATCAGAGGATAGTCTATCCGTCACTGAGGTTATTCAGTTTATGGTGGGCTTGAATGTTGACTACTTCCGAGCAGAGGGTGACTACGCAACCTTCATCCAGACACATCTGATGCCACCTCTAATCGGTGCTCATGGAGGTGAGGAGGCGAGAGCACCTGCTGCGCAAGAGGCACGTAGAGTGACCTGGACGACTAGGGCCTGTGGCAGAGAGGCTTCCCAGGTGGGGTAGAGGACCGGTTGGCCAGAGCTTCCGACTATGCTGACATGCTGGCGATATACTGGGGATGCTTACCAGATCCCGATTGAGCCTACAGCGGCTGGGCATAAGCTTGTCGGGGTTCGAGGCCCAACTCCGATATGGACCACACTTTACATTTTCCACCCCATATTTCATTTCAGATATGTTTATTGCGGATACTGATCATACAAATGCATTTCGCAAGCATCGATAGAGTACAGAGGGAGCTCTCTCGAGCTGATAGCCTTCCTGATGGGCATGGTACAGAGGAGAGAGGCTATAGACGTCCCCGAACGCCCCGGGAGGATGAGTCCCGTTCTGTTCATTTGGGCTTACTACAGTTCGAACTCAAATTGTCACGGTTCTTAATCTGAACCAAAGAGTCCAAATCCGACAAATCGTTTTGGAAAACAGATTTTTGTAAAGAAGTGCCAAACATGGACTGCTTTGCCAGATACAGAGTCGCCACCTAAATATTTTTAATGGGGGAATTTAGGAAACCCTGACTCAGCGCCAAAGGCCATGTGTCCGTCATCACGAAAGTTGCCTTGGCTCGGGAACTTGGGTACGATTGGGGAAGGTCAGCTATGAGCACCCCCTCTCACCCGATCAAAGATCGGCCTCTACTAACCGTGATATCTTGTTTTGAAAACATTATGTGCTCTTATTCCGGTTATTAGCCTAGAATTACTATGTTATGCGCGCAGCAAACAAGTATAGACCAAATCGCCTAAATTGGAACAAAACATTTCATGTTTGTTTTGAAAATGGTTTGCTACTCGCAAGTAGGCTAAAATGCAGGTTTTGCCACCCTCGAGTGGGCTTTAGAAAAGATGGTTTTGCCACTATCCAGTGGGCTTTAGAACTAACAGTTTTGATGCATTATTCCAATTTAGGTAATTCAACCTCTATCCACAGGCATTCAAGCAGTTATATCACATAAGCAGCTAGCCTCATGGTAATCATGCTATCATGGCAACACTCACACTCATGCAAGGATGCTAAAACATAAATGCTTACCGAGTACTCCAAGCCAAAACAGAAACTAGTTAGTAATCATATGCATGATCCTAGTTCATGTTGAGATGGCTAATGCAACGCATACAGAATGTCACTAGAATAGGCTCGGCTAATCCTAGGATGACATGTGAAATGCACAGATAGCATGTATTCAAGTTAGATTTGAAATACTATGCATTTAGCATGATGCGCCGAGCCCGGTGTATGTAAGACAAATGTATGGATGCACGCATGCACAGCATAAGGTATGCTAAATTAAATATGCCCTAATACTAACCATCGAAAGCAGGTAAGTAAAAGAGAGAAAGAAGTGGGGATTGGAAGACATGCACACACGCACCCACACTTATTACAAATTCGCCCTCGCTCGGAGGGACCAAAAGAATAATACAATTTAATTAACCTACAAGCTAATTAAATAATTACAGACCACCTAATTAATTAACAAATCAATTATGCTAAGGAAAGCAGTAAAAGGCCTCGGGAAGAGGGGTGCACGCATGCTCGGATTGGCTTCGCCCGAAAATCCAATGCCATGCACAAGTTGCCTCTTTTCCTTGCTCTGCTCTTCTGAAAATTGTGCAAGTCCCAGGGATACTTCCATGAACACTGTGGAGTGCCACCGGCTGAGAGGAATGGCCACCGGCCATGGGGAATACTCACCGGCCACTTATTAATCCATCGGCCACCAATGGATGGCCGGTCGGCACTGTAGATGGCCGGCCGGCCAAAGCTTCCTGCAGAAACCTGTTTGACAGCAGCAGAGGGCAGACAAGGCATGGCAATGCATTTCCAAAGCAATGTTTGCACCACCACCCTCCTTATCGTATTCATGACTCAAAGGAGGATGGTCCTTGGCTTTCGGGCCACCAATCACGCATTTCCATGCATGATGGCCAAAGAGTCAAGATGTGCAATTTCAATATGGAATGAAGTGCACAAAACAAATAATGGGCCCCAACCTCTATCATAATCAATTCAAGAGGCAAGAGATGCATGCTATGATATGCAACCTAAACATGCAAGCTAGGCATGCAACATGAGCATATGAATATGCAATATGCAAACATGTGTCAGCATGTGAGAATAGGCAAGCATGTAACAACATGTAACCTAACTAGCATGCAACAACATGCAAAGATGGACTTAAACTAACATGGGTAGCTCTCAAGCATGCCAAAATCAGTGGCCATGTGATGAAAATGAGGCAATCGAAATGCATGCACACATGCACGTAAACCGAGGACCGAACCTAAGGCATCAAATGCCATTCTACCAAGGCATGGCAAGGGATGCAAGGTGGAATACAAACATGTAATTTCAGCGCTGCAACATGATGCTAAATGGTCCCGAAATATGGAAATATGGCACTCGATGCATGAGATGAGCCCCGAAACTCAAAATTAGGCACATGTATTGACTTATAGCTATACAAAGCATGCATTATTTGGCTATGAAGAACAAAGACAGAACCAAGGCAGTCCCAAAACATGAACATTTCTAGTTCAAAGCATGGCCAAAAGGTGCTAGCATGATGGACTAAAATAGCATGCAACTTTGACTAGCAAACATGAGTTGTATGGCAAGTATATGAAACAAATGAAATCTCACCAAACCAGCCAAAATCAGTGAACAAAATATGCCAAAATATGCCCAAATAACCACTGAAATGAAGCCAACACATGCAAAAATGACGAGCTCCTTTAGAGGGCTATACAAGGGGTTATTAAGCACATACAAGATGGACACTCAACAAAGCCAAACCAACTCTGGAAATGGCCTATAGGGGTCCTAAAACCCACTGAAAAATGCTTGAACTGAGCTCAAGAAGTGTGCAAATATAGGCCTCTTTGTAAGGCCAAAAAGGGTATCAAACAAGACAAGGAGAGAGGGGGTCACCCCCCTCTGATTTTGACCCTCAAAACAGAAAACCTACCACTGAAAATCCACTGGATTTCAGTGGCTAGGAGGCCAAGCAAGGCTTGCTCGAAGGTCTCAAAGAATAGCACAAAACAAGGCCAAAACAAGCATGCAAGGGGGGAGATGACCTCCAACACCAAAATAGTCTTAAACAAACATCTTAAGCATGCAAATACAAGACTTTTTTCAGTTATACACAAAGCCTAAATCAGTATGCAAGATAGGTTAAAGACTAGTGCAAGAATGGGGAAATAAAGTAAATAGTGTTACCCTTGAAGAACACTTGAAGAATAGCAACCTCAGCCCTCTTCCTCTGATCAAAACTGACCCAAAGCTCCAAGAACAAACCCCCAAGACCTCCCAAGTCGAAGTATGGTGTAATGGTAGGTGACTTAGTGCAAAACTAAGGAGAAAACACACCTTTAGGCCCTCAAACACACACAAAAGTAGAGAGAGGGAGATATAGAGAGAAAGGGTGATATATATCAGATATATATGCCCTAGGTCTGGTTTTTGCTGAACCCATCAAAGGAGAAGGAGGCTTCCTTATATAGACAATGAAAGGGCTTAAAGCTTACAAGAGAAGCTAAAGGAAGGGTCAAGGGGTCAAGGCTTCCAAGAGAAGCTAAGCTAAGGGTTCAAGCTTCTTGAGGAAGCCAAGACAAGGGTCAAGACTTCCTCAAGAAGCCTTGAGCAAAGGGTGCAAAAAGAGGGGTCAAAGGTGGTCAAAGGTGCAAAACAACCATACTTATGCACAGGGGAGAGTGCTGGTGCATTCCAGCTGGCACAGCTGGCATGCACCATGCCTGGAGGGTGAAAAAGGGGCAAACCGACGAAGAAAAAAGGTCATCGGCCAAATAAATGGCCGGTCGGCACAATAAATGGCCGGCCTGCTATTCTTGCTGGCCGGGCGGCTAAATGGATGGCCGATAGGTGGCTGCCAAGGTCAAAAAATGGATGGTGGGTGTCTAGAGTGAAGCCCCAGAAGTTAGCTTTCCAATGCCGCAAACCTTGCATTAACATTCCTCCTGTGCAAAAAGTTATGCCCTTTTTGGTGAAGCCGCGCAGATTTGATCCAACCGGACTGATCCCCTACTTCAACCAATCATATCTCCCCCACCCGGACTTGGCTTTAGGAGATTCTTGAGTGCAAAATGAAGCCCCAGAAGTAAGCTTTCCAATGGTGGTGGCCTCATAGCTGAAATCCAAGTATGCAGATGAATAAGCCCGATTCAGCGAGGGCTGCTCGACTCTCTTCTACCCGGATTCATGTCGAACTTCTCCCAAAGTAGTTTTCTTCTCTCCTTTCCCCTTTTCTTCAACTTCAAACCCCTAAGTAAGGTGTTTTGAAAGATTTTTCAAAGATTTCATCTCTCTTTCATTCATTTCCACTTTGTCCTTGCTCGGTTTACCGAAAAGCACATTATTTGACAAAATGTGAGCCTCGGAACATCGTAGAAACTTTATTTCAAAAATGTTTTGAAAGAGAGGGTTTTAAGGTCTAAAAACCATTCAAAATAGCCTTAGTCCACAATGGGGTGTGAAGTTGAGATTTGTCTCTCTTCTCACCGAAGAAACTGAACCTTTGCCCTGCACACCTTTCTCCACCAAGTAAACCATCAGTAACGCCTAAGTCTTAAGGGCGGTCAAAAATGGGGTGTCTATAGAGGCGCTGCTCAGTCTCTACGGTATCCAGGTAATTCTCTTCAGTTTACGCTCTAGGCATCAAATTTCCACTGATACACCGACACTAACACTTCAACTGTAGTTTGTTCCAAACTGTACTGATACACTGCACTGGCACACTGCATTCACACATTGTACTTACACACTATATCTGATTTCTATGTACACTCATTCTGCATACCATGCTTGCATCTGATATGCACACTGAAACTGATATGTTGACAACTGTCCTTTTTAGATTCCGAATGTACCAGCGACATCGACAACAACAACACCAGGACTAGCAGTACCTTCGCCAGTAACAGGGAAGAGAGGTAGAGGTAGAGGTGCTTGAGGTCAGAGCAGTCCTCCTGAGCCCCATATTTGGGGATGACGATGCTGAGACCAGTGGCTCAGAGGAGGCAGTGAGTTAGTATTCTGGGTCATCCGAGAGTGGAGATGATGACGCCGACTTAGGTTACGAGAGCAGAGGCGACGATACTGAGAAGGGGTAGAGAGTGGTGACGATGCCGGCTCTGGTTCTGAGGCAGATTCAGATAACGACGTTGATGGAGACAATGCCCCAGAGTCCTCTCCTCCGAGGAAGAGGACGAAGAGGGCCTTTAGAGTATGAGGCTACTGGCGCTATTTTTTTTTGTACTTTTGCTTAGTTTCTTTTGTTGGTAGCATTAGCACATTGTATAGCTTTAGATAGGTTTTATTTTCTTTAAAAACTTGTACTCCTCTTTTATCAAAAACATGATCGGAATAAAACCTTGTAGTTTTCTATGAAAAAGAGTTGTTATTTTTGCATCATGAGCACCATATTTGTATGAAAAATGAACATGGAATTTAATTGGCCAAGAGCACTCTTGATTGAAACAAAATCTTAATCGGGTAACGAACCGACCAACAAACGAAATAGAAAATGCAATATACAACTCGATAAGCAAAACGACAACAACTCGATAAACAAAACAACTCAAATACAACTCAACAAACCTGCTAAAACTAAAAGGACTTAAAACAAGACCTTAAAACACTCGAAGAGCAGAATAAAACACATGTTTTCAACACTGATCAGCACGTAGGTGGATAATAGGGTTAAAAAGAATGCTGCCGGGCAAGAAAAGTGCTTGTCGATCACTTGCCAACCGCAAGGGGTGGCCTGCCGGCTACCAATATGCCTTGCCGGCCACCAATGTGGCTTGCCAGCTACCTATCAGCCACATGCTGACCACCAAAGTGAAGGACCTCCAGATTGTACACCTGGCTTCCACTCACTGTCTTAGTTGTGAGACTACCACCATTGGAAAGTAGACTTTCGGGGCTTCAATTAGACTCAAGAATGATCTAAAACCGAGTTCGGATGAAGGAGATATGCCAATTTGAAATCGGGCCTAGAAACAGATTTTTTGTGGTCGGCAGGTGGCCGGTAGCCACCATTTGTGGACGGCCAGCCACCACTTCTGGTCCATCGGCCATTAGTGTAAAGCCCAGATATTTTTGCTAGCTGTCCCAATATAGTATTTTCGACTGACGGACTATTTTTCTATATATAGAGGACCTCTCTTCTTGCTTTCAAGGTTAGAAACATTTAGGAGTGAGGAAATACTTTTGGAAAATTCCTTTCTCTATAATTCTCTCTCTCTCTCCCTCTCTCTCTCTTGCAACTTGCATAGCCTTTGCCTAAACACTCTAAACCAAACCTAGAGAGCTTCTTGCTGAGGTGATTTGAGCTTGAATTTGAGCTATTGAAACACTTGAGAGTGTGAAATTAGTGGTTTATTCATCTTTAAAAGGTATACCTTCTCTTGCTTTTGTACCATCTCTACACCATTTGTTTTCCATCTTTTCTTGCTGTTTTTAAGCTCTTTAAAATCTGTATTTTTGGGCTGAAACTTGTGGTTTAAGGCCATTAAAGGTAGAGGGGTTGATAGCCCTTCTTTACACTTTGCTTCTAAGGCCTTTGCCCTTGTGTTTCCCACCTTGTTGTCAACTCTTTTTGAGCTTTTTAATACTGAATTTTGGAGTTATTTTAGTGGCTAAAATCATGTTTTGAAGTCCAAAAATGGAGGCGGTAGCCTCCCCTTCTTATGCTTTGTTTACTAGCTTAACATGCTCTATGTTTTAGCTTATTTTTCTAGCTATTGTTAGCTCAATTCCAGCATATTTTAGGACTATTTTAGACCTATTTTAGGACTTTTCTTAGCTTTTAGTTGCATTTGAGCTTTGTTTTGCATGCTTGTAGTGTAATTGTCCTCATGAGTTTGGTGTTTTAGGCCTTAGACACCATCTTATTTGAGTTGATTGCATTTATTTATGGCTTTTCATACTTGTGATCACTCTTAATCACCTCTCCAACCTCCCTCCTTTCTTGGCTTTTGTTTTGCTTTGAAAATGGTTCAAACTACTTGTTTGTTTAAACATGAGATTGAGATGTCATGCTTAATGGTTTAATCCCTTTGGGGTTCATTACCAACGGTATGATGTCTCTTTCATGCCTAAGACAACACTTGGTTTGAGCCCTTTTTCCATTAGAGGACTTAAACTCACCTTTGGACCTAATGAATTAAAGGATGGTTGGTAATTAAAATGAAGTAATTAAAATGGGACTAAAATGGTGCAAGATAAGAATTTGGTTTTGTTTTCAATTGGACGTTAATTGAACACATGGAAGCTTGAGGCATTTCATATCACATAGGATTAATTCAAGTCAGTGTCAAACCATTAACTCAACAAGGGAAAAATACTTCTGTTTTATTATGTTTAAGAGATGCTCGTTTTCTTAATTACAATGATAGTTTAATGGGTATGATGGAAACTGGTCTTCATAAAGGTCCCGTACATTTTAATTGTTTTCCTGATTTTACACTTAGTTTACGAGATCCAAATATTTTACATGCATTAACATTAAATATACAATTACATGGTTCATTTACCAATATGATGAATAAAACCCATAATATTGCTTTAATTTATCGTGTTCATTATAAGTGCATGAAAACTAATTTAAATGTTCACGCATTGCACAAATCCCCTAAAGATAAAACTTTATTAATCCAAAGTAGTAGTACTGATACCCATATAAATGTTCCCCAAATGATTGAATGGAAAAATGTAGATTTACCCGATCAATGGATCACTGTCAATGAACATTACAAACATAATCAACAACAATCATCTATCCAAGATATTCAAGATATTCAACAAATTCATGATGGTACAGTTCGTATTAAATTTAATCGTAGTCAATCATCCAGACATAGCACCTCTAGTGTACCTTCTGAAATTGAAACTGAAGATGAAATATTTAATACTCCATTATTTCGGAAAAATAGTCAAATCCATTTAGGTCAACCTTCTAAATTAAAAGGTGTTGATAATACTGCTACGTCTCAAATTAGTAAACCTGTTTATTCTACACATACACATTTACCTGAGGAAGAAACTGCTTCCAATAATTCTCCAACTCAAACTGATTTTGATGAATTTATACCTCCAGTCAATCCTCAATTAATGACATAAAAAGATTTTAACCTAATCTTGATAAATTATTCATTGAATTTAAGTCTTTTAAAAATAAAAAACTCCGACATGCTTATTATGATACTATGATAAACAACAACAATCCCGAAACTAGAATGGTATGATTTTATGTGAATATAGTTTTGAATTACCCCTTTTAGAATATGTTGAAAATACTAAAAGCTCACTACAATACTAAACAAATGGAAAACTTCTGAACTACAACTGTTAGTTCTAGTCATCCTCCTCTTGAGAAAATAATCATAAATCAACAAGGTTCTGACATTCCTGCTTCTCCTTTCAAATTACCTGGCGATGATGCTGAAATCAAAAAAGTATTGAACAAAATAATTATACTAATCAATGCTTAAATACATTGGTAAACAATTAGATAAAATAGAACAAATTTAGAATCTGTTACATCTACTAAACCACCTTTAGATCAACCTTTACTTAATCTACCTAGTCATCGCTCCAAAAGAACTAGTTTAGTAACCACTGATCAATCTACTGTCAAAGCTATTGAAAAATTATTCACTAAAACTACTACCAGTGCCTCACCTTCTAAAGATAAAGGTCTTACTGTTTTAAATCAACAACCTAATATGATATTGTTTCTACCAATCTGAAACTGACTCCACTGATGATGAATAAATCAATTAGCCCAACAATTCCAATTTCTCATCTTAATAAAATTCATTATCCAAAGTTAATCCTCAAACTACCAAAAACTGGTATTCTCGACCTACTCCACCTGACCTCCAATATGAAGAAACTAATATTAGTAACCAATTTTCTGTTTCTGCCAAAAAATTATACGAATGGAATATTGATGGTCTTAGTGAAGATCAAATACTTCAAAAATTAAATCATTTATCTATGGTCTCAAATAGTTACCTCTCAATTATCCCCAATATTCTCAATCTGAAATTGTTTCCTAATTACTTCTGGTTTACTGGTATGCTCAAATCTTGGTGGGAAAAATATTTAACTGAGACCAAGAGTCCATCATATATGCTAATCAAACTGATGATAATGGTCTCCCTATTTTTGATGAAACTATTGGATGTTGCCACCCTGATGGTATTAATACATTGATTTATACTATTGTTAGACATTTATTGGAACCCTACTAATATCTATTCTCGCATACATGATCAGCTTAGTAACCTTACTTGCCCAACTTTAAGTGATTTTGATGGTATAAAGATGTATTTACCTCTAGAGTTATGTTACGTGAAGATTGTACTAAATCATTTTGGAAAGAAAAATTATTAATGGCTTACCTAGTTATTTGCTCACAAAATTAGAGATGTTCTTAGTCAACCTACTGGTGTTATTGAATATGACAATTTAACCTATGGTGATATCATTAGTACTATTCAAAAGAAGGATTAAAAATGTGTATTGATTTAAACTTAGTCAAAAAGCTACTAAAGATAAACATAAAGCTAAATATGAATTAGGAAATTTTTGTGAACAATATGGTTTACCTCCTGTTGCACCTTCCGTAGGAAATCACACAAATACTCCAACATAAACATAAATCCAAATACTAATAAATATCGAAAAATTATTCACCTTCCAAATCTAATGATAAATTTTATACTAAACCCAAAAAGAAATATTATAAAAAATCACATCCCAAATCTAAAATAATAAAGATATTACCTGCTATAATTGTGGTCAAAAAGGACATTATTCAAATAAATGTAAAGAAAAGCAAAAATTAAAGGATAGAGTTAACCAACTTCAAATTGATGATAATTCCAAAAATCAGTTATTTGAAATCTTCCAATTAAATCAATCTGTTAGCGACTCCTCTTCTGATCATCCAAACTTCATCTGATTATCATTCACCTAGTGATGATTCTGACAATAATATATTAATCTAGGATGTAATGATGTCTGCTGTAAACCAGTTAAACAAATAACTGTTCTTACTAAAAAACCCAAGAAGAATCTGCTCTTATTGAATTAATTAGTAAATTAGATGATCCCAATTTAAAACAAAAATATATTGATAAATTAAAATCTTTATAATTCATTCTGATGATAAACCTAAGATTGATAAACCTATTATCAGTTTATCTAAGACTTTAGAAAGATTTAAAAATAAAACTAAAGAAATTACACTTCAAGATTTACAATCTGAAATCAATCAAATCAAACAAACTATTAATGAATTAAGACAAAAAGATCGAAAATTAGAAGATGAAATTATTACATTAAAACTTAATAAAAGTTTAGATAATTTCCACAACTCAGTCCATGAATCTCCTAATGAATCTGAACATAATTCTGACCCTGATTCTGATCACACTAATCCTGATAAATTAATATTTGACAATAGATCACAATCCATAATCTTGAAGATAAACGATTAAATCTAATCAATAAAATCTATATGCAAAAATGGTATTCAAGAATTAAATCATTGTTGAAGATTTTGAATTAAATTAATTGCTTAATTGATACTGGTGCTGATTTAAATTGTACAAGAAGGTTTACTCCCTACTAAATATTATGAAAAATGTCATGAGAAATTAACCTCTGCTAATGGTAGTAAAATGCATATTAAATATAAATTACCTAAAGTTCATGTTTGTCAAATAATGTATGTTTCAAAACCTCATTTGTTTTAGTAAAAAATGACTGATAAAATTATTTTGGACACCATTTATTTTTTACTATATCCTTTACTACATCTAGTGAAGGAATAACTACTCATGTTTTAGGCAACCTGTTACTTTAAATTTTCCCCTGAAATGTTAGAATTAAATCAATTAAAAGATTGTTCTATTTCCATACTATTAATCGTTAACTAGACATTAATTTTCTTAAAGAAGAAATTAATTATAAAAGAATTGATCAACAATTAACTGATCCTGTTATTATTTCTCAAATTAATGATTTTAAATTAAAACTTGAATCACTGTCTGTTCCCATTTACCTACTGCATTTTGGCATAGAAAAAGCATGTAGTTACTTTACCATATATTAAAAATTTTAATGAAAAACAATCCTACTAAATCTCGACCTATTCAAATGAATTATGAATTACTTGAAATGTGTAAAAAGAAATTAATGAATTATTAAAAAACGAATCATTAGTCCTAGTAAATCACCATGGTCTTGTCCTGCTTTTTATGTTAATAAAAATGCTGAATTAGAACGAGGTGTCCCTCGCTTAGTTATTAATTACAAACCATTAAATGCTGTTTTAGAATGGATTAGATATCCTATTCCTAATAAAAAAGATTTAATTAAAAGACTTAATCAAGCTGTTATTTTTAGTAAATTTGATTTAAAAAGTGGTTTTGGCAAATTCAAATTCACCCTAAAGATCGATATAAAACTGCTTTTAACACACCTTTGGTCAATATGAATGGAATGTAATGCCATTTGGTTTAAAAAATGCTCCTAGTGAATTTCAAAAATAATGAATGATATTTTAACCCATTTAGTCATTTTTCTATTGTTTATATTGATGACATATATATTTTTTTCAAATCCTTAGTGAACATTGGAAACATTTAACTGCATTCTTTTATACAATTAAAAGTCATGGTTTAGTCATATCTGCTCCTAAAATTAAATTGTTTCAAACTAAAGTTAGATTTTTAGGATATGATATTCACCACAATACTATTCTTCCAATTAGTCGATCATTGAGTTTGCTCCAAGTTCCCTGATGAAATTCTTGATAAAACCCAGTTACAAAGGTTCTTAGGTTCCCTCAATATATTGCTGATTTTTACAAAGACCTTAGGAGATTGTCAACCCTTGTTTGATAGGTTAAGGATAATCCTCCTCCTTGGTCGTCTGTTCATACTTCTATCGTTCAACAGGTCAAAACAATACGTTAAGTCTCTCCTGTTCTTGGTATTCCTACTGAAAATTCATTCAAAATTATTCAAACTGATGCTTCTGATATTGGTTATGGTGGCATTCTTCTTCAGAAAGTCACTCCCCAATCCCTGAACAAATTGTTCGTTATCATTCTGGTGTTGGAATAAAGCACAATTAAATTATAGTACTATTAAAAAAGAGATTTTGTCTACTGTTTTATGTATTCAAAAATTTCAAGATGATATTTTAAATAAAAATTTTTTACTTCGTGTTGATTGCAAATCTGCTAATACGTTTTGGAAAAAGATGTTTCAAAATCTTGCTAGTAAACAGATTTTTGCCCGTTGGCAATCTATTTTAAGTATTTTTGATTTTGATATTACCTATATACCTGGTTCTCAAAATTCCTGCCTTATTTTCTCACCCAGGAATTTTACAGGGGGGTAAGGGATGAGTGCTACTCCACATATCCATATTTAAAAACCTAAATTACCATTACCAAACCCTGATCCACCAAGTTAACCACCGTATTAACCGTCTAAATCAGCTCGACCAACTACTAAAAGAGCCCAATACATCAATACCATCAGATTAAAGCCCGTCGTACTCTGCGACATGATTATTACAATCATTTACATTATTACCAGAATTATTTAGATCTTCTTTTTGGTTGTTGAATCCTTCCTACTAATCATGTTTCTTGTTTCTATTAGATGTCTCGCCCAAGGCCTCCTTCTAAGGCTTTGGTTCCTTCTAGTCAACCTTTTGTTCCTCCTCCTTTGGAGTTAGTAGGACAATACCCTCAACCCATTCAAATGATCAACCGTTACCAAATCCTTGGTAATTCCCCAGCCTAATTACTCCATTGCTTTGGCTACTGATCCTTTTGCTTCAAGCCAATCAGTCTCAGTACTTCATTCCCTGCTAACCCAGTCAGGTCATCTCGATCTGATTATACCAAATCACACACTACTAATCTGTTCTATATAGAACCCAGTCACCCTAAAGGCCAAGTAATCCATGAAATTGCTAAATCCCATTTTGGCTCGGATGCCATTTCATCCTCTCACATCCAGAGAAAACACTCACCTATTACAAAGATATTTTGATCCATCATCAATCAGTCTTGATTAAACCCATTTATGATCGAACCTATGCAAGCAAGGTTCTGTATCATTCCATTTACATCCATAGTATTGTTTCCAAGCTGAAGGGGGTCCTCCTTATCAGCTTCGAGATTTACCTGGTCATTCTATTCAGTACAATTACCATGACTATGTTGATGCTTGGTTCAAGATCTTCTTGTACCAAAATGAATCTTTTAGCCACTCTTGGTTCATCTCCTTTGATCAGAAATTCAAATCTGAATTACCTACCTGGTTTCTGAGATGGTGGACTCATTATGGTGCCATTTCAGACATCCTTCTTGGTGATCTCATTGAACTAGTTAACTATTTCTCCTCTGTTTACCCATTCAACCACTCATCAGCGACAATTTCCATCTTTGTTAATTTTTATATCCGAATATAAACTCCCTGATATTTAATGACATTATGGAATTGATGGTAACATAATCACCCGTCAATATTCAGTCAAATGTGGGCTAAGTTCAATGTGCCCAGAATTTTTGAAATTATTCAAGAAGAATTCACTATTAATCAATGTGCTCCAAACTCCTTCTATGATCAAAGCCAGCAGAACCCAACTGCTGTAATCAGCCAGGAAGTCAGCCCAGTCTTCCTCCAATCAACCTGGAAGCCCCTCATCTAGTGGTTCCAAGCCCAAACATCCAAATCAGTTCAGCTGGCCCAATCAAAATCCAAGGCAAAGTCCAAAGCTCCTGCAATTCCGGACCCGCCAAGGAACATCATGGCCCAAATCAAAATCCAAAGCTAAGGCTAAGCCCATTTCACCTCCTCCTCAGCCCAAAGCTAAATCAAAGGTCAAGCCCAAGTTATCCAAAAATGAATTGCTCCAGTTAGCCCGTCAAATTACAGATCAAGCTGAAGCCCAGTCAACCGGTTCAGAAAATTCAGAAGACAGTTCAGACCAGTCATAATCTTCTGAAGGATCAACTACTCAACCCATCTTATATGGCAGATCCGAGTTCCAAGATGCTCAGGACCCATATGCCTGATCAACATAGGATTCCCTATAAATACAAAATAGCTTCAATTAATACTCTTTTGAGAAAAGCTGCTAATTTGTATCTATATTGATTCCTATATTCACGTGTTCCACCAAAAGTATGAATAGTAAAAGTTACTGTTCACTTTTACGATTCACCGTCACTATTCACTCAATCAACTTTTGTTAAAGCTGTATATTCGTGCAATCACTCCACCGAAAGCAACCGACAGCTTTACTCAGTCTTCAATGCTGCCAGCTGCCTTCATCAATCAACCAAGGCACATGCTGCATAGTTAGTTTTATTTTCCTATATATTGTAATCAATTGTAATCACTCGGCACTCTTCAAATTTTCAGAAACCATTGTTCGAAGAAAAACCAGAGAGCTTTGAGTGAGAATTACCTCTTCCCGTTTTGTAACCCAATTAAGATCCTTACAGTTGCTACAATTGTAATTGTAAGTTATTTTCTGTCTTTTAAATATGAAGTTATTTTCTATTTTAAATTAGTGCATGCTAATTCCAATTCTGTTGTTCAATTTTAATCATATTTGATTTCGTAATCCATGTTTCTTCATTCTACTTGCTGCTTCCGCGTTGAAATGCCTCAAGCTTCCATGGTCACCATTTCCCTTGATCAATTCATGAAAAGGAAGAGGTTAGAGTCTTTTTTTGTTGTATTTATTGAACTTGCACACCTTGGTTCATAAACCATCATGTAATGAAATTGCTTGAGTTGGTTTTTTGTGGACCAAGTTTTGTCTCTCCTTTGATCTGTTCATGATAAGGAGGGTGAATTGTGTAAACAAATCCTTGAGAATACCTTGTGCATGCTCTGTTTGTTCTGTGTTGCAGCAAGATGAATTGTGCAGCAGTGGCCGGTAGGCCACCACCAGTGGACGGCCGGCCCCTTGCTGGCCACCAATGAAAAATCCGACAATGTGTTTTTGGGGTAGAACAGAGACATTCTGGAAGTGGACAAAGGTGTAAGTGTTGTACTGTGCAACAGAGGCTTTCTGGAAGCAAAACAATGGCCTTTTCGAGTGAAAACCGAGCATGTGCATGAGCATTCCTCGCATACTGAGCATGTTTAAATTTAAATATTTAGCTTAGATATTTGTTGTAATTGATTAGTTGTAGCTAGTTAATTTTGTTTAATTCATTTGTTGTAATAATAAGTTAAGTAGTTTAGCTAATTTAACTTGTGTTGTAATAATAAGCTTAGATTAGTTAGCTAGCTAGTTAGTTCATTTAGATTCTCCTTCGTGAGAGTGCTATGTTGTAATAATGTTGTGGTAGTCGAATTTAATTGGATCAATAGGGACAAATGGACGAGTCCAGTTCGGGACATAATCTTTATTCGGCATTGATCCTAGTCAATTGAAGAGCCGAATAAAACAAAGGCCGAGTAGAAGTACATGAAAGGATCGAGGATGGGCCTGGCCCTAGGGCCCAAAGAGAACAATATAAATACAGGATCATTAGTCAGAGAAAGCTATGTGAGAACTAGTGTGCTTAACTTAAGATACAAGCAATCAAGAGAGTATACACTGACTTATCTGTCAGAGTGCTAATTTTGGCACCCCCGATCGGAGTGTTCATTTCTTTTCAGGTGACTAGCTGAGGATCACGAGCGTCCCCCAGGATCAGAAGAGTATTTCCAAACCACTTCCCCACAATTGGCGCCGTCCGTGGGAATACTCAAGTACATCCATGGCGGGGGTAACAGAAGACCCCCCAATAGTCACTGACGAGACCACACAGAGAGACGACCTCACTCCAACGAACATGCTTGGACTGGAGACTATCGCCGCAAGACGCGCCTTGAACTTCGGCTCACCCTCGACTTCAGCACATGAGACAATGCAAGCAATCATGGAACAAGCAAAGCAAAACGAACAGAGGTTGGAGAACATGATCGCTGAGAACGAACGTCTCCGTCAGGATTTGGCCTTGGAGGTGGCGAAGTCCAAACAAGCTGTACGCTAAGATCTGGAACGACCTCTGAGGGCAGGTGGTCGACGACCTCGAGCCCGACAACAAGACACTGATAGTGACTCCGACTCATTATCCCCAGAGCCCAAGAAGAAGGACGACCCGAAACTACCAGTTCCTCTGAAGAGAGTCCACGTATAAGGCATAAGCGAAAAAGAAACAGTTCAGACAAAGAAGACCAGCACGATCCCTTTGTACGACGGATTGCAAGGGTAGTACTACCCAAGAAGTTCAAAGCCCCGTCGTTTACCTTGTACGACGGGAAATAAGATCTCACAGATCATATCTGTCACTATAAGCAAGCCATGACGTTGCATGCAGATGACGAAGCTCTTATGTGCAGAATATTTCCAAGCAGTTTAGGACCAAGAGCTGGCTTCGATCAAGAGCTTCCACCAACTCCAAAAATCCTTCAGGGCAAGGTTCATCACTAATGAGGTCCAGCCAAAGCAAGCCGATTCCCTCTGGGCAATGCAGATTCAACCGGGGGAAACCCTCCGTGCATATTCAGCGCAGCATTGGGAGTGTTTTAATCTGGTAGATGATGCTTGCAATGACTCCATGGCCATTACCGCCTTCAAGATGGGGTTGTACCCCGACAGCGCCCTCCGCAGCTCTTTGACCAAACGGCCCCCAAAAACGGTCTGGGCGTTGATGAAAAAAGTTGAGGAATATTGCAAAGTTGAAGATGATGCCCTCTGGGTCAAAGACGGGAATAAAGCCACTAAGTCGGCCCCGCTTGAGGTCGTGCAACCAATAAACGCCGTACCACCACGGAGCCTCGAATCAAGGAATCGGAAAAGGCGAGATCGAAGACGGGATTCACGCCGATCAAGCGACCAGTGTCCACACTGAGCTAATGAGCAGCTTCAAGTGGATAGTAGGCGCGAGGCGCACCGACAAAAAATACACGGAGTTATCGGAGCCGGTCAGTGCAGTTGTGGCTAAGGTTCAACGCCTCCCATTCTTCAAATGGCCATAAAAAATGGTGGGACCTCCCGATACGAGGAGACGAGATAGGCGGTGCGAGTATCATAAAGACCACGGCCATGATACCGACAGTTGCTATGCTTTGAAAGACCACCTAGAGGAGTTGGTACAAGACGGTCGACTTCAGCAACATGTCCGAAAGAACTCGACCAAAACAGTTGCCCTTCGGCAGGACTCACCCCCGCTCGGCGTCATCCATATGATATATAGCCTGCCGACAGCCCCAACCGTGCATGCAATTCAGTCGCACCCAATAACCCAAAAGCACATCACACCAGCAAAACGGCCCCATGAAGCGCCGAGTATTACCTTCGACGATTCTGATTTGATCGGCGTAACGCTCCCCCACATTGATCCGTTGGTTATTGAACTGCGCGTAAACTAGTTCACCGTTAAGCGCGTACTCATTGATCCAGGGAGCACATCAGAAGTTATGTATTACAAGACATTCACTAAACTCGGCTTCTCCGAATCGGATCTTTCTCCGGCTCCTTATCCACTATTCGGCTTCAACGCCAATCCAGAATACCCGTTGGGGAAAATCACACTACCCGTTCGAGCAGGCTCCCGAACAATGGATGTGGAATTCTTGGTCGTCAA
Source organism: Camellia japonica (assembly GCA_030407325.1). Lineage (NCBI taxonomy): Eukaryota > Viridiplantae > Streptophyta > Magnoliopsida > Ericales > Theaceae > Camellia > Camellia japonica. The sequence continues at coordinate 165,512,638 of JAPPVO010000029.1, forward strand.
GTTGCCATCACCGTATAATCTCATCATGGGGCGAACTTGGTTGCATACTATGCAGGCCGTGCCAAGCACCTATCATCAGCTGCTACGCTTCCCGACAGAACGCGGCATTGAGCAAATCCGTGGCTCCCAGAAATCGGCACAAGCATGTTATCTCCTTGCTGGAAAGACGCCAAGAGAGTTGCAAGTGAATTCTATTGAGGTGCTAGATCAAGAGAGCCTCGACGATGTTGGGCAGCTCCCAAGTGAAAAGGCCACGAAAGCCCTAGATCGAGTTGAAATTGACGGAAACCCAGACAAGTTCTTCATGATTGACGCTTCCCTGAGTCAAGCCAACAGACAGCAGCTAATTTCTTTCCTGCTCGGCAACAGTGATGTATTTGCGTGGACTCCATATGAGTTGCCGGGTGTAGATCCGTCTGTTTCATAGCACCATTTAAATGTTGACCCTAAATGCAAGCTGATTATCCAGAAGAGTCGGCGTTCAGTCGCAGAGCACATTGTTGCCGTTGTTGAAGAGGTTGACCAGTTGCTTGACGTCGGGGTAATCAGGGAAGTGACCTACCCTACATGGCTCTCGAATTGTGTCATGAAGAAGAAAAATGGGACTTGGCGAGTCTGCGTTGATTTCACGGACCTAAACAAAGCCTGCCCCAAAGATTGTTTTCCTCTCCCCAGAATAGACCAACTTGTAGATGCTACGGCACGTCATCAGCGTATGAGCTTCCTCGATGCCTACAGAGGCTACCATCAAATTGCCATGCATCCGGAGGACCAAGACAAAACTGCATTCCTCACCCCAAGAGGAACCTATTGCTATAAGGTTATGCCTTTTGGGCTGAAGAATGCAGGGGCAACTTACCAGAGACTAGTCACCACCATGTTCAAGGAGCAACTCGGCCACACTATGGAAGTGTACATTGACGATATGGTGGTCAAGTCCAAGGAAGAGCAGAATCATATAGCCGATCTTGAAGAGACATTCGGCATTCTACGCAAATATAGAATGAAGCTGAACGCTTCCAAATGTGCATTTGGGATCGGCTCTGGCAAATTCTTGGGTTACATTGTCAACCACCGAGGAATCGAAGCCAACCCAAGGCAAATCACAGCAATCCTGGAACTCGGCTCCCCTTGATCGGTCAAGGAGGTTCAGAAGTTAATGGGGACGGTCGCCGCACTCAACAGGTTCATCAGTCGTTCCACGGATCGCTGCCGACAATTCTTTCATACACTACAATAGGGAAAGGCTTTTGAATGGTCCGTCGAGTGCGAAGCCACTTTCAACGGCCTAAAGACCTACCTCCGATCAGTTCCACTCTTGACAACACCTTCGGCAGGTGACCCGCTCATTTTGTATCTGGCAGTTTCCGACCGGGCCGTCAGCGCCGTACTGATAAAGGAAGAGCTGGGGGAGCAACGGCTAGTGTATTATGTGAGCAAGGCAATGGTTGACGCCGAAACACGCTACCTTCCGTTGGAAAAACTCATTCTGGCCCTCGTCATGGCAGCGAGAAAGCTGATGCATTACTTTCAGGGGCATACCATCGGGGTACTAACGGACCACCCCCTTCGGTCGGTACTCCGTAGTGCAGAAGCATCAGGGCGCGTTTCAAAGTGGGCTCTTGAACTCGGCCAGTATGATATTCAGTTCCTGCCTAGAACCTCAATCAAGGGACAGGTGCTTGCCGACTTTGTGGCCGAATTCACTGGGGGTCTCGCCGACTTCAAGTTTGATGAAATTCGACCTAAGCCGAACTGGAGAATTTATGTTGGGGACATTTGGCAGCTGTACTGTGATGGATCATCCAATCAACGGGGCAGTGGAGCCGGGGTAGTAATCATGGCTCCCAACGGCGCAATAATTGAGCAGGCCGTTAAACTCGGCTTCGAAGCATCAAATAACGAGGCCGAATACGAAGCCCTTCTAACCGGTTTGCGGAATGCACATCTTCTGGGTGCTCGGCGTTTGATTTATTTTGCGATTCAAAACTGGTGATCAATCAGCTAAAGGGGGAGTACGCGGCCAAAAATGACCGTATGGCGGCTTACATGAAAACGGCCAACTCCTTGCTGACAAAGTTTGACCACCATGAATTGAATCAAATAACACGTGATCAGAACACACATGCAGATGCCCTGGCTTGCCTAGCCTCCGCCATTAACTCAGAGATTAAACGGACCATCGAAGTAGGTTTCATCCCGGAACCGAGCATTGGCCCTTCGGAGGAAGTCCAGGTCAATATCATAGAGTCAGGACCGAGTTGGATGGACCCCATTGCTGCATTCCTGTCTTCTGAGCAGCTCCCAGCGGACAAGAAAGAAGCACACAGGCTGCGAAACAAAGCCCTGCGATACTACTTGGATCCGCAAGGAAAGCTTTATAAGAAATCCCTTTCTGGCCCATACCTGGAATGCGTGCATTCGGACAAAGTCGAAGAGCTTCTGACTGAAATACATGAAGGCAGTTGTGGCGCACATTCTGGCGGGCGCTCTTTGGCTCATCGAGCTGTAACACAGGGGTATTATTGGCCGACAATGAGAGCAGATGCCGAATGTTATGTGAAAAAATGTGAACAATGCCAGAAGTTCTCCCCCTTAACCCATCTGCTTGCTGAAGAGTTAAGTTCCATCACCAGTCCCTGGCCGTTCGCCCAGTGGGGACTTGATATCGTCGGACCATTGCCGAGGGCCCCAGGGAACAAGCGGTACTTGATTGTCGCGACTGATTACTTCACAAAATGGGTCGAAGCGGAGGCATTAACGCACATTCGAGATGCTGATGTTAAGCGCTTCGTATGGAGAAATATCATAACACGATTCGGCATTCCAAGAGCACTTATCTCAGACAACGGCACCCAGTTTGATTGTGGCGTGTACCGAGAGCTGTGCAGCAAGTATGGTATCCGGCCTTACTTTTCCACACCGGCTTACCCACAAAGCAATGGTCAAGCTGAAGCCTCTAACAAATCCATCTTGGACGGCATCAAGAAGAGGCTGGAGAAAGCTAAAGGCAAATGGGTCGAAGAATTGCCAAGTGTGTTGTGGGCTCATCGAACTACGCCGAGGCGATCCACTGGGGATACGCCGAGGCGATCCACTGGGGAAACGCCGTTTGCTTTATGCTTTGGAACCTAGGCAATCATACCCCTGGAGATCGGCCTGCCGACCTTGAAATCAAAAGTTTTTGATATGGGCCCAAACGACATGATGCTGGCCTTGGATTTGGTTCTGATTGAAGAACGAAGAGACCATGCCCTTGCATCCACGGCACGGTATCAGCAACAACTTGCTAAGTCGTATAATCAACGTGTTCAGCGGTGCCGCTACACACCAGGAGAGTTGGTCCTGAAGAAAGTACTCCTAGCTGCCAAGAAACGGGTTGATGGAAAATTGGGTCCTAACTGGGACGGTCCTTATTAGGTCTATTCGATCGCGGGAGTAGGGGCATATCGGCTCAAAGACATGTCTGGAAGGAGCCTGCCACGACCTTGGAATTCAACGCACTTGCATAAATTCTATCATTAAACCCGACCTGTGGGAAATGATACTAGTTTTGAATGGTTCACTATGTACATGTTTCACTTTTGCAATGCAAAGTTTCCGGTTTCCTCTCCACGCAATTCAGTTCAAAAGTCTCCGGATTCGGAGCCCCTTTTGTGCATGTCACTTTTGGGCCGATTAAGTTTCCGGATTCGGAGCCCCATTGGTGCATGACATCTTTAGGCCGATTAAGCCTTCGGATTCGGAGCACCCTTCGTGGATATCACGATTGGCCAAACTAAGTCTCCGGATTCGGAGCCCCTTTTGTGCATGTCACTTTTGGGCCGATTAAGCCTCCGGATTCGGAGCGCCTTTTGTGGATATCACGATTGGCCAAACTAAGTCTTCGGATTCGGAGCCCCATTGGTGCATGACATCTTTGGGCCGATTAAGTCTCCGGATTTTGAGCACCCTTCGTGGATATCATGATCGGCCAAACTAAGCCTCCGGATTTGGAGTGTCCTTCGTGGATATCACGATTGGCCAAACTAAGCCTCCGGATTCGGAGCGCCCTTCGTAGATATCACGATTGGCCAAACTAAGTCTCCGGATTCGGAGCCCTATTAGTGCATGACACTTTTGGGCCGATTAAGCCTCCGGATTCGGAGCTCCCTTCGTGGATATCACGATTGGCCAAGTCTCCGGATTCAGAGCCCCATTGGTGCATGACACCTCTGGGCCGATTAAGCCTCCGGATTCGGAGCGTCCTTCGTGGATATCACGATTGACAAAGTCTCCAGATTCGGAGCCTCATTGGTGCATGACATGTTTGGGTCGATTAAGTCTCCTGATTCGGAGCCCCATTGGTGCATGACACATTTGGGCCGATTTAGCCTCCAGATTCGAGCCCCTTCGTGGATATCATGATTGGCCAAGTCTCCGAATTCGGAGCCCCATTCGTGCATGACACCTTTGGGCCGATTAAGCCTTCGGATTCAGAGCGCCCTTCGTGGATCTCACGATTGGCCAAGTCTCTGGATTCGGATCCCCATTAGTGCATGATTGGCATTCAAAATGAAATAGGGCAAGCCGTATAATCGAAGGCTAAAACATGTAAACATTCAAAAAGAAATGGAGCAAGCTGTATAAACGCGTGGTGAAACGTGCTGTATAAACGTAGGCTGAAACATGCGAACATTCAAAATAAAATGTGTCCTTAGATTAATTGATTGGCATGCAGTGTACTAATATAATTAGAAAGTACGCTAACACTTGAAAACACTTGAAGTAAAAAATGTATTATTATTCAATTAGCCAATAATTACATAATTTTGCATTGCAATGTCTACAATGTCTACTTTGAGCATTACAATGTCTACTTTCATTTGGCATCTCCCTCATCGTCACTCTTCTCGACTTCGAAGGCGGAAAAGGGGAAGTGATCACGTTGGTACAATGGTAATGCCGAATCAACGCCCGCTGCTCGGAGAGCCTCTGTGGCTTGAAGTGCCTTGATCCAACTGTGCTTAAATCAACGATTTTCACATCGGCAAACTTCCTCATCAAGCTTTTCCCTGGTCTTCTCTATCCCTACTTTCCGGCCTTCATGGAAGCCTTTTTCATAAGCCCTCCCCTTCGTGGACTCTGTGGCAAACATGCTCACCGTATCACGATCGGCAATTGCATTACTGATAAGGCGCTGGGTCACCCTTTCTTCCACAACTGGGTTAGCTTGTTCGGCTGGTTGTGTCTGACCGGCCTTGACCTTCCTTAGCTCGCGCTCAGCCGCTTCCGCGCGAGCTTCCAAATTTCAAATGCGTTCATCCTTCTTCTCTATTTCTCGTCGTGCAGCACGATGGCGCATGCCGATTTCATAGGCGGTGTACAGCCCTTTCACCACCCCATGAACGCCCTCTCAAAACACCTCGAAGTTAGGTCGACCAACCATCGACTGCTGGACTTCTGGCGGGAAAATCTGTCTCACAAATTCAACCGCCACGTTCGGGTCACAGATGATGGAATCTGTCTCTGTCATTGGTTTGTTCCCAATGAAAACAGAAAAGCTCAATGGCAGTGGTGGTCCACTGGCCTCACTTCGCAAACGAGGGGAGCTCCCTCGCTGGTGCTTCTCCTTCCTTGGTGACCTGTTTCGTCGATGCAGAGAGTGGCGCCTCTCGTGCTCTACAGATGCCCTACCTCCTGTATGGGGAGGCTTGCCACCTCGATTCATTGATGAGTCCATTTCCGCCAGAGTCCTGCCCTCTCCCTTACTATTAAAGAAAAGTCTGGTTGACATTCACACTTTTCCAGCCATAAAGGACGAGCAGAATCGAGTCGCTTTATGAAACTCAAATGGAATCTCTCAAATGGAAACCCCCTTTTTTATCACTTAGGAGTGCACCCCACTCCCGAGGCGACCTTATCAATGCGCGCATTCCTGCAACCACCGATATTCGGCATTGTCAATACATTCCGATCTAGGAGATATATTTGGCTTTCGGAGTTCATACATTGGCTGGGGCAAGGTCAGATTTATTAATCTGATCAGCTAAATACCTAAGCCCGATGCCAATCGATTTGTGCCGCAGCCACTCCATGAACTAATGATATTCGACAAGATCACATTTATTAATCTGATCACATTTATTAACCCTTAGTTATCTAATCGGCAAATGTACACGAACGTTTATCTACCGCACAACAGACATCAATAGTTTTACCCAAAATAGCAAAAACAAAACAGTAATCTTCATTGATAACAACAATTAAATATAGGAAATAATGCAAGGCAAGGGAAATATTCATTCATAAATTGAATACAGCATAGTCATCATTTTATACATGAAGATTACCCTAAGCAAATGATGTCTACTAAGAAAACAAAATATGTTACAAGAACATACATTGAAAATACCTAACAAAACTAAAATGTCTCCCAAATCAATCCTTGGGATCAGACTCAAGCGGCTCAACGTCCACTTGTTCATATGGAATTGGCATGGCCAATGTCACTCCAGCGGTAGCAAGGGCTTTGAGCCAGCCGTGTTTGAATCCTCGATTCTTGAATTTGGGGACTTCTTCTACATAGTTTTCAAGGGCGGCGCTCTTCCCAGCCTCGAACGCCGCGGAAGCCTCGGAGTCGGATTTTTCCTTAGCCTTCTTCGACTCTTCCAATTCGGCCTCCAGCTTGGTAAGCGCCTCCTGGCTAACATGAGTGATTCCTCACTCGCGTTTGCCCTCTCCTCAGTGTCAGATCTGAGCTAGTGAGTAGTCTGCGCCCTTTCCTTCTCAGCTTTGGCTCGTGCACTTTCCATTGTGGCTCTCGCCGCCTTGAACTCGGCCCTACTCCTCTCACCCTCGACTTCTGACTTCAAATGGTTAATTCTTTCAATGGCATCATGCTGGCGGCGGCCAATTTCGGCTATCCTTCTAACGGTTTGCAAAACAAGGAGTTAGGATCGTCACATACCAAGAAATACTGTCTGCAAACCAAACTAAAACAAGGAGTTAGGATCAAGTCACATACCAGAAGGGCCGATTGGATAGCTAATGCTATTGCTACCAAATCCGGCTCCGCACGAAAGGTTGCCTTGTCAGCCAGCAATGAGACCGAGGCAGCCAAGCTCAACGCCACAGCTGGATCTTTCAAGGTCGACGCTTCGGAGGAGATCGGCATGTTTTTATTTTTGGTTCAACAACAAAGGAGCAAACCACACCTGACTCCCTAAGCGGGCCGTTTATTAACGGGGGTCTCCTCAGAGCCGGCTCGCTCTCGACGGTACGTTTTTTCTCCCTGATCTTCTAGAATCGGCTGTTCTTCTGGAATCGGCCATTCGGCATCCTTCTCCGTCTCGACCACATGAACTTGAGCTATTTCTTCTACAATAATAGGTTTGAAAGATTCAGTCGGGGCAGGTCCAGAACGGATGGCCTCGGCTTTCCGTCGGGCGGCCATGCGTTCGGCGTTTTTCTTTCGTGCCAACTGTGTGAGACTTTCCCCAGCCATACCCTCAGAATAAGCGCCGGGAAGGTCTCCCAAATTTGTAAAAGTATCTTCGAAGGAGGCGTCCCCTCGGCCTGATGTGGACGAAGGGTCAGACAAGTTGAGTTCGGCTTCCTCAAAGGCCGAGTTAAGAGCTTCGTCAACCTCCGCTGCCAACTGGTGGGTCCTCGGTGATGGTTTGGCCGCTTGTTCTTCTAGTGTTCCGAATCGGATGTTTCTAAAACCAATCTGCCTTAAGTTCTTGAAGCTGGGGAAGATAAGGGTTGTAAGATGGTTGTCGCCTCGCGGGATTGGAATGTTGTCTGCCACCGAAAATGTCGTGTAAGTCGGCACGTACGTAGGAGAATGTGGGCTGCCCTCCCTTGTTTTGAAGGTTTGGACAGCCGACGAACTGTAGCGCGGTTTTAATTTCTGCAAGCACAGCGTCATCGTCTGAAACCAATGCTCTCTTTAAGTCGCTGCCTGCATAAACAAAGCGATTAGATGTATATAGTGTCGAATACAGGTATTGTAATAACAGAAACAAAAGTGATCTAATCGGCCACCTGGTTTGCCTTTTTGCCTTGGCACAGGGTCTAGGCGATCTTCATCCTTGCTGAATTCCCAATTGCCTCGGACAACGACCATCACGTCATCGACACGCTTGCTAGAGCTGGCAAGCATAGTCACTAAGTGATGATCAGTATCCTTAGCTCTAAGAAAGTAGTGTCCTAGCCGGCTAGTAGATTTGGCTAGGACATAACAATGCCGAACGGCGGGTATACCTAAATTAATCCTAAGACGCCGGTTTAGCTCTACAATCCCCATTATGATGTCGAAAAAATTCACGTTGGGCCGGGAAAGGATTAGACCCCAATATCGAAGAACGGTCCTAAAAAATGGGTGAAGGGGAAAATGGACTCCGCCCTCAGCAATTGACAGGAGAGGAAAGACGATTGTGCTCTCATCATCCCTCTCCATATCAGTGGTGCTGTCTGCCAAAAGTGACAGATAAACGTCATCGGGGATGGAAAAATGGCATCAAAAGCCGGAGATTCGATCCGCTGAAAGGAGCTCCTTCAGATGTTTTGCCATCCCGGCCATCCCAAGGATTATGGGAAACTAAAAGCAAACAAGGAAGTGGGATCGGAAGTGAAGGAAAAGAAAACTTACAGAAGATGAAGGGGAAAACGAGAAACAAGGAGTTGCAGAAGGCGCGAAGTGAAGGAGTTGCACTAGAAGGCGAACCAGATATTTTTGTGTATTCAAAACATACATTCGAAGAGACAATTTCAAATCACATTAAATGGAGGCAGTGGACGAAGGGGCGGGAAATCGTTATAATGACCAAAAAGCGTGTACGCGTTCTGACATGCATTGGGAGGAGGATTAACCACCGAATTTTTTACTTTCCAGGCTCGAAGCCAAACACGCCGACTAACTGATGCTAGTGGGGTGTTTGGGAGGCAATTGTGGGAGCTGAATTTAATTAGATCAATAGAGATGAATGGACGAGTCTAGTCCGGGACATAATCTTTATTCGGCATTGATGCTAGTCAATTGAAGAGCAGAATAAAATAATCGGCTTTCCAATCAGTAGAACAAAGACCGAGTAGAAGTACATGAAAAGGATCGAGGATGGGCCTGGCCCTAGGGCCCAAAGAGAACAATATAAATACAGGATCACCAGTCAGAGAAAGGTATGTGAGAACTAGTGTGCTTAACTTAAGATACAAGCAATCAAGAGAGTATACACTGACTTATCCGTCGAAGTGCTAATTCTGGCACCCCCGACGGAAGTGTTCATTTCTTTTCAGGTGACTAGCTGAGGATCACGAGCGTCCCCCAGGATCAGAAGAGTATTTCCAAACCACTCCCCACAAATGTGTATGTCTTCCAACCCACTCTTTCTTCTTTTATTTACTAGCTTATGATGGTTAGTTTAGGGTATCATGTTTTGTATAGCATGCTTCATGATTTGATCACTTGTATTGCATACACCGAGACTCAGTTCATCATTCTAACTTGCTTTGTTAGTTTATTTCTTTGAATACGTGCTTAGACGCATACTAACAAATAATCATATGCTATATTAGTAGTCGAGCCTAATAGTTTTGATAATGCATGGTTTTGTTATAGTATGTATTATTGATATTTGACAATTTAGTTAATAATCTTTTGGTTATGTTGAGTTGGATTGTTATCCCAAAAAAATTGTTAACAAGTTATTGTATTATATTCAAAATTTATAAAAGTTTAAACCGCCAAACCAATGCACATTATCCGTCAATCCGCTCAATCCGTATCCGCCAATTCGACGGATGGATGCGGATTAATTTTTTCCAATTCACCAATTCGGCGGATGGATGGTAGATTGAAAGTTCTACGGTCGTAACCGAACCGCGAACACCGCTAGATCCTACCACTCAAGTCTGTTAAATAATGCAATAGTAAATATTACATAATAAACAAATTATAATACATTACAAATATAACCATTATAGTATTATTGCTTATATTAAAAATGATGAATAGAATTTCCCCATGTAACAATTATACTGATGAAGATCTTTGTCTTGGCATGAAAAAAATTGCCTACACTTCAAAATTTTTGGGCTGAGATGTATATTTGTAATGGAAAAAACAAAAATAAAAAAAAGTGAAATAGAGTGATTATACAAGAACATCAAATTAAACATGCTTCGCTAAAGCCTATTTTGAAGGCTGAAAATGACAAAGTGTTCCACAAAAAAAGTAAAAGATTAAAAATTAACTGTCTTTCTCTCAAAGTTATAGTAAGAAGAATTACTCTAATTTCATAACCCTAATCTCCAAAACAACTCATTATATTTATTAGTGTGGGTGTTGATTTCTAACCACACAACCGAAGGGGGAACTCAACTGGAGAGCACTGGCAGAATAGATTAAGCCTGAACAACCTGTCACAGAAAGATAAGAATCCGGCGGTGGTTCATCCACCCGGGGGCACTCCGACGATCAAGTCAGTAATCGAATATCTCTCAAAGATAGCAAATTGTGCTTAACTCACAAGAAATAACAATATCTTACGTCTACTTGAGACCTATATGGGTGCCCTGCTTTTATAACCAACACTGACCTGATCCCTGTAGAAACCTCACTTCAGTGAACTCAGGCTCAATGTCTATCCTAGACCCTCAACCAGATAGGGATAGGCTCCCTAAGAGCTCTATCTTTATCCAGACTGAGATTCTCTCCTGTTCTAGGACTCTTGCCTCTTATTTGCTTATCTCAGCCTCCAGTATCTTCGCAGATAAGCTCGGCCTAGCCGAGATCACCTCGGCATCACAATCAGACCCCGTGGCACCTTGACTGATACTTCGGCGTCACCTTGGCCACGTGTTGTTATCCACAAAATATGTCCCCACAACTGCCCCCTAGGTTCTATTACCTCGGCAACCTCAGGTGATGGAACCTATATCGCTAGTTCATTTACCACGTCGGCTGAAATTTGTTCTTTCTTCCATGACCGAGATCATTACTCATCGGCTTCATGTACCCAGGACTCAACTGTCCACTCATCACAAACCAAGAACCAAAAAGCAATTCTTTTAAGTTTTTCCAGCCGAAATCATTCATGTAGCCGAGGTTTTTGCTTCATTAAATCAAGAACTCCAAGAGTTATCTGTGCATGAGCTATCGTACACGGTTTGCTCAACCGTTTCCTCTACGCGTCCCTTTCTCGTTGGTTTGTACCTGGCACGCGTTATTAGGTAGCGTCGCTTCTATGCACGCCGCCTGACAAGCATGTCGTCCAAGGCATTTCATTATGGTTTGCCGCCTTTTCAAGTTTTTAAAAAAACTCTTTTTCTCTCTCTTCGTCTTCTTACTTTGCATTATCGTATTTTCTCTTCTACTCACAGTTTCTCTCTCTAAAGTTCCCAATCCTCCATTGTTGAGCTTTCAAGCCCTCTGTAACTGCCGCACTTATCTCCTCCGGTGAGCTTTTCATCCTCTGCTTCCGATTGCTTACGTCGTCTGACTCCGGCAATGCCTACTCCGGTGCTCATTTCCTTGACCCATGTCGGTAAGTGTTTGACTTATTCTTCTTATCTTGATCTTTTTACTGCTCTCTCAATATGCTTCGTCTTCAATTTTGCAATGTACGTATACTGTATCCATTGCCTGTATTCATAGTTGTGCTCTGCTTTTCTTTATTTTTTGTGTTCTAAACCAATTTCTTGCTCTTAAATCTGTTTTGTGCATCATAATTTGTCCCTGAGTTTTTCGTATTGCTTGTGGTTCTTGCACATTTCCCTGCACACACTCACTCAATCTTTACGGATTTGCAATCTTTCATACTCTTGGACTGTCATTAATGCATTCGTCACATTGTTGCTTTTCTCCATTGTTTTTCTCTGTTACTTTCTTGATTTCTGAATCATGCTATTTTTTATGTTTTTCTTGTTGTATTTCCAAATTTTTTTCCTTCAATTACTGTTTCTGTAGTCTCTAGGTTTGGGATTTGCTTTAGAACCTTGTTCTTTAGGAAAATCGAAACAAAATCCCCTTAGATTCAAGAACCTTGCACCAGTGCCTGTTTAGGGATTAAGCCAAGGTCTTCAAATATCCAATCATTCTATTGTCCAACAGCTTCTTGCCGAGGTAATGGGTATGTTTAGATGGAGGGTAGACACCCCAGAAAAACTAGAGCACTTTAGACGGGAGTTCTCTATCCCAGCCGACGTCCATTTGAGGTTAGCTGGAGAGGAGGACTCTATCATGCCTAATGGAGACTCCATGCCCTTCCCTGTTGTTGCATTTATTGAATGCAAACTTCGGCTTCCCCTAGACACTCTCTTCTGAGAGATACTTCACTACTATAAACTCGACCCCATGCAACTTACTATAAACTCATATAGGGTTATTAATGGCATAATTGAGCTAGCACACCTAGAAAAGGCTGGGATAACATTTGCCGATATCCAATTCTGCTATACCATGTGTGGCCTCAAGTCTGAAAAAGGCTATATTACTACCTCAAACCTAGGTCCACTGCCTATAAATTAATAGCCGACCTCCCAGACTCTAACAAGGGTGCTGGAGATGATTACTTATCGGGCAATTGGGCTGATGACGATCTTACCTCTATCTCTACGCCGATCAATTTTTAAAGAGGGTGATGGTAAGAACTGGGTCATCCCATAACCTTACTTCTGCTAAGGCCTGTTGACTCTTTATCTGTACTAAAATGTTTATGCTCTTGTTTTTGCAACTCTGCCTCAGCCAGCGAAGGATTTTCACCAAACCTTCTGCCCCAGTCTCGATCTAAGAAGACTTCTACGTTTGGATATCAATAAGTGCAAAGGCCCCTTGTTGCTTAATTCTATCCCTACCTACAAGTCTGCTTTGCCCGACGTTCCCCGTCGAAGCAAAACTCCCCCATCTGTATCAACTCCATCGGTCGCTTCCTCACCAAGGCCAGATCAGGCCTCTTCTTCAAATCTAGTAGAGCTGCCATCTACATCTGCCCCTCAACTTATCGCGACATCACAGCGCCGGCGCCGACGCCGACGCCGACGCCGACGTTGAGCTCTACCAAACGTACCCGTAGGTCGAACTCGTAGCCGCAAGCGTCAAAACTTTGAGGCGTCGGCTTATGAGCCGGCAAACCCACCCACTGCACTTCCAGCAATCCGCTTTGGTACCAAAGTCATCGTTGCCGCTACCGCCGAAGAAATAGGCCGAGCAAAAATCATTCTAGATGACCTGCTAGCCGAAATTCCCAACGTGGTATCGGTCCATTCCTCCTCTCCTTCCCAATCTCAGCCAAAACCCAAGGCAAAGAGGGTTAAAAGGGCCAAAGCTAAACCCAGCGCCACTGAGGTGGAATCCGAGGATACAATGCCAATTTCAAAATTGGCTAAAATAGAGAAGTCTACATCTGCCGGAAAGAGGCTTGTCGAGGCCGAGGTGTCTGACCAACCGCAATCCAAAAAGTCGAGGTCCGGCGGATCTTCTGAGCCCTCTGGTTTTTGCGCTGACGCTCCTGGACTATCTGTCATAGTCAGAGACCGACCTCTTCTAGCAGGGACAGTGCGCTCGACAGTTGGAAGTCGGTACCGCCATTTCCACGCCGTTCTACTCCCAGCCGACATCAATCGGATGGTCGAGCTTTTTGAGTACGAAAACTATGCGATGATGATGCAACATTGTGTCTTGGTAAGTCTCAACACTTGTAGCTTTGGGTTTAATTTCAACTATGGTTTGAACACTTAACGAACTTTCTTCGCATTCTTGCAGGCTATCCAGCAGGGTCACTCTCTTGTAGTCAAGGCCGAGGACTTCAGGAAAGAGCTGACCCACAAAACAAAGGAGGCAGCCAAGCTCTTGTCTTCACTAAACAAAGTCGAGGCTCATATCCAAGGTCTTCTGGATCAGGCCAAGGTTGCTGAGTCAGCCCTGAAGAAAGCCGAGGACCGTGCTGAGGCCTTTGAAAATGTGGTTGAGGTTACTCAGGTAGAGGCAAAGAGTCCAAGGAGAAAGAGGCACAGGCCCAGACCGAGCTCCAAACAGCACTTGCTACAAAGGATGCCGAAATCAAAGCGGCCAATGAGAAGGCCTACGCCAAGGAGGTAGCCAATGTTCGTGACGCTTACAAGAAGCAAGTCAACTAGGAATGCAACAAGGGTTACACCCTTGGCTGGATGGCTGCCTTGATGGAGTTGGCAATCCCCGAAGACTCGCCTCACTGGGACGAAAGCTGACTTATACTGCCATTCTCTCCTGTTCTAAGCCGGTCTAAGGATGAAGCTGGGGGGAAAGAAGAAGCCGAGGTCGAAGTTGATGCTGAAGGCTCTGTTGGGGCCAAGTCCCCAATCCTGAATGAGCAAGTCCTAGACTTGACTCTTGATGAAGATGATGAGGTTCAAAAGACCACTTCCGAGGCCGAGGTCGAGACTACCAACAAGAGCCTGGATGATACCTTGCGTGACATCGACGCCGAGGTCCAAGCTGAAGGTCTGCCCAGCTGCCTCGAAGCTGACACAACGCCAATTACTGAGGCAGGCAGACTGTGGAAAATGCATGAACTTAGGATTTTCCTTCTTTTTATACTTTTTCTTCTTACTTTTGAACAGTTGTAATATTTTGCTATCTGAGCTTTTCTTTTTGGCCGATGTGCCCATTTGTAATTCGAACAAGTAAGTAGTTTCCTTGGTCAGGCCGAAGTCCCTTTAACTTTGAAATAGTTTCTTCTGTGAGTGCATACTCTTTCCTTTGGCTATATGTTTACTGTTTTCCTCTTTATGCCTTGCATGTTTGTATGTTTCTCCATACTTGGAATATTTTTTTGTATTTCTTCAAAGTATACCTTAACTGTATAATAACTTCGGGATAAAACACCTCGGATATAAACCTTGACTGTTGCCTCGGCCAACAATTGGAATACCTCGACTAACACTTAAAAATATTAAAATATTTTTACAAGTGTTGTTGAGTAAAGCATTGCTTTTTTACCTCCATATACTATCTTCGATTAAGACTTCACCCTTTTCAAGCTTTGAAACTTGGTTGGTTACCTCGGGTAATATGTATCTCAGATACTTTATTCATAATTACCTTGGCGAACTGCAACTTGTAAATTTCCCTGTAGTTTTAACAAGTGTTAAGCCCATTTAAAAAAAAAAATGGAAAATTTCAACAAATCCCAAGCTTTGCTCAAGTTTATTTATCATTCTTGCTCCCTGCCCCCTAATGTGAACCTAAGTTCCACTTATGTTCACATTAAGCACGTGTCTATGGTCTTTTTCTGAAGTCAGATTCAAACAAAGATTAGCCGAGGTGTTTCAACCTTGGTTCCTCTGTTAATCTAACTGAAACGAGTTTAGTTCCATTTTGAGTTTGCCCCTGCCGACATGGCAAGTCCAGGTTAATTCAACTTTTAGTTCAACCTCTATTATATGCAAGTATAATTCAACTCTGTCATATAATAAGTCTAAGTCGTTTGTCATGTTTCATTCAAAACACATCGCCAACTTAGTTTAACTCTATTATATGCAAGTATAATTCAACTCTGCCATATAATAAGTCTAAGTCATTCGTCATGTTTCATTCAGAAACATCGCCAACTTAGTTCAACTCTATTATATGCAAGTATAATTCAACTCTGCCATATAATAAGTCTAAGTTATTCGTTATGTTTCATTTAGAAAATCATCATAGGACTAGTTAGTTCTATCGCACAAATTTCAAATTCAAAAATCAAACTAACATTTTATTACTTCAGCTAAAAAAATTATGACAAACTGCGCAGAAACAAAAAACTAATGATAGAAAAACTTCAAGTTGCAAGTGTTCCAAGGTCTTGGCAATTCTTTGCCCTCAGTGTCTTCAAGCCGATATGCCCCATTGCCGGCAACCGAGATGATTCTATAAGGCCCTTCCCAGTTTGGGCCTAGTTTCCTCTCCATGGGATCCTTCTTGTTGTCGATGACCTTTCTCAAGATGAGGTCCCCAACCTTGAAATCTTTTGGGTTGACCTTCTTGTTGTAAGCCCTAGCAAGTTGTTGCTGGTATGCCCCCAACCAAATTGCTGCTCTTTCTTTTTTTTCCTCCAGTAGGTCTAGATCTCAGGCCAGGAATGCCTCATTAGTCCCATTCTCTAATCCTTGGGTTCTGATTCCAGGGATGCCGACTTCCAGTGGGATAACTGCTTTAGTGCCATAAGCCATGGCAAAAGGAGACTCTCCAGTTGATCTTCTTGACGCAGTCGAATATGCCCAGAGCACATTAGGTAACTCTTCCACTCACTTCCATTTTGTTGTCTCCAGCCTTTTGTTGATCCCATCCAAGATAGTCTTATTGGATGCTTCTGTTGACCATTGCTATGAGGGAAGCTTGGAGTGGAGCACTAGTTCTTGATTTTGAACTTTGCACAGAAGCTCTTGATTAGCTTACTGTCAAACTGTGTACCATTATCTGCTATTATTGCTCTTGGGATCCCAACCTGGTGATGATGTTCTTCCATATGAAATTCTTCACATCAATATCTCGAATCTTCGCAGGGGTTCAGCTTTTACCACTTCGTGAAGTAATCAATTGCTACCAGCAGAAACTTCCTTTGCCTAGTTGCTTGGGGCAGTTGTCCAACAAGATCCATGCCCCATTGGGAAAATGGCCAAGGGCTGGATACTGGGTTCAAATCTACTGCTGGTTGATGTATCAAAGGTGCAAACTTTTGATACTTTTCACATTTTCTGACATAGGCTTCAGCGTCTTTCTGTATGTATGGCTACCAATATCCTTGGGATATGGCTTTATGGGCTAGTGATCTGCCTCCAGCATGGCTTTCACAGACTCCTTCATGAATCTCATACAAGAAGTCTTTAACCTGGGAGGGATGCATGCATCTCAAAAGGGGCCCAGTAAATGACCTTCTGTAGAGATGGCCTTCTGATGTTAGGCTGAACCTGGCCGACTTCAGTCTGGTCTTGTGTGCCTCTTTTCGGTCATCTGGCAGCTTGTCGTCTCTTAGGAATATCACTATTACATCCATCCAACTTGGACCCATCTTCACACACATTGCTTCGTACTCTGTGATCAGTGGTTCCACACTTGGGCCTGACAAATAATCAACCATTATTGTCCTTGCCTCCCCTGATTTTATTGCACTAGCCAGGTTAGCCAAGGCATCGACACGACTATTATCATCTCAGCTAACCTGTTGTAGTTGGCAATCCTGGAACAAGGCTAGCAGTCTAACAACTTCTTTGACATAGGCTATGATTCTTTCATCTCGGGCTGCGTACTTGCATGTTGCCTGATTCATAATAAGTTGGGAGTCACAGAAGACTACCACATCATCGGCTTCCATCGCTGCGGCTAACCTCAACCCTTCGATCAGTGCCTCATATTTTACTTCATTGTTTGAGGCCTTGAACCCGAAACGAATAGATTGCTCTATTATTCGCCCATCTGGCGATACTAACACTACTCCTACCCCCGCTCTTTGACGGTTTGTACTTCCATCAACAAACAGGCAGAAGGAGTCGCCGATGTAGATATTTGGTTTCTCTACCTTCCTCTGCTATTCCGATGTGGGGTTTTTCGTTCCCAACTGGGTTTCTTCTTGTTCCCCTAGATACCCTAAGTCGTGGCTCACCGGAGCCCGACGTGGGATGGCACCAGGTGTGAACTCGGCCACAAAGTCGGCCAGAACCTGGCCTTTAATTGCCGTTCTAGGCCTAAACTCTAAGTCATATTGGCCCAAAACTACTGCCCATCTAACTACCCTGCCTGTCAGATCTCCTTGCTGCAATAGGGATTTCAAGGGATGCTCGGTCAACACCATAATCTTGTGAGCCTGGAAATAATGATTCAATTTTTTAGAAGCCATCACTAAGGCCAGTGTTAATTTTTCTAGGGATAAGTACCTGGTCTCTGTACTTGCTAAGGTTTTACTCACATAGTATACTACTGTAGACCGCCCCGAACTCGCTCCGCGTGCCCCCCTTTCGGAGAGGGTGCGAATTAGGTTCTAGCTACTACAGTTCGGACTCCTATCACGGTTCTGAATCTAATCTCACAAAGTGCAATATAAGACTGATAAATTACCAAAGAGTCCAAATCTGACAAATTGTTTTGGAAAATCGATTTTAATCAAAAAATGCCAAACATGGACTGCTTTGCCAGATTTCAGAGTCACCACCTAAATATTTTATTTTGGAAAATTTAGGAAACCCTGACTCGTGCTTAAGGCCATGTGTCCGTCATCACCAAAGTTGCCTCGGCTGGAGAACTTAGGTACGAGAGGGGAAGGTCCTGAAATGAGCACCCCCGCTCGCCCGATCAAAGATCGGCCTCTACTAACATGATATGTTGTTTTTGAAAACACATGTGTTCTTATTCCGATTATTTAATCTAGAATTACTATGTGATGCGCACAACATACAAGTATAGACTAAATCACTCAATTTGGAACAAAACATCTCATGTTTGTTTTTCGAAAATGGTTTGAAGTTACTACTCGCAAGTAGGCTAAAATGCGGATTTGCCACTCTCAAGTGGGCTTAAAACATGATTTGCCACAAACAAGTGGGCTTAAAACACACATTTCAATGAATTGTTCCAATTCAAGCAATGAAGCCTTCATCTACAGGCATTCATGCAGTTAATCATTTAAGCAGTTAGCCTCATGGCAAGCATGCTATCATGGCAGTCACTTACACACATGCAGGATGCTAAAGCATAAACGCTTACAGTGTACTCTGAACCAAAACAAAAGCTAGTTAGAAATCATGCATTATCCTAGCTATGTTAAGATGCCTAATGCAACACATGCAAAATGCAGCTAAATAGGCTCGGCTATCCTAAGGTGTCATGTGAATGCAACACTTGATAACATGTATTCAAATTGGTATTGAAATACAATGCAGTTTGAATGATACGCTGAGCCCGGTGCATGCAATACAGATGAATGGATGCAAACATGCGAAGCATAAGTATGCTAATTGAAACATGCCCTAAGACTAACCAACGAAAGCTGATAAGTAAAAGAGAGAAAGAATTGGGGTTGGAAGACATGCATCACACACACGCACACTTATTACAACAGTTCGCCCTCTCGACAGAGGGTCCGAATGAAAGCTAAGCTACTCTAAGCTAAGCTAAGCTAAGCAACTAATCTAATTAAGCTAATTAGACTAGTTATTACAAAACACAAATCGAATAACTAGCTACAACTAATTATTACAATACTTTAATTAATTAACAAATTAACTAATCATGGTAACTGACTAAGCATCTGAGGTATGTGAGCTAGGCTGCCACAACTCTACCTTGAACAATGAAGGATGCATGCTCTTGATCGCCTTGCTCGGAAATCCATCACTATGCCCCAAATTGCCTCTGTTTGCATTTGATTTCAGAACACTGCACAAACTTCCAAATAGCTTTTACTCTAACATGGAGACCTCTAGGAGGGCTACCGACCAGAAAAGGGTGGTGTAGACCACCTGTAGACCACCTAAACATGCTGCAGACCAAAAAAAGTGGTCGGCCAGCCACTTTTACTGGTCTGCCAACCAGAAAATCCTACCAAGCTCCAATTTGCTGCAACAGAGAACAAGAAGGGGCACAGCAGTGTATTTGCAAGGTATGTTTACACAACCACCCTCCCTATCATTTCTTAAGCTCAAGGGAGTGTGGTATTCGACTCTCGGGCCACCAACAAAGCATCGCAATGCGCGATGGCCGAGGAGCCAAGTTTGCACAATTCAATGTCAATGAATGCACAAATAACACATAAGGGCCTTAACCTCTATCATGCTTGATCAAGAGGGTTGGCGACCAAGAAATGAGGCACGCTTCATCACTTCAGGTATGAAATGTCCCTCGTTTCTTGTGTTTGGATTAACGTTCAATCCAAACATAATGCAATACAACAACATTCTAAACAACATGCAAACAACATAAGCATGTCAAGTTAGAGTACTTAAGCATGAAAGCTAGTGAAGGATTCAATACAAGAGCTATGTAATGAAATGCTCAATGGATCAAACCAGCCCCAAACTAACTTCATGCATGCCAAAACAAAGGCCTAAGCATGCTGGAATTGAAGCTCAATGGATTAAACAAACATGTATACATGTTAGGCCACAAACAAGGCACAATGCTCAACTCTCAAACACAATTAAAGAGTGATATGCATGAGAATATGACAATGCTATATGCTCTGAAATCAAGTATTAAATGATGCAAAATCATCCAAATAGCTCAAAGATAGCATGTCAAGAGGCTTGAAACACAAGGCTACTAAAGGGGACTACACAAGAGGCATGCAATACATAGCACAAATGATAGAACCAACCATAGATAGAGCTCAATTGGGTCAAAACAAAGACCAAAACATGCTGGGATGGGAGCTCAAAAGCCTACACAAGCATGCATACGCATTGGCCCATAAGCGAGGCACAAAGGCACAACTCTTGAAAGCATTCAAAGAGTGAAGGAAGTGAGAACATGGCAATGCTATATGCTCTAAAATAACATGTTCAATGATGCTAGATCATGTACATGTCACAAATGAAGCATGCTAGGAGGCTCAAAGCTTAAAACTAGCATAGGCACTTGCACTACAAGCATGCATAACAAGCACCAAAAGTCCAAGAATACCCAAAACAGTCCTAAAGCATGTCAAAATAATGCTAAAACATGTATGGAGTATAGCCAAAACAAGCTAGCATGAAGGGTCAAAACATCAAGTAAGCTAGGCCAATAAGCATGGTTACTACTACAAGTGTAAGAAGCAAATGAGGGATGCTCTAACCAACCAAAAAGAGTTGAGGCATGTTAAATAATGACCAAAAACATGCTGAAATGGAACCAATAATGCTAGAAAGGTGAGCTAAAACCTTAAGCATACAAGGCTAGTTTGTAAGGATTACACTACAAGTGATAAAGCATGCAAGGGTGGCCTAAACTAAGCAAAACAGAGGTATGCCATACTGAAATAAGGCCAAAAATAGGCTGAGAATGAGCCAAAACAAGCTTAACAAACATGCTACTTTGATGAGCCATCAACACAAGCATAGAAGACACAAGGAGAGGGGATGACCCTCTCCTATTTGGGGCCTCAAAACACACTTCCTACCATTGAAAATCCACTGGATTTCAGTGGCTAAAAGGCCAAACAAAGGCTAAAACAAAAGCCTCAAGGAATGGCTCAAAAGCCTAGCAAATAAGGCATGCAAGGGAGTAGACCACCCCCAACACCAAAGAAGCCTCAAACAAACATCTTAAGCACTTAAAATAAGAACTTTTTGCAGTTGAAAGTTAGGCCTAAAACATCATGCAAATAGGGCCAAAGACTTAATCAAAAACAAAGCTTTAAGGGACTAATGACTCACCCTTGAAGAACAAGGACAAAGCAGCAACTCCAGCAACTTTTTTGGACCAAAAGCAATCCAAAAGCACCAAAACCAGCTTCAAGGTGACTCAGCTCCAAAAAAAAGGTGTTTCACTAGGTGTTTGTGTGCAAAAGTGTGAAGAAAAGGAACTTTTGAGCACAAAATGGAGCAAATATAGAGAGAGGGAGCAATATAGAGATAGAGATATATGTATAGCCCTCAACCAATTTTTCTGAACCTGAGATAAGAGGGAGGAGGCTCCCTTATATAGAAAACCAAGCATCAAGCTTGTTGAACAAGTTTGAGGCTCCAAGCAATCCCTCCATACACGTGTATGGAGGATGCTTTCTGTGCCCAACTGGCACAACTGGCAAGAAAATATCTGCAGAAAAATGCAGGAAAGCTGCCGACCAGTTGAAGTGGTCGACCGACCACTCCCACTAGTCGACCTACCAGAAAAAGTGGTCTGCAAGGAGACAGTGGTCGGCAAGAGGGAGAGGTGTCTGCACAAAGAAAGGAAGGTGGTGGCATGGCTGCCGACCACTTTAGGTGGTCCACAGACCACCTACCCTAGCTGGCCGACTAGAAAACTGGCTGGCAGGCACAAAAAGTGGTCTACAGGGGGAGAAACTGGTCTATACCCCTGTTCCAACCTCCAAGAAAAAGAAAATAAGGTTTGTGCCAAAAACAAACCAAAAAGGATGCAAGACAAGAGTCCGCAAGGCGAGGCACCCAGCCGGAAATCCCGAAAACTAGTCTACGGGTGCAAAAAGTGGTCTACGAGAGGGAAATGTGGTTTACGCCCACAAAAAGTGGTCTACAGACCTCTGTTTCTCTCTAGGCAAAGGCAACAAGGCATGGTCCACAAACCAAGCCAAAAACAAAGAGTTCAGAGGCCTGGAGGCAGGGCACTCAGCCGAAAACTCTGAAAACTCGAAACGAGCACAAACATGTGCGATCATCGAGCGCTTAATCAATGACGTCTGAGTCTTAAGGTTGGTCAAAAATGGGGTGTCTACAACTGCCCTGTGTTCTCCATTCTCTTCTCTGGTTATCACTGCACTCACTGCGTGCTCTGGAATAGCCAAGTATAAGAATAGTTCCTCTCCAGGTATTGGATTTGATAGAACTGGAGCTGTTGTCAGGTACTTTTTCAAGTCGGCCAAGGCGATTTTGCATTCCTTTGTCCAGAAGAAATCTGTGGCCTTTCTCAACAAATTGAAAAATGATTTACACTTATCTAAACTTCTGCTTATAAATCTGTTCAGGGTTACGGCCCTTCCAGTCAACATCTGTACTTGTTTTGCCGATGTCGGGCTTTTCAAGTCCAGTATGGCCCTGATTTGATCTGGGCTTGCCTCAATGCCCCTTCTGGTAACAAGGTATCCTAGGAACTTACCAGATCCAACTCCAAATGCGCATTTCGAAGCATTGAGTTGGAGCTGATATGTTCTAAGGATATCAAAAACTGCCTTTAAGTCGGCTAGGTGATTCTCAAGTTCTTTGGTCTTTACGACCATGTCATCGATGTACACTTCTACTGTTTTGCCAATCAGATGTCTGAACATCTTGGTCACCAACCTCTGGTAGGTTGCTCCTGCATTTTTTAAACCGAAAGGCATCACTCTGTAGCAATACAGCCCTTTCAGGGTGATAAATGCAGTTTTCTCCTTATCAGGGAGATACATTGCTATCTGGTGGTATCCCCTGTAAGCATCCAGGAAGCTCATCCTTCCATGCCCTAAAGTGGCATCTACTAATTGATCAATCTTGGGCAGTGGAAAATGTTTTTAGGACAAGCCTTATTTAGGCTGGTGAAGTCCATGCAGACCCTTCACTTCCCATTCTTCTTTCTCACAACAACTGTGTTTGACAACCAAGTTGGGTAGTTCACCTCCCGAATAGCCTTGGCTTCTAACAATCTGTTCACTTCCTCCTCTACTGCCTCCATATGAATCAACGTCGGCCTTCTTGCCCATTGAATGACATGTTTAACTGATCTGTCTACATTAAGTCTATGGCAAGTGACCTCGGGGTCAATGCTAGGCATCTCGTATGGCGTCCAGGCAAACACTTTTATGTTTGCTTGCAAGAATGACTCTAACTCTTTTTCCTCCTCCTTGGCCAAGCCTGAGTCAAGAATGAAGAAGCGCTCTTCATCCCATTACTGGACCAGAATTTTCTTCAAGGCTTCCTTGCTCTTCTCGGTCGGTTTTTGTCGACTTCATCTAGGACTTCCACGTCCTCGTCCTCGATTTCTACTGTTTCTGCCTCTCGTACGTTGCAGGTGGATTTCATTGCTACCATGGAGCAACTCTTTGCCTGCACCTGATCTCCTCTAACCTCCTCAATTCTATGCTCTATTAGGAACCATAACAGTTGGTGCAATGTTGAGGGAACAACCCTCATTGCGTGTAACCATGGCCTTCCCAAGATAGCATTGTAAGGGGAGAGGGTATCAATTATTGTAAACTCTGTGCTTATCTTCCTGGTGCTTGCCTACAACTTCAAATTTATAGCTCCCAGGGGCCATGTCGGTGTTCCATTGAACCCGATCATTGGGCTGTTGGATTACTCCATATCATCTTGATGAAGGCCAAGTTCCTTCTAACATCAGACACACATGATGTCACAAGAGCTTCCTTGGTTGATCAGAATGAGTCTTACCTGGCATTCCCCAATCTTGAGGGTCACTACCAGAGCATCGTTGTGTGGATGCTGCACCATGTCTAGATCTGCTTCAGTAAAGGACGCCATTGGTCCCTGGCACTTGTATGTCCTAAGCCTTTTTTGCTGGACCTGATACACATACTGTAAGTGCCTCACCCTCTGAGTTTCCCCATGTACCTCATTCTCATTGACCCTTGAGTGAATCGCATTGATCACCCGAGGTCCATCTGATTGATGTTGTGGTGGTGTGGAGGTGGGGCTGCTGGTGCCTGGGGCAGTCTTGCCTCTTCCCTCGTTTTGGCCTTATCTACTAGGTCCCTCAAGTGACCCTGTCTGTCCAATCTTCCAAATGCGTCTTCAGGGCTCTACACCCCTGAGTCAAGTGCCCATCCTCATTGTGGTAAGCGCAGTGCTTCCCAAGGCTTCTCCCCATAAATTAGCCAGGAATTTTCTCCGGCGCTTTGTAATATGGCTGGTTCCTGATCCTTTGTAGAACTTTATACACTGAGATCCGGAACACAATGGTGATTGCCTGGGCAACCCTTAGCCCTGTTTCTTGCCTATTAAATCCAGTAATACCTCAGCCTCACTTCGGCAAGTCGTTTTACTTCTCTTTCTTTAGCGCCTTCGTTCCTAGCATATCCTCATCTGCTCTGGCATATTTTTCGATCCTTGCCATGAGCTCCTCCATGCTGTTTGGCAGAGTTTTTGCCAATGACTTCCGAAGTGTGCAATCATCCTCTAGGCCGTTCTTAAAAGATACGACCACCAACTCCTAGTTTCATCCTAGTATTCGGTTCAACACCTCATAATACCTTTTGGCATAAGCCATAAGGCTTTCACCCTCGCCAATCTTCAAAGCCATCAAGGAGTCTACCCTTAATGGCTGCAACTTGTTTGTTACAAACCTAGCCACGAACATCTCAGCCAAGCCTTCCCAACTCTTCACTGTTCCTTTCGGTAGCTTGTGAAACCAATCTGATGCCATTTCCCTAAAGGATGAGGGGAACACCTTGCATAGCAACGGTTCGTTCCCGGTATACAATGCCATTGAATTTAGATATAAGCCGACGTGAAAGTTCGGATCGGACTTACCGTCATAGATTTGGAACCTCGGCAAATGGAACCTTTTTGGGGCCTCAAACCTATCCAGCTCCACTGAGAACGGAGTTCTCGGCTTGATAGGGGACGTGACCTCGACATTTTGTCACTTCCTCTGGAGGTAGTCCCTCAAATCCTCCTTAGTCTAGCTAGGAGCTCGACTGCCAACAGACTTTAGTCTTTTTGGTGCACTGCTTCCGGTGTCGTTATGTATCCTCTTGACTTCTCTTCGTTCACCGTGTCAAAACAAAGTTTTTTCCCTTGAACATTGTCACGACCCAACCCTAGGGGCTTAGGGTTGGCATCGCAACTTACTAACTTATTCTATTCCTAGGAAATTAAACTATGCAAGCGGAAATAAAAATAATTAAACAGGAAATTACTCAATTTTACTATTTTAATAAGAGAAAATACATCTATAGGGCTTTTATTATTTTATTATTCAGTGACCGGCCCTGAGTAGAAACAAAAGGGAGCAAAAATATTTAAAAAAGAAAAAAGAAAAATAGAAATAAAAGGGAGCAAAATAGTGGTTCAACATAAATCCTCGAGCGGGTTCTATTATGTGAGGTTATGAGTTTCCTCTACATCTCGTCACCTGAAAGGATAACAGCTATAAGCACACAGCAGAGTGAGAAATATTATGCCAAGAGTATAGAGAATACAAAATAAAATCATTTAAGTGGCAGAAACTGAAATACATAAATCATGTAAATAAATAACCATAACCACGGTACAGAACAGAACAGAACAGAGGTCCATGGATTCATAACAAATAGAGGACCACAAAGTGGTCAAACAAAAACCAATGGTTATTTAAGTTCCACAAGGCATGGGACTCCCGTGGTGGTACTTACAAAACATAATTGTTTATAAGGTCATTGTCAAATACTTTCTAAAATTTAAACATACATATCCATGGGTTTTTATTTTAAACAAAAAGAGTTCAAAAAATAACCCACGTAACTGAAATATTAATATAATTTATAAAAAAGTAACTTGTATTAATATAACTCATAAAATATAACTTATATAAAATAAATTATGGTAAGTCAAAACATACATAAAATATATTATGGTGACTCAAGGTATAATATAACTCATTTTAATATTGACCCTTAGCCTTTTCTATTTTTTTTTATTTTTTCTTTTATGCTGCTTCTGAGGCTCCTTCTTTTCTTCTCCCCCTTTTTTTTTTCCTCTTTGCTGACCCTAACTTCACAGCACCCCCTTCCTATTTATACACATGGCTGGGTGGTGATGACTCACCCGTTCATGATGGCCCTACATGATGAATCACTCCCTTCCCAAGCCTAGATATACAGATGGCCCTATTTCATTTCTTTAGTAATATTTGTAAATATTTGCAAATCTATTCATTAATTGATGCTTAATTACGTGGAAATTATTTATTATATTTGTTTTGTTTTATTTTACTTTTATTTCTTTATTTATTATGTTTGACTTTAATTTGGCCCAATTAGTATTATAATTCCATATTTGTGTT
Source organism: Camellia japonica (assembly GCA_030407325.1). Lineage (NCBI taxonomy): Eukaryota > Viridiplantae > Streptophyta > Magnoliopsida > Ericales > Theaceae > Camellia > Camellia japonica. The sequence goes on from JAPPVO010000029.1 coordinate 165,539,264, forward strand.
AATTTGGCCCCAAATAATAATTCCTAATTAAACCCATATTTGATAACCCAATGCCAAATTAGATTTTGTATTTATTATTATTTATTTAATAATATATTATCACATACACCCACAATTATATATAGCTATAAATATTTATGTGATATTTAATTAAACACTTTGGGTGTCACATTTCTCCTCTCCTAAAAAAAAGTTTGTCCCCAAACTTGACGTACCTTAACTTTCGAAGAGGTGTGGGTATTTAGTTCTCATTTGACTTTCCGTTTCCCACGTAGCTTATTCGATACGATGATTTCGCCATAAGACTTTTACCGACGGTATGGTCTTGTTTTGGAGAACTTGATCACGACGATCGAGAATCTGCACTGGTTGCTCTTCATAAGAGAGATCCTCCTGAACTTCCAGATCCTCGCAATCAACAATGTGCTCTGGATCTCGAAGGTACCACCGAAGCATTGAAACATGAAACACATTGTGGACATTGGATAGTTCAGGTGGTAGTGCAAGGCGATAGGCTACAGGACCAATCCTTTCCAGTATCTCGAATGGCCCGATGTAACGTGGGTTTAGCTTTCCTCGCTTTCCAAATCGGATAACTCCTCTTGTTGGTGAGATCTTGAGGAACACATGATCCCCTATTTGAAATTCCAAGTCCCGTCTCCGTGTATCTTCATAACTTTTATGGCAGCTCTAAGCAGTGCGAATTCGTTGTTGGATGAGTTGGATTTTCTCACTTGTGACTTGCACGATCTCGGGGCCTAACAGTTTTCTATCTCCGACTTCTGCCCAACATAGAGGTGATCGACACCTCCTTCCATACAGAGCTTCATACGGTGCCATTCCAATGCTTGCTTGGTAGCTGTTGTTATAGGCAAATTCCACTAAAGGTAAATGCTCATCCCTGTTACCTTTAAGGTCCAACACGCACACAAGTAACATGTCTTCCAACGTCTGGATTGTTCTTTCGAATTGTCCATAGGTTTGTGGATAATAAGCCGTGCTAAACTTCAGTGTAGTCCCTAAAGCTTCTTGCAATTTGTTCCAGAAGTGAGACACGAAGCGGGGGTCTCGGTTAGACACGATTGAAACTGGGATACCATGCAAACAAATGATTTCCTTGATGTATAAAGTGGCAAACTTATCAAGGGAGTACATGATTTTGATTGGCAGAAAATGCGCTGACTTCGTCAATCGGTCTACTATAACCTATATTGAATCATTCTTCAAAAATGGTTGTGGTAGCCCAACCACGAAGTCCATAGTGATGTGTTCCCATTTCCATTCAGGAATAGAGAGTGGTTGCAACAGTCCTGCAGGTCTCTGATGTTCTGCTTTAACATGCTGACAATGCAGACATTTGGAGACATGGCTTGCTATGTCTCTTTTCATTCTAGTCCACCAGTAGTGTTCTTTCAGATCCCGATACATCTTTGTGTTACCAGGGTGGACTGCAAATCTCAGCTATGAGCTTCCACCAGTATCTTCTTCTTGAGTTTCGAAATGTCGGGTACGCAAATTCGATTTCAAAATTTTAGTACCCCATTGCTTATAGTGAAATCAGGATCAGACGTACTCCTTTGCTCCTCGTACTTTCTCTTCAAAAGTTTATCTTCCCATTGGCGCACTGTAATTTCTTCAATCAATGTAGGTTCCATGGTTATGTTGGTGAGCAGTCCATTGATCTTGCGGGAAATGAGAGTACATGCCAAACTTCTAGTCTTCTTTCAGCTTAGTGCGTCTGCCACCACGTTAGCTTTGCTTGGATGGTGATGGATCTCTATATCATAGTCTTTCATAAATTCTAGCCACTGCCATTGTCTCATATTCAGTTCCTTCTATGTGAACAGATATTTAAGACTCTTGTGATCAGTTTAAATCTCGCAGGTTGCACCGTAGAGATAATGACGCCAGATTTGAGGGCAAAGATCACCGCAGCAAATTCCAAATCATGAGTCGGGTAGTTCTCATGTGTCTTTAATTGTCGCGAAGCATAAGCAATGAATTTTCCGTTTTGCATGAGAACGCAACCCAAACCATTGTATAAGGCATCACTATAAATTATGAACCCATTTGCTCCTGTAGGGAGTGCTAGTATAGGGGCTGACACAAGTCGATTTTTTAATTCTTAAAAGCAACACTCTTGTTTGTCAGTTCATTCAAAGGGTGTGATTTTTTGAGTTAGCTGGGTCAAAGGTGATGTTATTTTCGAGAAATCTTGCACAAAACGTCGGTAGTAGCGAGCTAGACCCAAGAAACTTTGGATTTCTGACACATTAGTAGGTCGTGGCCAATCTACGATTGTTGCAACTTTTTGGAGGTCAACTGAGATGCCATCTTTGTTAATGACGTGACTGAGAAAGTGTACACTAGTGATCCAGAATTTACATTTCTTCAACTTGGCATAAAGTTTGTGATCACGTAGTGTTTGTAGAACCGTTCGCAAGTGCTGCTCATGGGCCTCTGGTGACTTGGAGTATATGAGGATGTCGTCAATGAAGATGATGATGAACTCATCAAGCACTACAACAAAACTGAATTTTTACGGCTCCACATTAACGGCATACAGTAAATGCAAGCCGTGGTTTCTCACTTTTACGACTTGCTTTTTTTGCATGTCGTAAATAATTTCCCAACCATGGCATGTCTATTGCGTAGGCCGTAAATACTAATAATGATGATTTTTTTACGGCTTGCAATGTTAGCCGAAAATAATAAAACTTTCTACGATGTGCATATGGCATGCCGTTAATATATCAACTATATACGACACACGTATACCAGTCGTTAAAAATATTGAACATTTCACGGCACACAAAAAGCCAGCCGTTAAAAATATTACACTTTTTACGGCTCGCAAAAAGTCAGCCGTTAAAATGTACACTTTCCATGACACACATATGCTAGCCGTTAAAAATATTTTATTTTTCATGACATGAAATTTTTGTCGTGAATAGTGTGACCAAAATAAAAATAGGCGCCAAAATAAAAATTTGAGCGCCAATTACCGAACAAAATATATTAAAATTTTGAGCTTTTACAAAATAACTCTTTTGCCTTCTAATTCGTCCAAACAAAAATGGAACATAGGGTTTCAATCTCTCTCTCTCTCTCTCTCTCTCTCTCTCTCTGTGTGATGATGATGAGCTGAATGAATTGTTGAGGGTTACTAGGCTCATCTCATCTCCTCTTCAGTTGTGAATCTGAAATCAAAGTAAGGTTTCAATCTCTCTTTGGACACCGCTTCTTCTAGGTCTTCATCTTCATCTTGAATAGAACCAAAAAATCCCCATCTCTCTCTCACTCTCTGTTCTTCTTGAGCATAACCAAAAAACGCTACCTAGAAAAACCCACTCTTTGTTCCCTTACATCCCTTACAACCCTTCGGATTTCAATTTACAACTCGCAAGGGGTAAGATTTGTATTCGGTCGCTGTTGTACCGACACTGCTTCCTTCGAACTTGCAAGGTAATTTCGAGTCGTTGTTGTTGATTATGTTGTTTCTCTCTTCTCCTTCGAACTCGGCTGATGGCTGTTATTGTTTTTTGCTGTGTTGGGTTAGCATTCTTCTTTATACCATAGTTTTCCCCTAATATAATTGATTGATTTTGTGATCCCTTCCTGTTTTGTACGAGTTAGTTTGTGAAATTTCTGACAGCTCACCGATTCTCCAGCCTCAATCACCGCATAGCCCGTCATCCAATCGTAATCTCTCATCTCCTCCCCCCTCTCTCTCTACTAATTCCTCTCTCCATTTTCCTCTTCTCTTCTGAACCCATTTCCTCATATGGGTTTTTACTTTTTTTGGCCTTTCTCAAAGGTTTTGTTTCGTTATATCAATCTTTTTGTTTTGAGTTATACATTCGAGGGATTTCACAGTTTCGAATCTGTTTGAAACTTGAAATCTTCACCTTGTTATTCTTTATTTAGCTCTTTTCTATAATTTCTTTTTTTGGGTACCACCAAATTCACTCACTTTCCAATTGGTTTTGAGTTTCCAATCATTATTTTAAAAAAGAAAGAAAAAATTAAAGTTAGAATTAGGTTCTGTTATGATGTTGTGGAAACAGAGATTAATGGTTAACAGTTACAACACAATTGAATCATTTTAAGGTCTCATAGTTTTTGACCAATTTTTATTGTTGATAAAAAAATTTATCTCAACCCTTTGTGTTCATGGTCATTTTGGAGCTTCTTGGAATTAATTCATTTTATTGTTAGACAAGTGTTTGGCTTGGAGAATTGAAGTAGGTTAGGATTGGCCAAACATAGATGCATCAGGGGCATTGTTGTTTTATGGGGCTTTCTCATTTGTTTACAATATGAGGAGGGTTAAGTTAAAGATAAAGAGATTAGACAGCACTAGCAATCGACAAGTGACCTATTCAAAAAGAAGGAATGGAATCTTGAAGAAAGCTAAAGAATTATCCATATTATGTGACATTGACATTGTCATTCTCATGTTTTCTCTAATTGGAAAGGCAACATTATTCCACGGAGAGCGCAGGTATTTTCAAGTCTCTAATTGTGCCTATATAAAAATGTTTGTGAAATTTGATGGATGTCACGACAAATTAAACAAAATTCACTATGATTTATGTGCACCATTTATCATTTCTTGAAATCATGTGTTTTTTTTGTCCAGCAATATTCAAGAGGTTATAACAAAATTCACTCAACTGACACCAAAATTCGCTCAACAAATTCGCAGCTGGGGTTCTTTTCTCTCTTTGCCCAATAAATTGCAATTTTTGTGCCCTAATTGATTTTTCCTTGCCAAATGCGTTTTTGTTCTTTCCAGGTTTCTATTTTAGTGTTAATTCCTCTATCAGTTTCATCCACTAGATCTGTCAGTTAAGTTCTGGATTGAAAATCTCAAAATATTTCAGAAAGGAAATGACATTTTAAAAACTGCATTTTTTCACTTCAATTACTGAAACTAATAAAAGTCACAATCTATTGAATATGGCTTTTGCTAAATGCTAATAGCGAGAGGTTAAACTATTTTCTCCTTTTCATCTTCCCTGGAGAGCAGATAGAGTGGTTTTATGGGTTTGTATTGCAATCTAAATATTTGCTCGTCTGGTGTTTGACTAGACTGTGCACTATTGTTTTGTGCCTTTATGGTTGAACAGTAGTACTTTAAATCTTTCGGGTTTCTATTTTTATGGCTATGTGCACAAACAAACAAGGAGCTTTGATGAAGCCATGCTTATTGGATGTAGAGTTTCTGTTTCTACGAGGTATTTATACTAGCAAAATGATTTAAACTATTTACCTGTCAACAATGTATTTGCTTCTATGAGGGAATTTAATTATACTTGAATCTTTATTTGTTTATGCAGGCGTACAGTACCATACACTGTCTTTTAGTTATTGTATATCTATGAGGAATCTTCTGTTATGAGGCTGTCTTGTTTTAGTTAGAACTTGCCTACAACAAATCATAATGTGTATTCTATTCTTTCCTAGGCATGAACTTAAAATTTATCAACTGTGCTGGACGTAGCTTCAGAAGAAAAAAAACTGATGCTATATTATTTGGTTTCTTATTTCATGACAGTGAATGGCATGAAATGGGATGGGACATCCTATTATCGAATGTTAATATAGAGCCTAAGAAGCACAAACACTTCACGTGTCCTATTTTTGTAAAATGTGTTTATGTTGTGTTGTGTGTTTGTATTTCTTAGTAGATAATTGTAATATCATTAACCATATCTATAATGGAGGTTTATGCTGATCAATTAGGAAGATTCATTTTTAAGCTTGTTGACTTGATGATTTAGTTTTTCTTTAATGGAAGCAATTTTTTTTTTTAATTTAATGGAAGCAAAATTATGGCATTTTTGCATTCATGAGGGTTTTATGTTGGAAGTACACACATGATTTTTACTAAACTAATTGTATTGAAGTGAAATTGCTATGGTTATATTCTAAAATTTTGTTTAAAGAATCTTAGTTTAAGCCATTAAAATTTTCTAGAAGATGCTGTTTATGATTAGGTAAGTTTACATTAATGATATTTGTTTTGGCCTTTTCTGATAATTATTTAGTTTGTATTCTTATGTCATCATCGAACTGTCAAGTACGAATAAATCCTCAATAGAAAAAGAACTTCTTGAACCTGGACATATTTTCAAGTTGTAGTTCCATGAAATAGCAAAGAAAATAGATGCTTCCTGAGTTGGTGGGTCAACAAGATTTTGGCTAAATTTATTCTGCAAAAATAACGGCACATTCAACTTTAAAATGATATTAAGGGTGGGCATCACCTAAGCCTAGACTATGCTAGGAAAAAATTAAAAATCTTGTGCCAAGCCCACCCATTAGGCCTGTAATTTACCCAATAAAATGAAATGAAACAAAATGTGCCAGCTAACACCCTTTGAGCTACAAGAAATAAATAAAGAAAATTTAATTGGAATAGCCATTTCATTTTAAAAATAAGAGAATCTGATGTGGAGAAGTGGTTTGGAAATACTCTTCAGATCCTGGGAGACGCTAGTGATCCTCAGCTAGTCACCTGAAAAGATATAAACACTCCGGTCGGGGGTGCCGGAATTAGCACTCCGACGGACAAGTTAGTTCAGACACTCAAGATAGCTTGTTTACTAAGTTGTGAAGTGATTCTTACATACCTTTCTTAACCGTTGTTCCTGTATTTATACATGTTCAATCATCCTCGGGGCCAGGGCCTACTTTTTAATCATTGTCCTTTCTTTTATTCGGCCCTAAGGACTTACACTTATTCGCGCACATTATTATATTCGGCTCCCACTCTCGTAGGATACAGCCGATTAATATCAGTCTTCCAATGGTACGCACCTTCTGATTTTTCCATATATTCGGCCCCACAATTGCCCCCCGAACTCCCCATTGACGGAAGTTAATCGGCGTGTTTGGTCTTGAATTGGAAAAGTTAAAATAGTCAGGCGGCTTCGCGTACCCCAATATAGATGTCAGGATGCGCACACCTTTTCGTTCATCATTACGCTTTCCCGCCTCAATCGTGCGTCTCGCATTTATTGTGATTTGAAATTTCAGTCCTTTCGAATGCACAGTTCGTCGAGTATTCGAGACTCTTGGACCTCCAGCGGATATCCCTTCTCTGACTCGCATTTTCTGCAACTCTTCTCCGTCTACCCTCGTCTCCCTTGCTCCTCGTAAGTCTTCTTCTCTTTTCTTTGCAATCCTACTTTCTGTTTATTATTTTCATTTTGGTGAACCCTTTATTCCCCGTGAAAATGGCCAAACACTTGAAAGACCTCCTTTCTGAGGGTCGTGTCTCCGGATTCCGGCGACACTTTTCCATCCCGACGATGTTCATCTATCTCTAGTGACGGACAACACTCTGGATATGGAGAGGAGGATCAAAATTCAATCGTTTTCCTCTCCTATCCATTGCAGAGGGCGGGGTCCGTTTTCCCTACATCCATTCCTTAGGGCCGTCCTCCGCTATTGGGGTCTGATTCCTTCTCAGCCCAACGTGAACTTTTTTCGAATCGTAATGGGGATCGTAGAGTTGAACCGCGCCTCAGGATCGATCTTGGGATTCCGGCCATTCGGCACTGCTATGCCTTAGCCAAATCTTCCGGTCGGCTTGGGCGTACTTTCTTAGGGCCAAGGATACTGACCATCATTTGGTAACCATGCTCGCCAGTTCTGGCAAGCGTGTGGATGACGTAATGGTTAATATCCGAGGGAACTGGGAATTTGGCGAAGGCGAGGGTTGCCTAGACCCTATTCCCAGACGGAGGGGTGAACCAGGTTGCCGTGTGTCTCCTTGTGTTTACTGAACTTTTCTTTTACTCGGCCTTCCCTCTGTGTCTAACCCTTTGTCTTTGCAGGTAGTAATTTGAAGAAGATTCTGGTTTCTACCGACGACGCGGTCCTTGCGCAGGTTGCAACTGCACTCAGATACTTCGGCCGTCCAAACTTACAGAAGCAAGGGAGAACGGCCCACATACTTCTTCGATACGAGCCTACTTACACTACTTTTTCGGCCGCTGACAATATTCCAATTCCATCCGGCGATCAACAGCTTGCAGCTCTTATCTTCCTTAGCTTCAAGAGTCTTAGACAAGTTGGTCTCGAAGCTTCTGACTCGGGCAAGACGTCGAGTGGTGTAGAGGTAGTCGCCGAACCAGACAAGAGTTCGCTGAGGAGGCCGAAGAGGTTGACGAGGCCCTAAACTCGGCGTTTGAGGCAGCCAGACGTAGTCAGCCTACCTCACCGTCCACTTCGGGTCGGGCGGAGTTTTCTTTCGGATATTTTTGGAAGGTTTGGGAGACCTACCCGGCGATTTTTTTGAAGGTATGGCTGGGGAAAGCCTCACGCAGATGGCTCGAAAGAAAAATGCCGAGCGTATGGCCGCCCGGAAAAAGGCCGAGGCCGCCCGTTCTGGACCTGCCTTGGTTGAGTCTTTCGAACCCGTTATTGAAGAGCCGGCTAAGATTGTTGCGGCCGAAACGGCGAAAGAGGTTGAACAACCGGTCATTGATAAACGGTTGATTCCGGAAGAGCAGGACAAGAAGCGCAGCGCCGAGGGAGAGGCCGGTTCAGAAGATAGTCTTGCCAACAAAAGGCCTCGCTTAGAAGAATTGGACGTGGTTGTTCCTTTTATTGTTCAGCCAAAGATCAGAGACACGCCGATTGCCTCTGACGCATCCATCATTACCACCCGGTGCCTTGAGCCTGGTGGCGTCAGTCTCCCTACCAGCTGATAAGGCATCCTTTCATGCCGTGCCGGATTTGGTGGCCATAGCCCTATCTGCGCAGTCGCCCTTTTGGTAGGTGAACTTTGACTTGTTTTGATTTTGGTTGCCTATGGCATCTAACGATCCCAACTCGTTTTGCAGACGTCGGCAGGATCGCCGACTTGGGCCGCCGCCTACACGATGCCCTTGAGAGGATTGACCGTTTGCAGTCAGAAGTGGTCGATCAAAAGAGCAGGGCCGAGTTTGAGATGATGAGAGCCGCTATGGAGACTGCGCGAGCCGAAGCCGAAGTGGAAAGGGCTCGGGCTGCCGATCAGCTCCGTTCTGATGCCGAAGATAGGGCGAACACGAGCAAAGAATCGCTTAGGCTAGCCGAGGAGGCGCTTAACAAGATGGAGACTGAGTTAGCAGAGTTGAAGGCGGCCAAGGAAAAGGTAGAATCTGAGGCTTCTGCCGCATTCGAAGCAGGAAAAGGCGCCGCCTTCAAAGAATACGTAGATGAAGTCCCAAAGTTTGAGAATCGGGGGTTCAAACACGGGTGGCTCAAGGCCCTTGATGCCGCTGGGGTTGCATTGGCCTTGCCAATTCCTTATGAGCAGGTGGACGTTGAGCCACTTGAGTCTGACCCCGAGGATTGATCTGGGAGTCATTCGAATTTTATGAAATGCTTTCCCTTTTAATGTATGTTTTTGTTTTTAGGACTTTTGTTGGTTCCGAGTAGTTTTCATGTATAAATTGGCTACTGTCTGCGCTCAATTTATTAATGAAAATTATCTTCTTGTTTCACTACTAATGCGTAGTTTGTGATGTTATGTTGGTGTAGAATTTTTGCCTTTCACTACTTTAGATAGAATGATTACTCTGTTGACCTTTCTATGATTGAATATCATGGCAATCTTATCATTCGTATGCCGAATAGTTCGTTGTATTATGCTGAAACGATTCATGGGCCGGCTGGGGACTTAATCCGAATAGATTGATTAATCTGCCCTTGCCCCAGGCGGTGCATGATCATTCGGGCGCCGGAGGAGGCGAACTTAGGAGTTGTCGATTCATGGGCCGGCTGGGGCATTAAGCCGAATATTGATAAATCTATCACGCCCTTGCCCCAGGCGGTGCATGATCATTCTGAAGTCGATTCATGAGCCGGCTGGGGCACTTAAGCCGAATAGATTGATTAATCTGTCACCCCTTGCCCCAGGCGGTGCATGATCATTTGAAGTTGATTCATGCGCCGGCTGGGGCACTTAAGCCGAATGATTGATTAATCTGCCCTTGCCCCAGGGTGCATGATCATTCGGGTGCCAGGGAGGCGAACTTAGTTTGTGTCGATTCATGAGCCGGCTGGGGCACTTAAGCCGAATAGATTGATTAATCTGCCCTTGCCCCAGGCGGTGCATGATCATTCGGTGAGAGACGAACTTAGTGGTCGATTCATGAGCCGGCTGGGGCACTTAAGCCGAATAGATTGATTAATCTGCCCTTGCCCCAGGCGGTGCATGATCATTCGTGCACGGAGAGGAACTTAGGAGTTTGTCGATTCATGGCCGGCTGGGGCACTTAAGCCGAATATTGATAATCTATCACGCCTTGCCCCAGGCGTGCATGATCATTCTGAAGTCGATTCATGAGCCGGCTGGGGCACTTAAGCCGAATGATTGATTAATCTGCACGCCCTTGCCCCAGGCGGTGCATGATCATTCTGAAGTCGATTCATGGCCGGCTGGGGCACTTAAGCCGAATAGATTGATTAATCTGCCCTTGCCCCAGGCGGTGCATGATCATTCGGCGCCGGCGGGTCTATCCAGTCGGCGCGGGGATTGAGGTTTTCACAATTAATGAAATTGCCTCGAGGGTGCTGCCTCTGTAAAGGATAAATGATTAAGGGTACAACTTTTATGAATACAGTAAACAACTGACTCCAGCTTTTGAAGGTATCGTGTAATGTCGAACAGACTCTTCTTTAACAGCAGAGGGGAACGACGCTAGCTGAGCTGGGTGGAGACATGCATCAGGTGGACCCTTCGCGCACAGGGGGTAGGAGTTCCAGGGATCGAGAGAGGCGTCAGTCTCCTCGACGTCGAAGCAGGTCGCCCAGGCGGGACAAGCAGTCGCAGGGCAGATCTTCTCAACCTCGAGTCGAGAGGGGATCTGACTCGAATCCGTGCCCATTAAGCTTTGCGGTATTTGTGGGGAATAGACCCATGACAGAGGCGACTCGATCGTTCGAGACCCAAATGTAGCGGTCGAGTTTGCTCGACAAATTTTTCCTCCTGAGGTTCAAATCGATGGTAGGTCGTCAGGACTACGAAGTATTTCGAAGGCATTCACGGGGCGGTGAAGGGGCTTTACACTGCCTATGAAATCGGCATGCGGTTCGCGCTGCCCGCCGAGAAATGAGAAGAAAGAGGAACGTATTCGAAGTTTGGAGGCTCGCGCGGAGGCGGCTGAGCGCGAGTTAAGGAACCAAGGCGGCCCAGGCACAACCCGCCGGGCACGGAAACCCAATCATGGAAGAAAGGGTTACCAGTCGGCTCATCAGTTCCGCGCTTGCGATCGTGAGACGCGAGTATGTTCGCAATGGAGAACGCGAAGGGGAGGGCCTATGAGAAAGGTTTCCACGAAGGCCGAAAAGTTGGAATCGAAAAGACCAAGGAAAAACTTGCCGAAGAAGTTTGCCGATGTGAAAATCGTGGATTTAGGCACGGTTGGATCAAGGCATCTCAAGCCGCAGAAGCTCTTCGAGCGTCGGGCATTGATTCGGCATCATCCCACTCTACACAGTAAACATTTTCCGTTTTTGCTTTTGAAGTCGAGAAGAGTGAGGATGAGGGTGACGCCGTATAAGTATACTTGTTGTAAGGTTGAAACGCAGATCGCGTTCAAAACTATGTAATATATTGCTTGCTTTATTGAATAAAAAACGTTCTATGATAAATATTTTGTTGCAGTTCGTATTTGGTATGTATGCGTTTCGTTTCATTGTATATGTTTGAATGAATGTATAAACGTTGATCGGCAGGGTCGACCCATACGTGATAGCCGTTTATTCCTGAATAGGCTATTGTAACCTAAAGCCGAAAGCCAGTGGGTAGAGTGGCTGCGGCAAATTCAACTCGGCTTGGGGCCTAGATTTTTGGCCAGTGCACGTGCTTCAAAAAGTCGTTTGGATAACTACGCCGTGGCGAATGTCAACCGACGTTTTTCTCATGGAGTTTAGTGTTAGTGAAATCGCCTCAGGATTGGGGCCGCGAGATCGCTGCCAGTATTGAAAATAAAAGGAGTGGGTGCTTCGCGCAGATAGACAATCACTTATGTGAAGTGGGATAAGTGGGGATGTTAGTTAGAGACTGGAGTTTAGCCGAACTTGGTGTTGCCATGGAGCGCGGCAGAGGACCCATCCGTATGGGAAGTAGGGCGTCCAAAAGTTGGCATGAATCTTCAAGTCGTCGAAGCAGATCACCCCGAAAGGAAGGCAACGACCGTTGGGTTTATCCTTCCTTGTCCTGGATCTTTCCCTTGACATTGTCAATGGTATCAGGGGAGGACTTGGGCACAGTTTTCTCAAGGCATTGCAAACCGCGGAGGACTTCCGGGTGACGGGAGTTGATTCGGCGCTGCCGCTTTACCAATGCGTCTTCTCCCCTTTTTAGCTTTTGAGATTGGAAATGGGTATTGTAATGCTCAAATGCAAGTTGCGTTATGTGACAACTGTCTGATTAAATAAAAATTGTAATGCTCAAATGCGGGTTGCGTTTATGTAACAATTGTTTGATCGATAAAAAGCTTTATTTCAAACATTTGCGTCTTATTCTGAATTTTTTATACGCTTAGTTAAGCACCTTATTTGCGTCTTGCTCTGAATTTTTTATATGCTCAGTTAAGCACCTTGTTTTGCGTCTTATTCTGAATTTTTTGTATGCTCAGTTAAACACCTTATTTCTGATGTTGGCGAGTTTTGTTTTGTTCGTGCCAAAGGGTACTCCGAATCCGGAGGCTAAATCGGCACTAAGGTGTCATGCACCAAAGGGGGCTCCGAATCCGGAGGCTTAACTGGCCCTAAGGTGTCATGCACTGAAGGGGGCTCCGAATCCGGAGACTTAATCGGCCCTAAGGTGACATGCACCAAAGGGGGCTCCAAATCCGGAGACTTAATCGGCCCTAAGGTGTCATGCACCGAAGGGGGCTCCGAATCCGGAGACTTAATGTGGCCAATCGTGATATCCACGAAAGGCGCTCCGAATCCGGAGACTTAATCGGCCCTAAAGTGACATGCACCAAAGGGGGCTCCGAATCGTCGTCATGACGGGCATTACAATGGGGTTTGTGAAATGAATTGAGCGACGAAAGAAAAATGGTTTGCATTGCAGAAGCGATATATATATAAGTATCAAAGCCCACAGGTCGGGTCAGTGATAGGGTTTTCATAAAATCTCTGCTTGTGGCGATTGGGGGGAGCCACGGATCTCTTCAATGCCGTGGGCTGTCGGGAAGCGCACAAGCTGATGATAAGTGCTTGGAACGGCCTTGATAAGATGTATCCAGGTTCGCCCCATGATGACATTATACGGCGAAGGGAGCTTTACGACCAGGAATTCTACTTCGACCGTTCTGGAGCCCGCTCGAACAGGTAGTATGATCTTCCCTAACGGGTATTTAGGATTCATATTAAAGCCGAACAATGGGTGAGGCGCCGGAGACAGATCTGACTCGTTGAGGCCGAGTTTGATGAAAGTTTGATAATACATAACCTCTGAAGTACTCCCCGCGTCTATGAGAATGCGTTCAGTGGTGAACCGATTTATGTGTAATTTAATGACCAATGGATCGATGTGGGAAGCTGTTGCGCCGCTAAGATCGGAGTCATTGAAAGTAATTGGCGGAGCTTCTTTGGGCCATTCAGTCGGAATACGTTGCTTTTGGGGGATTGGATGCGATTGAATGGTGTGCATGGTTGGGGGTGCAGGCAGGCTGTAGATCATATGGATCACGCCAAGTGGAGGTGAGTCCTGCCTCAGGGCTAGTGCCTTGGTTGGCTTTCCCTTCCTCACATATTGTTGTAGTCGACCGTCTTGCACCAGTTCTTCCAGGTGATCTTTTAATGCATAACAATTCTCCGTTTTGTGGCCGTGATCTTTGTGATATTCGCACCGCCTATCCCTTCTTCGCGTGTCGGGCGGCCCCATCATCTTTGACGGCCATTTGAAGAATGGAAGGTGTTGGACTTTGGTCATTATTGCAGCGATTGGTTCTGACAACTCTGTGTACTTCTTGTCGGCACGCCTCGAACGCCTGTTGTCAACTTGCAGTTGTTCATTCGCCCGGTGGGAGCATTGATCGCTTGATCGGCGAGTATCCCGCCTTTTGTCTCGTTTAGCGCGTTGCCGAGGCTCTGGGCTAGGAGGTGGCACGGAACTTATTGGTTGAGCAATTTCAAGGGGGGCCGTTTTGTTGGACATTTGGCCGGCTTTTATTCTCAAGGCATCATCTTCCACTTTGCAGTACTCTTCAACTTTCTCATCAACGCCCAGACTGTTTTGGGGGGTCTTCTGGTCAGGAGCTGCAAAGAGGATTGTCAGGATGTAGTCCCATTTTGAAGGCGGTGATGGCCATGGAGTCGTTGCAAGCGTCATCGACGAGGTTGAAGCATTCCCAATAGCGCGCCGAATACGCTCTGAGCGTTTCTCCTGACTGAATCTGCATAGCCCAGAGAGAGTCGGCCTGTTTCGGCTATACCTCGTTGGTGATGAACCTGGCCCTGAAGTATTTCTGTAATTGATGGAAGCTTTTAATCGAGGCCGCTCCAGCTTGTAATACCACCTGACAACTAATGGCCCCAGGCTGCTGGGGAATATTCGGCACATGAGGGCTTCGTTGTCTGCATGCAATGTCATGGCCTGCTTGTAGTGACGAATATGATTAGTGGGGTCTGATTTTCCATCGTAAAGAGTGAATGACGGAGCTTTGAACTTCTTGGGCAGGGCCGCCCTTGCAATCCGTCGGACAAAAGGATCGTGCTAGTCCTTTTCGTCCGAACTGCTCCTCCTGCGCTTGTTCCTTGTATGTAGACTCTTTTCGGAGGAGCTGGAAGTTTCGGATCGTCCCTTCTTGTTGAGCTCCGTAGGCGATGAGTTGGAGTCGCTATTGGTATCCTTTGGTCGGGCTCGGGTCGTTGTCCACCAGCCCTCGGAGGTCGTTCGGGATCTTGACGCATGGCTTCTCTCGATTTTGCGACTTCGAGGGCCAAATCTTGACGGAGAAGTTCATTTTCAGCGATCATGTTCTCTAGCCTTTGTTCATTCTGCTTTGCTTGTTCCATGATCGCCTGCATTGTCTCTTGCGCTGAGGTCGTTGGTGAGTCGAAGTTCAAGGCGCGTCTTGCAACGATGGTTTCTTTTCCGAGCATATTTGTTGGAGTGAGGTCATCTCCCTGTGCGGTCTTATCAATGGCTACCGGAGGATCTTCAATCACGCCTGCCATGGATGTATTTGAGTATTCCCACAGACGGCGCCAATTGTGGAGAAGTGGTTTGGAAATACTCTTCAGATCCTGGGAGACGCTAGTGATCCTCAGCTAGTCACCTAAAAAGATACAAACACTCCGGTCGGGGGTGCCGGAATTAGCACTCTGACGGACAAGTTAGTTCAGACACTCAAGATAGCTTGTTTACTAAGTTGAGTGAAGTGATTCTTACATACCTTTCTATAACCGTTGTTCCTGTATTTATACATGTTCAGATCAATCCTCGGGGCCAAGGCCTACTTTTTAATCATTGTCCTTTCTTTTATTCGGCCCTAAGGACTTACACTTATTCGGCACATATATTATATTTGGCTCCCCACTCTCGTAGGATACAGCCGATTAATATCAGTCTTTAAATGGTACGCACCTTCTGATTTTTCCATATATTCGGCCCCCACATCTGATAACCAATCATTTCTGATGGAAATACATGAGCTCCATTGAGGGATTCCTCTTCCATCCCTTTCTTCCTTATTCTTTTTCCTTCTGTCGTTAGTAGGTAATCTCCAATTCTTGAGATTCTCCATCCAAATGAAATAAACAAACCTATAAACATCTTGTCAATTAATTTATAACATATGCTTTTTAGCAAGGTGAATCTACTTGGGTTTGAAACATTGTTGCTTTTCGTAGATTCTCAATAATCTCTATCCTCAATCCTGCAGTAGCGAATTTAGTTGACAGTATATTGATTTACTCCATGCATGGTCTAAAATCAGAATTAGAAAAGGCTTCTCCTTCTTTGGGCCGCAGTGCGATTTACATTTTGCATTTATTGAATTTTATTTCCTCCATAAATGAATGGACCTTATTTGTAGAAGTTTTTATCATAGTTGAATCTTTTGGACTAGTTATCTTAAAATTTTATCAGAGCCAAGGTTGCTTTGTGGACAATATCTGTGACAATTTCTTCTATGGATGATTGGTGGACATGTTGCTTTTGTTCTCATTGATAGGTGAGGCAAAAGAGATATCCTAATGGATTCTTCATTTATCACAGGTTTTGCTTCTGTTCTCATTGATAGTTTCCTCAATTTGGGCGGCTGCATAATGGATCCTTTATGTAACAGGTTTCCCCCTTCTCTCTCTCTCTCTCTCTCTCTCTCTCTCTCAAATGTGTTTTCACCATATCCTTTTTTTTCTTCGATAGATATGTTTCACTGTATCATATCATTTTATTGCTTTAACTTTGCTGCAATGTTGATAAATAGCTTTAAGCCTTTAAATATATGACAGGATGTTGAAGAATGTTGGACACAACTTTTGTACACCCTCTCTCAATCTCTTAGATCACCAGGTTCCAGGTATTTTGTTTCTTTGCTGGAGGCATTAAATTACTTTGATTTTGGATTGATGTGTTGTCTGTAATTGGTTAAAATAAGTTCATAATTTTTAGTTATAAGCTAAATCCTTGAGATAGTCTTTTAAATTCTTGGATACCTTGCACTATTGGAGCACCAATTCAATAATATCAATGTTTGTGTTTATCTTTTTCATCAATTACCATAGTATCTTGTACTATTGGCAGATGCTTACCTATTCTCTCTCTCTCTCTCTCTATCTCTCTCTTTATCATGCCTAATGTGACTCTCTTTCAATGAAATTTAGTTTTTCCTTTTCTTCTTCTTTTTTTTTTTTTTTTTTTTTTTTTTTTTTTTTTTTTTTTTTTTTTTATGGAAACCTTGTTTATTCCCCTTTCATTTCATGAGATTTGTTATGCTATGCTTATATCCTGTGTAGTGCTCACTCAAAATTTTGTCTCTTCTTTTTAGACAATTTGCTGTGTTTGTTAAGGATCACCAGTTTTCTTTTCTTTTTTTTTTTTTTTTGATAAGTACTGGTTTCTCTTTAATTCTAATGCAATCATCTTCGATAATGTTTATTTGTAGCGAAAATATGGATACCATAAGGGCACTCTTCGGTGTGGAACTTGTTAGCAGGTATTTTTCTGATAGTTGCTTTTTTTTTTTTTTTGGATATATATTTTTACATATATACTTAAATATAGCCATTAGAAACATCTGGTGATGTTGTTTAATTTAATATTATGGAATTTCACTTGTGGAATTTTCGTACATGTTGGTCTTATTTAATGCTAAACAAATTGTGTATGTAGATTTATCACATTAATAATTGAACATAGGTAACAAAGATGTTCACTTTTTGTTATCTCATAATTTTGAATATTCACTTGTACATTATTTCTACTTGTATTGTTACTAAAGTTACATTCCGTATTGTAGACGCACCCGAACGTCCTGGGAAAATCCCGTTTCGTTCATTGGGCTCACTACAGTTCGGACTCAATGTCACGGTTCTGAATCTAATCTCACAAAGTGCAATGCAAGATTGATAAATCACCAAAGAGTCCAAATCTGGCAAATCGTTTTGAAAAATTGATTTTTAGAAAGAAGTGCCAAACATGGACTGCTTTGCCAGATACAGAGTCGCCACCTAAATATTTTATTTTGGGGGAATTTAGGAAACCCTGACTCATGCCTAAGGCCACGTGTCCGTCATCACCAAAGTTGCCTCGGCTCGGGAACTTGGGTACGATTGGGAAAGGTCATACAATGAGCACCCCCGTTCGCCCGATCAAAGATCGGCCACTACTAAACATGATATCGAGTTTTTGAAAACACATGCGTTCTTATTCTGGTTATTTAACCTAGAATTACTATGTGATGCGCACAGCATACAAGTATAGACTGGATCGCCTAATTTGGAACAAAACAGCTCATGTTTGTTTTTGAAAGCGGTTTGCTACTCGCAAGTAGGCTAAAATGCGGGTTTTGCCACCCTCAAGTGGGCTTAGAAAATATGGTGATTTGCCACTCTCAAGTGGGCTTAAAAACTCGCACTTAATGAATTGTTCCAATTCAAGTAATCCAACCTTCACCCACAGGCAAACAGGCAGTTATATCACATAAGCAAATAGCCTCATGGCAAGCATGCTATCATGGCAACACTCACACACATGCAAGGATGCTAAAGCATAAATACTCACCGAGTACTCCAAGCCAAAACAGAAACTAGTTAGTAATCAGTGCATGATCCTAGTTCATGTTAAGATGGCTAATGCAACACATGCAAGAATGCAACTAAGATAGGCTCGGCTATTCTAAAGTGGCATGTGAAATGCAACAGTTGATACATGTATTTAACTTGGTATTGAAATACAATGCATTTAGTATGATGCGCCGAGCCCGGTGCATGCAAGACAGATGAATGAATGCGAACATGCGAGCATAAGGATGCTAATTGAAACATGCCCTAAAACTAACCATCATAAGCTGGTAAATAAAAAGGAGAAAGACGTGGGGTTGAAAGACATGCATCACACACACGCACACTTATTACAACAGTTGGCCCTCTCGACGGAGGGTCCGAATAAATAATACAACACCAACTAGTTAATCTAAGCTAATCTAATTAAGCTAGTTATTACACAACCAAAACGAATAACAAATTACAGCTAATTATTACATAACTCTAACTAATTAACAAATTAGCAAAGTAAGCAATTAAACTATCATGCAAACTACATGAAGCAGACTGCCTCAGCTCTGGATGATGAAGGATGTATGCGTGCTCGAGTCGCCTTGTCGGGAAATCTATCGCGATGCCCCGGCTTGCCTTTGTTTGCAATTGACCTCAGAACACTGCACAAGGCTCCAGAAGGCTGAAACTCCACCCTGGGAATCTGGGGGAAGGCTGCCGACCAGCTATTGGCCTTGGAGACCACCTGCCGACCACCTTTTGTGGGAGAAACCAAAATGGGTGGTCGGCCTGCCAGAAAGCTGGTCGGCCGACCAGTTTCTGCCTCTGGTTTCTGATTTTCTGCAACAAGGAGCAAGAGAAAGGCATGGCAAGGTATTTTCAACATATGTGTGTACGACCACTCTCCCCATCATTGTACAAGCTCAAGGGAGTGTAGGTCTCGATCCTCGAGCCACCAATCACGCATCTCGATGCATGATGGCCGAGGAGTCGAATTGCACGACTCAATGTGAAATGAATGCACATACAAGCACCTAAAGCCAACAACTCCATCATGGGTAGTCAAGAGTGTCGGCGACCGGGAATCGAGGCACGTTTCGTCACTTTGAGTACGAAACGTCCCTCGTTTCCCGTGTTCGGACTAACTCCTATTCCGAACACAATGCAACAAATAACATGGCATGGCACAAATACAACTCTAGCATGCAACCCTAATGTAATGCAACTAAGCATGCAAAATATGCAAGGGACATGATAGCATACACAATGCCAATACGAAATGCAACATGGACAACCTAAGAAGACTAATGGCATGCACAATGCGCAATGCTAATGCACACATACTCAATGCAAGACAACATATGCAACAATATGACAAAATGCGACTAGCATACACAATGCGAATATCAAATAGCATACTCAATGCGACGAACTACATGGCATGCGCAATGCTATGAACTACAATGGCATATTGAATGCAAAATGGACTTAAACCAAAATGAATGGGCCTCAGCCACACCCAAATCAGTGGCTAAACATGATGAAAACAAGACTCCAAAACTCATGCTAGCATACACAATGCAAGGACCTAAGCCCAAGGGCACAAAATGCAACTCTACAAAAGCATTGAAAGGATGAAATATGGCATACAATGACACATGTTTCAGCTCTGAAATGACATACAAAATGGCTCCGAATCATGCAAACAATTCACACAATGCATGTTGAAAGGCTCAAGTACCAAAGCTAGTGAAGCACATTACGCTAGAGGTATGCAAGGTGATGCTCAAATGACAAAACTAACTCCAAACAGACCTTAAGCAGGCCCAAAATAGTGGCAAAATAAGCCAAGATGGTGGCTTGAAAGGCATAAGAATGAAGCTCAATGCAAAGGCTCATAAATGGGGTATAATGATGCAACTCTCAAACACATTGAAAGAGTGACAAACATGAGAATATGGCCAAGAAATAAGCTCTGAAATATCATGCTCAATGATGCTAAGACATGCAAACACCTCAAGTTAAGCATGCCAGGGGATTCAAAACTCAAGGCTAAGCAAGGCTATTACAGTACAACCATACATGGAAAGCATCATTCGACCAAGGGACCTCAAAACAGAGCTAAGGAAGCCCAAAATATGAACAAAATCAGTTTGGAGCATGGCCAAAATATGCTAGCATAGAGGGCCAAAACAACATGCATTATAGCTAGTGAACATGATTTACACTACAAGCATGTGAAGCATATGAGAGGTTTACCAAACCAAACAAAAAAAGAGTCATGGCATGCCAAATGATGGCCCAAAAACCCACTGAAACATGACCAATACATGCAAGAATGACTGCCTCCTTTGATAAGCATGAAAAGGATTACTCTACACATGCAAGAAGCAAGCAAAAGGGGACCAAACCAGCCATGGCTAGAGCCTAGGAAGGCCCTAGAGTCACCAAAAAGTGGCTGAACTAGGCTCCAAATGGTATAAACATATGCTCCTTTGGTAGGCCAAAAATGTTAGTAAACAAGACAACAAGAGAGAGGGTCACCCCTCTATGATTTTGGCCCTCAAAACCACATGCCAACCACTGAAAATCCTCTGGATTTCAGTGGCTAAAGGGCCAAGCAAAGCTCAATACAAAGGTCTCATGGCATGTCTCAAAACAAGGCTAAGTAGAGCATGCAAGAGGGTAGATGACCCCCAACACCAAAAGAGCCTTAAACAAACATGAAAATCACTTAAATATGAACCTTTTTTTAGTTGACAACAAAGCTCAAATAAGCATGCAAATGAGGCTAAGAGCAGGATCAAAATAAAGCTTAAAAGAGAGAAAAGTGATTACCCTTGAAGCTCAGCAAAACCAGCAACTTTTCTGAACCAAAACCCAACTTTTGAGACCTCTCAAGACCCTCCAGCAACTCAGTAACAATGGTGGAGGTGTATGGTTATGAGATGGTGTGCAATAGGCCAAGAACAAAGCACCTATGAACCCAAAATGTAGAGATATAGAGAGAGAGGTATATTTTTGCCTTACCCAAAATCTGAACCTGGTATAAGGAGAGGGAGGGCCTCTCTTATAGAGTTTCAAAGCCAAAGCTTCTCCAAGAAGCTAAAAACAAGGCTCAAGATCCTCCATACACGTGTATGGAGGATCCAGTCTGTGCCTTCCAGCTGGCACAGCTGGCATGCACTCAGACAGACAAAGCAGGAGGAACCCAGCCAACCAGAAAAGTTGGTCGGCCAACCACTTCCCCTGGTCGGCCGACCAGGGCAAGTGGTCTCCCAAAAAAAAAAGGTGGTCGGCAGCTCCATTTGGTGGTCTCCACTTTGAAAGCAAGCTAGTGGTGTGGTGGGAGACCAGCAAATATGGCCCAAAGACCAAGAAAACCAGCTTTCCGACAAGAAAATCGGCTGGCGGGGAGAAATTGGTCTCCAAGGAAAAAAGGTGGTCTCCCACCCTTGTACCACCTCCCAAACAAGGAAAACAAGGTTCATGCAAAAAATGAACCAACACGGATGCAAAACGAGGGTTCGGGGGGCAAAGCGCGTGGCCGGGTGCCCCGAAAACTGGCTGTTAAGCACGAAAAGTGGCGTACGACCACAAAGGTGGTCTCCTTGACCACAGTGTCCCTCTAGACAGAGGAAACAAGGTGTGTTCCAAAAAACCATGCCAAACAGAGAATGTTAAGCGGCCCCGAACCGAGGTGCGCGGCCGATAGCTCTGAAAATCAGAAACAAGTCTCCAAACGAGAACAGTGGCCTACGACTACGAAAATTAGCCTACGACCACTGAGAGATGGTCTACAAGACCTCTCCCTCCCTTCGGGAAGAGAAAACAAGACCTGGTCCGCAGACCGAGTCAAGGCACAAAAAGTTTCAAGGCTTGGAGGATAAGGCTCTCAGCCAAGAACTCCGAAACCTTGAAACGAGCACAACATACGCAATCACCGAGCGCTCAATCGATGACGTCTGAGTCTTAAGGTCGGTCAAAAATGGGGTGTCTACACATATATTTAGTTTTAGTCTACTAATTTCAAAACCTTTTGACTCCAACAGGCCTCACAAATGGCCAACTGAACACCTTGCTTGTTGCTGTTGAATTGAGATTGCGATTGTGGGATTTATTTGACTTTCATTGCTATTTGGCATTAAGTTTTTTATCTTCAACATATCAAGAGTCTCAAAATATTTATGCACTCTTTTCACCTTCAAGAGAGTGATGTCAACATTGAAAATTTAGTATCTTAAATATCTATAATTTAGAACTTTTTTGGATGGTTTTGAAGTTGAGCACAATTTTTGATGTTTAGAAACTTAGTTTTTGGATGGTTTGGAATGTACAGACAGTTTTTGGATGTTTGAAACTTATGAATTGTTTTTTTGATGTTTGAAATAATATTTTGGTGCTTGAGTGATACTTATGTATATATATATTTGTGAAATTTGTTTGTAATTTTTTTTAGATTGTATAGAACAAGTGAAATAGAACCTACTGAATTTAAAAAAAAAAATTATACATATTCTGCGACGGGCAAAATAGGTCGTTGTATTAAATATTTAATGACTAGCATTAAGTCGTTGTATTACATATTTTACGACGCGCAATCAGCGTTGTTATTTGTCTCACCAATTAACGACGTGCAAAAGTAGCCGTAGAAAAAGTAATAGCGATGCACAAAATTTGCCGTTAAATACTTTTTAATGGCGTACTGTAGCATGTCGTAGAAAAAGTAATAATGACGCACAAATCTGCTGTTAAATAGTTTTTAACGGCGTACGAAGCATGTCGTTGAAAGTGAATGACTTTCCATGACTGGTCATACTATGACGCGCGCTGCACGTCGTAAAAGGGTTTTTACGACATACATTGCGCGCCGTAAAAAACCATTTTTTGTTGTAGTGAAGATAGGGTTTGAACACTTGGTTCATGAGGTCCATGAAGGCTGCTGGGGCATTTGTGATACCAAAAGGCATGACAAGAAACTCGTAGTGCTCGTAATGGGTTCTGAAGGTAGTCTTTTCAATACTTTCCTTTTTGACTTTTAGTTGATGGTAGCCAGAACGCAAGTCGATTTTAGAGAATACTTGGGCGCCTTGAAGTTGATCGAACAAGTCATCGATTCGTGGCAGAGGGTACCAATTCTTGATGGTGACCTTGTTCAGCTCCTGGTAATCGATGCATAACCTCATCGTGCCATCCTTTTTCTTCATGAACAATACTGGAGCTCCCCAGGGTGAGGTACTAGGTCGAATGAACCCTTTGTCCAGTAGTTCCTGGAGTTGAGTCTTCAACTCTTTCAATTCTGTCGTCAACATGCGATAAGGAGTTTTTGATATTGGTTGTGTGCCAAGTTGGGTTTCAATGGTGAACTCGATTTCCCGATCAACCAAGATACCGGGTAGATCTTCAAGAAAAACATCCGGGAATTCTCGTACTACGGGGATCACATCCATGGTGGGGGCCTTTTTTTGTGTATCGATCACATAACAAATATAACTACCACAACCCTTTCTTAGAAGTCATTGGGCTATCATGGATGATATAATACAGGGAGGGTTGGAAACTCCAGTCCCATCAAAGACAAGTCGGGTTGGTTTGGTAACCTGAGGGAGACCTTTTTGGCTTTACAATCAATAGAGGCGTGGTTGCCAGCCAGCCAATCCATACCTAAGATCACATCAAAGTTCCTAATGCAGAGGGGAATCAATTCTACATATAAGGTTTTGCCTTTTAAGGATATAGTACATGATCTATAGATATCAGTACTACAGGCAGACTTACCATAAGGAAAAGACATAGACAATATATATCCTAATGGTTCGGGTGTTAATGCCAACTTGGAAGCAAAGTGTGGTGCAATAAAAGAATGAGTTAACCCAGAGTCAATGAGGACATGAGCTAAATGACCACAGACAGAAAGTGTACCTAACACAATGTTTTCGGTAACTTTTGGTTTTCCAAGTATCAAGGCGAAAGCCTGTCCTTGGCGTTTTTGGTCCTTCCTCTCTTCTCTAGGTCCTGCGAGTTTTCTGACTGGGCCAGAGGGGCTGGCCGTAGGATTGGTCAGCTTTGGACAATCCCTCAGCAAGTGGCCAAATTGACCACATTTAAAACATGCTCCCTGTGTCTCGATGGCATTGTCCCCAATGAGCCTTCCCACAAGTAGGACAAATTGGAATAGTGCCACCTAGGGGGTTGGTAGGACCTTGATGGCCCGAACTGGTTGTGCCCGTATTCACCTTTTTAGGAGGCGCAACACCAGGTCTTCTATTGTCTCTTTCCCATAATCGTTTCTTTTGGCTTGGTTCCCCAGAGCACGAGGCTTTAATCCCCTTTTCTACAATGTACGCCCGGTCTACCACTTCTGCATAGGTTGGCAGTTTCAAGACCTCGAGCCTATCTTTAATTTCAGCATCCAATCCTGCTTCAAATTTTCTTACTTTTTGAGTTTCGGTGGGGATGACGTATGTTGCAAACCGAGCGAGTTGTGTGAACTTGCTCTCGTATTTGGCCATCGTCATGGTTCCTTGCTTTAGATGTATGAATTCTGATGCCTTCTGTTCTCGCAATGAATCTGAGAAGTATTTTTCGTAGAATACTTCCAAGAATCTTTCCCAAGTCGCAATTTCTTCTTTCTCCAGAGTGAGAAGCCACCATTCCTGTACATTGTCTTTGAAAGTGAAAGTGGCGAAAGTTACCTTCTATCTTTCGATGCAGGGTAGGGTGCGAAAAATCTTTTCCATGTCTTTAACCCAAGCGTCTGCTACCATTGGGTCTGGGCCGCCGGTAAATGTGGTGGGTTTCAGATCCTAGAACTGTTTTATGGTAACTAGCTCTTCTCGCCGTTCTGGTATTCCATTGTTGATGTTAGTCTGCAAGGCTTGCAAAAAGCTAGTAACCGCTCTTTCCATTATTCTTTCCATCAATTCAGTGCCACTGACTGATGACTCGCTTCCATTACCATTGTTGTCCATTCTACAAAGTAATAAACGAGGCATTACATTCACAACGTAGCATACATGTAAGCATGTGTAGCGCAATCCATATCTATATAGAATGCCAACTTTACTATTTTTACAATTAATATTACATCTTTGTTTCAAAAGTTAGAATATGTTAGTGTCTCATCCCTGTGGTACAACAAAACAAAAACAAAAAGGACAACAAAAAGGGATTAGAACACATCATGGTCACCATACAAAAGGTTTTCTTCTACCAAATCTAGAGTAGTGGATCAAACGGATCAAACAACCCTGGAAAGTAGTGTTGCATAAAATGCTCAAATTCCCATCCTAACTAGACTACACCAAAACACATCCATGCTGCTTGGATTGTGAAAATGGGGATAGACTGTATGTATCCCAAAAATGCTCAATTGACAATCCAGCTGGGTGTCTCGATATACGACAAGTCATTATTAAAGTCAACATTTTGAATATTAATTATCTCTAGCGGGTTAGGGATAGTGGTGAAAATATAGTCCTCGGGGTAATGCCGAGGACACGAGTGGGTCCAAGAAAACGTCCGCGCATATAGGCACGGCTCTGCCTTCATAGTAAATGTGGGACATCGATAGGATTAGCCTGTATATAGATTGGCCGACCCATCAATTAGGCAAGACCTGGGTGTAGTCCTTTGATTATGTCCTCTGAATCTCGCCAACCCTCAGGTGAGGCGGGGGTGGGGCGGGCGGGGGCAGGGTGTTTTGCTAAAATCTCATCTAAATTAATGGTCCGGAGCTCATCCCAAAACGCATCATCAAGGTTAATCTCTAACATTCCTACATCACCAGAATAAACGTGAGATTTTACACAAAAAGACTAACGTTGCAGGTAAATATTTATTATTATTTATTTTATTTTATTTTATTTATTATGTTTATCTAGCTATATAGTTTTATTTATAGATTTATTTATAACTTTTCGAACTTTCTGATCAAATTAAAATAGTATTTTTTTTTTTTTTTGAACCATTGCTCTGATACCACCTTTGTCACAACCCGACCCCAGGGGCTTAGGGTTGGAATCACAACTTACTAACTTATTCTATTCGTAGCAAATTAAACTGCGCAAGCGGAAATTAAAATAATTAAACAGGAAATTACTCCATTTTACTATTTTAATAAGAGAAGATACATCTATAGGGCTTTTATTATTTTATTATTCAGTGACCGGCCCCGAGTAGAAACAAACGGGAGCAAAAATATTTTAAAAAAAAAAGAAAGACAAAATAGTGGTTCAACATCAATCCTCGAGCGGTTCCATTATGTGAGGTTATGGTTTCCCTACATCTCATCACCTGAAAGGGTAACAGCTATAAGCACACAGCAGAGCAAGAAATATTATGCCAAGAGTATAGAGAATACAAAATAAAATCATTTAAGTGGCAGAACTGAAATACATAAATTATGTAAATAAATAACCATAATCACGGTACAGAACAGAACAGAACAGAACAGAGGTCACAGAAGTGACAATCAGAACAAAGGTCAATAGATCCATGACAAACAGAGGACCACAAAGTGGTCAAACAGAGGCCAATAGTTATTTAAGTCCCCCAAGGCATGGGACTCCCATGGTGGTACTTACAAAACATAATTGTTTATAGGTCATTGTCAAATACTTTCTAAAATTTAAACAAATATATCCATGGGTTTTGTTTTAACAAAAAGAGTTCAAAAATAACCCATGTAACTGAAATATTAATATAATTTATAAAAGTAACTTGTATTAATATAACTCATAAAATATAACTTGTATAAAATAAATTATAGTAAGTCAAAACATACGTAAAATATATTATGGTGACTCAAGTATAATATAACTCACCTTAATATTGACCCTTAACTTTTCTATTTTTTTTTTATTTTTTCTTTTATGCTGCTTCCAAGGCTCCTTCTTTTCTTCTCCCCCTTTTTTTTTTTGCTCTTTGCTGACCCTAATTTCACAGCACCCCCCTTCCTATTTATACACATGGCTGGCTGGTGATGACTCACCCTTCCATGATGGCCCTACATGATGAATCACTCCCCTTCCAAGCCTAGATGTATAGATGGCCCTATTTCATTTCTTTAGTAATATTTGTAAATATTTGCAAATCTATTCATTAATTGATGCTTAATTACGTGGAAATTATTTATTATATTTGTTTTTTTTAATTTTACTTTTATTTCTTTATTTATTATTTTTGATTTAATTTGGCCCAATTAGTATTATAATTCCTTATTTGTGTTAATTTGGCCCCAAATAATAACCCTAATTAATCCATATTTGATAACCCAATGCCAAATTAGATTTTGTTATTTATTTAATAATATATTATCACATACACCCACAATTATATATAGCTATAAATATTTATGTGATATTTAATTAAACACTAGGGTGTCACAAACATGCCGATGTTCTTTGATATAAGTCCCTTTGGTATGAGGTGTCCTCTGAGACTCCTCTCATTCACTCTACTCGCCCAACATTCCGTGAAGGCCGATGTGAGCGTTCCTTTACCTTGTCATGCTGAGGGACTACTGGGATTGCTTTCTCCCCCTTTCTAGGCGTCGTTCTTGGCCACTGGAATAGCGTGTCCCTTAATGGAAACGGGGGTTGCGTGACGTTGTTCTGCATTCATGAAGTTGACAACCGATTACAGATCTGCCAATTTGTTTTCCATTCCCTTCATCTCGCCGTCCTTCCTCAAGCATCTATCTTTCCATACCTGGAGGTCACTTTCGTTGTAATACTCGTCTCAGCCTACTTTCTTCAGTGCGTCTCCTTCTTGGCCGACGTCTTTCTCCCTGAGATTCTGATCCCGTATCGGTTTCTGGAATTCTTGTACTATGACCAAGATAGTAAAAATAATACCCTTTGAATTTTCAAGATAATCAACAAAATAACTACTGATTATTCTAAAATCCAATTTCTTTTCATGTGGATCAATAATTATAACTTTGTAGAAAACCTTAAACATGTAGATGTCTTAAGTTCGGTTTCCTTCCAGTTCACACTTCAATGTGGGTGTTTGAAACTACCTTACTAGGAACCATATTCTACATGAAAACAATAAATCATAACGACATACATCCACAATATTATAGGTATTTAGAAATTATTTAACATACTCTTAGTCATATTCATTAGAGTACAATAATGCTTCACGACTACATCATTCTACTAAGGTATTATGTCTTTCATAGAGTTTAGCAAATAGACTTGTGCTTTGCACTATCTTTATGTTTTTCACATTTTTGTTTAATTGCCTTTCTTCCTTAATAATGTACACATCAATGTGTCCATTTACTAGAGATCTGTTATGCAATAAATAAACAAAATCATAAGGTGAAAATTCATCTATAAAAGTGATAAAATAACTTTATTTGCCAAACATGAAGTGTCAAAAGGGCACATTAATGTCTATTTGGGTAATATGAAGAAGCCCTGTATATCTTGTGTCACTTACTTAATGTGATTGAATTGCTTTTCCTTAATGCAACCCATACTCCCACTAAAATCAATAAAATCTTTTACGCCACAAGTTTAAGGAGTTTTCATTTATCAAGCTATATTTAGGACTAACATAATGATGCAAGATAATTTTTTTTGAGAAATCATTAAATTTTAATTTATACAAACCATCATAAGTAATACCAAAATTAACAAAAGAGGTATTTTCAATAAATTAAACTTTTATTGTAAATTTTGAAAATAACCATCAAGGTTAATTAAGTTTGGACAAATCAATAAATAATTTTCAAAATTAGAATCAATATAAATTTTTGAAATAAAGTCTAAATAATGATCAATGTCCAACAATAAGTCCCAATAATTTCAATTGAGATTTTAGCATAATTGGTTTGAAAATAATCTTGCACTGAAAACAAACTCATTTACAAATATTCTTAAATTCTTTAATTGAGTAGTCAAGTTAGATAATTCAATGACATGCTCATACATCTCATGCATACCATCAAACTTTATGTTGGTAAGCTTAACCATAAGTGTCCTAGCAAAAAAAACCTTATTAACAGTTCGGAAACATTCTTTCACACTATTTAGCATTATCAATTTAAGTAAGTTAAAAGTAATGTTTGCTATACTCATTCACATAAAAAAATAAACTTTATTTTTTTGATCCTTTTATACTTTAAGAAAAAATCTTTTCTTTCTTTTATACTTCTTGAATAATAGCAGTAAATTTCTCAAATAGTAACACTAAGTCAAAATTTAGAACATCGAGATAAAATTGAACTTGTTCTATTCATTTTGAGAAATCTTTAATGAATTCTCTAATCAAGTCATATTTCATTCTCAATAAATAATACTGAATACATCTGTCATACTTATATACAATGAACCTAACCAACTCTATAACTAATCTAACAAACTCTTGTAACTAACCTAATAGATACAAGAAAATATCCTAGCTGATGACTTAGCTAAGTTGAGTTGTGGGCTACAGTTGAGCTGCTTCTGGAACAGATATTTGAGCTGTAGGTGGAGCTGCTGTGTCTCAGTCTAAGCTATTTGAGCTGCGGCTACTGGCTGAGCTATGATCCTAACATTCCCCCGCAAGCTGATGGAAGGAGGAAAACATCAGTTTGTCTTTAAGATAGGAAAACCAAGAGACAGACAAAGGCTTGGTGAAAATGTCAGCCAACTAATCAATGGTGGGAACATAGTGTAAGACAAGTTGTTTAGCAAGCACTCGATCTCGAACAAAATGTCAATCAACCTCTATGTGTTTAGATTTGGAATGAAAAACTGGATTAGAGACCAGAGCTATGGCAAAACATTATCACACCAGAGAAGAGGGACAGTAGGAGAAACAATACAAAATTCCTGAAGCAACATGCCAAGCCAAGCTAGTTCTGCAGCTGTATGAGCTAAAGATCGATATTCTACCTCTGTGGAAGATCTAGACACAGTGGCTTGTTTTTAGCTAACCAAGAAATGAGATTTGATCCTAAAAACACACAATATCCAGAGGTGGATTTTCGATCAACTGAATCCCCAGCCCAATTAGAATCTGAGTAAGCTTAAAGATCAGAGGAGCTGGGTGTATATGTAAGGCCATGAGAGAGTGTACCCTTAACAAATCGAAGTAACCTTTTGACCCCAGCATAATGACCAACAGTGGGGTTATGCATATGTTGGCAAAGCTGATTTACTGCATAGGATAGATCAGGAATGCTCTAACTATACTCCTATAGACAGAGGGATTATCAAAAGGCAGTTCTGAATTAGGAGACAAACCAGGTTTGACTGAGATAGGAGAAGAGTAGGGTTTGCACTCTAACATGCCAGCTTCAGTAAGAATGTCCTGAGCATATTTCTTTTGTGAAAGAATAGTAGTAGAACCTTATGTATGAACTGATATGCCAAGGATGTAGGAAATAGGGCCTAGCTCTTTCATGGAAAATGCTTGATGCATTTTAGTAACAAGATCTTGAATGTGAACACTATCATTGCCAGTGACCAAGATGTCATCATCATACACTAGTAAGGAATAAAGATGGACCCAGTCTATTTAATAAAGGGAGAGGAATCACATTTACTATTCATGAACCCTTGAGTCAGCAAAATGATGAAAAAGCCAAATACCATGCCCTTGGTGCTTGTTTAAGGCCATACAAGGCTTTGTGAAGATGACAAACAGCTTGAGGGTGAGCAGAATGTTCAAACCCTGGTGGTTGCAACATGTAGACATCTTCTTCAAGAACTCCATGAAGAAAAGCATTGAAATATCTAGGTGCTTAATAGGCCATCTGTGATAAAGTGCAAGACATAAAAGAATTCGAATTGTTGGTAATTTGGCAACTCGACTAAGGTTTTCCTGAAAATCAATCCCTTCCTGCTGGAGAGAGCCTTTTGCTACCAACCTAGCCTTATGCCTGGAAATAGTCCCATGAGGATTTCATTTTGTGGGAGCTGAGTAATCCGAGGGCAATAGGTTCGGATACAGATATGAGATCAGTCAGGGACGTAACTTTTATTCGGCATTGATCGTAGTTGATTGCAGATCCGAATAAAAGAATCGGCATTCCAACTAGCAGAACAAAAGCCGAATAGATATACATGCAATGGATCAAAGGTGGGCCTGACCCTAAGGCCAAGGGGAATAATATAAATAGAGGATCATCAGTCAAAGAAAGGCAAGTGAGAACAAGTAAGTATAACTTGAAATATAAGCAACTAATAGAGAGTAGATACTGACTTATCCATCGGAGTGCTAATTCGGCACCCTGTAGACGTGCCCCGCGAGAACTCTCCAATATCCGCATGCGATGGGCGCGAATCTCGTTTTGTTCTCTAGGCTACTACAGTTCGGACTCAATGTCACGGTTCTGAATCTAAATCTTACAAAGTGCAATGTGAGACTGATAAATCACCAAAGAGTCCAAATTCGGCAAATCGTTTTGGAAAACTGATTTTTATAAAGAAGTGCCAAACAAGGACTGCTTTGCCAGATACAGAGTCGCCACCTAAATATTTTATTTTGGGGGGAATTTAGGAAACCCTGACTCGTGCCTAAGGCCATGTGTCCGTCATCACCAAAGTTGCCTCGGCTCGGGAACTTGGGTACGAGAGGGGAAGGTCATGCAATGAGCACCCCCGCTCATCCGATCGAAGATCGGTCTGTACTAAGCATGATATTTTGTTTTTGAAAACACATGTGTTCTTATTCCGGTTATTAACCTAGAATTACTATGTGATGCGCACAGCATACAAGTATAGACTAGATCGCCTAAACTGGAACAAAACATTGCATGTTCGTTTTGTGAAAATGATTTGAAGTTTGCTACTCGCAAATAGGCTAAATCGGGGATTTCAATGAATTGTTCTAATTCAAGCAATCCAACCTTCACCCACAGGCATTCAGGCAGTTAATCAAATAAGCAGTTAGCCTCATGGCAAGCATGCTAACATGGCAACATACACATCTTATGTAGTATGCTAAAGCGTAAACACTCACAGTGTACTCCAAGCCAAAACAGAGAACTAGTTAGAAATCATGTATGATCCTAGTTCATGTTAAGATGGCTAATGCAACACATGCAAAATGCAACTAAGATAGGCTCAGCTATCTAGTATGTCATGTGAAATGCAACTTGGTACATGTATTCAAATTAGAATTGAAATACAATGCAGTTTGTATGATGCGCCGAGCCCGGTGCGTGCAAGACAGATGAATGGATGCACGCATGCAAAGCATAAGGTATGCTAATCAAAACATGCCCTAAAACTAACCATCGTAAGCGGTTAAGTAAAAGAGAGAAAGAAATGGGGGTTGGAAGACATGCATCACACACACGCACGCTTATTACAACAATTGGCCCTCTCGACGGAGGATCCGAAAAGAAGCTAACTAGCTAATCTAAGCTAATTAAACTACTTATTACATAACAACGCTAATTAACTAATCCTAGTTAACTAACTATTACAAAACAAATTGAATAGTTAACGCATTAACTAATTAGTTACAAACCAAAGCGTAAACTAGCTAAGCAAATTAGCTAAGTAAAGTAGTAAATCAGGAGCACAGTCCTCAGAGGGAAAGGAATGCATGCATGCCCGGTCGCCTCGTTCGGAAATCCGTCGCGATGTCCCAATTTGCCTCTGTTTGCAACTGCTCTCAGAAACTTGCACCAAGCTCCAGAAAGCTTCTAACTCGCCTTGGGGACCTGTGGGAGGGTGGCCGACCAGTTGTTGATGTGGGAGACCACCTGCCAACCACTTTTTGTTGTTGCAAACCAAAAAAAGTGGTCGTCCAGCTAGTTTTTCTGGCTGGCCGACCAGTTGTTGCTGCACTTCTCCAATTTGCTGCAACAGAGAGCAAGAAAGGGCATGGCAATGTATTTGCAAGATATGTGTGCACAACCACCCTTCCTATCATCTCATAAGCTCAAGGGAGTGTGGTTCTCAACCCTGGGCCATCAATCACACATCTCGATGCATGATGGCCGAGAGGCGAAGTTGCCCAATTCAATATGAAATGAATGCACAAATAAACACATAAATTCCTAGAGCTCTATCATGTATGATCAAGAGCGTTGGCGACCGAGAATTGAGGCCCGTTTCATCACTTAAGTATGAAACGTCCCTGTTTCTCGTGTTTGGACTAACACCTATTCCAAACACAATGCAACACATAACATGGCATGCACAATGCTATGTAACATGGAGCATGCAAAAATGTAATGCAACACAAGCATGCAAATATGCAATATGACTTAAGCATGCAAACATGCAATGCAACATGAGCAACCTAACAAGGCTAATGGCATGCATACACAATGCAATGTAATATAAGCATACATAATGCAAAGAACATGGCATATACAATGCGATGAATCAACATGCAAACAACATGGCATACTCAATGTGATGAACTACATGGCATACACAATGCTAAATAGACTTAAACCAAAAGTGGACAGACCTCAGCCATGCCCAAATCAGTGGCCATAACACCAAAACAAAGGCACAAAAGGGCAAGGCAAACATGCACATGCCTTGGCCTATCAAGTAGGCCTAAGAGCACAACCCTCAAGGGTGCTCAAGGAGTGATAAACATGGAAGTGTGACAACACTAAATGCACTGAAATAAGGTATGAAATGATGCCAAATCATTCAAACAAAAGAAGCATAGCATGCAAAGGTCCTTAAAGCATGAAGCTAGTAAAGAGGACTACGAAGGGGGCATGCAATACATAGCACAAGTGCATGAACTAACCATGGACAGAGCTTAATTAGGTCTAAACAAAGACCAAAGCATGCTAAGATGGAGGCTCAAGGACCTAGGCAAGATGGCATACATGCTAGACCACAATAAGGCAACAATGCACAATACTCAAAGGCACTCAAAGCATGAAAGAAGTGGGAACATGGCAATGCTAAATGCTCTGAAATGAAGTATTAAATGATGCCAAATCATCTAAATAGCTCAAAGATAGCATGCATGAGTCATCAAAACACAAAGCTAGCAAGGCTAATTGCACTATAGCTATACAAAGCATGAAGCATATGGCAAAGGCAACCCAAAAAAGTCCTAGAACATGTCAAAATGATACTAAAACATGCATGGAAGGAAGCCAAAACAAGCTAGCATGAAGGGGATAAGGCATGATGAATGCAAGGCAAATAAGGTGGATTACACTACACCTGTTAAGACCAAGCATGAGATGACTTAACCAATAAAAATCAGAGTTATATCATGGCAAAATAACCCCAAAAACACATTGAAATAATGGCTCGCAAGCTTAGGCATGAAGGCATACGCAATGACCCGTGTTAAGGCATAAAGGGGGAAACCTTCCAACACATTGAAAGAGTAAAAAATGCAAGTGCATGACCATGAAACATGGACTGAAATCACATTATAAATGATGCCAAATCATTCGAATAGTCCAAGTAATGCATGCTAGTGGACTTGATGCACAAAGCTAACAAGCTAGAATGCATTATAGCTGTACAAAGCATGGCATGCATGACAAAAACAACACAAATCAGAGCTAGAGCATGCTAAAACATGGACAAAAGCTTCTTAGATTTAAGCCGAAAGCATGCTAGAATGACATGTCAAAGCATGATACACATTAGGCTAGTTCATGGAAATGCACTACAAGTGCACGAAGCATGCAAGGGCCAACCAAACCAAACCTTAACAGACGTATGACATGGAAAATCATCACCAAAAACATGCTGAAATGGAAACAAAACAAGCTAGAATGACATGCTACCTCGTGAAGCATACAAGACTAGTTTATGAGATTTACACTACAAGTGTATTAGGCATACATGGAGTGACAAAACCAAGTAAAAATAGTGGTATGCCATAGAAAAATAAGCCCAAATACATGCTAAGATATGGCCAACATAAGCTTAACAAACATGCTCACACATGAGGCTAATGAAACAAGTATTGAAGACACAAGGAGAGGGGATGACCCTCCCCTATTTGTGACCTCAAAACACCACTTCCACCACTAAAATTCCTCTGAGTTTCAGTGGTGAGAAGTTCAAAACAAGGGGTCCCAAAGGCTCAAAAAGAAGGCACAAAAGCAAGGTCAAACAAGGCCTAAGAGGGGGTAGACAACCCCTAACACAAAAGTGACCTTAAACAAAGATGTTAAGCATGCAAAAATAGAACTTTTTGTAGTAGAAAGTTAAGCTTAAATCAGCATGAAAATAGGTCTAAAAGCTTAAGCAAGAATGAGGGTTTAAGGAGTTAAAGGCTCACCTTTGAAGACCACCTTCAAAACTGTAACTCCAGCAAGTTTTCCAAGCTTAAACCAAACCAAAAACCTCAAAACCAGCTCCTAAGCGCCTCAGCAACAAAAGGATGGTGTTTGAGTGTGTGTTTGTGTGTTAAAGTATGAAGAAACAACACTTTAAGGCACAAAACAAGAGAGAAATCAAGATGTATAGATATAGATTGTATGTATAGCTCAAGGAACTTTTTCTGAACCTGGAGGAGGGGGGGAGCCTTCCTCTTATAGAGAACAAAAGCTCAAGCTTCTTGAAGAAGCTAAGGGTCCAAGGCCATCCCTCCATACACGTGTATGGAGGATGGTTCTGGTGCCTTCCAGCTGTGCAGCTGTAAAGAAAATATCTTCAGGAAGCTGGTGAAAAGCAGCCGACCACTCCAGCTACTTCTACTGGTCGGCTGACCAGTGGAAGTGGTTGGCCAAGGCAAAAAGGGGTCGGCCAGGTGGGAGTGGTGGTCTGCAGCATGAGACCAAGGTGGTGGTGTGGTGGCCGACTAGAAAAGGTGGCCCAAAGACCAAGAAAGCCAGTTTCCCGACCAGAAAACTGGCTGGTAAGAAGAAAAGTGGTCTCCAAGGGGAAGAACTGGTCTCCCACCCTTGTACCATCTTCCAAACAAGGAAAACAAGGTTTGTACCAAAAACAAACCAAAACGGATGCAAGACGAAAGTCCGAGAGGCAAGGCGCGCAGCCGGGAGACCCGAAAACTAGTCTACGAGCACCAAAAGTGGTTTACGACCATAAAAGTGGTTTCCCAGACCACAGTGGCCCTCTAGGCCAAGGCAACAAGTTGTGGTTCAAAAATCACGCCAAACGGAGAATGTTAAGCGGTCCCGAAACAAGGCGCACTGCCGAAGGCTCCAAAAATCGGAAACTAGTCTCCAAGCGGGAAAAGTGGTCTACGACCACAAAGGAGTGGTCTACAAGACCTATCCTTCCCTCAGGCAAGGAAAGAAAGGCTTGGTCTACAAACCGAGTCGAAACACAAAGAGTTCAGAGGCCCAAAAGCAAGGCACTAAGCCGAAAACTCTGAAACCTCGAAACGAGCACAGCATGCGCAATCACCAAGCGCTCAATCAATGACGTCTGAGTCTTAAGGTCGGTAAAAAATGGGGTGTCTACACACCCCCGACCGGAATGTTCATTCTTTTTCAGGTGACTACCGGAGGATCACGAGCGCCCTCCAAGATCCAAAGAGTATTTTCGAACCACTTCTCCACAATTGGCGCTGTCTGTGGGAATACTCCAGCACTTCCATGGCGGGCGTGACGGAAGATCCTCTGATGGTCACTGACAACCTTACACCACGAGCTGATACCACTCCAAGCAACCTGCTTAGACCAGAAAACATTAACGCATGAAGAGCCTTGAACTTCGACTCAGCTACCCAAACCTCACCTTCAACATCAGCACATGAGACAATGCAAGCAATTATGGATCAGGCAAAGCAAAACGAACAGAGGTTGGAAAACATGATGGTGGAGAACAAACGCCTTCGACAGGATTTGGCTTTGGAGGTGGCAAAATCCCAACAGGCCGTGCGCCAAGATCCAGAACGACCTCTGAGAAAGGATGGTTGACGACCTCGAATTCGGAGATATGACAGTAGCAGTGATTCTGACTCGTCGTCCCCAAAGTCCAAAAAGAAGGGACGAGTCGTAGTCTCCAGGTCTTCCGAAGGAAGTCCGCGTGCAAGGACTAAACGAAGACGAAATGACTCAGATGAAGAAGATCAACATGACCCCTTTGTACGACGGATCGCAAGGGCGACACTGCCCAAAAATTTCAAAGCTCCGTCATTCACTCTCTATGATGGAAAATTAGACCCCACCAATCACATCCGTCACTCCAAGCAAGCCATGACACTACATGCAGATGACGAGGCTCTCATGTGCCGAATATTTCCCAACAGTTTGGGACCATTGGCCGTCAGATGGTATTATAAATTGGAACCAGCATCAATCAAGAGCTTCCATCAACTCCAAAAATCCTTCAGGGCAAGGTTCATCACCAATGAGGTCCAGCCGAAGCAGGCTGACTCTCTCTGGGCAATGCAAATTCAACCAGAGGAAACACTACGTGCTTATTTGGCGCGCTATTAGGAATGCTTTAATCTCGTGGATGATGCCTGCAATGACTCCATGGCCATTACCTCCTTCAAAATTGGGTTGCACCCTGATAGTGCCTTTCATAGCTCATTGACCAGAAGGCCCCCCAAAACGGTCTGGTCGCTAATGAAGAAAGTCGAGGAATACTGCAAAGTGGAGGATGACGCCTTGCGGGTTAAAGCTGGCCACAAGGACAACAAGACGGCCCCATTTGAGATCGTTCAGCCGGTAAATTCTGTACCCTCGCAGAGCCCTGAACCACCAAATCGGGCAAAATGAGACAGAAGACGAGTTCACGTCGATCAAATGACCAATGTCCACAACGGGCTAGTGAACAACTCCAAGTGGATAGTAGGCGCATCAGGCGCGCGGACAAGAAATTTATGGAGTTATTTGAGCCGATCAGCACGGTTATGTCTAAAACTCAACATCTTCCGTTCTTCAAATGGCCACCCAAGATTGTCGGACCTCCTGACACAAGAAGACAGGATAGACGGTGTGAGTATCACAAAGACCACGGACATGATACCGACAGTTGCTATGCCTTGAAAGATCATCTTGAGGAGTTGGTACAAGACAGCCGGCTTAAGCAACATGTCCGAAAGAACAATTCAACCATAACAGTTGCTTTACGACAAGACTCACCCCCACTCGGCGTAATCCATATGATTTACAGCTTGCTAACGGAATCCGTGGTACATACAATTCAGTCGCATCTAGACCCCCAGAAGCAATTAACACCAGCGAAACGGCCCTATGAAGCTCTGAGTATTGCTTTCGACGATTCGGAAACTGAGTCGGACCTATCCTTGGCTCATTACCCGTTATTCGACTTCAACGCTAATCCGGAATACCCGTTAGGCAAAACCACACTACTAGTTCGTGCGGGCTCCCAATCAGTGGATGTGGAATTCTTGGTCGTCAAGCTTCCTTCGCCATATAATCTCATCATGGGGCGAACTTGGCTGCATACCATGCAGGCCGTGCCGAGCACCTATCATCAACTGCTCCACTTCCCGACAGAACGCGGCATTGAACAAATCCGTGGCTCCCAGAAATTGGCACAAGCATGCTATCTCCTTGCCGCAAAGACACCAAGAGAGCTGGATATGAATTCTATTGAGGTGCCGGATCGAGAGAGCCTTGATGATGTTGGGCAGCTCCCAAATGAAAAGGCCATGGAAGCCCTGGATCGAGTCGAAATTGACGGGAATCCTGACAAGTTCTTCATGGTCGGCGCCTCCCTGAATAAAATCGACAGGCAGCAGCTAATTACCTTCTTACTCGGCAATCTTGATGCATTTGCATGTTCACCATATGAGATGTCGGGGGTGTGTAACAAGCCCGCGGGGGACCTCGCTACAGTTCGGACTCGATTTGTGTCACGGTTCTTAATCTTGAACCAAAGAGTCCAAATCCGGCAAATCGTTTTGGAAAACAGATTTTTTGAAAGAAGTGCCAAACATGGACTGCTTTGCCAGATACAGAGTCGCCACCTAAATATTTATTTTTGGGAAATTTAGGAAACCCTGACTCGGTGCCAAAGGCCACGTGTCCGTCATCACCAAAGTTGCCTCGGCTCGGGAACTTGGGTACGATTGGAGAAAGTCACTTCGTGAGCACCCCCGCTCGCCCGGTCAAAGACCGGCCTCTACTAACCATGATATCTCTCTTTGAAAACATTGTGAGTTCTTATTCCGGTTATTAACCTAGGTTACTATGTGATGCTCGCAGCAAACAAGTATAGACTGAGTCGCCTGAATTGGAACAAAAACATTTCATGTTTGTTTGTTTGAAAATGGTTTGATGGTGCTACCCGCAGGTAGGCTAAGACGTGGATTTGCCACCCTCGGGTGGGCTTAGAAAACATGATTTTGCCACTATCTAGTGGGCTTAAAACAAACATTTGATGAATTGTTCCACTTCAAATAACTCAACCTCCACCCACAGGCATTCAAGGCAGTTATATCATATAAGCATATAGCCTCATGGAAAGCATGCTATTCATGGCAGCATTCACATGCATGCAAGGATGCTAAAGCGTAAAACTCACCGAGTACTCCAAGCCGAAAACAGAAACTTATTAGAAATCATGCATGATCCTAATTATACAGAAATGCCTAATGCAACACATGCAAAGATGCAACTATAGCAGGCTCGGCTATTCTAAACATGGCATGTGGAATGCTACAGCTAACATGTATTCAATTTGGAATTGAAATACAAATGCAGTTTGTATGATGCGCCGAGCCCGGTGCGTGCAAAACAGGTGAATGATGCAAACATGCTGTCATACTGTATGCTAATCGAAATATGTCCGATATCTAACAATCATAAGCGGGTAAATAAAAGGGAAGAAAGACGTGGGGTTGGAAGGCATACATCACACTCACCCACACTTATTACAGTTATGCCCTCGCGCAGAGGGTCCGAATAAATAATACAGTCCGAAATGAAAGAATAATACAGATTCCTAATTAATTAACAAATTAACTACGAAAAACTGTAAACTGGCATGCAAGCCAGGGGGCTGCCTCACTTCCGCTGAATGATGTATGCTGAGCTGCCTTTTCAGAAATCCACTGGGATGCCCCAATTAGCCTCTGTTTTGCAATGTTTCTCGAAATGCGCGCCAGACTCCGAAAAGTTGCTGATTCTCTATTTCGCTGCAACAGAGAGCAGAAAAGGGGCATAGCAATGTATTTCACAAATATATGCATGCCTCGATCCTCGTGCCACCAATCACGCATCTCGATGCATGATGGCCGAGGAATCGGATTGCACAACTCAATATAGGATGAATGCGTATGAATGCTACAACAAAACCTAACTCCATCATGGATGATCCGGAGTGTCGGTGACTTGGGAATTGAGACCCGTTCCGTCACTCAGAGTACGAAACGTGCCTCGTTTCCCGTGCCCGGGCTAACTCCTATCCCGAACATGATGCAATATGCATGATATGCATGAATGCAGCTAAAATACAATCCTAGCATACACAATGCTATGAAAATGAGATGCCTCGAAATGCGTACACACGGGCACGCAAACTGAGGTGATGATCCTAAGGCATGAAATGGCATACGCAATGCAAATTGGACTTACACTAACACGAGTGAACCTCAGCCACACTCGCATAAGAGGTCGACGGATGAAAATGAGACGCCTCGAAATGCGTGCACACGGGCGTGCAAACCGAGGCGATGGCCGTAAGGCATGAAATGGCATGGAAATGATATGCAATGAGACTAAAATGAGATGTCTCGAAATACGTGCCCCCGGGCACGCAAACCGAGAAAATGGCATACAGAATGCAACAGGACTAAAATGAGATATGCGATGCAATATGGGCTTACACCAACATGAGAGAGCCTCAGCCACACTCACACGGGAGGCCGATAGATGAAAATGAAGTGCCTCAAAATGCGTGCACACGGGCGCGCAAACCGAGGCAATGACATACGCAATGCAATGAGACTAAAATGGCATACAGAATGCAGAATGGGCTTAAACCAACATGAGAGAGCCTCAACCACACTCACACAGGAGGCCAATAGATGAAAATGAAGTGCCTCGAAATGCGTGCACACGGGCGTGCAAACCGAGGCAATGACATACGCAATGCAATGAGACTAAAATGGCATACAGAATGCAGAATGGACTTACACTAACATGAGAGAGCCTCAGCCACACTCACATAAGAGGCCGTGAGATGAAAATGAAGTGCCTCGAAATGCGTGCACACGGGCGCGCAAACCGAGGCAATGGCATTAAGGCATGAAATGACATGGAAATGATATGCAAACATGCAAATGAATTTTGGCACTGAAATGTGGGGGAAAACAGCCCCGAAACATGGCCAAAGTGCACCCGAAGCATGGAATGATCCCGAAATGCAATATTAGGCGCCCGAAATGGCCTATAACCATGCAATGTATGCACAATATGGACACGGAATGAAAATACAGTAGCAAGGAAGCCCCAAGACAAGCATTTTTCAGTCATAAAAAGGGCTAAACAGCAAGCACACATAGTATTAAGCAAGTATGCAAAAATGGCTCCGCAAGAGGGGTATTGAAGCAAGTGATACATGCGATTCCCAAATGGAAAAATACCCTTCTACAACACTGAAGAGGGACTAAAAATATGCACATTTACAGTAGATGACATCCCCCAACTCAGTATGAAAACATGCTAAAAATGCCATGCAAGAACTAGGATACATAAGGCTATAACATGAGGTACCCCAAAAATTCATCAAACCAGCAAAGACCCTTAATTAAATATGTCAAGAAGATCAAAATATGACTCTTTCCAGTTCAGATGATGGCCGAAAACAGAAGCTAGATAAGCTTAAAAAAGCATGCAAAAATGGGGGTCAAAGAGGGATATAATGACAAGTATAACATGGAGACCCCCAACAAGGTTGATCCCTTCTAAAATGTTGTAGAGGGACACAAGATAAGCCTACTCACAGTTCATGACATGCTCCAAAACAATTTACATGTAGGTCAAACAAGTCATGCAAATTTATGGTAAATATGAGAGATTATGAAGCAAGTGTATGATAGAGAGGCCAAAAAGGGTTGAGCCCTTCTTCAATATTGAAGAGGGGCTCAAAATAGGCCCACTCAAAGTTTACATTATGCTCGAAAAAAGATCACTCATAGGCTAGAAAAAGCATGCAAAATATTGGCATATAAGATGATATTGAAGCAAGTGTGCCATAGAGGGCTCAAATAGGGTTGAGCCCTTGAAAAAACATGAAGAATAGCTCAAAATAGACCTAGTTTCAGTTAAGGTCGGAGCCCAAAACAATAAGCAAGTAGGCTTAAGAAATGAAGCAAGAAAATGCTACAAAAGAGGGGAAATCTACTTACCCTTGAAGACCAATACTTTTGTTGCTTCTTGGACCAGATTTGATGACTCTAAGCTGCTGGAATCTCTTCCTTTGCTGCTGGAATGGAGTGGTGAGGGTAGAGCTTGAAGATGATGAAGAAATGGCACCAAAACTTGAAGGAAATGAAGTTGTATGTATGTATATGCTCAAGCCAACTCTTGGAACCTCTTCTCTTGAGTTGGGAGGACACCAATCTAGACAAGAGAGGGAGAGAGGAGTCCTTGCAAAAGTGGAGGGAAATGAGCCTTTATTTCCCTCCAAGAGGGTCCCCCGGGTACAGATATTTTTGAGGAAAAGCAGATATACAGCTGTAATACACCCCCACTGAGGAAGCAGGCCGGCTAAGTACTTTAGTTGCAGGTGGCCGGCCGGCCACCCCATGGCCGGCCGGCTACTCCCTATGGCCGGCCAGCTAGGGTCAAAAGGTTCAAGCCATAAAAGAGGCCGGCCATGTATCCCTTGAAGTTAGCTTTCCAATGCCGTAAACCTTGCATTAAAATTCCTCCTGTAGAAAAAGTTATGCCAGTTTCCGTAAAACCGCACAGATTCAGTCCAACCGGACTTCAACCAACCATATCTCCTCCCCCCGGATTTGGACTTAGGAGATTCTTGAGTGCAAAATGAAGCCCCAGAAGTAAGCTTTCCAATGGTGGTGGCCTCATATTTTAATTCCTCTTGTGCAAAGAGTTACGCCCGTTTCGGTGAAGCCGCGCAGACTTTTCTCCTTCCCGGATTCATGCTGAACCACTTTTGACCAAACAAAAAGTTGGTTGTCAAAACAATTGCTGGCCTCCCACCCTCCTAAAAG
Source organism: Camellia japonica (assembly GCA_030407325.1). Taxonomy (NCBI): domain Eukaryota; kingdom Viridiplantae; phylum Streptophyta; class Magnoliopsida; order Ericales; family Theaceae; genus Camellia; species Camellia japonica. Next base: position 165,582,578 of record JAPPVO010000029.1, read on the forward strand.
ATTCCTAACCATGAAAATAAGGCCTCCACCAAAAATGAACCCAAACCGATGCGAAATGAAGGTTCGGGGGCCGAAACGCGCAGTTCGGGACCCCGAAAACTGACTGTTGGGTACCGGGAGTGGTGTTCGACCACGAAGTCGGTCCCTCGGACCCCAGTGTCCCTCAAAAGGGAGCAAATAACATGCATGCCAAAAAACAGAGCAATCGGAGATGGTTAGGCGGTCCCGAACCGAGGCACACGGCCTGACGGCTCCGAAAACCGGGAACCGGTCTCCGAAATGGGCAAAATGGCCTACGGCCACGAAAAGTAGCCCACGGCCACTGAGAGATAGTCTACGGGACCTCTCCCTCCCCTCAGGAACAAAAACAGAGAAAACCGAGTCTGGTTCGCAAACCGAGGCAAGGCACAGAAGAGGGTTCGGAAGTCTGGAGGCAGGGCGCACGGCCGCGACTCTGAGACTTCTGAACGAGCACAATATGCAACATCACCGAGCGCTCAATCGGTGACGTCTGAGTCTTAAGGTCGGTCAAAAATGAGGTGTCTACAGGGTGGATCCATCTATTTCTCAGCACCATTTAAATGTTGACCCCAAATATACGCCGATTATTCAGAAAAGCCGGCGGTCAGCAGCAGAACACACTGCTGCCGTTGTTGAAGAAGTTGACCGGTTGCTTGATACTGGGGCAATCCGAGAAGTTACCTATCCTACATGGCTGTCGAATACTGTGATTGTCAAGAAGAAAAATGGTACTTGGCATGTTTGTGTGGATTTCACTGACTTAAATAAAGCTTGTCCCAAGGATTGTTTTCCCCTCCCCAGAATAGACCAACTCGTAGACGCCACGGCGCGTCATTAACGTATGAGCTTCCTCAATGCCTACAGAGGCTACCATCAAATTGCCATGCATCTGGAAGACCAAGAAAAACTGCATTCCTCACCCCAAGGGGGACCTACTGTTATAAGGTTATGCCTTTTGGGCTGAAGAATGTGGGGGAAACTTACCAAAGACTAGTCATTGCCATGTTCAAGGAGTAACTCGGCCGAACTATGGAAGTGTACATTGATGATATGGTGGTCAAGTCCAAAGAAGAGCAGACTCATTTAGCCGATCTGGAAGAGACATTCGGCATTTTGCGCAAGTACAAAATGAAGCTGAACGGTTCCAAGTGTGCATTTGGGATCGGATTTGGAAAATTCCTCGGCTACATTGTCAACCACTGTGGAATCGAAGCCAACCCAAGACAAATCACAGCATTCCTAGAACTCGGCTCTCCTAGCCTTGATCCGTCAAGGAGGTCCAAAAGTTGATGGGGATGGCCGCCGCACTCAACAGGTTCATCAGTCGTTCCACTAATCGCTGCCGACAATTCTTTCATACACTACGGCAGGGTAAAGCTTTTGAATGGACCTCTGAGTGCGAAGTCGCTTTCAATGGTCTGAAGACCTACCTTCGATCAGTTCCACTCTTGACAACACCTTCGGCAGGTGATCCTTTCATCTTATATCTGGCAATTTTCGACCGGGCTGTCAGCGCCGTATTGTTAAAGGAAGAGGGTGGGGAGCAGCCACCAGTGTATTATGTGAGCAAGGCAATGGTTGATGCCGAAACACGTTACCTTCCGTTGGAAAAACTCATCCTAGCCCTCGTCATGGCAGCAAGAAAACTAATGCATTACTTTCAGGGACATACCATCGGGGTACTAACAAACTACCTGCTCCGGACAGTACTCCATAGTGCAGAAGCATCAGGGCGCGTTTCAAAGTGGGCTCTCGAACTCAGCCAGTACGATATTCAGTTTCTTTCTAGAACCTCAATCAAGGGGGAAGTGCTTGCCAACTTTGTGGCCGAATTCACTGGAGGCCTCGCCGACTTTAAGTCTGATCAGATTCAACCTAAGCCAAACTGGAGAATTTTATGTTGGGGACATTTGGCAGCTGTATTGTGACGGATCGTCTAACCAGCGTGGTAGTGAGGCAGGCGTAGTTATCATGGCTCCCGAGGAGGCAATAATTGAGCAGGCTATCAATCTGGGCTTCGATGCATCGAACAATGAGGTCGAATACGAAGCATTGTTAATCGGCTTATGGAATGCACATCTCTTTGGTGCTCGGCGTCTCCTCATTTTCTGTGATTCAAAGTTAGTCATCAACCAATTGAAAGGGGAATACACAGCCTAAAATGACCGTATGGCATCTTACATGAAAACGACGAATTCATTACTGGAAAAATTCGACCATCATGAATTGAACCAAATAACCCGAGATCAGAACGCATATGCGGATGCTCTGGCTTGCTTAGCCTCCGCCATCAACTCAGAGATTAAGCGGACAATTGAAGTAGGATTCATTCCTAAGCCGAGCATTGACCCTTCGGAGTCAGTCCAGATCAATGTCATAGAATCAGGTTCGAGTTGGATAGACCCTATCGCCTCATTCCTATCTTCCAAACTGCTCCTGACGGATAAGAAAGAAGCACATAAGCTGCGAAACAAAGCCCTGCGATACTACTTGGATCCGCAAGGAAAGCTCTACAAGAAATCCCTTTCCGGTCCATACCTAGAATGCTTTCATCCAAATGAAGTCGAGGAACTCCTGACTGAAATACATGAAGGCAATTGTGGTGCCTATTCTGGCGGACGCTCTTTGGCCCATCGAGCAGTGACACAAGGGTATTATTGGCCGACAATGAAAGTCGATGCCGAGTGTTATGTCAAGAAATGTGAATAATACCAGAAGTTCTCCCCTTTGACCCATTTGCCTGCTGAAGAGTTAAGCTCAATAACCAGTCCTTGGCCGTTTGCCCAATGGAGACTTGACATTGTCAGACCATTACCTCGTGCCCCGGGCAACAAGCGATTTTTGATTGTCGCCACAGATTAATTCACGAAATGGTTGAAGTAGAGGCACTAATGCACATTCAAGATACTGATGTGAAGCGTTTTGTATGGAAAATATCATAACACGATTCGGCATTCCAAGAGCACTTATTTCAGACAACGGCACCCAGTTTGATTGCGGCGTCTACCGAGAATTGTGCAGCAAGTATAGTATTCGGCCCTATTTCTCCACCCCGGCTTATCCATAGAGCAATGGTCAGGTTGAAGCCTCCAACCAAGCCATTTTGGACGACATCAAGAAATGTTTAGAGAAAGCTAAAGGAAAATGGGTTGAAGAGCTCCCTAGTATATTGTGGGCTCATCGCACTACACCAAGGCGATCAACTGGAGAAACGCCGTTCGCCCTATGCTTTGGGACTCAGGCAATTATCCCCCTAGAAATTGGCCTACCCACTCTGAAAACGAAGGTCTTTGACTTGGGCCGTAACGACATGATGCTAGCTTTGGACCTAACTCTGATTGAAGAATGGCGAGACCGAGCCCTCACGTCTATGGCACGGTATCAACAGCAGCTTGCTAATCATACAATCAACGTGTGCATCTGCGATGTTATATACCCGGAGAACTGGTCCTCAAGAAAGTTCTTCCCGCTACTAAGAACCCCGTCAACAGAAAACTGGGTCCCAACTGGGACGGCCCCTATCAGATTGAGTTAATCGCCGGCACAAGGGTATATCAACTCAAAGACATGTCTGGGAGGAGTCTGCCTCGTCCTTGGAATTCCACTCATTTGCGTAAATTCTATCATTAACCTGACTTGTGGGGCATGATACTTGTTTTGAATGTTCACCATGTACAAATTTCATTTTTGCAATACAAAGTCTCTTATTTCCTCAGTGAAATTCACTCGTTAAAGTAAGTCTTCCGATTAAGCCTCCGGATTCAGAGCGCTCTTCGTGGATGTCACGATTGGCCAAGATGGAAGTCTCCGAATTCGGAGCCCCATCTGTGCATGACACTTTTGGGCCGATTAAGCCTTCGGATTCGGAGCGCCCTTTGTGGATGTCACGATTGGCCAAGATGCAAGTCTCCGAATTCGAAGCCCCATCAGTGCATGACACTTTTGGGCTGATTAAGCCTTCAGATTCGGAGCACCCTTCGTGGATGTCATGATTGGCCAAGATGCAAGTTTCCGAATTCAGAGCCCCATCAGTGCATGACACTTTTAGGCCGATTAAGCCTCCGGATTCGGAGTGCCCTTTGTAGATGTCACGCTTTGCCAAGATGCAAGTCTCCGAATTCGGAGCCCCATCTGTGCATGATACTTTTGGGCCGATTAAGTCTCTAGATTCGGAGCGCCCTTCGTGGATGTCACGATTGGCCAAGATGCAAGTCTCCAAATTCGAAGCCCCATTAGTGCATGACACTTTTGGGCCGATTAAGCCTCCGGATTCGGAGCGCCCTTCGTGGATGTCACGATTGGCCAAGATGCAAGTCTTCGAATTCGGAGCCCTATCAGTGCATGACACTTTTGGCCCGATTAATCCTTCGGATTCGAAGAGTCCTTCGTGGATTTCACGATTGGCCAAGATGTAAGTCTCCGAACCAAAACAAGTCTCCAAATGAGCCTTTGGATGCGGAGACCCTTCATCAACATCACGATTGGCCGAGACAGGATGCCTCGGAACTCGGCGATTCCTTCCATTTGTATTATTATTAGCGAGCATAGACCCAATAGACGAAAAATGGTAAATAGCATAAACAACATTCTAGCATTTAAAATGATACGTTTTATTAAATTAATCGAGATTGCATAATTTACATTCAACTTGCGTTAAAAACGCTATAATTAATTCATCTTTATTCGGTGTCACCTTCGTCGTCGATCTTTTTGACTTCGTAAGCCGCAAAAGGAAAATCGTTATTCTGGTACAACGGCAATGCCGAATCAATGCCCGTGGCCTGGAGAGCCTCCACGGCACGGAGGGCCTTGACCCACCCGTGCTTGAATCCCTGATTCTCGCACTGACAAACTTCCTCTCGCGAGCTTTTCCTTCGTCTTGTCTATCCCAACTTTTCGGCCGTCGTGGAAGCCTTGTTCATAGGTCGTAGCCTTCACGGTCTCTATTGCAAACATACTTTCCGTATCTTAATCGGCAATCGCATGACTTATCAGCCGATTGAGTCACCCTTTCCTCTATAATTGGGTTACCTGGGCCGGCCGAATGTGTCTCGGCAGTCTTGACCTTTAGTTCACGCTCAGCCTTCTTCGCGCGAGCTTCTAAATTTCGAATGCATTCATCCTTCTGCTCTATCTCCCGCCGCGCGGCACATAGACGCATGCCGATTTCGTAGGCGGTATATAGCCTTCTCACCGCTCCATGGATGCCTTCCCGAAACACTTCGAAATCTCATCGACCGACCATCAATTGCTGGACTTCTGGTGGAAAAATCTGTCTAGTGAACTCGACTGCCACAGCTGGGTCGTGCACAATTGAATCCGCCTCCATCATCGGTTTGTTCCCTACAAAAACTGCAAAACTCAACGAGCGCGGTGTCGTACCAGATTCTCCCCTTGAGCGCGGTTGAGGGGAGTTGCCCCGTTGCTGTTTTTCCCTTCTGGGTGACCTACTCTGACGACGTGAGGACTGGCATCTCCCCCGTTCCCTCAACGTCCTACTACCTGTGCGCATAGGCTCACCACTACGATTCATCTCTGCGTCCAGCTCAGCCAATGTCCTCCCCTCTCCTCTGTTGTTGAAGAATAGCCTATTTGACATTCACACTAACCTAACCTTCCTCAATAGACTGGTGTGAGTCGAGTTTTGAACACACTAATGGGACCTATGCGCACGAAGCACTCATCCCATTTATTCCCTACGGGTGCAGCACCCCCAAGGCGATCTCATTAATGCTAAACTTCAAAAGCCTGGGGCCGATTGAATCATGTACCCCAGTAATTCCACGAGCCACCAACAATCTAATCGGCCATAGAGCAAGCCCTTGCGCCGACCAGGTTAAGTGCCCCAACCGCTCCATGGGCTAACCCCATTCGACGTCCCAGTTTATGCACCAGCTGGGCCAAGGGCAGATTCATCAATCTAATCAGCCATAAGGCAAGCCCTTGCGCCGACCAAGCTGAGTGCCCTAACCGCTCCATGGGCCAATCTCATTCGGTGTCCCAGTTAATGCACCAGCTGGGACAAGGGCAGATTCATTAATTTAATCGGCCATAGAGCAAGCCCTTGTGCCGACCAGGTTGAGTGCCTTAGCTGCTCCATGGGCCAACCCCATTCGGCGTCCCAGTTCATGCACCAGCTGGGCCAAGGGCAGATTCATCAATCTAATCGGCCATAAGGGAAGCCCTTACGCCGAGCAGGCTGAGTGCCCCAGCCGCTCCATGGGCCAATATCATTTGGCGTCCCAATTCATGCACCAGCTGGGGCAAGGGCTGATTCATCAATCTAGTCAGCCATAGGGCAAGCCCTTGCGCCGACCAGGTTGAGTGCCCCATTCGGCGTCCCAGTTCATGCACCCGCTGGGGCAAGGGCAGATTCAGTAATAAAATCGGCCAAACGCCGAAGCCTTAAGCCATTTTACTTGTTAACCTATTGAATTTTCATGCACCTTTACAAATTGTTAACTGCTCATTCTTTTAGTATTTGGCTAAAAAGTAAAAAGGCAGAGGATGTTTAATTGATTCGGGTAACCTATCGGATATACTATTTACTCATATAAGAAACAGAAAAGCATAAGGAATTGTCGTTAACAAATTAAAGACAAACATTTATGTAATAAGATGGAAAGCATAGAAAATTTTCATTAATAAATGGAGCGCTAGCAGCAGTCATTTTACACATGAAAATTAGCTTACATTTAAAGAAATGAAAATCAACTAACAAAAACCTACGAATACTGTGCATCTAAGATGCCTACCAAAAACCAAAATGTGCCTTAAATCAATCTTTGGGGTTAGACGCCAGTGGCTCAATGTCCACCTACTCGTATGGAATCAGCTGCGCTAATGTCATTCGCAGTAGTGAGGGCTTTGACCCAGCCATCTTTGAAGCCCCGATTCTCGAACTTCAGCACTTCTTCCACGTAGCTTTCCAAGGCAGCATCCTTCCCAGCTTGGAATGCCTTGGAAATCTCGGAGTCGGCTATTTCCTTTGCCTTCTTCGATTCTTCCAAGTCGGCTTCCAGCTTGGCGATTACCTCCTTGGCTAACAGGAGCGCATCTTCACTCGCCTTTGCCCCTCCCGGTTGCAAGCCCTCAATTGGGCAGAATTCCTCGCTCGCTCGGCCTCTTAGTCGGCTCTCGCTCGTTGCTCCGCCGCCTGCGCTACCTCATGATTGGCTCTTTGAGAGGCTATCACAACTTTATTCAATTCGTTGTCAATTTTGACTTTCAAGAAGCCATTCTGTTCTATCGCGTCGTGTTGATGGCGGCCGATCTCAGCTATCCTTATCGCCGTCTACAAAACAAGGAAATAAAGTTACACAAAAAAATAAAGAGCAAAATATTTATTGTATATATGTATTAAGATGGAAGGCTGCAGATAGGGCAAGTAATGTACCGATAAGGCCGACTGAGCGGCTAAATCAATTAGCATTAGATCTGGCTCCGCGCAGAATGTGGCTCTGTCAGCCGGCAGGGATATTGAGGAGGCCATACTTAAGGCCACGACCGGGTCCTTCAAAGCCGACGCGTCAGAGGCAATCGGCATATTCCTTATCCTTGGTTGAACAGTGAATGGAACAACCAAGTTCGATTCCTCAATACGAGGCCGTTTGTTGCTTTGGTCCTCACCCTACACGGCTTCTTGCTCGGCGGGGCGCTTTTTCCCCCTTTGCTCAGCCTCATACGTTCGTTCCACCTACTCCATCTCAGTGGTTTCGGTCTGAGCCGTTTCTTCTGCAATAACAGGCGGAGAAGACTTGACCGTGGTGGGTGGAGTTTCTAATCGGACGGCCTTGGCTCTCCTCCTGGTGGCCATACTTTCGGCGTTTTTCCTCAGGGCAAGTTGCGTGAGCGATTCCCTAGCCATATCCTAAGGATAAGCGCCGAAAAAATCTCCCAAGTTTGTAAAAATGTCTTCGAATGGGACGTCCCCTCGGCCTGATATGGATGGAGGGTCGGACGAATTGAGTCCAGCTTCCTCAAAGGTTGAGTTAAGAGCTTCGTCTACCTCGGCTGCCAATTGGCTCGGGTCCTCGGCGATCGTTCGGCTGCTTGTTCTTCTACATGTTCCGAATCGGAGGCTTCTAAACCAATCTGTCTCAAGTTTTTGAAGCTGGGGAAGATAAGGTGTAAGATGATCTTCACCTCTCGGGATTGGAATGTGGTCCACCACTAAAAATGTTGTGTAAGTCGGCTCGTACCGCAAGAGAATGTGGGCCGCCCTCCCTTGTTTTTGAAGGTTTGGACAGCCGATGAACTGTAGTGCGATTTTAATTTCCGCAAGAATAGCATCGTCGGCTGAAACCAACACTTTCTTCAAATCGTTGCCTGCATAAACAAAACGGTAAGTACATGGATGTAGAGCCGAATACATATATGGTAATAAGAGAAATGAAAATGAGCTATACGGTCACCTGGTTCGCCTTTTCACCTTGGAATGGGATCTAGGCGATCTTCACCCTCACCGAATTCCCAGTTGCCTCGGACAACGACCATCACGTCATCAACACGCTTGCCAGAGCTGGCAAGCATAGTCACTAAGTGATGATCGGTATCCTTGGCCCTAAGAAAGTAGCGTCCCAGCTGGCCAGTAGACTTGGCTAGGGCATAACAATACCGAATTGCAGGTATACCTAGGTTAATCCTAAGACGTCGGTTCAGCTCTATAATCCCCATTATGATGCGAAAAAAATTCACGTTAGGTTGGGAAGGAATTAGGCCCCAATGTCGAAGGACGGCTCTTAAAAATGGATGAAGGGGAAAACGGACTCCGCCCTCAGTAATCGATAGAAGAGGAAAGACGATCGTACTCGCATCAGTCCTCTTCATATCAGTGGTGCTGTCTGCCAAGAGTGACAGATGGACGTCATTGGGGATGAAATAATGGCGTCGGAAGCCGAAAATTTGATCCGCAGAAAGGAGCTCTTTTAAATGTTTTGCCATCCTAGCTAGCCTAAGGACTATGAAAAACTAAAAACAAACATGGAAACGGGATTGGAAGTGAAGGAGAAGAAAACTTACAGGAAGCAGAAGGGAAAATGAAACAGGGAGTTACAGAAGCCGCGAAATGAAGGATTTGCACTAGAAGGCGAACCAGAAACTTTTGAGTATTCAAAACTTACATTCGAAGAGACAAAGTTTTAAATCACATTTAAGGGAGGCAGCGTACGAAGGGGTGGGAAATCACAATGATGACCAAAAAGCCTGTGCGTTCTGACACACGTTGGGATGAGGATTAACCGCCGAATTTTTGACTTTCCAAGTTCGAAACGAAACACGCCGACTAAACTGGTGTTAGTGTGGTATTTGGGAGGCAATTGTGAGAGCCGAGTAATCCAAGGGCAATAGGTCCGAATACAGATATGAGATCAGTCAGGGACGCAACTTTTATTCGGCATTGATCCTAGTCGATCGTAGAGTCGAATAAAAGAATCGGCATTCCAACCAGCAGAACAAAAGCCGAATAGATATACATGCAATGGATCAAAGGTGGGCCCGACCCTAAGGCCCAAGGGGTATAATATAAATAGAGGATCATTAGTCAAAGAAAGGCAAGTGAGAACAAGTAAATATAACTTAAAATATAAGCAACTAATAGAGAGTAGATACTGACTTATACGTCAGAGTGCTAATTCCGGCACCCCCGACCGGAACGTTCATTCTTTTTCAGGTGACTACCTAAGGATCACGAGCGCCCTCAGGATCCAAAGAGCATTTCCGAACCATTTCTCCACACGTTGAATTTTGAACCATTTACAGCCTATGGTAGTCTTGCTAGGAGGAAAAGAAATCAGAGACCAAGTCTTTTGGTTTTGTAAAGCTTGAAATTCCTCCAACATTACTTGTTTCCAAGGGGTGAGAGCAAAGCCTCCTGATGAGTAGGAGGCTCAATATCAAAATAGGAAGGAAAGGAAATAGTTGTAATAGTAGACAAGGCAGCTTTAGATCTCGTAACCATAGGATGACTGTCAGAGGAAAAGGGAACAGAAGGAACTGAACCAGAGGAAGGAAGAATAGGTAACTGAGGTAATTGAATGGAAATAGAATGAATAGGAATAGAAGATTGAGGTGGATGAGAACTAATAGGAACAACAACAGAGTTGCTAAGAGGAGCAGAAACAGAAGAGCTGAGAGGAGAAGTACTGAGAGGAGCAGAACCAGATTCAAAAGAAGAAGAAAAGACTAATGGTTGAGAAGGAGAGGGAGAAGCCCAAAAGAAAGACTAAAGGAAAGGCAATTGAGAAGAAGAAGAAGAGGAAGAAGACATGTGAGAAAATGGAAACACATGCTCATTAAACACCACATGTCTTGAAAGATAAATGGTGCCAGTTTTTGGGTCAAGACACCTATATCCTTTGGCAAAAGCATGATAGCCTAGAAAACACTCAAGATTTAGTTGTAATTTAGTAAAGGTATATGGCTTGATCTAAGGAAAACATTGGCAACCAAACACCTAAGAATAGAAAAATCTGGAAGATGATGAAATAAGGTTTCAAAAGTGTTTTGTAAGCCAATTTAGAAGAAGGAAGTCTATTAATGAGATAGGTAGCACAGGCAATGGCATCAAACTAGTAATGGATAGGAACAAAAGAATGATTGAGTAAAGCAATGGCAACTTTAGTGAGATGCCTATGTTTACGTTCTGCTACACCATTCTGAGGTGGTGTATAGGGACAGGAGTGTTGATGAACAATGCCTTGAGCAATAGTGAATGTCTTCATTTTGTTATTAAAAAATTCTATGCCACCATCTGTTCGAAGAATCTTAAGTAATGTAGAAAATTGTTTTTCTGCATAAGCTTTGAAAGCTAGAAATTTCTCATACACCTCACTTTTGTAAGCCATTGGATATAACCAGGTGAATCTGCTAAAATTATCCACTAAAAGAACATAATATTTGTAACCAGAAGTGGAAGCAAAGGGGCCCCAAACATCACTGTGTAGTAAAGCAAGAAGGTTTCTATTAACAGTGGAATTTGACAGATGAAAAGTGTAGACACCCCATTTTTAACTCCTCAAGACTTGGATGTTCTTGCAGGTACATCCGGTGATAAGTTTGATTGCTCGTCGAGTACTCGAATTTCGCGGCGGAATGTCACAAGTTTGAGCTTTCCAAACCCTGTATCCTTTCTGCACATTTTTGGACCGTGTGTTGGTCCTTTTAGCATGCTTCTTGTGATGCACTGTCGGCCACTTTTTGGCACTACCGGCCATGCATTTAGGCATGCCGGCCATTAATGAGGCCTGTCGGCCATCAATGAGGCACTGTCGGCCACCACTGATGGCCGGCCGGCCACCCTTGTTTTCAACAGATATATTTTAGATACTTTTGAGCCAGCTGTTGGGCATTGAAGCCATCCTCCATACACGTGTATGGAGGGATTGCAACAAGCTTTAAGCTTGTCAAGAAAGCTTTTGCGTGCATTGCTTATATAAGGGGAGATCCCTCCCCTTTACTGAGGGTTCTAAAATTTGAGAGACAAGAATTGACTCTCTCTCACTCTAGAGCTTCTCTCTCTCTCTCTCTCTCTATATATATATATATATATATTGCACTACAACCCTTAGTCAAACACCTTAACCTTAGGCTTGAGGTTCTTGGAGACTTGTTTGGAGCTCTTTGTGTTGGTTTTGCCTTAGAAGTTGATGTTTTTGTTGCTGTGCTTCAAGGGTGAGTGTCTTCCCTCTTCGAGCTTTATTTGATCAAGTGTTTGGCCACCTTTGCATGCTTCTTTTGGCTTAGCTTTCAACTATAAAAACTTCTATTTTTTAGTGTTAAAGATGGTTGTTTAAGGTCTTGTTGGAGTTAGAGGTGTTCCTCTCCCTTTTGTGGCTTATTTGCTAAGCTTTATGCTATCTTTTAAGGCCTTTAAAACAATCTCTTTTTGGCCTTTTAACCACTGAATTCCAGAGGAATTTTGGTGGTGGAAACTTGGTTTTGAGGTCCCAAATAGGAGGGGGTGGTCTGCTCTCCTCTTGTCTTGAATGCATGTGTTGATGGCTCACCAAATGAGCATGTGTTTCTACTCTTTTGTGGCTTTGTTCAAGCTTGTTTTTGTGACTTTTTGGACCTGCAATAACTCTATTTTTGGTTGGTTTGGTCATTGGTTGCTTGCATCTCACACTTGTAGTGCAATTTTGCTTGTTAGCCTTGTATGCCTAGTGAGTTAGCTTGTTAATCTAGCATGTGACTCTACTCCAGCAGTTTTTGGCCTTTATTTAACATTCTTAAACTCTGTTTGAAGTGGTCTTGGTCCTTTGGCTCATGTTTTGTATAGCTATAGTGCAAATTGCCTTGAATAGCTTTGTGTTTTGAGTCCTCTAGCATGCTTTGCTTGAGTTGTTTGCTTGATTTGGCATCATCTGATATGTGATTTCAGAGCATGTTTCATAGTCATACTCTCATATGTATCACTCTTTCAATGCTTTTAAGGGTTATGCTTTGATGTCTTATTTGTGAGCTAATACATGAGCATACCTTTCTTGCCATCTATGCTGCATGTCTAGCATGTTTTTGCTACTGTTTTGACCTGCCTTAGGTCTGTTTTGAATGGTCAAGGTCATTTGAGCATTGTTTAGTATGGTTGTAGTGTAAAGGGCTTTGACTAGCTTTGAGTTTTGAGGCCTTTAACATGTTATGTATGTGATGTTTGCATGGTATGGCACCATTTAGCATGTAATTTCAGTACATATAGTGTAGTCACACTCTCATACACTTCACTTCTTCATAGCTTTTGAGGGCTGTGTATTATGTCTCGCTTGTAGGCCTACATGTGTGCATGTTCTTCTAGCATTTTGAGCTCCCATTTCAGCATGTTTGGACCATTATTTTGGCATGTTTGAGCTCTGTCCAGAGTTGGTTTGGTCCTTTGAGATTAATAGTGCATGCCTCATGTGTAATGTTCTTCACTTGCTTTAGTGCTCTTGGCCCATTAACATGTCTTGCATGCATTGCTTACATGATAGGGTCTTGTGCATGCCACCTTAACATGTCAAGATTAGCAAGTTGTTTGCATAGCATGTTGTTCAACTGGACGTTATGTTGAACACAAGGTGGATTAGTCCACTTCATACTCAAAGTAATGAAAGTGAATCAATCCCCTTTGTCTCCATTGCCTTTGATTATCCATGATGAGGTAGTGGATTTAGAGTCTTGTTTGCATGGCATTTATTGAAATGTGTGCAAGTTGGATCTTTGGCCATCATGCATGGCATGCTTGATTGATGGTTTTGGATCCAATGGCGCCTCTCCCTTGATGTTTTGAGGTGATATGGAGTGGCATAGTACGTACATATTCTCGGGAGACCCTTTATTTTCCTCTATTTTGTGCTTTGTTGCAGTTTGGTGTCACAACACACAAGTGGCCGGCAATGCCACATTCATGGCTGGCACCTTTGCATTGTTGGCCGACAGAGGCCCATCATTAGCCGGTAGATGGCCGGCAGGCCACTGGTGCACTCCCCAGCTTTAATTTGGTAAGATTCAGCAGCAAGTTCTTAAGAACACCCTGCAGACAGAGCCTCTAAAGAGCATTTGGAGAGCTTTTCGAGACGGGAGCCAAGGCATACATCTCCTAATTTCCAACAGAGCTGAGGCAGCATTGTTTAATGTATTTTCTTGTTAGTTAGCATGAGTTTGTAATTTGATTAATTTGTTAATTAGTTAAGGTGTTGTAATAATTAAGTAGCTTAGTTTAGCCATTTATTTATTGGTTTGTAATAATTAGTCTAATTAGATTAATTAGATTTGTTGTTTAGCTTAGCTTAGATTAGCCTAGCTTTCATTCGGACCCTCCATCGAGAGGCAAATGTTGTAATAAGTGTGCGTGTGTGTGTGAATGTCTTCCAACCCCACGTATTCTCCCTTTTATTTATCCGCTTTCCGTGGTTAGATTAGGGCACATTTTCGATTAGCATACCTTATGCTTGCATGCGTGCATCATTCATTTGTCTTGCATGCACCAGGCTCGGCGCATCATTCAAACTGTATCGTATTTCAATACACTTCTTTGAATATATGTATCAATTGTTGCATTCATATGCCATCTTAGATAGCTGAGCCTATTAGTTGCATTTTTGCATGTGTTGCATTAGGCATCTTAACATAGTTAGGAATCATGCATTGTTTTCTAACTAGTTTTTTTTTTGGCTCGAGTACACTGTAAGTGTTTATGCTTTAGCATCGTTGCATGAGTGTGAGTGTTGCCATACAGCATGCTTGCCATGAGGCTATTTGCTTAAGTGTTTAAACTGCTTGAATGCCTGTGGATGAAGGCTTCATTGCTTGAATTGGGACAATTCATCAAATGCGAGTTTTAAGCCCACTTGATGTGGCAAGATCATGTTTTCTAAGCCCATTTGAGGGTGACAAATCCGCGCTTTAGCCTAGTTGCGAGTAGCGCTTTCAAATCATTTTCAAAAACAAACATGGGATGTTTTGTTCCAATTTGAGTGATTTAGTCTATACTTGTATGCTGTACACATCACATAGTAAAGCTAGATTGATAATCGGAATAAGAACACGTGTTTTTTAAAACAACATATCATGCTTAGTAAAGGCCGATCCTTTGATCGGGCGAGCAGGGGTGCTCATTTCAGGACCTTCCTCTCTCGTACCCAAGTTCCCGAGCCGAGGCAACTTTGGTGATGACGGACACGTGGCCTTTGGCACGAGTCAGGGTTTCCTAAATTTCCCAAAACAAAACATTTAGGTGGCGACTCTGTAATCTGGCAAAGCAGTCCATGTTTGACACTTCTTGATTAAAATCGATTTTCCAAAACGATTTGCGATTTGGACTCTTTGGTGATTTATCAGTCTTACATTGCACTTTGGAGGCTAGATACAGAACCGTGAACAGGAGTCCGAACTGTAGTAGCTAGGACCCAATTCGTGCCTTCCAAAGGGGACGCGCGGAGAGAGTTCGGGTGTCTACAAAAGGTAATCTATGACTCTTTGCAACACAACAATCAATAGTCTTGAAAATTGACAGAAGCAGAATTTTTCAGATGTAAATGGGGCCTAAGATGTTTAAATTTCAAAACACTAGGATGGCCTAGCCTATTATGCCATACAGTACTAGAAGGAAAAGAAGTAGAATGCACTTGAGTAGCTGTAGAAGATGAAGACTTAGAATGCACTTGAGCTGCTGTAGAAGGAGAATGAGCAACAGGTGAAGCAGTGGATGAAAAGAAATGATACAAGCCATGAAGATTAGAGCCTTTGTGAAGCACTTTCTTCGTAAACTTGTCTTGAATCACAAAATGAGTGTCATCAAAACTGATGATGCAATTGTTATCTTGAGCCAGTTTTCGAACAGAGACAAGATTAGATAATAAAGCATCTGTATGAAGAACATTATTAAGCTTAAAGATATGATGAGGAGTGGGAAGAAGACCTTTACTAGTATTTTGAATAGGAATGGTATTACCATCGCCTATAGTAATCTGATCAGATCCTTGATAGGGCTGATAACAACTGAGATGACTCAGATCATTGGTCATGTGATCTGTTGTTGCAGAATCTAAGTACGAAGGATTAGGAACAGAAGAAGATGAAAGAGACATTGACGCAGATGAAGCAGTGACAAAGGCTCTTGGTTGTTGTTGGTGATTAAGATGGTTTGATTGAGGAGGTTGAAACTAAGGATCCATGCAATGCCAACACTCTAGGGCTGAATGATTAGATCCTCCACATATTTGACAGAACTAACCTTGATTGGATCTGCCTCTACCATGAGATGAACCAAATCTACTACCACCATATCCTCTGTAAGATCCATAACCTCTATAATTACCTTGATTACCACCTCTGTAGGTACGTCCACCTCTTCCTCCTCTAGAATCAAAATGACCTCGAGACGAACCAAAATTGTGAGTGGATGAATCATCAGATCCTTTAACTGTAGAAAACGCTACAGTTGGTTCTGCAGATTTCTTAAGCTTGGATTCTAAATGAAGAGCCACAAAACATAACAAAGATGAGAGATCTTCCATGGTAATGACATCTGGTCGAGCACGAATAGTAGTAGAGAATGCATCGTACTCAGATGGAAGGCCATTTGGAGTGATTAAGACCAAATCTTCATCATCTATGATAATAGAAGCCAGAGCTAACTGACTGACTATGACCTTGATCTTTGACAGATATTCTTCCATTGTATCAGACTTATTGACAACACTATTCAGTTTATTTTTTAATTGATGCACATGTGATCAAGACAGAGATGTAAATCGCTTTTGCAATGAAGTCCAAACCTCAAAACAATGATGAAATTGAAGAACAGAAGAGTAGATCACAAGTGTAAGAGTTGCAGTGATGCAACTTAGCAAGTGTGCATCAATCATGCTCCATTGAAGAAACTCTGGATTAGGAGCTACAGCACCTGTTGAATCAATGATTGTAGATGAAGGACATATGATGGATCCATCAATATAACCAAGGAAATTGGTTGCTTTAACAATATTTGAGAGTTGTGACTACCAGATGATGAAATTCGATCCATCAAGTTTAACTATCATAAAGGATGACAAGTTGGAGATCAGCAAACTCAATTTAAAGGAAGCAAAGAAGAAAATGGTGATGGTGATGCCATGATAGAGATGCTCGTTAGAGCTTAGGGCTTTGATACCATAATGAATTCTCTAATTAAGTCATATTTCATTCTCAATGAATAATACTGAATACATCTGTCATACTTATATACAATGAACCTAACCAACTCTATAACTAATCTAACAAACTCTTGTAACTAACTCTAACAGATACAAGAAAATATCCTAGCTGATGACTTAGCTAAGTTGAGTTGTGGGCTACAGGCTGAGCTGCTTCTGCAGCAGATATTTGAGCTGCAGGTAGAGCTGCTACTACTGGCTGAGCTATGATCCTCAACAATCTTTTTCATTTAAAATCGAAACAAACAAGGTATAAAAATTGTAACAACCCCGACCCATGATTAACGCTAATTCATGTTTAAGTATGCCAAACAAGTAATTAAGAAGAAATCCTGAGTTAATTATATGTGCATTACGTCATTTCGCGTTTATATCTGTTTGACGTAGGAAGATCTGTTCATGTTCTAGTTTCGGTTAGCGAATTAAAGGCCTTATCGGCATCCGATTCAAAAATTGACTTGAATAATGTGTTAATTAGAATTTTTAGAATTTTATGGTAGGTTCAATTAAAATTCGGTTCGGAGCGATTAAATTAGATTAATTTGAGGCCATTTGATTAAATTTAATTAATGATCAAATTAATGATCACCAAGTGAGCCAAATAAGACTCCACTAGTTCAAGTTTTGCACTCTTATTTCCCTTCTTTTTTATTAAGGCACCAAACGTGAAGGAGAGAGAGCGAGGGAAGAAAATTGAGCTCAAACCAAGGGATTGCTACGAATTGTTGGCATTTGAAGAAGATTTGAGAGTTTCAACTTCAACTCTTGTGAATTCAAGTTTCTAGGTAAGGAATCAAACTCTTAATTGTGTAATTGAGTTAGACTCTACAAGACTTCAAGTCAACTAGATGAATTCATGAGAGAATTGAACTAGAATTGAGGAAAATTGAGCCATACCATGCATGCATGTTCATTTCTTCACAAATAGAGCATGATTTCAAAGAATTCTTTCATGCATGTGTCCATCTCACTTATATTTTGGGAAGTCATCATGTTTTTCAATTTGCCAAATTTGATCATGTTTTGAAGTGGTTGAGTTCAAGAGAATTCATGCATGTTATGTTCTTGAAATATTCATAAAGTTTAAGTTGAAATTTTGCACAATTGGCATGTTTTTGGGCCTTGATTTCATGAAATGATCTTTAAAGCATGATGTTTTGTGAGTTTCTAAATGTTTTCCAAAATTTGGCCCAAGAGGATGAGTTTTGGAGTGTTGTATTCTAGCATTTCAGCTTGGAGGCAAATTTGGAAAACCAGAATTTTGCTTCCACGCTCGAGCAAAGGATTCCACGCTCAGCGACCACTTTTATTTTCACATTCTGCTCGAGCATGAATTGCATGCTCTCAGAAGTTTGCATGTTTTGCAATCTGCTCGAGCGACAAAGTTACGCTCGAGCGAGGACTTGTCTCACGCTCGAGCGAGCGTCGAGCGACCATTAGCGAAAATTGCACGCAACCAGAACTTTTTCACAATTTGCAGACTACTCGAGCGAAGGAGTGTGCGCTCGAGCGACCACTCAAATTTGGTATGTCCGCTCAAGTGAAGGAAACTACACTCGATCGAGACCCCTGTTTCAACAAAATTTTTGTTAACTGTTTCAAGTGCATTTTAGCATCCTCATTCCATCCTAGGCACTCCTAGGCCATGATTAAGACTCCATAATGCGGATAATGAAGTAGAAACACACCAAGACAAGTAGAAAGGACTAAGTTATCAATTTCGGGTGTGTAATTCAGTATACGTTCGTTCTGTAACTGTGTAGGTCATGCGCCACAAGGAAGTTGAATTGTCTGCTTGCAGCCCTTGTTATTTGTGAGTAATAACTTTGTAAAGTTATGTTTAATGTAAAGTATTTTCTGAACATTATGTTATGAAGTAATGAGTTTTCTGAAATGTTACGCTATGTTTGAAATGAATGAATGATTGACCAAGATTATGAAATGTATCTGTGGCATCATTAGCATCATATGATATGAGTCCCTTTATGGGTCATCGGAAACGTCTCTGTGCGCATGAGTCATCAGAAAGCCTTCATGGCAGTCCCTTGTAGGTCATCAGATTGACGTGCCACGTGCTATGATATAATATATGTACAAGTCTTGAATGCAAATGTTACTATGCCTATGAATATGCTCTGTTATGATATCCAATTTTGTACGGACTCTGTTTTTGTTTGGACATCATTCAGTAAAACCTTTACTCTGTTATTATTCACTGGGCTTTTGCTCACTATTTATATTATGTATATAGGTGAGCAGGCGTGACCAGGCCTAAGCTGCCGCTGGAGTTTTGGTGTCAGCCATTGTGCCTCCCGTGGAGGTTCTTTTTGAGATCAGTTCAAGCTTTTGTGTTTTGGACCTTTGTGCCTCTTAAATGTTATGTCTGGTCTGAACATAAGTTTAGAAGTTTTGTATAATGGCTCAGTGACGTAAGACTAATGTGTTTATGACGTCACATACATGTGTATAAAGTTTTAAAGTTTTGTCCTATATATGTCTCCAGCTCATTGTACTATGTATGTTTCTATATTTGCTTCTGCAACCCTACTTATAAGTTATTGAGTAAGAGTCATTTGGTAATCCAAGGATTACTAGCGGTTACGATGCTAAACCCATAGGGGCGGGTTTGGGTCGTGACTGAGTGGTATCAGAGCATGAGTTATACCGCACACACAAGTCCATATGAGCTATAGGATGTTCTAGTAAGAAATAGGGGCATCTCATTAACATGTATGTGAGTGGATTCATTAAAAATAAAAACTGAAATTGACTATGAACACATGACATTGAAATGAATGTTTTGAACATTATGAAAAGGACTATTTGCCTATGTTTATTACCCTTCTGTTTCCCTATAGCAATGGAAAATGCAAGAAGTTACGATACAACAGGGTCTTCAGAGGCTCGAATGAATAGAATGGAACAGATGCTTACAGCTTTGATTGAGGTAATAACGCAACAACAGTGACAACAGCCTTTACCTCCTCCACCTCCACCGGTACAAGCTGAACCGGGCAACAACGACATTATCAATTTAACTCAAAAGTTTATGAAAATGAAACCGCCGACCTTCCTTGGTGGAATTGAACCGTTAAAGGCTGAGATATGGCTGTTGGAGATGGCGAAGTTGTTTGAAGTATTTTCCTGTTCCGAGATTCAGAAAGTCTTGTTGGCTACCTACACTTTGAAGGACGAAGCTCGGAGATGGTGGTTGCTAGTTCAGAATGGCAATGAGAACATGACGTGGGCTCAATTCAATACAATTTTCTATGACAAGTACTTTCCCCAGTGCTTCTGAGACCAAAACGTTTCAGAATTTCAAGAACTCAAACAAGGCAGAATGTCCATAGCTGAGTACGAGGCTAAATTTACTGAGTTAGCCAGGTTTGCTCCTCATATGATGGACACGGACTACAAGAAGGCCCGCAAATTTGAGGGTGGGCTGGATTTAGATATACTGGAGAGGGTGGGAGTCCTTAACCTACCCACGTATGTGAATGTATTAGACAGGGAATTAATGGCGGAAGCTATTTTGGCAGCAAAGAAACAAACTCTTGTCCCACGAACTGAATGAATGGGAAAAAGGTCTGGAAACAGCTTCAAAAGGGGCCGTTCATTTACTAGGAATAAGAGACAAAATACGGGATCTTACAGTGGCTCAAGCCAAAATAGTGGAACTACACCGACTTGTCCAGAATATGGTAGAAAACACAAAGGGGTTTGCTATTGATCGTCAGGTGCCTGTTTCAGGTGTGGAAAAATTGGCCATGTGATGAGGGATTGTTCTATCAGGATCGAAAATGCCAACCGTCCAGTGGCAAGTTCAGCCGGATCAACTTCTACATCCAAGATGAACACAAAAGCTAACATCGGGAAAGAGACTTTGAGGCAGGGTCGAGTATCTGCACTTGTGCCTGGGGATGTACAAAACACCGAATCTGTAGTGTCAGGTATAATTCCTGTCCGTGCTCAGAATGCCTATGTGCTGATTGATTCTAGCTCTACGCATTCATTTGTATCGCATGCTTTCTCTTGGAAATTAACTAGGCCATTAGAATCTATGAACTGTTTATTATCTGTATCTACACTATCTGGGGGTTCCATAATATGTGCTTATGTTTATCCGGCATGTGATATTTTGATTGGTGGTATGACATTATATGTTGATTTGTTACCCTTGAGCATCGATCATTTTGATTGTATTCTCAGTATGGATTGGTTGACTAAATATTGTGTTACCATTGACTGTACAAGTAAATCTGTTGTATTTAAATCGCCTGGTGTCCCTGAGTTTTTTTTTTTTATACCGGAAATGGGGTAGTTTCTCCACCATACCTGATCTTATTTATGAAAGCCAAAAAGCTGATAAGAAAAGGGTGTCGGGGTTACTTATGTAGCGTGTTGACTGTGTCTTCGGATAGTGCCAGTGTAGAAACTATTCTTGTGGTTTGTGACTTTCCTGATGTGTTTCCCAATGATCTACTCGGGGACTTAATTAATAGGGAAATTGAGTTCACTATTGAAGTAGCACCAGGAACACAACCTATTTCTAAGACCCCTTATAGAATGTCAATGTCAGAATTGAAAGAATTGAAAACTCAACTTCAAGAACTGTTAGATAAGAAATTTATTCGCCCAAGCACTTCACCTTGGGGTGCTCTAGTGCTATTTGTCAAAAAGAAAGACGGGTCTTTGAGGCTATGTATTGATTATCGGGAGTTTAACAAAGTAACCATTAAGAACAAATATCTGTTGCCCCGAATAGATGATTTGTTTGACCAACTCCAAGGAGCCCAAGTGTTCTCTGAAATTGACCTTAGATCCGGGTATCACCAGTTAAAGGTCAAGGCAGAAGACGTAGAGAAAACCGCCTTTAGGACTAGATATGGACACTACGAATTCTTGGTAATGCCATTTAGGGTAACAGATGCACCAGCAGCCTTCATAGACCTAATGAACAGAGTTTTCAAACAATATCTCGATGAATTTATCGTTGTGTTTATTGATGACATTTTGATTTATTTTAAAGACAAGGAAGAACATGAGAATCATTTGAGAACTACGTTGCAGATTCTGAGAGAAATAAATTGTATGCGAAATTGTCCAAATGTGAATTCTGGCTTGACAGTGTAGCATTTTTGGGGCATGTAATCAATAAGGATGGCATCTCTATTGATCCACAGAAAATTGAAGCTATTGTGGACTGGCCTAAACTGACAAATGTGACAGAAGTTTGAAGTTTTCTGGGACTTGCAGGTTACTACAGAAGATTTGTGAAAGACTTTGCAAAATTTGCCATGTCATTGACCCAGTTAACTTAGAAAAATGTATCATTTGATTGGAATGAACAACAAGAGTCAGATTTTCAAGAGTCGAAAACCAGGTTAATAACTGCACCGATTTTAACTTTGCACAGTGGTACTGATGGGTTTCAGATTTACAGTGATGCATCTTACAAAGGTTTGGGTTATGTATTAATGCAAAATGGGAAGGTAATTGCCTATGCTTCTCGGCAACTCTGACCACATGAAAAGAATTACCCGACGTATGATCTTGAATTGGCAGCAGTGGTGTTTGCTTTAAAAATCTAGCGACATTATCTATATGGTGCCACATGTGAAGTGTATACAGATCATAAAAGCCTCAAATATTTCTTCACTCAAAGGTAATTGAACATGAGACAGAGGAGATGGCTAGAGTTAATCAAAGACTATGATTTACATATTTTGTATCACCCAAGGAAAGCTAATACTGTAACAGATGCCTTGAGCCGAAAATCAATGGGAAATCTGTCATGTTTGCTTACCGGTCAAAGAGAATTGTTATATGACTTGGAAAAGAATGAGATTGAGATTGTAACGCTTGAACAGGGTGGAACATTAGCTTCCATTTCCGCTCAACCTGTAATTGTTGAAGAAATCAAAGAGCAACAACTTGAAGATGAGTACTTGAAAAAGATTATGGAAGAATTTGATTCAAAACCGAGGTCGGGGTTTATGTTTGAGAATAATGTGTTAAAATTTCAGAATAGACTTTGTGTGCCAAGTTCCTCTGATCTGAGAAAACGTGTTATGACTAAGGCTCATAATTCGAAATTCGCCATGCATCCAGGGAACACGAAGATGTATCATGCTTTGAAACAAAATTTATGGTGGCCTGGAATGAAAAAGTGCATTGCAGATTATGTGGCTAGATATTTACACTGCCAACAAGTTAAAGTTGAACATCAACGACCCGCTGGTTTGTTACAACCACTTCCAATACTGAAATGGAAATGGGAGCACATTACCATGGACTTTATTGTGGGATTGCCTCGCTTTTCTCGAGGTATGGATTCTATCTGGGTTATAGTTGATCGTTTGACTAAATCTGCCCATTTTCTGCCTGTTAAAATTATTTATAATGCGGATAAGTTAGCTAACATGTATATGAATGAAATTGTGAGATTACATGGTGTACCAGTATCTATTGTATCTGACAGAGATTCGAAGTTCACATCAAGATTCTAGCAAAGTTTACAATAGGCTTTGGGGACAGAACTGAGGTTAAGTAGTGCTTATCACCCACAGACAGATGGTCAGACGGAATGGACCAATCAAACCTTGGAAGATATGCTCAGAATGTGCGTGTTAGATTTTCAAGGAAATTGGGAGACCTATTTGCCATTGGCTGAGTTTGTGTATAACAACAGCTATCACTCAAGCATTGGAATGGCTCCTTATGAAGCTTTGTATGGAAGAAAATGTCAATCCCTGATATGTTGGGTCGAGGTAGGTGATAGACCTTTGTTGGGACCGGAACTTGTACAAGAAACAACTGAAAAGGTGAAATTAATTCAGCAAAGATTGAAAACTGCACAAAGTCGGCAAAAGAGTTATGTTGATGTTCAAAGAAGAGATAGAGAATATGAAGTTGGGGACCATGTGTTCATAAAAGTGACCCCTATGAAAGGATAAACTCGGTTTGGTGCTAAGGGCAAGTTGGCGCCATGGTATGTTGGGCCATATGAGATTCTCAAGAAGATCAATTCAGTAACATACCGAGTAGCCTTACCTCCGGTAATGGAAAACATGGAAAATGTCTTCCATGTCTCTATGCTTCGAGAGTATTTGAGAGATTCACTACATGTGATTGAGCCAATTCACGTGCTTTTGAAAGATGATTACACATATGAAGAACGGCCAATTCAAATTGTTAACCGAAGAATCAAAAGACGGAGGAACAAGGAAATCAATTTGGTGAAGGTTGATTGGCAGAATCGTGGGGGAACCTATGCAACATGGGAAACGAAGAAGATATGATGAAAAGATATCCTGAGTTGTTTCCTTTGAATCTGGTGTTCTTTCAAAATGAAGGTAATTCGAGTTTGAAGGACCAAACTCTTTTAAGGGGGGAAGACTATAACAACCCCTACCCATGATTAACGCTAATTCATGTTTAAGTATGCCAAACAAGTAATTAAGAAGAAATCCTGAGTCAATTATATGTGCATTACGTCATTTCGTGTTTATATCTATTTGACGTCGGAAGATCTGTTCATGTTCTAGTTTCGGTTAGCGAATTAAAGGCCTTATCAGCATCCGATTCAGAAATTGACTTGAATCATGTGTTAATTAGAATTTTTAGAATTTTATCATAAGTTCAATTAAAATTCGGTTCGGAGCGATTAAATTAAATTATTTTGAGGCCATTTGATTAAATTTAATTAATGATCAAATTAATGATCACCAAGTGAGCCAAATAAGACTCCGCTAGTTCAAGTTTTGCACACTTATTTCCAATTTTTTTTTAGGCACCAAACGTGAAGGAGAGAGAGAGAGGGAAGAAAATTAAGCTCAAACCAAGGGATTGCTACGAATTGTTGGCATTTGAAGAAGATTTGAGAGTTTCAACTTCAACTCTTGTGAATTCAAGTTTCTAGGTAAGGAATCAAACTCTTAATTGTGTAATTGAGTTAGACTCTACAAGACTTCAAGTCAACTAGATGAATTCATGAGAGAATTGAACTAGAATTGAGGAGCATTGAGCCATACCATGCATGCATGTTCATTTCTTCACAAATAGAGCATGATTTCAAAGAATTCTTTCATGCATGTGTCCATCTCACTTATATTTTGGGAAGTAATCATGTTTTCTATCAATTTGCCAAATTTCATCATGTTTTGAAGTGGTTGAGTTCAAGAAAATTCATGCATGTTATGTTCTTGAAATATTCATAAAGTTTAAGTTGAAATTTTGCCCAATTGGCATGTTTTTGGGCCTTGATTTCATGAAATGATCTTTAAAGCATGATGTTTTGTGAGTTTCTAAATGTTTTCCAAAATTTTGGCCCAAGAGGATGAGTTTTGGCGTGTTATATTCAAGCATTTCAGGTTGGAGGCAAATCTGGAAAACCCAGAATTTTGCTTCCACACTCGACTGACCACCTTTATTTTCACATTCCCGCTTGAGCGACAAAAGGGTGGCTCGAGCGTGAATTGCATGCTCTCAGAAGTTTGTGTGTTTTGCAGTCTGCTCGAGCGACAAGAGTTGCACTCGAGCGAGGACTTGTGTTTCACGCTCGAGCAAGCGTCGAGCGACCATCGAGCGGAAATTGCACGCAACCAGAACTTTTTCAAATTTTGCAGACCGCTCGAGCGAAGGAGTGTGTGCTCGAGCGACCACTCACATTCAGTATATCCGCTCAAGCGAAGGAAGCTATGCTCGAGTGAGACCCCTGTTTCAGCAAAAATTTTGTTAAGTGTTTCAAGTGCATTTTAGCATCCTCATTCCATCGTAGGCACTCCTAGGCCATGATTAAGACTCCATAATGAGGATAATGAAATAGAAACACACCAAGACAAGCAGAAAGGACTAAGTTATCAATTCCGAGTGTGTAATTTAGTATACGTTCGTTCTGTAACTGTGTAGGTCACACGCCACAAGGAAGTTGAATTGTCTGCTTGCAGCCCCTGTTATTTGTGAGTAATAACTTTGTAAAGTTATGTTTAATGTTAAGTATTTTCTGAACATTATGTTATGAAGTAATGAGTTTTTCGAAATGCTACGCTATGTTTGAAATGAATGAATGATTGACCAAGATTATGAAATGTATCTGTGGCATCATTAGCATCATATGATATGGGTCCCTTTATGGGTCATCAGGTCCCTTTATGGATCATCGGAAATGTCTCTGTACACATGAGTCGTCAGAAAGCCTTCACGGCAGTCCCTTATGGGTCATCAGGTTTGTTAATGCTAATGGACATGCCACGTGCTATGATATAATATATGTACAAGTCTTGAATGCAAATGTTACTATGCCTATGAATATGCTCTGTTATGATATCTGATTATGTACGGGACTCTATTTTTGTTTGGACATCATTCAGTAAAATCTTTACTCTGTTATTATTCACTGGGCTTTCGCTCACTATGTATGTAGGTGAGCAGGCGCGTGACCAGGCCTAAGCTGCCGCCTGGAGTTTTGGTGTCAGCCAGCCATTGTGCCTCTCGTGGAGGTTCCTTTTGAGATCAGTTCAAGCTTTTGTGTTTTGGGACCTTTGTGCCTCTTAAATGTTATGTCTGGTCTGAACATAAGTTCGGAAGTTTTGTATAATGGCTCAGGTGATGTAAGACTGATGTGTTTATGACGTCAGATACATGTGTATAAAGTTTTAAATTTTTGTCCTATATATGTCTCCACAGCTCATTGGACTATGTGTGTTTCTATATTTGCTTCTGCAGCCCCTACTTATAAGTTATTGACTAAGAGGCCTTTGGTAATCCAAGGATTACTGGCCGGTTACGATGCTAAACCGATAGGGGCGGGGTTTGGATCGTGACAAAAATATAGCGAAATAAAATTTTAATCAATAATTCATACTCTCTTCATTAATGCTAAGAGTAATCAATAATTGACAATTAGTCAAGATAAACAAATGTTTAAACAATCACAAATAGTATCACCGTGATCTACCTTTGGGATAATCTAATGGCATACTATTTAACAATTATGGTGATTTCCTTTCACCAATAGGACTAGTTGATAAAATATTCATAATTAAATAGGTTTGTTACCCTTGGGTATTCATTCCAATATCAACTATGAATACCCATCAACTATCCTATTCCAATTCAACAATTACTTAGAAGTGATGCACCTTTGGGCCAACCTAATATCTTTGTGATTAAAGAATTGCGATTTGCAATGTCATTATTTTTTTTTTAATACTTGGGAAGGGTATTAAATTTCAATTATTTGATTTGATATCTATGTGTCATTCCGATTGGGTCACTTTGGCAATTACCAATCGTATCATAATTTAGATTTCAAATCAAAATAAAAGCTTTGCATAAACATTTTTAAACAAATAATAATTTATTCACAATTATTCATCATCATAATCATAATGCATATTACTAAATCATAAGAATAATATTAAGACAATAAATATTAACATAATTCATAGTCTATGTCACATAAGAATATATACTTTTGTACCTCATCAAACCACTTATAAAAATCAAGCTTATACATAATGGTGGTAATAACATCATACTGAAATAAATTTTTTTTTAGAGGTTACAGTTAGATCCATAAATAGAAATATACTTGGTACTATAAAGATCACAATAAAATTCTAATATATTTTCTCATACTAAAATTTAATAACACTTTAATGTGCCTCGCAGTAAAATTTGATACTATAAAACTCGGCAAAACATAAATAATTATTACCATCATGATTAGTAAAATTACAAGTTAATAATTCTTTGCTACCATGCCATATCCTAAAATTTATAAGCATATATAACAAATAAATTTTATACATAAAATAAGAGTGCATTTGTTAAAACTTTGAAAAGACGCATGCCTCAGCATATTAATATAAAATTTAATTCTGATCATCTCACACTACTACTGGTCTATTACTTAGATGATCATCAATCATGACAATGGAATTTATAATACAATTTTAGTAACAAAAAATCCAGCAATAATTTATATATGCAAGACACATGCAGGCAATACTCAATTCAACATACTATCGGGATTTGAACCAAATTTTGCAATTAACAAAATTTAACTAAATTTATTTAATAAAAAAAACACGATAATTCATTAACACAAGCTCTGATACCATATGTAAAAAAATTATGGTGTTATGCATATAACAACCTTCATAATCCAAAATCGTGAACTATCATGATTTTCACATATAATAACATAATGCGGAAAATAAATAACATACCCGGATCAGTTATGCGAAACCTTCAAGTGACCCAAATTTGATTGAACATAAACCTAATAATAATATTAGTAGAAAAATGTTTCTCTCTCTTGATCCTCTTTAGAATACATTGAATTCAGAATTAATTTGATGGGCAGTCTGAATTTCCTTTTATAGGTAGAAAGAGGACCAATATCCTTATTCAACAATGATTCTACTTTCCCATTAAAGTAGGATACTTGGAAAACACTCTTCTTTATTTACCAATTAATGTAGAAAAAAATATGGAATCATAATCCTGCCAAATCTCTAATTCATATTACCATATTATGTCGGTCAACATAATGACTAAATATTTAATTTAGTCTTACAGTATGTGCAAGGCTACTTCTACCTTATATATAGTTTGATGGTTTTGTTTTTCATGGCATGTTTTGGCTAATCTATAGCTTCTTGTGGGCAGGCTGTTGTGGCTTTTATAATGTCCTTAATTATCAATGTATAAGCTTTTGTGATGTTTGATATATAAGAATTTCAAAAAAATTAAGTGTGCTTTTTCATATCTTGCAATTCTCCAACATCAACTCTCTCTCTCTCTCTCTGTGGGGTGTATATCGAGTATTTTTCATTTTACATTCACCTTAAGCTTATGTTTCAATTATCAATTTGGCCCAAGAATTCTCTATTCTCAAAAATTCCGGTCCCCCTATCCCAAATCATTCACAACCATTGGATATGTCTTGAGATTTTCACATCTTGAGATTCTCATATGATCCAATGGTTATGAGTGATTTGGGACAGGGAGACAGAAATTTTTGGGGATAGAGGATCCTTACTCATGAATTTGCATCTGTAAAGACTTGTATATGGAAAAGAAGTGAAAAGGAAAAATATAAAGGAAAAAAAAATGAAGCGACAAAACCCTCCCCCCAAAAAAAATTTCAGTGTGCTTGGTTTGAGTTTTCTAAATTAAGTTTTTTGAAAATTGAGTTTTTTGTTTTTGTATTTTTTTGTTTTCAGTGAAATTTTTAAATATTTTATGCATTTTTTTTTACTTTTTTAGATGAATCTTACTTAGATGTGTCTAAAAAGTAAAATATTTGTGAAAACATATTTTAAAAAATTAATAAATACACAAAAATACGAAAAATATACCAAATTTTCATATATATATATATTTGTATTTTTGGTATTTAGTGAATTTTTTAAGGATTGTTTTCACAAAAATTATAATTTTTAAGTGTATTTATGTTAGGTATGTCTAAAAATAAAAATAAAAATTTGCTTAAAATATTTAAAAAATTCAGTAAAAACAAAAAAATACGAAAAATAAGAAAGTAAAATTTTCTAAAAAGTATTTTTAGAAAACTCAAACCAAGCATAGTAAGGTTAAAGTAGTCTTTTTAAGATGTGATAGCTGATAATTACAAATTTGATGTTGGATATTCACTCATTTTATGAATACAAGTATTCTTTTTTATTTCATTTCTTTAAAAAAAAATGAGAATCCTTAACAACATTCTGTAAGCGTCTCTACACGGGGGACAGTAAGAACCCATGCAAAGGCCTACTTCACTCCACCTAACAAGCGACTCGAACCCAAACACTTTTAGCAAGAAATCTGAACTACTACCACTTCCTACAACAAGCTTCATGCAAATATTTTTTAATTGCCTTCCATACTATTGTGGGTGTCTGGTTCTCTATCTAGTTTCTACCTATGATCGTTAGTGACCAGCACAACGATTAATGCGCAAATGTATGACCCGATTCTTTATTTTTGGATCCTAATTGTGGGGACATATTTTGTGGATAACAACACATGGCCAAGGTGACACCAAAGTGTCAGCCCAGGTGCCACGTGGTATGATCTTGATGCCGAGGTGATCTCGGCTAAGCCGACGTTATCTGCGGATATACCGGAAGCTGAGATAAGCAGATAAGGGACAAAAGTCCCAGAGGAGGGGAGGATCTCAGTGTGGATAAAGACAGAGCTCTTAGGAGTCTATCCCTATCTGGCTGAGGGTCCAGGATAGACATTGAGCCTGAGTCCACTGAAGTGAGGTTTCTACAAGGATCAGGTCAGTGTTGGTTACAAAAGCAGGGCAGCCCCGTGGGTCTCAGGTAGGCGTGAGATACTGTTATCTCTTGTGAGTTAAGCACAATTTGCTATCTTTGAGAGATATTCGATTACTAACTTGGTCGTCGGAGTGCCCCCAGGTGGACGAACCACCGCCGGATTCTTATCTTTCTGTGACAGGTTGTTCGGGCTTAATCTATTTTGTCGGTGCTCTCCAGCTGAGTTCCCCATTTGGTTGTGTGGTCAGAAATCAACACCCACAATTTGGCGCCGTCTGTGGGAACGTAAGGAGAATAGATGGCCAACGATGGGTAGAAAGTAAAGATTGGGAAAGACATCCCTAGTGGGAGTGGTAAGCATGCCGATCCAAACATGGAGGAAGAAAACCATGATGAAAGAACACGGGATCAGAATCTCGAGGAGAAAGACGTCGGCCGAGAAGGAGAGGCACTGAAGAAAGCAGGTCGAGACAAGTATTACAACGAAAGCGACCTCCAGGTATGGAAAGATAGATGCCTGAGAAAGGACGCCGAGATGAAGGGAATGGCAAAAAAATTGGCAGATCTGCAATCGGTTGTCAACTTCATGATACAGAACAACGTCATGCAACCCCCGTTTCCATTAAGGGGCACGCCGATTTCAGTGGCCAAGAACGACGCCCAGAAAGGGGGGCAGAAAGCAATCCCAGCAGTCCCTCAGCATGACAAGGTAAAGGAACGCTCACATCGGTCTTCACGGAATGTTGGGTGAGCAAAGTCAATGAGAGGAGAGTCTCAGAGAACACCTCGTACAAAAGGGACTTATATCAAAGAACATCGGCATGTTTGTGACACCCTAAGTGTTTAATTAAATATCACATAAATATTTACAGCTATATATAATTGTGGGTGTATGTGATAATATATTATTAAATAAATAATAATAAATACAGAATCTAATTTGGCATTGGGTTATCAAATATGGAATTAATTAGGAATTATTATTTGGGGCCAAATTAACACAAATATGGAATTATAATACTAATTGGGCCAAATTAAAGTCAAGAATAATAAATAAAGAAATAAAAGTAAAATAAAACGAATATAATAAATAATTTCCACGTAATTAAGCATCAATTAATGAATAGATTTGCAAATATTTACAAATATTACTAAAGAAATGAAATAGGGCCATCTGTACATCTAGGCTTGGGAGGGAGTGATTCATCATGTAGGGCCATCATGGAAGGGTGAGTCATCACCAGCCAGCCATGTGTATAAATAGGAAGGGGGGGTGCTGTGAAGTTAGGGTCAGCAAAGAGGAAAAAAAAATGGGAGAAGAAAAGAAGGAGTCTTGGAAGCAGCATAAAAGAAAAAATAAAAAAAAATAGAAAAGGCTAAGGGTCAATATTAAGGTAAGTTATATTATACCTTGAGTCACCATAATATATTTACGTATGTTTTGACTTACTATAATTTATTTTATACAAGTTATATTTTACGAGTTATATTAATACAAGTTACTTTTTATAAATTATATTAATATTTCAGTTACGTAGGTTATTTTCTGAACTCTTTTTGTTTAAAAAAAAATCCATGGATATTTTTGTTTAAATTTTAGAAAGTATTTGACAATGACCTTATAAACAATTATGTTTTGTAAGTACCACCACGGGAGTCCCATGCCTTGGGGGACTTAAATAACCATTGGTCTCTGTTTGACCACTTTGCAGTCCTCTGTTTGTCATGGATCCATTGACCTTTGTTCTGATTGTCATTTCTGTGACCTCTGTTCTGTTCTATTCTGTACCATGGTTATGGTTATTTATTTACATAATTTATGTATTTCAGTTTCTGTCACTTAAATGATTTTATTTTGTATTCTCTATACTCTTGGCATAATATTTCTCACTCTGTTGTGTGCTTATAGCTGTTACTCTTTCAGGTGACGAGATGTAGGAGAAACCCATAACCTCACATAATGGAACCCGCTCGAGGATTGATGTTGAACCACTATTTTGTCTTTCTTTTTCTTTTCTTTTTTCAAATATTTTTGCTCCCTTTTGTTTCTACTCGAGGCCGGTCACTGAATAATAAAATAATAAAAGCCCTATAGATGTATTTTCTCTTATTAAAATAGTAAAATGGAGTAATTTCCTATTTAATTATTTTTATTTCTGCTTGCGCAGTTTAATTTGCTACGAATAGAATACGTTAGTAAGTTGTGATTCCAACCCTAAGCCCCTGGGGTTGGGTCGTGACAAAGGTGGTATCAGAGGAATGGTTCAAAAATAAATAAATAAATACTATTTTAATTTGTTCAAAAAGTTTGAAAAGTTATAAATAAATCTATAAATAAAACTACATAGCTAGATAAACATTGAGAGGGTAATTTATCTGGAAATTGGGCCGAGCTAGGTGATGGGCCGTTCTATGGGCCACAGTGAGAAGGACTGAGTAAAAAGGCCTGATAGTTAGCCCGATCCCAGAGAGCCTTGTAGTTAGCCCGGTCCTAGAGAACCTTGCAGTTAGCTCGGTCACCACGGTCGACACGGTGATAGTTAGCTCGGTCAAACCATCTTGAGCTGAGGTATTGTTGGCTTCTGCTTAGGACCTTGCTGTTAGATAGCTCGGTCCAAGCTCATTTTGGATAGCACGATTTCAGACAACCCAGTTGGAATATGTCAACCGAGGTACACGCGCAGTGAAAGGAAGAACCGAGCTAGTTGGAGCTCGTTCCAGTCTGCGGCTTTAGCGTGGCCACGTTATCTCGGTCGTATTGACATCCAACCATGGTAAAACCATCTCACTTGGTTTAAGCAGTGAGGGGGTGTTGAAGGATAAGCATTATCTTTCAGGAATGTGATTCCTAGGAGGACTCTACATGGAGGAGTAAGAGTCCTACTAGGATTGTGCCACACGGAACTTATAAAAGCTCATAACATCACCTATGGAGAGGTAATAGAACTTTGATTCCCGAATACACAGAGCTTTTTGTTTATTTGTCTATTTTGCTGACTTAGGCATCGGAGAGGTATCCGGCACACACCCACCGGCTAGCTCACATTTTTGTTTTCAGGGAGTGAAGCGACGACGTACGGAGGAGTGCAATCTTGATCAATAGGATTATACGAGAACAATATTTCGTGCTGGTACAATTGGCGCCGTCTCTGGGAATCACAGAAAGAACAAAACCTCTTGATAAAGTTTTCCTCGCTAAATTGGAAGTAATGGTGCACAATGAAGATTTGCTGCAATCCGCCATCGACGGACAAACCCCAGAGAGGGGCGGGAGGCGCGAAGGTTTACCTCTTGTCCCTTCCATGGTGGACTTAGGGCCCCAGTGACAGAACCCCCAGAGGGATGCAAGGGGGAGGTGGAACAACAGCCCCCGTCGCTCTCGCTCACAAAGTCCTGAAAAGCAGAGGCGAAGAATCGACCCTCAAGCTCTGGAGGATCGCGTAAAAGAGCAGGATGAACTAACAAGGAAGATGGCGGCGGACATGGAGGCCATGAAGCGCTAGATCAAGGGAAAAGGGGTGGCAACAGGAGAGAGGCGCAAAGGCAACACGCCCCCTCACCACTCGGAGGATCATGGCAGGCATACCACATCGTCACAAGCAGAGAGTAGAAGCCTCAGAACAGGCGACACTCAATCCAGGACTTCCAGGACTCGTTACTCCAGGTTTGAGAGAACGAGAACTGAGAGGTCATATACTAAGGGAAGCACCTATCGGCCCTCGCGCACGCACCAGACATCATCCAGGCAGACGGAGTTACCTAGATCGTCCGACTTATGAACTATGCTAGAAGAAAGGGCACGATGGAAAAAGGATACCAGGGCGCGCGACCCGCGCAGAGTCTCAGCCCTTCAGCGGTTGGCTCCTCAGACGCATGGAAGCGTCGAGGTAGGAATGCCAATAGCGCTCTGCTTACGAACCGACAGACAAAGCCTTAGCAAGACTGCAGACCTCGCCGTTCGTTCCGACAATTGAGAATGCGCCCCTACCTTCTGGCTTCCTTCAACCCAAATTTACCATGTATGAGGGGAAGACAGACCCCTACTCGCACTTAAGCCACTTTCGCCAGGTCATGGCAGTTTACTGACGAAACGAGGCTTTGATGTGCATCCTATTCCCATCAAGCCTTGGCGACCTAGGTTTAACCTGGTTCGAAAGGCTACCAGAAGGCAGCATAGCCTCCTGGGCACAATTGGCAGAGGCGTTCGTGACAAGGTTCAGAACGAACACCAAGACCCTAGTGGAGATCGATCAGTTAGTCTCCATTGACATGGGCGACAAGGAAACATTAAGATCCTACAATAGTCGCTACTGGGAGACGTTCAACCAGATAGGGGACTGCCCCACCAATCTTGCCATCGCACAATACAAAAGAGGACTTCCAGTCGGAAACAAGTTGAGGGATTCAATTACTATGACGCCACCCCTTACGATGGAAGCCTTGATGGAGAGAGTGCACCAACATATTCGGGTGGAGGAAGATGGCGCCCGTGCTAAAGCAAAATCTGGTGCAACAGCAGCGCCAGATAAGAAGACTATGGCAAAAGTCAACACAGTAGAACGTCCAAGCAAGAATGGACGAGGCAGGCGAGACAACGAAGAGTACCGAGATAAAAGATGGTTGAGAGTCTACACTACCATTACCACGATATTCAAGAAACCAATCTACCGAATTCTCAGTGAGATACGTGATGAACCTTTCGTCAGATGGCCAGCTAAGTTGGGAGAAACACAAAAGGACTATGACGAAAGATCCAGGTACACCTTCCATAAGGAAGAGGGACACCGCACTGAAAATTGCACGCCATTAAGGCAACACTTGGAGGAGTTAGTGGCAGCTGGGCATCTAGACAAGTACATAGAAGGAGGGACACAGCCAGCCCCCCAGAACCACGACCACCCAAACGGTATGCCGATCGACGCCCCACCTCAAGGAGTGATTAACGTAATACATGGGGTATTCGAACCTGAGCGGGTATGCGAGCTCAAGGGAACGATTAAGAAGGCTGAGCACTTGAGGGAGGTATTAAGTACACAACCTACCATTAAAAAGGGGAGAACAGAGGCCACGAACGTCATGTCTTTTTCGGACAAAGACTTGGCAAGGATATATTGCCCTCATAATGATGCACTGGTCGTCACTCTCCGCGTCAAAGATTACGACATCAAGCGAATTTTGATTGACCAAGGGAGCTCATGCGAGATAATGTACTACGAAACCTTCAAACAATTGAAACTGAAGGACAAGGACTTGGCACCAGCCGTATCTCCCCTGATCAGATTCAACTCAATGCCAGAGTGGCTAGTTGGCAAGATAATCCTCCCAGTCAGAGCAGGAAGCATGACGAAACAAGTGGAATTCTGGGCATTGAAAGTCCCTTCCACTTATAACATCATCTTAGGAAGAACATGGCTGCATGCCATGCGATCAGTAGCATCAACCTACCATCAAGTAATGCGGTTCCCCAATGAAGCCAGAGTAATTGAAGAGGTCTACGGAGACCAAATTATGTCCAAGCAATGCTTTGTCACAGTAAATGGCAGCCGAGCTGCCAAGGGGTTTGTACAGATGGTGGAAGAACTAGAGAGCAATGAATTGTTCGCAGATGTTGGCAAAGCCGCTGAACAGAAGGCAGTGGAAGACTTGGTACAGGTAAGAATAGATAAAAAGAACCCGGATAAGTTCTTTTTGCTTGGCTCATCTATGTCCAGCACTGAGAGAATAGAGGTCATGGAATTCTTGACCTGTAACATCGAAGTGTTTGCCTGGACGCCGTATGATATGCCTGGCATTGACCCAAGCTTCATTTGTCACTAATAGAACGTCCACCCAACTGCCAGACCAATCATTCAACGCACTCGTAGATCGGCACTCCACCACGCCGAGATAGTGGCGGAAGAAGTAGGAAACCTGCTGGAGGCAGGAGCTATCAGAGAGGTGCACTACCCCAGATGGATCTCTAATACAGTGGTGGTGCCAAAGAAGAATGGAAAATGGCGTGTCTGCGTAGACTACAAAACAGTCAACAAAGCATGCCCAAAGGACAGCTTCCCCCTACCTCGGATAGACCAACTGGTAGACCTAACAGGGGGGCACAACCGACTTAGCTTTCTTGATGTGTACAGAGACTACCATCAGATCGCTATGTATGAACCAGACCAGGAGGTCACATCTTTTACAACGCCAAGAGGACTGTACTGCAACAAGGTCATGCCCTTTGGCCTAAAGAACGCAGGGGCAATATTCCAACGGATGGTCACCAAGATGTTTGAACCATTGTTAGGCAAAAAATGGAGGCTTACATCGACGACATGGTGGTCAAGAGCAAGGATGAGAATGACCATCTCAAGGACCTAGGTGAGATGTTTCAGATCCTGAAGAAGCACAAGCTGCGCCTCAATGCGTCCAAATGTGCGTTCGGTGTAGGATCTGGCAAATTCCTGGGCTTCTTGGTGACCAACCGAGGTATTGAGGCAGACCCCTCTCAGATCAAAGCAATTCAGGATCTAGAGAGGCCCAACTCAGTAAAAGAAGTGCAGCATCTCACCGGCATGGCAACTGCACTCAACCGATTCATAAGTCGGTCGTCAGACAGATGTCGACCATTTTTTCAAGCATTAAAAGCCAAGTTTGAGTGGGACGAAGAATGCGACTACGCTCTAGAAAGCTTGAAAGAATATATGTCTGCTCCACCACTGCTTGTAACCCCAATACCTGGAGAAGAACTCTTTCTGTACCTGGCAGTTTCACAGCACGCAATTAGCGCAGTGTTGGTCCGAGCGGAAGGAATCCAACATCTGCCCATCTTTTATGTCAGCAAGACATTACTAGGCGCAGAAACAAGGTACTTACCACAGGAAAAACTGGCCCTAGCCTTGATGATGGCCTCAAGGAAGTTGTCGCATTACTTTCACGCCCACACCATAGTCGTCCTCACAGCCTTTCCATTAAAAGCTTTGTTTGAGAGGGCAAACTTTTCTGGGCGAATCCTAAACTGGGCAGTAGAGTTGGGACAGTTTGACATCAAGTTCCAACCTAGAACCGCGGTAAAAGCCTAAGCCTTGGCAGACTTTGTCGCAGAATTCACCCCAGGAAGTCATCATATCTGCCCAGTTGACCTGACTGATACAACCGAACTAGGGTTGGAAATTGATGCCGGAATAGCGCAACCCCTGGTGCAGGATACCCAGTCAGACGCTAAGGCAGACCAGAGTAAAGTAAGGGAGGAAGAAGCAAACCATGCTACACCAAACCAAGACTCACCAATAAATAAAGACTTGGTACAATCAGATAGCGAGGGGCAAACAGCAAGCATGGACCTTGAAGAAAACACCAGCAACACTCTTGATCCCAAGACATCATCCGATCCCTCCACTTGTTGGAAACTGTTCGTTGGAGAGATGTGGAAGCTCTTCATGGATGGAGCGTCCAACAGGCACAGTACAGGACTAGGCATAGTCCTCATCTCACCAGATGGCCTAGTGGTGGAGCAAGCAGTCAACCTTGGCTTCCCAGCATCAAACAACGAAGTGGAATATGAAGCGCTTCTGGCAGGCTTAAAATCAGCATCCTACATGAAGGCCACCGAGCTAATGGTTTATAGTGACTCACAGCTGGTGGTAAACCAAATTCCAGGTGACTACGAGGCAAAGGATGACAGGATGGCTAAGTACCAAGAGTTAGTCAGAAAAGAGATCAAGAAATTTGAAGTAGTGCGGATAGAGCAGATCGGCAGGGAAGAAAACAATAGAGCGGACGAACTAGCAGGTTTTGCTTCAATGGCAGATGCCTCCATCCCTCATCCATTGCTGATTGACTACCTACCAAGACCAAGCATTGAAGAACCCGAAGTAGAAGAGGTATGTTGTGCCGAACTAGGCCCTTCGTGGATGGATCCCATCATATTGTTCCTAAAAGACGGCGTCTTACCAGAAGAAAAGAAAGAGGCCAACAAAATAAGAGCAAAGTCACAGCGCTTTTGGCTTTCCCCATCAAGGGCATTGTATAAGAAATCCTTAACAGGACCTTACCTAAAGTGTGTCCACCCCAGCAAAGTGAAGCATTCTTGTTCGAAATACACGAAGTATGCGGAAGCCATCAAGGAGGAAGATCATTGGCCTATAGAGCAATTCGCAAGGATATTGGTGGCCATACATGCAAGCAGATTCAGAGAAGTATGTCAAGAAGTGCAAGAAATGTCAGAAGTTCGCACACCAAATACATCAGCCAGCCAGAGACTCCTACCATTGACAAGCCCATGGCCCTTTGCAATGTGGGGCTTGGACATAGTAGGACCACTTCCAACGGCACCTGGCAACAGAAAGTTCTTCCTTGCAGCAACAGACTACTTCACAAAGTGGGTGGAGGCAGAAGCATTGGCATCAATCAAGGAGAAGGATGTGAAAAAGTTCATCTGGCAGAACATCATCACTCGGTTCGGCATACCAAAAGCTCTAATATCAGACATCAGCACTCAGTTCGATGGCAGAATCTTTAGAAGCTTTTGTGCAGAATACAAGATAGAATTCTACAACTCTACACCGGCATACCCCCAAGCAAATGGCCAAGCAGAAGCATCAAACAAAGTGGTCTTGGATGGATTGAAGAAAAGATTAGAGAAAGCAAAGGGCAAGTGGGCTGAGGAGCTTCCCCACGTTTTATGGGCTTACCATACCACACTTCGGCGGTCTACTAGCGAAACACCCTTTTCCTTGGCCTATGGCATGGAAGCAGTAATCCCACTGGAAGTTGGCCTCCCCACAATTAGAAGTGAAAATTTTGATCCAGACTTAAATGGAGAAGCCATAGCATTGGAGCTCGATCTTACGGAAGAAAGAAGAGAAAGAGCACTGGTTCACATTGCCTCGTACCAGCAAGAGTTGTCCAGAAAGTATAACAAAACAGTACATCCAAGACAATTCAAAATCGAGATTGGGTACTGCGCAAAGTGATGGGAAACACCTTGGTACCCGGAGATGGCAAGTTAGGGCCTAATTGGGAAGGACCTTACAAGGTGGTTGGATTAGTAGGAAAATGGGCATACCACTTGGAAGATAAAGACAGCAAAGCCATTCCCAGGCCATGGAACACTGCCAATCTCAAACTATTTTTTTTTAGCTTTTCTTTCAAGTATTTGTAATTTTTTTTCTCAATAAAATAGTTTCTTTTCGGTATAGTTGTTTCCTTCTATAAAATATTGTTTTAGTAAGTTAGGCGCACTGAAAGCATAGTTGGCCGGAATAACCAACTTTGCACTCTCTTCAGCTAAGATTAGGATCAATGCTGAAAAAGTTGGCTGGAAAAACCAACACCCCTCCTAAGCCCAGGATAAAGATCCAGGCTGCAGGACGTTTGGCAGGAATAACCAAACACTTCACTCTAGGTTGGCAGAAATAACCAACTTAGAGGTTGGCTGGAAAAACCAACACCCCTCCTAAGCCCAGGATAAGGATCCAGGCTGCAGGACGTTTGGTCGGAATAACCAAACACTTTACTCTAGGTTGGCAGGAATAAACCCACTTAGAGGTTGGCTGGAAAAACCAACACCCCTCCTAAGCCTAGGATAAGGATCCAGGCTGCAAGACGTTTGGTCGGAATAACCAAACACTTTACTCTAGGTTGGCAGGAATAAACCAACTTGGAAGTTGGCTGGAAAAACCAACACCTGTCCCCAGGATAAGGATCTAGGCTGCAGGACATTTGGTCAGAATAACCAAACACTTTACTCTAGGTTGGCAGGAACAAACCAACTTGGAAGTTGGCTGGAAAAACCAACACCCCTCCTAAGCCCAGGATAAGGATCCAGGCTGCAGGACGTTTGGTCAGAATAACCAAACACTTTACTCTAGGTTGGCAGGAATAAACCAACATAGAAGTTGGCTGGAAAAACCAACACTTAGTACTCTTCAGCCGAAGTAAGGATCTAGGCTGAAGAGTGGTTGGCTGGAAAAACCAACATTTATTGTTCTTCAGCCGAGATAAGGATCTAGGCTGAAGAAGTTGGCTGGAAAAACCAACACTCAGTACTCTTCAGCCGAAGTAAGGATCTAGGCTGAAGAGTGGTTGGCTGGAAAAACCGACAGTTATTGTTCTTCAGCCGAGCTAAGGATCTAGGCTGAAGAAGTTGGCTGGAAAAACCAACACTTAGTACTCTTCAGCCGAAGTAAGGATCTAGGCTGAAGAGTGGTTGGCTGGAAAAACCAACATTTATTGTTCTTCAGCCGAGATAAGGATCTAGGTTGAAGAAGTTGGCTGGAAAAACCAACACTTAGTACTCTTCAGCTGAAGTAAGGAGAAAAACCAACACTTATTGTTCTTCAGTCGAGATAAGGATCTAGGCTGAAGAAATTGGCTGGAAAAATCAACACTTAGTACTCTTCAGCCGAAGTAAGGATCTAGGCTGAAGAGTGGTTGGCTGGAAAAACCAACGCTTAGTGTTCTTTAGTCGAGATAAGGATCAAGGCTAAAGAGGTTGGCAGGTATGGCCAGCCAGATTGTAAAGTTATGACCAGGATAAGGTATCTCGGA
This sequence comes from Camellia japonica, assembly GCA_030407325.1. Lineage (NCBI taxonomy): Eukaryota > Viridiplantae > Streptophyta > Magnoliopsida > Ericales > Theaceae > Camellia > Camellia japonica. The sequence continues at coordinate 165,623,088 of JAPPVO010000029.1, forward strand.
TTGAGAATATTATACATCATTCATATTAAAGTTAGAAAGTTACATGCATGGCATTAACCGAAATAACAGTTGGAACAAAAGAGATTCATTGATCATACGAAGTCAAAGTACAAAAGGGGGGGACT